>CM060944.1:288299026-289021526 GCA_030765085.1 Allium cepa | reverse complement strand
TAAACTTCCTGTACAAATTTAAAATATTTCTTTACAAATGTACAAATCTTAATATTACTTGAAAATAAAAAATTATTTTTTGACCGATTTAAACATATACAATTTATAAGTAAAACAACCGACACGCGAAGCGCGTGCCGTAACACTCGTTTCTATAGTTTCTAGAATATGAATTAGTAATAACCAATTAATAATTTAATTGATTATTCAACTAATAGTACTTATAATTTAATTGGTTATTTAACAAGTAGTACTTAATTTAATTAATAAAAAAAACTGAAAAAACCTTGTAGTCATGCCCAATTACACAGTTCAACAGTGTTTTCTTCCACTTTTAGTGTGCTACATCTTTTTGTCAACATTTTTTTAAGGACTAAACTAGATCAAATGCAACACATAGCACATGGAAGAAAAGAGATATGGATCTTACACCGGTATATAGATCATTAATGTGTTTGTTGTACATGTGATGAATTCTAATTTATTGAGGTGGTTTTTCGAGCACAAGTGTCGAAATAAACTCTGTTAAACCAAGCTGTTATTCCATACTATGTCCATTGTAACAAAAATCAAAATAATAAAACGTGTCAAGGCTTAAGCCATTACTTTCAATTGATCCCATTTGTACTAGTTGAAGTTACATTTTCAATGGCTTCCTGTAGCTTCAAAAAAATTCAAGACAACATGCAAGCGAAAATTAGGTTCTGTCCCTTGTTTGCATGTTTTGTACTTGGAAAACCATTTTTAAAAGTATGTTTTAAATTATAACACTATTTTTAATTTCGATATTTCTCGTAAGTAACTTTTTGAAATTAAATTTGTAGTCGTATGTTTCTGTGATCAAAACAATTGTTCTTATAAATATTTTGATAAAAACTTCAAATATTTTCAGATTTCACAGGAAATATTTATAGATATTTTTACAAATATCTGCATAGTTTTATGGAAATATTCTAAAACTTAAAAATTTGTGTTTATTTAAAACTTATTCTCGGACGGCTGTATGTTTTGAACATAAAGATGGTGTTTTACAAAGTTTCATTTAATTAAATACCTCAGAATATGTCCCGATCAATTTAATGAAAATTGTCATAAATGGATAATTAATTTTACTTATTTATTATATGATCATAAATGGGTAACTTGTTTTTCAAAAATTTAAATTCGTTCATGCTTCCATAACTTATTCATAGCAACCCATAATAGACTTCACTTCGACCATGAACTCATATCAACATTTTGGATAGGTCTGTTAATGAATATTTTTGTATACTGGTATCCACACCTACATCCGAAATCATTTTCGGATATCGAATATCGACTTTCTCGGATACAAATGAATAATGGATATTTATCATATTTGCCGACGATTGATAAATGTAAACAAACAAAAAGAAAATTTTGGTTTTAGATGAGAAAATTTTAGTCTCATTAAATAAAAAAATATAATGATAATAAATATTTTTGAGGAGTTAATATGCAATAAATGCATCCAGTATAAACTATTAACTTATTATAATAAAAAATACATATCATTCATTACATTACAATACAGCATAAACTAAAACCTTGACGAAAACCGAATGGATAATTTTTGAATGTGAATGTCTATATATCTACATCCGTATCTATTTTTCGGATATTGGATAATTGTTTATTTTCTAAATACAAACGCGGATGGATTTTGGATTTTTCAGATATTTATTGATAAACTTGATTTTGGACAGTATGGATCACTCAAATGTACATATTCTGAATCCAGACTGTTTCATATTCTAAATATATGTTATAGTTCTCTATTATTCTTATAAAATTGTATTTGTAATCGTATGTTTCTATGATCAAAACTATTATTCTTATTACTTTTTTGATAAATACTTCAAATATTTTTAGATTTCACAGGAAATATATATAGATATTTCTACAAATAGGAAAATAGACATAAGGACAAACTTTAAAAAAATTTAGGCTAAAGGACAACAAGTTTGCTTTTTAGACTGAAGGATAATGCTAGTTATAACTAGCATCTTGTATAGTGTAAAACTGAATATAATGCTAGATAAAACTAGCATTTTGTAGTGTAAAAGTAGAATATAATGCTAATTATAACTAACGTTTGTCCTTCAGCCTAAAATTAAAAGTTTATGTCGTTCAGCCTAATTTTTTTTCAAAGTTTGTCATTTTCCCTAATTCCACTTCTATGAATATCTGCAAAGTTTTATGAAAATATTCTAAAACATAAAAATACGAGTTTATTTAAAACTTGTTCCTGGGCGGCTGTATATTTTGAAAATTAAAGAGGATGCATTACAAACATTTAATTTAATTAAATACTTCAAGATATGTCCTGATCAATTTAATGAAAAATGTCATAAATGGATAATCATATTAGTTATTTATTAAAATGATCATAATGGGTAACTCGTTTGTCAAGAATTCAAAATTCGTTCATACTTCAATAGCTTATTCATAGTAACTCATATTTAGGTTAGACTTTGACCATGAACCCAACATTTTGGATAGGTCTGTCAATGAATATTTTTGAATATGGATAGTAACTATCCACACCTACATTTAAAATTATTTTCGGATATCAAATACTGACTTTTTCGAATACAAATAAGTAACGGATATTTATCATTTCCACCCACGATTAATAAATGTAAACACACAAACAGAAAATTATGGTTTTACATGAGAAAATTTCAATCTCAATTAATAAACAAACATAATGATAATAATTATTTTATGAGTTATATTATGCAATTAAATGCATATGATATAAACTACTTATTATAACAAAAATACATACCTTCATTATACCACAATACATATAGCATAAACTAAAACCTTAACAAAAACCAAACGAATAATTTTTGAATGCGAATGTCTATATATTTGCATCCGTATCTATTTTCGAATATATGATAATGATTTATTTTTTTGAATACGGATGTGGATGGATTTCATATTTTTTGAATATTCATTGATAAGATTGATTTTAGACAATATGGATCACTCAAATGTACATATTCTAAATCCAGACTGCTTCATATTCCAAAACACACATTATAGTTCTCTATGGTGTCTGGTACTTAATGAACAACAAACTAAATTCCTACATCTACTCTAACTCACGTAATGTTTCAACGATTCATTCGTATTTGAAAACAATCATTTAATTTTTTTTTAAGCTTTGAAAGTTTAAATTAGAATTTTTATTTTACAATTTTGATTGTTTTGAATTATAAGAATTTCAAATTTTTGATTTTGGGAACATGAATTTTGAAAGTTTAAATTTTGAAATTTTTTTGTGATAAAGTTTAAACTCTATATCTTTTAATTTTGAAAATTTAAATTTCATAAATTTGTGGTCTAAAATTTGGAAGTTTGAATTTTTAAATTTACACAAAACCTAGTGTGAAAATTGAATTTACATTTGAAAATTTGAGTTTTAAAATTTTACGTTTTGATTTTGGATTAGAAATTTTTAAATTTGAATTGAGAACATGAACTCTTTTTTTAATGAAAAATAAAATTAGGATTTGAAATTTTGATAATTTTGGGGCCCCAAATGTAAAAAGCTAAAATTGATATATATTTTATTTTATCGAAAATTTGGCCCACGTCCCTAAAATCAAATTTAATAGTTCAAAACTCCTTCCGTTTTAAACTTGTAAATCCGGTCCATTTTTTTCACCATATCTTGTTTCCCTAATTACCCTCGTTTTTTCATGTCAACTATTCTCGTGTGATTGTACTGGCGATCAAGATTTGAAATCTTCGAAGGGAAATCAGATTTAATTCGATCTACTGTTTCATTTTTTTTGCGATCATTATCTTTTTTTTTTAAAAAATTCGATCTACTGCCTAAAATCAATTTTTTTTTTGCGATCATTATGGCTTCATCATCTTACAGGTAAATGCTTGATTTAATTTTCAATCGACTTTGTATTATTGTTTTTTGCAATTTTTTGATAATTTAGCATTGTTTTTGCATAATTATGCATAACAAGTATAAGTTATATTAAGTAATTTGAATAATATGATGTTTTTTGTTCAAAGAAATTCTATTTTTAACCCTCTATGTACATGCAGAGTTGTATACAGTTAAGTTAAATAACTACAGACTCTACTGCAATTATTGTAAGTAAATGCGTTCATGGCCGTATTTATCAAAATATTTAGTTATGTAAATGTATATTTTTCAGCAGTTATCGAGAATTAATGTACAATTTTATGTGTGTTGATAACTGTATATGTAAAATGCAGTTAAAATTTGCATTTAACAGCTGTATTTATTAACTGTATATCAAGTATGCAGTTAAAAAACACATTTAACAGCTTTAATTTTTAACTGCATACGATATATACAGTTAAAAATAATACAATTCATAACTTTATACTAGATATGTATGCAAGTATAATAAGAATCATATGAATTTTAACTGCATAAGTGAAATGCACTTCAAAATTTGCATGATTCAAGTGTATGTTTTAACTGCATATGTTATATGCAGTTAAAAATTGCATTTAATATGTGCTATTTTTCACTGCGCAACAGATATGCAGTTAAAAATGGTGCAATTTATAACTGCACAAGTGAAATGCAGTTGTTCATAAATAATTGCAAACATGCATGCAACAATTCATAATAATTACATATATGTCTGCAAGTATAATAAAAATCTTATGACTTTTTAACTGCGTAAGTGAAGTGCACTTAAAATTTGCATCATTTAATTGTATGTTTTAGCTGCATATTTCATATGTAGTTAAAATTTGCATATAACAGCTGCAATTTTAAGATGCATAGCAGACATGCATTTAAAAATGATGCAATTCATAATTTCATAAGTGAAATGCATTTAAAATGCAATTGTTAATAGTAATTGCAAAGATATATGCAACTATTCATAATAATTGCATATATGTCTACAACTTTTCAATAAAATTGCATATAACTAGAAATAATCAACATATCTGCATATATATGACAAAATATTTGCTGAAATTTTTTTGCATTTTTATTTTTATAATTAGATGCTTTACTGTAAATGTCAACAATATTTTTGCAGTGTTTTATGCATTTATTTTGAATATTTGCACATTTGACTGCAAAAATTGTATCATAATGTTGGTTTGCAATAATTACAAATTTGTCTACAAATACTAAATATAGTCGCATATATTATTGCAATTATTGCATATGATGAAAGGGATTTGGGTTTTGTTCGAAGAAGAGGTAAGGATATGTAGGAAAACCTTATTTGTCGCGTTTAAAAATAAGGATTGAAAATTTACGATTAAAACGGAGGGATGTTTTGTGTATTTTCAAACTTATTAAGAATATATGGCAAGTGTTCTCTTTATTTTATTAGTGGATTCTAATTTAAATCATTGAATATATGATTCATATATTGAGTTTAGTTAAACTGGATGTGCTAAATGAGTTAAATGGGGATGATCATAGGTGGACTGAATCAATATTTAACCGTTTCTTTTGATTCTTTCAAACTCTATCGGTTTGATAAATCAAAAGGAGTGGGACGAGTCGAATGAGTTGGATTGAAACAATACATTAAGAGTAGTGAAACGCAAATAATAAAGTGGCAAATAAATCCTGAATTACTACAGTTACATTTCAAACCACGAGTTCGATAGCAAACCTAGAATACAGTCCATGCTTAGAAGACGACATAAATGAACCAACTTTATCAACCCTAGAAGTACTCAACTTAAACTACACTTAACAGGTACATCGTTGGGAAGCAGACATTCCATGTTCGATTCATTCACTGCAGGTTTAAACACAGAATCCCTTTTAGGCTTTGTGAGCAATCCTTCCTTTTCTTTTGTCGCAGCATTCTTATTTTTTCCCATGCTTTCCCTTTTTTTCTTTTCATCTGCAGTCTTTTCTACTACACCCTCAACCATAACTGATGACTTCACCTCATCCTCCTCCTCCTTTTCCTCCTCCTCCTCCTCCTCCTCGGTTAATCTCTGACTATATTCATTTCCCCACTCTTCATAAACAACAACAGTTTTAGATGCGTCCCATATCCTCACAAATCTATCTGACCCTGCCTGCCAATTTACCTCACCTGATATTCCTTTCAGTAAAAACTTGTACTGTATTGATTTTCCAACAGGTACATCCTGATCATCAATTCCAACATCAAACATATATATTAACATTATAAGAAAGTAACGTCAAGATATACATAAATATAAAATAACCATAGTACATAGAGATATGTCAATACCATGTGAGTAGTCCACAGATGACCATCAGACCATTGAAGAGGAACAGCATTCTTCGGATCCCAACCACCTAAAGATGGATCATCTCCAACCAGCATTATTTGCTCCCCAAACAAACACGCCTTCTTCATGACAAATTTAACATGCACCAATTTTTTCAACTCTTCTGAAGAAGGAAAAAAAAACATATATAAACAAATGTTTTACTTTTTAAGGCCAAAAGAGGCATCTCATGCAGAAGAGGGTTGAGTATTTGCTTACTTTCAGGCTGAAATTCAACGGTTACAGGTCCATCTCTTCCCTGCACAAACGTAAAATACACACCAAACTATGTAAAGTTTATCGTCTATGCAATGTAGAATACAGATAGTTATTACAGGAAAGAAAAGAACGAATACCTGATCATGATGAGTAGCTGGTTTTATGGCCGTGGATGATATGGATGAAAGACGAGAACGAGACAAGCAGTGTAGGGATTTTACGTTGTTACCAGAAGATGCGACTAACTTGAGACATTTAGGTTGAAATAACGATTGAAATCGAGGCTTCAATCCCAGTGATGAAGAACCTCTGTTGACGATGTTGCGTTTTGCTAACAAATTTAGGGTTGTGGAATAGCACTTGATAGCCGCCATTTCAAACGTTGTGTTTCTGTACTGGTATGATTGATTTATGTAACTCGTTCGAGATATATATATATATATATATATATTTGGTTCGTTCCTATTTTCACTCCGGGATTAGTCAAATTTTGATTTGTTGCAGGCGTGGTACGTTGACTGGATCCATGGAACTGTGCTGTAAAAAAGGAGGAGAGACTGGACCAGTTCTCCGCTCTTGGGATCAATAATTCGGTGTACCACTGAACAGTTTACCATCCAATGATGAATTAGCTGGATAATTTTTTTATTGATTAAATCGATTCTGTTGATGCTACCCTCCAAATGTGTGAATCTGGAAAGCGATAAAGTCGCGCATGGCCAAAATAAATATCATTTCCTCTTTTATGCATCAGTACGTCGTAAGTAAGATGATTTTATTGGACTTGTACAGTTGAGTCACATATGCTGTGCTGTATAATCGACAAATATCTGTCTTAACTTTTTCCCGAGCGAACTGAATTCACCGTAGCTACTGTGTAATTCGTTGCATATTGGTAGACGTTAGTATTTGTCTTTTAACTATTGTGAAAACCAAAGTTCCATTATCACATATATAACAAACATATTGAGATAACTTAATTATCAATTAAAATAACGATGCTCGAATGTAAGGCTGCCGTTCAATTCCCACTAACTATGTATCTAGACCTGCCAATGGTACAGATTTCGACCATTTTTCGGTTCGAGCCTGTCTTATTAATACACATATGAGTTTTGTCTTTTATAATTCAAGCGCAAACCAACTCAGTCCGGTTAGCGTCCGATCCAACTGTTAGTTTTCCGTCGTATCAAAACATAAATCTGTATGTTATTTATTTATCGTTTTGTATGTTTATATGTAGATGTTTTTGCATACTTCTGTTGTGAATTTAGACTACATCATCATTTAATTTATATGTTAACATTGTTTATATACAAATTTTAACAAAGCTTCAATTTTAAAATATGGTTTTACTATAAATATTCTGAATTAAGTATACATGCATCACTCTATGGATTTAAAAAGCCAGACGGGCCGGGCTCAGTATCGGTTTGAAATACTCTACGGTTTTAGCATGGGCTGGCGTTTTAATTATTGTAATCGAAGTCGGCTCCGAGTTTTACGATACATGCACCAGACCCGGTCCATTGACGGGTCTGTGTAAATCTACACGAAAATTAGTTTCAGCTTGATAAAAATACAATTTAGAAATTAAAATTGTTAGTATTTCTCCTACACAAACGAAATGGTTAAAACCTAAATTTGGATTATTTGTACAACATCAATATACCGTTTGGATGACAATAAATAAGTTGCTTTTTTGCTTATATAATGCAAAAGTTAAAAAGTCTATATGGATAAACAAAATCTACCGACTTTTAAAAGTCACTTTTCAACTTATTGCAAAATCAATTTTTTTTTGCTTTTCGACTTACATAAGTCGATTTTTTATATGAAAAAATACTAAAAAAATGTATTTTCAAATTTCAAAAATTTCAAATTTCAAAAATTCAAAATTTATAAATTTCAAATTCAAATTTCAAAATTTTCACATTTCAAAATTTTCAGTTTCAAATTTCAATTTCAAAAATTCAAAAATTCAAATTTCCATATTTCAAATCTCAAATTTCAAACTTTCAAATTTCAAAAATTTTAAATTCTAATTTCAAAACTCAAAGTTTCAAAGTTAAATTTTCAAATTTCAAAATTTTGTTCAAATTTCAAAATTTTACAAATTCAAAATTTCAAAATTGAAATTTTGAAATTTCAAATTTTCAGAATTCGAATTTCATAATTTCAAAACATCAAATTTCAAAATTTCGAATTTTAAAATTCCAAATTTCAAAAATTTGAACTTTAAAAATTCAAATTCCAAATTTCAAATTGAATTTTTAAACTAACACTTCCAATTTCAAATTTTAAATTTTCATAAATTCAAATTTTCAAATTTCGAAATTTTGATAATTTAAAATTTCAAAATTGAAATTTCAAATCTCACAATCTCAAAATTCAAATTTTCAAAATTCGAATTTCAAAATTCAAAATATCAATTTTCAAAATATCAAATTTTCAAATTTCAAAATTTCGAATTTTCAAATTTCAAATTTCAAATTTCGAACTTTAAAATTTGAAATTTCAAAACTTTGAACTCTAAAATATCGAATTTTTAAAAGTTAAAATTTTCAAATTTTGAACTTTGAAATTTCAAATTTCAGAATTTGAATTTTGAAATTTTCAAACTCGAAATATTACAATTTTAATTTTAAAAATTTCAAATTTGAATTTTGAACTTTTTTTTAAATTTTGACTTATAAGTCAAAAGTTTCCAAATATGCTTTTTAACTTTTTAACTTTCTAAAAGCAAAAGGACTTTTGAAATAAGCAAAAGTCCTTTTGCTTTTGTTTGCCAAACGGGTATCTAAATAATGTAATTCAGTAGTTGGTAACATGTTTCATGTAGACTAGTACCGAGAAGAAAGTGTTAGTTCCCTTATTAAGATGCATCTCCAATTTTAGTTTGGTTTCAGATTTAACTTCTTTTTTCAACCCAAAGAATGAGCAATACGGTTCAAATGTTGTCAAAAATTCTTAGTACTGATATTTTCATTTACATCTGAGTTTATGTAAACCATTGCTTTAAAAGCAGAGCCTTCAAAAAACATTTATGAAGAAAAATTGCAATATTTAAACCACAACTCCAAGCCATATAACCACAGTTTTATTCATCAATTTAAATTTTAAAATTATCTCTAACAAGCATCAGTTCACATCAAGCATGGTTAATCAAAGAAAAACTTAAGATAACTCAGTATCAACTAAGCATCAATCTCAAACACCCATAGTTTTCATATCCTGACCCTGCCGCGGTTGAATCACGAATAACCCCGAGCCCTGGGGGTCAAAGGCCGGAGACTCAATCAATCTTCCTCCATGCAAAAACCTTGGTTTGATCTTTGAATTGACGGTTTAACCCTTCATTTGAACGCGGTTGAACCTTCTCATATGTGCAATTTCTTCGTTTCAAAATATGTTTTTAAATCTCCGTCCGTTTTATTTTCGTAATTAGTGCGGCTAGTGTAATAAATTTTGTTTAATTTTTCATATTTGAATTAATGTGTGGATTATGAATTAATATCGTATATATTTATTGAAGATGTTGATTTATTGTGTACTTATGGTTGATATGTTGCATCTAAATGTATTAATTTTCACAAAAAAACATATGCAGTTCTTGACGGTTCGACCGGTCGAACCCTTAAAAACTCGAACCTTGAGTTCTCACGGTTTGATTCACGGTCCGGTTATGAAAACATTACAAACACCCCATCATTCGGATCTTATCAACTAGAATGTCTATCAACGAAAAGGTGCTAATGTGACAGTTAGGGCAAGTAAACCTGAACATCTCATACATCAGCCTCTACGCCACATAATCTCAAGCTTTTAGATTTTGTAATTAAACATCTTTCATTAGGAACGTCATTTTCGTGTTTCCAGAATTGAAACGGTGCTTTTAAATTTTAGATTTATCCTCTCACCTTTGAACTAAATCAAACGCATCAAGCAAAATGTATCCCAATTTTGCTACTACAATAGAAAAAGAAAAGAATAAATCACAATATGCATCGCCAATTGTTCTTGGTTATATTGATAAAGGAAACACTATGTGTGTATGTATATGTATACACGTGTATGCAGCGGATATCATGCAGACGCAAGTTAGAGAACTTCATTACAAAAATCATATCTGCTAACTATAACACGTATGATTTACCTTGTAAGCATAACATCATCTTTGACTAGTTTGATATTTAAACAAAGAATATATTATGTCATTGACAAAACTTAACTGCCTAATACAATTTAACCATCTACTTTATCAAGGACTTGCACGAATTACCACTTAATTGCCATAATTTATGGTCCTACTATTTTCCTGATGATTTCGCAAAATAGTTTTCAAATGGTATATACAGGCCATTTCAGTATATTGTAAATTATTGAAGAGATTATATTCCCTTTTAACTTCAACATACGAAAGCATGTTGAAGGCCATGTAGGCAAGAAAACGGAGTATTTACATATTGATTAATTTGTGATAAACAGTACATATGTGTGCATCTTTGGTTTCAGCTTCTTCATTGTAGTAGCTTTAGTAAAGCTCAGAATTCAATGATGTATCTATCACTTTTAAACATATGGGATGTCGATAAAATTTCCTCCTTCTTTAGTAAGTTGCTAAAAGCAGAATTTTAAATAATGCGGACTGATGGTGTACACAAAGAACAAAAATCTTGCCGAGGGCCTAAATTTGACAATTACCCTGCTTTATTGAAGCAAACAATAAAGTAATATGGCATGAAACAGGCTCATGCCTGATCATAGTACTAATTCATGTCCTGGTTAAAGAAACAGGCTCATGAAAAGCACCAAACATTATACTGACATGAAACATTATTATAAAACATGTCTTTTAATAACCAACGCACACCTTATACACTGCATATGAAAGGCAGCCATGCATGCTTCGTTAACAAAGAATACCTAAAATAATTTTTGTGTAAATACGAATTCAACCATGTCATATTTAAGTCAATAGAACATAACTTAAAATAATGCCTTACTGATGAATTTTTTTTTTTTTTAATTTTTTTTTTTTCAAGGGAGAAAGATAATAGTACTATCAGAAAACGAAGCCGTCAACAGACCTGGCAGGTGACCGATCGGAAACCAAAACAACCAGCAACAAGACTCTGAAAAAAAAAAACGACAAAACCCGCTAAAACAAAAGCTGCAAACTCTTCTACTTTTTCTGGGTGAGCTCCGGCAAAACCACCGCCCAACGTACCTTGATATCAAGCTCCGGCAAGGCCACCGCCTGATATCAATGTACAGAGAAACTAGGAAAACCCGAGAGCCAGACCTCCCACAAAAACCGATCAATCACCATGCCCAGCCTCAGAAAGAAAAAGCTGACCATCCGGGCTACCAAAGCCTGCGCGACTAGGAACATAGCAAGTGAAAAAAGGAATTAAAAGGCCAGAATTTACCTGGTGAACCATGACAACGCCTGAAAAGGGGGGAAAGTCCAACCGGCTGGTGTACCTGGCTGGTGTACCTGTACTATCGGGTACCTGAAACAAAAGAAACAAAGCCAAGACCAAAACAACTAAAAGGAAAACCAACAGAGGGACGGGACGACACAACCAAGGATAAGGGACGAAGAACACCCAATCCGAGGGAACGAAGGACAGGAAGGAAGCGAACAGACTATGGAATAGATGGCTGAGGCTGAGAGAGAAAACGATTCCCTACCCAACTCCAGCCCTAGAGCTGGAGGGGGTCGTGGAGATGGAGAAAGAGGCTAAAAGAGGCTCAACCCGAGATCCAGCGGGTCGACGGAAGGGCCTGACACGGAAAGCACAATAAACATCATGCCTTACTCGCCGAATGATGGAAAACGGATCCATAGGAACTTCGTCAAAGAAACACTTGTTCCTAGAATACCAGATATGCCAGCAAATGAGGCAAGGAAGCATGTGTCGAAGAGACGAGCGAAGAGACTTTCTCGAAGCAGAGCCCCACCAGGAGCCAAGAGTAGCAGCTGGAGAGGAGAAATCTCCTTGGAGACCCAAGAAGTTACAGAAGAAGTTCCAGACAGCATAAGCAACATAGCCCGCGAAAAAATGATGACGAACTGACTCCACTGCCCCGTTACCGCAGCACAAGCAACGAGAAGCCAATGGAATACCAATTCGTTGGAGGTTCTCGTGAATTGGAAGACCGTTCTGCAAGGTCCGCCACATAAACAACAAGACTTTAGGAGGCAACCGAGGATCCCAGATAAGATCGAAAGCGGGGCGAACGGGGTTATGCGGTCTTAAGGACTCCCACACCCTAGCGACAAAGAAAGGGGCACCATCCCATCCTCCTACTCCTATATGAAGATCGTACAAAGGTTTAACCAGTTGCATATGTTTCCAGGTTTCACTGGCAAATGAAGGCGTGCCCCGGAAGTTGGAAGATGCGAGATTGCGATATTTGGCTCGAAGGAAGGTCGCCCAAAGGGAATCATTCTGGTCAAAACGAAACCAAAGCTTGCAGGCGAAAGCCAAACAGAAATCCTTCGGATTCCTCAGGCCAAGACCACCTTCAGCTTTTGGGCGACAGATAATGTCTCAGGAAACCCAATGGTGGCGAGCGCCACCAGTTGTGGACCCCCAGAAGAATGTAGAAAGCAGAGACCGGAAAGCTCGGAAGAAGGAATGGGTTGGTGCCATAGCGGCAAAAACATGCATCCCAATAGAGTCGAGGACAGATTGGACGAGGACTAATCTACCTGCCTGGGATATCGTAGTAGAATTCGAACACATAATCTTACTCTTGACCTTATCGATGAGGGGATCAAAAAGGGCCGAAAGCTTCCTTCCTCTATATAGTTGGATGCCTAAATAAGGGAGAGGAAGCGATGAAGATTTGAAGCCCGTGAAGGTCTCAATCCATTGAGACCTTGCTGGGGACAAATCCTTAGCTCCAACGAAGCAGCTCTTGTTCGCATTAACGACTTGACCAGAACATCTCTCATACTGACGAAGGAAAAGCAGTAACCGACGGACCGATCGGCGGTTACCGTTAGAGAAGATAACCAAGTCATCAGCGAAGGACAAGGATGAGATCAGAGGGCATTGGCGGGGGGTACCAAAGCGCTGGATTTGACCATACACGGATAGAGTGTGAAGGCCACGAATCAAAGCCTCAGCCGCAAGGACGAAAAGAGTGGGCGACAATGGGTCTCCTTGACGGATACCCCTACCACTGCAGAAAAAACCGTTCGGAGAACCGTTTACAAGAACAGAGAACCAGCAGTTGGAAACCAACCTCCAGATCAAGTCGATGAGGTCTTCCGAGAACCCGAACGACCGCATGACCCTAATGATGAAGAACCAAGACATACGGTCATATGCCTTGGCCATGTCCAACTTCAGAACTAGGTTGGACCCACTAACCTTGCGATTCAGCTGAGAGATCAACTCCTGAGCTAGAAGCACATTGTCAGTAATAAGACGACCTTTGACAAAGCCAGCTTGGAAGGGGGAGATAAGACGAACCAGATAAGGAGCTAACCGAGAGGCGAGGATTTTGGAAATGACCTTGTTGGAAAAGTTACAAAGGCTGATGGGGTGAAAGTCGGAGCACAACAGAGGAGAAGAAGATTTTGGTATCAACACCAGGTTGGTAGAGGTCCAACCCTGAGTAAGACAGCCACCAGCAAAGAAGGCATGAATGGCAAGACAAAAGTCTGCCTGGATGATGGACCACGACGAGCGGTAAAAAGACCCGTTGAAACCATCCGGACCACAAGCGTTGTCCTTGCTTAGGGCGAAAACACAAGCGCGGATCTCTTCCACAGAAGGAGGAACGCCAAGGTTCTCGCCTTCGGTTGGCAGGACAAGCCGAGGAATGAAGGCCAAAAGAGCGGGATCAGAGAAGGAAGAGGACGAAGCGCCCAAGAAGGACTGGAAATGAAAAACGATGATCTGTTTGACTTCATCGGGAGACGAAGTCATCGTAAGGTCAGGACGCTGAATCTCGCGAATAGAGAGGATGCGGTTTTTCTTACGGATCGAGGAGTGGAAAAACCGAGAGTTGGAATCGCCATCTGCTAGCCACTTGATTCTAGCCTTTTGACGAAGAAAATCATGCTCAACACGAAGTTCAGACGAGTAAGCCACCTGAGCCCTCGCCCAAGCAACCTTATTCGCCTCAGAAGGATCTTCATCAAAGGAGGCCTCAGACAGAAAAAGAACTTCCTCGGCCGCCCTGACACGATCGAAGACATTCCGGAAAACATTAACGTTCCAAGACTTAAGACAAGCCTTAAGATGCTTTAGTTTGCGGGAGAACGCAGAAAGAGCGGGGCCGATCACAGGGGAATCCCAGTTTTCCGCCACAAGTTGATGAAACGAATGATGGGAAGACCAAATGCTAAGGAAATGAAAAGAGGAAGGGCCAGAGGCGGAGGTGGGGGAGCAACCCATCAGTAACGGAGCGTGGTCGGAGAAAGCTCGATGAAGATGGGATATGGAGAAAGTAAAGGGAAGGGCAAACCAACCTTCCGATCCAAAAACTCTATCGAGTCTGGATAAGATGTGGTTAGGGCCTTCCCGATTGTTACTCCATGTAAAAGAAGAGCCGATGAAAGGGAACTCCGATAGGCCAGAAGCAACGATAAAGGAGTTGAAGTCTACTATCGCCCTGCGGTTGGAAACTACGCCTCCAACCTTTTCGGCATGACTGGCGATGACGTTGAAATCATCCCTACAACAGAAGCCGAAAATCCTATGCCCGATAGAGAAAGGAGGTCTGACCATAAGGTCAGGCGCTCAAGACGATCGCACTTGGCGTAGACCGCAGAAAAAAGAAAGGAGGAGGGGAACAGAGGAGAGGAGCAGGCCACAGAAAGAACTTGATCCGAGTCAAACATAGATCGAACAGAAAACGATTTGGACCAAAGGATCCAAATCTTCCCGGAGGAGTTGGCAACGGCGCCTCCAAAACCAAGGGACAACACTGTCTTGGACATCTCGTTGTGACCAACGAGAGGTTCAAGAAGAGCAACGAGACCGATAGAGTGCTTTCGGACCAACCAATTGAGTCTAGTAGAAGACTCGGAGTTGCCCACACCACGAATATTCCAGAACAGGAAGGAAGCCATCAGGGATGACGAAAACCAAAACAGACCAACAGACTAACTCAAACAACTTCAACGGAGGTACAGAGTGAATCGAGTAGATCTAACGATCTGCTCGGACGCCGCCATAGAGCGTGTACGAATGGTACGAGGAGTGGGGGGAGCAGATCTCAATCTGCGACCGCGAAGTCGCAATCGAGGAGACCGAGACCGAGAATCAAAATCAGAAGGAGGGCTAACAAAAGGACACCCAAAATCGACTCCCTCGGAAACAGAATCACGTGGGAGAAAGCCAAGAGCACGGGATACATTTCAGCAAGTCGAGACAGTCGGCCATTAATGGCCGCAATATCTGCCTTGCTGAGAAGGGAAGGACGGCTGCGATCTGGAAATGAGTTCGCAGGCAGAGGGGGAGAGGTGCGAGGGGATGTAGGAAGACAAACCTGGAGGTGGTCAGGAGCATGAAAAATAT
Source organism: Allium cepa (assembly GCA_030765085.1). Lineage (NCBI taxonomy): Eukaryota > Viridiplantae > Streptophyta > Magnoliopsida > Asparagales > Amaryllidaceae > Allium > Allium cepa. Next base: position 289,005,456 of record CM060944.1, on the reverse strand, counting down.
GAAACGAGCTAAAAAGTGTAGCGTAACGACATAGCTGCAACATGAAATACTGTTGGATATCTCTGGGTACCGGGTTGTCATTGAATTGACAACCTAGTAAAGTGGAGATGACACGAGAGGCCGAATCCATGGAACTTCCCGACAGGCGGAACTGAATCTGGCTGCTCTCAGCCTTGACAGTCGTGTGGTTATCCATATGAGATACACCACTACGACTGGCGCAAGGACCAGCTAGCTTCCGAGCGCTCCAGGCCCTCCGGAGGCTACACAGCTTACGGTGTCTACAGATCCATAAAAAAGGCAACACAAAAAGGCGAGTAACAAGCGAGATAAAAGCAGGCTCGACGATCCATAGAAGGGACCAAACAAAAAATCCAAACCGCAAAACCTGCAAACCCGAACTGGCCATTGGGAGGATGAAATCCCAATGATCAGAGAGAGCAGCAAGAAGACCAAAACCAGCCGAAGAACACCAAGCATACACAAATAGGGTGCCCGAGATGGTAACCCCACGCAGCAACACAAAACTAAAAGGGAGGCTAACATCGAACAAACAGCAGCTAACAACCTTTAGCCAACAAAAGGAACACGAAAGCCGCAAACAAAGAGAAGAGCATACCTGACTTACCAACAAAGGCGAGGCAGAGAGGGGAGCCGCGATCACTAAGGAACGACGATCAACACTGGCCGTACGGGCCATGCCTACAGCCGAAGAGGAAGCTACACGTCCTCCATCAAGGCACACCAAAGACACAGACCATACCGAATTGCAGTGGTGACCAGCACCAAGGAAACATCCAGAACAGGAGGGCCTGAAAGACATTGGGATAGTAACCGCCTTTGGCAGGCATCCAGGATCGGATCCCACAAACTTAGCATCATCTACAGGACAAGAAGCCCACACTGAAGGGGCAAATCCACCAACAACCTCACCGCCGTCAGTCTGGGGCGAGGAGGAGTCCATACCGTCCTCCTCCCTGACCAACGACAGACCAACCACCGGAGGGGGCAAATCTTGTACAGACAAGCACCAAACCACGAAAAACAGAACCAACAACAACCGGCTCCACCAGAGAGTGGAATGACTGATTGGACGAAGCTTTGAAACATAGCAAAGGGCGGTGTACAACCGGATCTGAAAAAACCATCTCGTCAACAACACAAGCCGAAGAACCAGTTCCTCGACAACGCACTGCACCAGCGACCGGTGGGGGTCGAGGAGACCAAGGAGCTAGATCCAGAAAGCATCCCGATACCAGAAAAAACCGTTCCACAGCTAGGGTTTCGAAGGAGCATCGGTGTCGAACTTTAATCGACACAGTAGAACCAAAAACATAAGCCACGAAAGGCGATTCACCAACAACAGCCCCAACAACCGCCTCAACTTCGATTAAATCAGGGCGTGAAATCAGAAATTCGCCACGAAGTTCGAAAGAGAGAGAAGAGCACAGCATTGAGACAGGAGAATTATATTTGTACTTTTATCAATGTTTCATTATTCCTTGATGCATTTGGAACACTACAAAAAAGAGGGCTGTTTTCCGACCCAGAATTTCCTACGCCATCCCTACGCCGCGTAGGCGCGGCGAAGGAAAAACGTGGAAACATAGGGAAGGGGTAGGGTTTCCTACGCGCGCACCAGGTTCTCCAACAATTGACCATGGCGTAGGGAATGTGTAGGGAATTGTCTACCCATTCCATACACCTTATTGTTCTCCCTGTGTATTCCCTACGCAAATTAAAATGAATTTTAAAACAAAGCCTTATTTAAAAACTAAACCCTGATTAAAAATATCCCTAATCCTTTTTCAAAACAAGCCGGCCTTTTCTATTTTATTTATTTTAGCCCGTTCTTCTATTTTCTTTGGAAAAAGTAACGATGGCGGCTTCGATTCTTCAATTATTCATCTTTGTCAAATTAGGGCTTCGAGAAATTATAGACGAACGAGGCTCTTAATGCTCGATTGTTGATCGTCTCTTGAGATGATGTCGGCCGCTCTCGTTCCTTTTCTTTGCTTGCAATTTGGATTTGTGAAATTTAGGGCTTCTGGAACTTGAGAGCCGATTGCTATGGTTCGATCTCTGGATGTTGCTCTTTGCTTCTCTGACGATCGATTGCTTGCCTTGAGATTGCGAATTACCTTGGTACGTTGTTCGTACTTTTTGCTTTGTCAGGATTTGATTTGAATTTATCGATTGTTCTTGTTTGCTCCACACACCGCCGATGATGAACTTGGGTAATGTATTTATATGGATTCCGAGACCCTAGAATTTTCGTATTACTTTCCTTTCTCAGTTTGTGATATTTTTGACTTCCTTGATTCACACGATCTTGATTTTAAAACGTTCGATTTTCCTTGAATGATACTGCAGAGAACTTTCCTCTTTTATCTTTGATTTTTTGACCTTTTCAAAATTGCATACACGCACTTGATTTTATTTTACGATAATAATTGTTTGTTCTGCATTTATATTTCTTCTGGCTTCAAATATTGTCTTCATTTTATATGGATAATTTCTGTAGCATATTGTGGCATTGCTTGCATCACTGTCTGGTTGCTTTGTGTAGTTGCCACTATCTTCACTTGAATTTCATTTAGCTCGGTGGAGAGTCTGATACTTGTCTGGAATACATTTGCATTTGTATCACTTGTTATTTGTTTTGAACCATGTTCGCTGTGTTTGTTTGCTGAGGTTGTTGTTTCACCACTGAGCCTTATTCATGTATATTGATCTGGTTCATCTTGTAATCTTCACTTTATCTTCGAACTGAACTTGGTTTTGCTTCATGATTCATTGTTATTTGGTTTTGCTTCATAATGTACTTTAGTCTGATGCCTTTGTCACCTGATTCTTTTGAAGTTGTAGCTTGTACTTATTGTTTGCATTGAGCATTTTGTATGCCTGCATACATTGCTGTTGCATACGTTGCTGTTGTAGATGTTGATGATGTACTTCACTATACATGTAAGTCTGATCATTGTTGGCATTTGGTCGTATTTGGTGTATACATGTGCACTTTCATTTTGTCTGGAGTAGCTCTGTCTTTACTATGTTGAAGTCACTATTGCATTGTGTTGGTCTGGCTTGAACTTGATATTGTAGTCTGCCTTCTTGCCACTACATGTTTCAGTTTGATTTGGTGCTTCATTGTTATCTGGTCCGACATGCACTGCACTTGAGTATGTGTGTCTGGTCATGTTTTAATTTGCATCTTGCTTTGTATCATTCTTAAGCTCGAGTTACTTCATTATGGCTTGATCAGGAGTAGCTCTGTATATCACTATGAATTGCATTTAGCTTGGTGGTTGTTACTGCATTCATGTTGTTGTGCATTGATTTGAGCTTCTGGCTTGTTTCAATTGCTTAGCGCATTAGTTTGTACTGAACTAGTTTGGTGTCTCACTTCCATTTTTAGTCTGCATCTGGTTAGTGAGTTGCATCACTTGAGTCACTGATTCATTTGTTCTTCTGTACGGCACTTTTTCTTTGTTTTTCATTAAGGTCTGCATTTCTGATCATACTTTTTTCTCACTACTACCATACTGTTGCACTTGGACTTGTCTATTGAGTCTGTTGGCACTGGTCATTTGAGGCAGTTTGCTTATTCGTTATGGTTTATTTTGATTTTGATCGAGGCTTTGCATTTGAGTTGAGTCATGGCAACACTGGCTTTACCTTTGTATTTTGTTTGTTGTTTGGTGCCTTCTTGAATTTTTGTAGACTGTGCATTAACCTTGAGTTGAACCCAGTTTTAAAAACTCGGGTTTGACCTTGTGCTGATGACGAGATTTTATTTATATTGCACCTGTGTTGAACCCGTCTTTTTATTGTGGGTTTGGCCTTGTGCTCACCTGTCCCTGTGCATTATCAAGTGTCACTACGCCATAGATGGCCTTCTGCAATAATTTTGCAAGGTGTTGCCAGGTAAAATGTTGCGATAGCTATACAATTTTGGTCCTACTGCAACGTTGAATTTTTGGTGTTGCCTTAGCCATAAAAATGTGTTGCTCTAACTAAACAAGTGTAATTGATGCAATATTTTTTTTATAGTGTTGCTATAGCAGACCTTTGCATATCTTTCGCACCGATCCGCGCCAATCTACCAAGGCAAATCCTACGTTGGAGAACATGACACCTCATCAATCCGAACACCACTCCTTGATCTTTTAGAGCCGCCAGGAAAAAAGCCCCCGCAAATAACTTTTATCCTACGAATCTTCTTTTCCATCTTCTTCAGTTTCTCATCCTTCCTCTAGATTTCCGCTCCCAAATAAAATTCGCTAAAGCATACCCAAACCGCCAATCGAAATATCGTAGATCGAAACAGTTTTGTATGGAAATCAAATTCTTGTTTAGATGTGGGGATGTTTTGCACTTTGCTAGAGATTGTCGTGCCCTTATTCGTTGCTTCAGATGCATCTTTTAGGTCACAAGAAGAATCGGTGTTTGAGGAATTCGAAGGTTTCAGTTGCAGGAAGCAAATCACAGCTCAGTATCTCTAACCATGGTTTCCATTTCGTTCTGAAGAGCATGAAACTCAAGCGTATATTACTGGATCAATTATTTCAGAGATTTGAGGCATCGAGCTTTTGGAGGATCTTTTTATGCATTTTTATGCTATTAACTCTGTCAATATAGGTATGAATTATAAAGTTAAATTTGGTGGTCCAGAAGTTAATTCGAATGTTGCCAGTCTCAAAGATTTAAAGTTTTCTAATTTTAAATCGAATGATACGAGTTTAGATGAGATGTCGAATATCAATACTAATGTCTTAGGGATGAATACTGTGGATCTTTCAGAATCAATGCTTTTAGATCCATCTGTAATGAATTTCATTTCAAAATTTGAATGCCATGGGATAGCTTCTGGTTGTGACAATCAAGAGCAATTGTTTGATCAAAATTTGGATAGTTTTGTTTACATTAATGATAGAGATTGTAAGGCAAGTGGAGGCAGTAAGTCTAGCTTCGTGATCTCTACCTCGAGCAGTGTTGATAGTTTTGTTGATTTGGATGAATTAGATTTGAATTTAGAGAAGAGTTTGGATATTTCTTTTGATTTGGGGGTTCAAGCATTGTTCACATCACTTTAGGGCTTCAATTTCGATTTTGAGGTATAACACTCTCTCCCATCACTTTAGGGCTTCGATTTGGGGGTACATGAATCAATGAACAATCTTTTTTCCTAATCTCAAATATTTCTCAAGATCAACCCGGTTTGGAAATTGCTTCTGCTGCGAATCCTACCTCTAATACATTATTTACTTTACAGGTTCGAACTTTCTTCAACTTCGTGTTAATTGATAGATAAAAGGTATCAGTGTAACTTTCTAGGACAGTTAGCATAGTCGTAAGGATACTTGAGCGTGGAGTAAAAGATTTTGGGTACAAATCTCCTGGACATCAATTACCCGAAAAAAAGTATCAAACTAAAAGCCAACTTATACTAGATTTTAAGGTTATGGAAAAAAGTACCTTGACTTGATATAATATGAATTTTAATGATAGTCTATATGAGAACTGCATTTCCAAATTATTTATTAAACAATTAATATCTCACCGTGGCATAAGAACCTATAACAAAAGGCAATCAAACAACATCATGCCCTTTATCACAGTCTGTCATGTATGAAACAAATTATGTGTGAAATTAATTATCTATCAAATATTGTGTCTACAGATATCTTCAAATTTTTTGCATCAACATGCCATATAATTGCAGTTTTTTATTTTCTTTCGTGTTGTTGTTAGACCAAACAAATTTTTTTGTTGGTTAATCACAACTTTACAGACTTCTTTTAAGCATACCTTTTGTACTCAGAAAATGAGTGGAGCGACGGATTGGTCAACGACAATATAATTGAACAATAAGAAGAAATCAAATGCAATAGTCTGGAAGCCAAAATCTACAGTCAGTCAGGTTCAACAGATTTTAGCCCTTTTACTTTTTCCATGATATTTCAATATAGAAGCTTGGTTCCCCACTTTAGAAGGCATCTAGTATCAACTATATTTTGCTGTTTGCTTGGATTAGTATGTCTGAAGCCCAAATTTATTCAACGTAATGACTTTACAAGTCGTAAGAGAACACCATCCGATGCAGTATTTATTGACATGATTCAACACTCACGATTACGAACACATTCATAATTGCAATCGATTAAATATATATTTTTAAAGGATTTTCTACTTGTATATATTTAATGTATTTCAAACATTACTTATTTCCTAGTATAATAGTAAATTCAATAGAAAATAAAACTAAAGTCTTCCTTTATTTCGAACAAAATTTGCTAAAAGAATTGAGTTATATAATCAAATTACATACTCTTAGGACACACTCTTAATTCTACCAGGAATGATTGTTGTACGGAGAGAAAGAGGTTGATTTAGGATTAAAGGTTTCAAGCTAGATATATAAAATAATGTAAAATGGCAAATAGTGTTAGGTAGTAGGGTGGTGATGTAGTTACTTGTTATTTTTTTTTACTTTGGATTAGCATTCCTCAAGGATCCAGTTTTTTTGAGCTTAAACAAAGTTTGGTGATCCGAGCGAACTATGGTTTGATGAGATCATCTCTCTTTTCATCTCGGATTTACATCGTATGATATCTCTAGCTAGGGTAGCCCTTGACCTCGACCACAAAACCTTTATTCACCTTTTTATGAATAAATTTTGCTTCTTAATAGCGTAAAATAAGTACAATATGACTTACCGATCGCTATGTAACCAGACACGAACTCGAACCATTTGAATCAGTTCCCTCGTGTTCCTGTATTCTTAGTTTGGTGCACAACTTATTTAGTGGCACATCACTTGACAAAATCAATCTGAGTTTCTGTTATTCAGCTTTCCAATCTATTTTTACTTGAACCAACAATCATGACATAGTTATTATGTTGTATTCATGATGAGAGGTGTGGTTTAGTTATGTTCTAAAGTTACCAACATTATCATATATGAAACTCTAGTTTAGTACTTTAAACAGCGTTGCAGATGGTTTAAGTATGGGAACGCCAATGAGATTCAATTATGAGGAAGGAGTAAGGTCCTGAATGTGTACCTAACCGCGATCAAATTAAGAAATCAACCCTTTCAAAGTTCATAGAAATTAATGAAAATTCCTATGTGATTAACCTTTTGAAATCTCAAGTAGTTTTAGCTTTTCTCATCCAAATGAGTTTAACCACGATGATGAAGCTCTTTGCAGTAATTGTGACTCAAAGCTAATTGGCTCAAAAATGGAAGAGAATAATGTAGGACAAATATTTAAGTTGGCATAATACTTTTTCTAATTTATTTCTTCTCTTTTACTTCATTATGTTCTTTCTTTATTTTTTAGTTCATTAACATTGCCTATACAAAGGCTTTAATATCATGCAATAAATCATTTAGTTCAAAATCTAAGGCTAGTTCATATTTCATGGTTACTTCCTGAGCTTGTTTTCTTTAAAATTTACTAGTGCTGCATCGGTTAGAGGTAGATATCTTTAAAATGGTTGCAAGTATTTAATTTCTTGAACCATGTAATGAAAACTCAATAAAAATATGAATTACAAGTAACCTATTTCTCATCATTTACTAATTCTCTTTCAATATGTTAAGCCCTTCATTTTAGGATAGGCATTTTTTCAGTGTGTTCAACAGTCTTCAATTAGTGGATTTATTTCCTCCTCGACCGCCATACCATCCGTGCTTGACATTTTATCTTTATCACTTTTGCATAAGAGAAACAAAGAGCTTAATCAGAATAAAACTGTAATAATGAGGTTGTGTTCTCATTTAAGAGTAATAAGTTTGAAATGTGCATACCTCAAAGAGTAAATGATTAGTCCAACAGTAACAATTGCAAATGCAAAATAGTATAACCAATCAACCTAGATGCAGTCAATCGTATGAATATAAGCAAACATCAATACATAATAAATGGAAGTATAATTAATATCACAGTGAAGAATGAATACCTGCTGTTTATAAAAGAAAATTCGAATAAGCACTGCCCACATATCAGATGTCAGCAATGATAGGTTCAATATAGTAGCTCCACTCATCTGCAACGTGATATAACTCAACGTAAACAACGCTAATCCAGCTTACATGATATATACGTTCAGTATATTACAATTACAAATACAAACCTTAAGTAGAAAAATGGCTGCAGTGTAAAATAGAAATGATGCTGTTGCATAGCCAGCAAACAGAGCAATCTGCAAGAAAGAAAAGTAACATACAGTTACCTGATATATTCAAAACAGAAGTTTAAATAAAAGGATAAGTAGAACTACTTACAATTCTTGCAGACCACTGAACTAATACAAGTTCTTTTCTCTCAAACATATATCTAGAAGAATAGTGAAACTAAACCAATAACTATAAGGTAGGGTTCAAGCATTGATAAATTAACACAGAAATTTACAGGAGAGATATCTTCTGAAAGGTAAGGATAAGTCACAAGTGTAAGCAAGCAATAAAAAGGATACATCTCACACAAACTAATCAGCCCTCCAATGCAGCCAAGCATCGCGAGGAATTCAACCCCATCTTTTCTCTTGACACAAAATTCCTATATTTTTCAGTAATTATGGAACAAATAAGAAACCCGGTACAATTGTGATGTAGTTTGATCTAAATGAGGAAAAGCTTGAATAAAAGATAGAAAATGGTCACCTCTCCAACATTGCTAATTGCATAACACAATGTTGCTGCAATTACAAGTGCATCGCCTAAGAGAGGGTTACTTCCACCTAAATGTGAATTTATGTAAAACAACAAAGGTTATTGTTTCATAGCACTACATGCAATATGAAATGGTACCATTACTTCTAGTTTCTGTATAACAGTTCTAAATGGTTCATATTGACCTACAATTTTAAAGATTTTAAAATTTCGAAACAATTCCAAATTTTGCATAATTAATTTACTGATAAGTAGTTCAATGTGTGCTTGAATTAACTATCTATTGAACTTGTATCAGGAGACACCATCCGATGCAGCACTTTTTCTTAAAAGTCGTAAGAGAACAGATGGACGTGAGTACGTGTCTAATCCTCAAGTAATGAATTACAAACTTGTAAGTCATAATTCTGTTTTGTAATAATTTTGTTCTGTTTTGCACATGCTGCACATTATTCATGTCTTGCTCATGTGCATGTATGCTCATGTCCTTGAAACTGTCCTTGAAACACTTATTGAACCTGAGTTTCGCAAACGTACTAATGGCATAGATGTTTGCTTTGGAAATTGTAATTGAGTATATTGTGAGATTAAGAATTTTGATCCCTCAGCCATTTTTTCCTTTTCTAGTCTAATGAAGAGGACTTGGTTTTGTGTTTGGCTAGAAATGACACAAAAACTGAAAATGAATTTGGTTAAAGGGATTACTGACTTGGTTTATATGAAAATATATGTCTAAGGTAAATCAGAAGGTACAAGAGAATTTGGCTAGGGTGCTTAAGAAATTAGGTGATGCCAACCCGGAGATGAACATCAATGTAGAGGATCTAACTTCCACAATCATGTCCAGTGAGACTGATAATCTGACTAGAGGCACCAGCTCTTAAGTCTCATTTATGAATTGTTATGTGTACCGGATATTTTGGGGTAGCTTTGTAGTATTTTGGGGTAACTGGATATTTTAGGGTAACTGACATGAATTGTGATGTGTACTGCTGTATGAATTGTTATATGTGTATTATGCTGTGTATTATGCAAGTGTTTTATGTGATATTGTATTGTGTATTATGCAAGTGTTCTATGTGATATTGTACTGTTCTATGTGCTCTTAGTGTCTCTTCAGTATAGTGTTGCAGTAGCTTCAGTATAGTGTTGCAGTAGCTTCAGAATAGTGCTGCAGTAGCTTCATAATAGTGTTGCCACCAGGTTATAAATGTTGCTTAAAATAATGTTGCAATAGTCATTCAAGGTGTTGCCATAGGGATGGACCCAGTTGGGTCGTGGGCCCCACAAGATGCGGGCCCCACAACTTCAGAAAGTTAATATCTATAGCAACATTTTTGGAATGTTGCTACAGATACCTATGTGTGTTGCCATAGACCCAAATAGGGTTCTATTGCAACAATATTACTTATGTTGCCGTAGATAGTCAAAATGTTGCCTTTGAGGTCTAAGGCAACGGCAAAAATTGCATCACCCTAAAAGTGTTGCCATAGACCTATGGCAACATTTTTCGGGTCTGAGCCAACATTTTTTTTGTGTTGCAGAAGGCCATTTATGGAGTAGTGTGTATATCGATGTGCACGGCCTTGTGGCATGTACAGTGATACACTGTGCATGTCACATTGTTCGTGTATGATGAATTCATATGTAAATGATGACGAACAACCCAAATAACTGAGGCAAATAATATTTTCAAAATCATATTTTATTCTTTATTGCAAAAATATTTCTTTTTCAATTTTACTACGTTAGTGAATATTTTTGCAGATTACTCGGATGCTGGATTCAGACTGGAATGATGTTGAAGATAAATACGAGTGTGAGTGATATGTAGTTAGGTCAAATGTAAATGTGAAACGTGATGTAATCAAAAATGTATTGTATCTGTAATTGTATAGTTATAGTGAGAGCTTGAATTTGTACTATTCAAAATTGTAATAAATATTTGTTTGAATAAAATATTCGTTTGAATTTAAAATCTGTGTTATTTATGTTATTCAGCAAATATTTATTTAATCTGTGAAAAATAAAATAGTACATTAACAAGTACATTTAAATGAATGAATATATGTTTATTATCATCAAACAAAAATCATATAATCGCATATTCAACAAATAGGCGTAGGGAATGCGTATGGAAATAGGCGTAGGTAAGGCGTATGGAAATAGGCGTAGGTAAGACGTAGGGAAAGCGGCGTAGGGAATGCGTATGGAAATAGGCGTAGGGAAGGCGTATGGAATGCGGCGTAGGGAAGGCGTATGGAAGGAGGCGTAGGGAACTCGTAGGGATTTTTTTGCGACGCACTGTTTTCCAACCTCTTCTTTGGCGTAGGGATGGCGTAGGTAAAATCTTTTCCCTACGCCGCGCCTACGCCAAACTGGCGTAGGGAATCCAAAATTCTTTTGTAGTGGAACCCGTTAAAAATGATAAGAAATTAATTAATTAATTAATAAGGTTAAAAATGAGAATTTTGAAAACGTTGGAATTTGGCCATGAAAGTTATATGATTGTGTTCTTGGTGATTTCTGATCTACTTTCATATATAGAGCTTTATGATCATATCTCAAATGGAAAAGTTATTGATGTCTGAAGTTTTCGAATTTAAAATAATTCAGACGAATTCAAATTAATTTTTTTTATAAATCTTGACGTTGAAATCAAAATGATAATTAATATTTTAACGTTAAGGGAAACATTACGTTTAAGAAAACGTTAACATTGGGTATTAAAATGAGAAATAAATAACAAAAGAACGGAATGTAGTAAATTAATGTGTGCGGTAGAAGGCCGGTCGGCTGCCAGCGGTCAATCGTCCATGGTAGGCCGGTCAAATGATTAGGGTTTACTTTGGCCAAGGATGGCTCGATATTATCATTTTAAACTGATTTAAATCCTATGGTTCATATGAGTTTTGACCACTATAAATAAGAGGCTAGCCCCCTCTTTTATTCATAAGAAAACTTGCAATGATAGGAAAACTCTATCAGTTTTCTTCCTCAATTCTTTGTTATACACATACACACATATACATGTTTTTCCATTTCTATACTTCTCTAATGTCTGAATTTTGAATCTAATATATGCATACAATTGAATTATTGTATATTCCAAAAAGAAGAAAACCGAAGGAGGAATTAGGCAAATGCGTGAAGTCGAATCCAAAGAGAATCAGGAAAAGTTATTTATGAGTGAAAATCTTAGTTTTCACATTTTAGTAATTTGTGTAGTAAATGTTTGGATTTGTTTTATGCCTTGGAGAATTCTGCATACGAAAACCGTAAACCCTAAAAACCCAAAAATTCCCTAAGTAAAATGTCAATTCTTAGATAGTTGGAATCTCCATTGTTTATGTAAATATAGTAGGATTTAATTTGTTATTTGCAATTTAAATGATTTTTGTTCTATTCAACTTCCCCTTTAATGGCACATGGAACCTTAGATCCATTTCAAAGTTGGCTATTGGTTGGTAAAATTGATATAATGAATAATATATAGAGTTATCTATCTATACTATCAGAACCTTAAAGCGAAAAAGATAAAATATAATAATAGAAATAAATTCTCATTTCATAAAAATTCACATCTCAGAAATACAACATATTATCTAAAATATCCAAAATACAGTACCCCAAAATCAACATCAATATGTATGAAACTAAGTACATCAAAATATATCAAAAATGTAAATAGATAGATAAACTGCCGAAATTCTTCGCCTCTGTAACGACCCGCCTTTTTGGACAATTTAAATCGACACATGTCAACTCAAACCATTTAAAAGGTAGGATTGCTAATGGGGTAAATAAAAAAATAAGAGAAACAGAAGAAGAAACAAACACAGAAACTCACAGCGGAACGATAAAATATAATAATCAAATAAACAGTTCATGAAGGTGTTTATATAATACATTTGATTATAATCTATACAACATTTATGAGAGTTACATATACACATCAGGGATAAATAACTAATGCAGCAGGCAACATGATGCAGGAATACTAATAGTAACAACATACCAAATCTTCATCTTCGTCCTCTAGAATGAATCTTCAATAAGCTGAAAAACTCAGGGCCGACCCGAGCGTAATGTAAAGACAAAACACTCAAGTCAGGACTGAAATATCCGTATGTAAGTCAAATCAATATCACATAAACATGAGTGTAACGGCGTCAGAGATGTTTACGGGATTTCACATCTTATATCCAGTGTTTAACATGTGTGCTATAGCTCAAGAGATGTTATGGGATTTCCATCTTCTAAGGATCCGTCAAAATATTTATATGTAGTAAAATACGTTATGTACATAATGTCTAATCAATAAAATAAATATCAAAATAGCGTTAAGGTTTTACATTAATCCCTCTTAACGCGTTTTTAAGCATTGTCGTACAGTTTGCATATAAAACACTAGTTAAATGGTCGATGGATAGGGATGTGCCGTGATACGACAACACTAAACCAAAATCGTATATGACTCGTTTAGGGAAAAAAATATGACAAGGCACGTGAGGCAATGTCCAAGGTAGGATACTACCAGTTTACCCTTCCCGGTTGGTGGTAACGCATCATAGCCATGATCGCCCAACGCGTCCAGCACTCTCATAATATGGAGGGTGCGCACCAATCAATCACAATGTAAATGATGGTAATACGAAGAAGTGCGTCCGCTCGGGGTAGCTAGCCCACTTGGCCAGTACGTCTCCTGTTTTAGTTATTTCAAATTGGCACAAGTGCTAGGCTAATCCATCATCGTTCTCTTTCTTCAAATCCAGCAAACGACGCCAAATCCAACCACTTCGTTCTGGATCATCACTCCACGTACACAGTTGTCAAAGTTGTTCTGATATCGACAAAGAGCATGCTCATATCCGGCCTCGGTCTCTTTAACAACCAAACATCATTTCACGCACCGCTTGGTTCTTTTACACTTCAAAAACAGTTCATGCTTGATATCAAAATATCATATTTGCTTCGAAATCAAATCCATTTCGAAACCATTACATTTACTCAAGATATACCATTTTAATTCAAATCTTGTTTGTTTTAATATCTCGATTTTGATTCTAAAATTATTTCGAATTTCAACTCAGGTTTTAACTTCAATTTAGCACAATTCGTATTTAAATCCATGATTTAAAAATAAACATTTCACTCCTAACTAGTTTGAATTTTTTGAAAAAATAGTTTGAGCAGTTTAAAATAGTTTAAATAGTTTAAATAGTCAAAAATAGTTTAAATTGTTAAAATAGATAAAAAATAGTTTAAATGGTTAAAAATAGTTTAAATGGTTAAAATAGTTTAATAAAATAGTTTAAGTATTTAAAATGGTTTATATAGCAAAATAGTTTGGAAAACCAAAATAATTTGTATATTTTAAAAGATAGCTTTTAAATAGTTTTATATTAAACAATTTATTTGAAAATTATTTTAAAGTCAAACCAATTCAATTCTAACTTCCTAACTCAAATCAATTCCAATTTCCATTCAGTCGATTCAATTTTGATTTCAATTCAAATCAATTTCAACTTCGATTTCAAATTCATCCAATTCTACTTTCAAATCCAATTAAATCGATTTCAATTTCAAATTCATTCAATTCTACTTTCAAATCCAATTAAATCGATTTCAAATTCATTCAATTCTACTTTCAAATCCAATTAAATCGATTTCAATTTCGATTTCAATTTATATCGATTTCGAGCTCGATCTCAAAATATCGATTCAAACCTTTAAATCAAATTATCCCTCAATATTCAATTTAAAATTCCAATCTTCAAATATAATTCAATTCTAAGCTCAATTTCGAAATATCATTTGTATACCACCTTTATTTAGTAATATTCAAAGTTCGAATAAAAGTTCAATATTTTAAAACAAATTTATTTTCAAAAATTAGATTATATTTTGATTATAACTTCAAAATCTCAACTTCAGTTATTTAACAATTTCTTTTAACCAAAAATTTATTTCAACCTTTCAAACTCGAATTCGTGATTAATTCGATTTCTATAAATTGGTTTTTATTTCTTTTAAATCAATACCACTTAAATAATTTCAAACCAGAGATTTTAAAATCATTTAATTTAACCAATCCGGTGTCCATATATAATTTTCTATCCTTTAGCCAAGTGATCAGTTATTTCAATATAATTTCAGGGATGAATATATATCATTTCAATCCAAATCCCAATGTCATAGGTATGTATCATTCAACCTATTCCTCAATTCAATAGAAATAATTCAATTTACGGTTTTATAAACTGTAAATAATACACAGAGTGATAACAGGATATATATAAACAAATAAACATCCAAACATTCAAATATTAACCAATTTGCATCCATCACAATCAATCATACAAGCAAACAATATGATTCATAGAAATTTCATAGTTGTCAATGTACGGTAATTTACTGGCAGTTAAATCCCAATTTCAATTTGATTGTCAATTTTTTTATTTTTTAATAGTTAATTCAATGACAATCTAGACGACAATTAAATTTTATCAAACAGCGACTAATAAAACTTATATCACTTCACAATACCAAATTTACCTAGCACAAATATTCTAGTACGTTATGAGCGTTATAAAACACTCACCTTAAGTTTTCAATTTCAAATCAAATCGAATGACATTCGATTTAACCAAAAAAATTAACTAGCTCCAAACGTCTCCAAATTAGTTCCATGACGTAGTGCTCATTGCCATGATTCCAACGCCTCTTGTTTCGTCCAATTCCGACCTCGTATGAAATAGCTACGATATTTATAAGATTGACGATTTCATTATATAATTAAATTCACAAAAAAAATTAACCTAGTGAAGTCCAGGTCGTTGATTTCGAAATGCAAATCAAGGCCGCACAGCTTCTTCTTCCAAATTGCATACGCAGGTAGAAGTACCCAATGCCGCCGTTCGCCACCTCCCAGCCGCTCCTACCTCAGGTTATACGAACTCGATCACGCGCCGACAAATCGAAGCCCTTTGAACATGACACCATCGCCTAGAACGTGGTCAAGCTCAACCCTCCTACGACCTCGATTTTTGAGCATGAATGCCGCATGTTCAAACCGAGATTGTTGTCGATCCACTCGACTAAACTCGATCACGAATGTTGGAAACCTAGATCTCACTGCCCTCTTCGATTTCCTGGTTGAGAGATTTTCATGAAGGATTACGAATTGGAGGAGATTTGAGGAAGAACGAGATCGATTTTCGGCCATTAATAAAAAAATAGCGGCGGCAGCGTTGAAACTAAGGTTAGGCTGTGGACATGTGTGTGTATATATATATATATATATACACACGTAATATTATTTTGACTTTCACCGAACAAACTCCAAACGAAGCGTGCCGCCTAGCATTTATAATATTTTACCTCTATTCCAAACACAATGGAATATGTTTCGGGGCCTAATTCGATCGTATGGAGCAGATAACTTTTTGGACCCATTTATTATATTGAATTTTTGATATAAATTTCAATGCGTTTATATCTCATACGACCAAACGATAACTCTAAAAGTTACAAAATTTGAAATCAGATAATAATACACTATTACGGATCCAATAGAACTAGTTTCTTCGAAATCCGAGACTGTATCAAAAATGGCTATATTTACACGTCAATTAAAATATAATATTTTTGATTTCTAATTATTCATTTTTAAATTCAATTTTAAATGTTAACAATCTTCATTGCTATTAAAATAAAAGTTACATCAACTTTCGTTATCATTTTCAATCATATTAAATTCAGAATTCAATCATCCATATAATTTCAAAAATTAAATTTAAATAATTTAATTGCTCAATATTCAGCAAATTTCAATATTAGATTTTAAATGAATTTTAGTTATCAATCAGTTACTTTATTTACATCTAATGAATTTAACATTTATTATTTAATCCGACTATTGATTGTAAGCACATTCAATACATATCATTACCTTTCAATACCGATTATTACCTAAATCTACGAAATTAGTTTATTTCAAAAATTTATTCAAGTTCACATCCAATAACCTACATCCAAAATAATTAAACCTTTATTTTAACCATTTTTATCCATAATTATATTAAATTTAAAATTTTAAAATAGCTAGAAATATGGGTCGTTACAATCCCCCACTCAAAACTTTTTGTCCTCGAAAAGACGTTAAGTAAAGAATTTAACATTTGATGTATTTTATTCAAAATAATCAACTTATAAAACAATAAAATTTCACTTATAAAACCATTACTACGTTTTAACTATGCTACTCCGATCAGCTTGCGGAGTTTACAAGCTGGTTATCAAAACAAGTTATAACAATTTTAAAGCTTCAAAAAATTTCTAATACCCGGACTACAGAAAATTTCGGCGGAGTCTCCTTTGTGCGGGTCAATCAGCACAACTACGAAATGCCTCTATAGGCTCTAAACCAACAAAATAAAAAAAATTCCAAGTGGCTCGATCATAAAACCATCAAATCCAATGACAAAATAAACGTGTACCTTTTTGTCGAGCAATCCAAATTTTCTTGATTTGATATACTTGCATCTTGTTTACCAATGATATCCAATCGTACAATTTAAAATCATGTTATATTTTGCATTCTCAATTTCCAATTTTGGCTTTTCTTAAGCTGTACGATGTACATATATCATCTGTATGCAATATCAAATCTGATCGCTCGCTCGATCACACAATTTCACTTCCGAACTAGTATCGTTCACATGACTCTCTAGTGCGGACTCAGATTTGGTTCCTTGATACTAAATCGTTATTCCCCTCGCATAGTCATATATTATGAGAGAGAATTCCAGAGTCTATCAAAAATCCATATACAGGGTTTGCCATCGATAATCGAGTGAAAAATTCTAACTCGGATCGATAGAAATTACACAGAAATTATGTGCTCGAATCTGGGTCAAATCGTTATGCGAATAAATAATATACTTACAACATATGCATTAACTTCCAACAGATTTCTATACAATTCATCTATATTAAATTTCTTTTACTTACCTTCATTTCATTTACAATCAGTTATTCACAATCTATTATTTATATCCCTTATTTACTTGGTATATCCATTTCTTCACATAGTATATTATTTAATACTATCATTTCTTAAACATCATTCCATAGAATTTTCTTACTTAAGTTCGTTTTAAACATTCTTTACAATTTAATTAAATTTCATTTCATTTTTTCCCCAATCGATTCTTAGTTACTCCCAATCATTGCCATTCACATTCATTTTTAATAACAGACTTATTTGTGAAACATTTTATCAATCACAACTTTAGTTTATAATCTTGCTATAAAAGTCATATATAAGAAGTTGGACTTCATTATAGTTTTATGATTATCTCAAAAGTTACAAATTCAACTTCACAATTTCTTTGCAAATTTATATTTAATTTTATAACTAATTTTCAAAGATATTTTTTGATTCATTTGTCTTCTTTCTTAATCTCACTTACTTATTCCATTTAGTCATTAATCATTTCATAATGTACTAATTAACTATATAACATTTATTATTACAACTAAATTTCCATTTATATACATTTCAATTACTTTTAATTTTGTTTAACCATTTTAGCTTTTAACATTTGGTAAGTCTAATTATATGTTATTAGAATGCAATTTGATATTATACAGATTAATATGATTCATTTTACTTAATTAGAATGTTCACTGTTTTAACTTGTTTAAATTTTCTTTACTTTCAATTGGAGAGTTGCAAACTTCAACTCTAAAGTTCCTTAAAACATTTAGCTTAGATTTCTTAAACCTCTAGTTTCACAAGTTCTGGTTATTCAAATATTTCATTTCATTCAATTATTTTGAAGATTCTTAATTAATAGAACTTCAAAATTTAAACACCGGGTACATTTCAAATCATTTGAAATAAGTATATATACTTATCTATTTTATATGTCAAATCATAATTTTGGAGTTTAAATCAAAATCTGTTTGTCAGAACAATTTCGAAGCAAAGCTTCTCAGAAGTCTCCCTTACTTTGAGACTCGAAAATGAACATCGATAATGCTGTGCAGTCATCACCGAAATTATTTTCTAGCGACAGAAGAGAGGAGTACTGAATTCATTCCATTTAAAATCCCTTTTCTAAAATATTTTTCATAAATATTTTTCAACTAATATCACTATATTTTCTTCAAAGTTTCAAAAACCATTTTCAAAATCCCCAGGTCTAAAATTCAAACTTCTCAATCTAACTCCATTTTAATTTAATAATCACATTTATTAATAATTCTTACAAAATTTTACTTTCTTAAAACATTTCACAATACTTCATCGTTGTTTATTACATAATAAACATCTTTTATTAAGGCACAACAACCAACCAATGATAATAATCAATATTATCATTCCTAATAACCAAACAAGCTATATATACTGTAATAATTTCTGAAAAATTATTTCTTTATATATAAAAATATAATCAAGGTAAAATTATTTCATTTACCCAATTTCAAAGCGATACTATGTCGAATTGTTCTGTTCAAGTATTTAGAGACCTCTATGAGTAACGTTAATTACTTGTATTGACCAGAATCCATAAGCCACTCAACAAATCAACCAACATGATATAAAAAAATTTATTTCACTAACAAATACACACTTATATCCATTAATACACTCAAACTCATTCTATGGTGCTACTGACCCTATCTCTAATGAGTTACCCCATAAAGCTAAGGTTATCGCCAAACCTCACTCCGATACCAACTGTAACAACCCGCCTTTTTGGATAATTTAAATTGACAATAAACCACACATGTCAACTCAAACCATTCAAAAGGGAGGATTGTTAATGGGGTAGATAAGAAAATAAGAGAAAAAGAAGAAGAAACAATCACAGAATCTCGCAGCAGAACGATAAAATATAATTATTAAATAAACAGTTCATGAATCTATTTATATAATACATTTGATTATAATATGTACAACATTTGCTAGAGTTATTTATATACATCAGGGATTAATAAATAATGCAGCAGACAACATGATGCAGGAATACTAATAATAATAATATACCAAATCTTTGTCTTCATCCTCCAAAATGAATCTTCAATAATCTGAAAAAATTCTCAGTTTCAATTTGACTGTCAATTTTTTGATTTTTTAATAGTTAATTCAATGACAATCTAGATGACAATTAAATTTATCAAACAACGACCAATAAAACTTATATCACTTCATAATACCAAATTTAACTAGCACAAATATTCTAGTACGTTGTGAGTGTGACGACCCACAAATACGTATCCTTTGAATCGACAATAAACCACACATGTCCGACCCAAAAAGCACAGACCGACGGAAAGTTAAGAGAAAGAAAAGAAGAGAGAAGAAGAGAAGAGAAGAAAGAGAGAAGATAGAACAAAACAAAACAATACAGAATCTCACATGTCAGTGGAAAACATATAATATCATATCAATGACCTTTACAAAACAGAAATTGTACATATACACCTCAATCAGAGTTCAACAATCAATCACTAGTTATCAGCCTGAACAGTTATAATATCATGTCCTCACAATTGCTGATAATATAAACAACAACTAAGCAACAATGCAGTAATCAAACAAATACAGTTCACGAAAATGAAGATCTCCAGCTCTCCTGCTGTAGCTCCAAAAGCACTAATCTAAACCTGTGATTATACTCGGTCTGATCCGAGCATTGAAAGGGAAGAACGCTGGGATTAGTCTGGTAAACCAGTGTGAGAAACACACTCAACTGAATTTATTAAATTACCAAAACTTTTCTTTTATCAAAAAAAAATTATCTCGTAAGACAAGTCCACACATAAACACGGATATGTTTTTACCTTACGATAACCAAAACACTTTTATACCAAAATACACTTGATATTATTTTTAATGACATTCTTTTGAAAACACTTTTCAAAAAAACTTATTTGAATGAGGTGCCAAATATCTGGACTAAGTCTAAGGCAATATATCTGGACTAGGTCAACAGAATATACCGAACGGAATATATGATACCAGAAAAGGGGTAGCTGAAATGTTTGCAAGTCATTACAGCTATTTTGAGAATACAATCAAAACCGTAAATCTCGTATTGGATTGGGTTTCCAACATGATAGGAAAGTAGTGGAAAGATCAATCTGTACCCATGGCTTACGTCCAAGACTCGGACGCCGTTATACAACAACACAAATGGCTAAAAGCGGATACAATCTGCGAATAAAATCCAAGGACTCAGACTTCGCGTATCCGTACCATGAGGCCCAGACGTATCTGGTACCTAGGGCTCAGAAAATCTGATAACCCAAATCACTACCATCCGAAATGCGAGCATACATATGACCACATAGAATCCCATTATAACCAGGGTGTGAGGTTCGCGAGGCTACGATTTACCTTATCACATCGCTTAGAATGCCACATGGCCATTTCCGTTGACTACTAATTGCCTTCCACAAAAATACAACCATTAAGCTCATACGTCTCAAGGAGGGTGTTAAGCTAAGAGAAGTTGCCTTCTCCGCCACCATTGATGTACGTTGTAAAAACCAATGTACGTAATATTTAGAAATGCAATGTTAGACAAACATCCATACAAGTTGTCCAGGAATAGGACAAACCGAAGGTACTTTTCTACCACATCCTGTCCGGAAATCCCTAGTATTAGTAGCGAATAGTCCCTGCATTGGATATTTCATAATAAGAGACCACTGCTACTGGATGTATATTGGGATTTTAACTCCAAACGATCAACAAGCAATCCCCCATTATGAAAATCCAGAATATCAATATCATCACAAGCAACCAGCAAAATCGTCGCATATACGTTGGTCCGAAGTGGTTTTCAGATAAATCTCATCCCGGTCTCTTTGCACCAACAACGCAAAAGCGTTTGTCAACTCCACACAGAAACTAGGTCTCGTAGACTTATCACGTCTCCAACTTTCGACTTGCTATCCTTCGGGCCAAGAAGGAAGCTCGATAGACTGGAGTAATACTCCGCACTATACAAATCAACATCCTCAATACAAATGATAATCAAGCCTGCATAGAAGGCTACATACTAAGTGTACGACTAAATAGTTCCCACATCAAGTCGAGGAACTAAAATGATCAATTTTGATAGTCGGTTGTTTAACTACCAAAGCAAACAAACAAATATTCAGCACCATAACAATCACTAAGCCCATTTAATTAATCTTTTATTAATTAATTCACTTGCCAAATATTCACTTTAAAATTATCTTTAAAAAGATATATTCTCAAAACATTTCCAAATACTTATATAATAATAAGTAAATCACGAATCAATTCATTTTCAACATTTAGAAAATATTACATATACTTAAATCAAGATTAAGTATATATTTTATTCTTTAAGGAAACTATTCTCTTAAACACATTTACTTGGGTCAAAATGAATGTTGCGTAAAACATCGTTACGACAACCCAAAATCACTAGTATAGGGATCCGATAATAAGATAGAAATATAAATTCTAATACTATACAAAAACATTTCCTTTCGAAAATCATTTACTATAACAATAATGTCATAGTTCATCATTTCTTTACTTCTCGAAAATGTCTATTTCAACAATGAATGTTGAAATATATGTATTCGATACTTAACACATTTTAAAACAACTTTAAACAATTTAATTCAATGTAAAATAACACTTTTCAAAAATATCCATTTATTTAATATATTATTCACTGTCCAAAATCATGAATATAAATCGTTTACCAAATTAAGCTTCTACACTTTTAATTAAAGGATAATCCACTGTCCAAAATCGTGGATATAATTCATTTACCAAATTCATTGCTTCTATATATTCAATAAAGGATTATCTCATGTCCAAAATTGTGGATATATCTCCTTTAATAAACTTCTATACTTAACTTGTCAAATTCAATTGATTTTGAATTTATAAAACAATGTTTATAAATTCACATTTATATATTATAACAACTTCCATATACAAAATTCCTTTATAAATCAATTCCATTTAATAACTTAATTACATGCTAAAATTCAATTATAAGTTAATTAATTATAAATCA
Source organism: Allium cepa (assembly GCA_030765085.1). Classification (NCBI taxonomy): domain Eukaryota; kingdom Viridiplantae; phylum Streptophyta; class Magnoliopsida; order Asparagales; family Amaryllidaceae; genus Allium; species Allium cepa. Next base: position 288,982,695 of record CM060944.1, on the reverse strand, counting down.
TCTATTTACAAAATCATTCTTTTTTATAACTTCACAAATTATAAATCTTATTACTTATAAAATTCATCTATAACTCATTTTAACACTTATAAAAACTCATCTATAATTCCATTTTTCCGATTTATAAAATTTCAATTTTATAAATCTTATTTATAAACCGTTTATAATAAATCAAAATCTTAGTTTTAAACCATTTATAAAATAAATAAGTCCATATTTCAAAAATCATATTCTTATTATATTTCCCAAAAATCATAACTTTTATAACATAAAAATTATAATTTTTATTTTTTCAAAATAAATTCATTTACTTAACCATTCAAAAATATATTTTCAAATCACTTAAAAACCCTTTTAATTTGGAAATCATCACTTTAAGATTTTTAAATCATCAAAAATAGGCCCAATGCTGCAACAACACCAAATACATCAATCACGGTATCCAGAATATCATATATCATATGATAACTGCATATATCACAATATATGTATATAAATCAATACGGGTGAGGAATCCAGTTGGATCCCTCCAACCTGTCACCTGCAACAAATATACATACTAGGATATGTGTACAATGTCTACTTCAAGGCAGACGCGCGTACAAAGGGTCATCCGCTCATACACGGGAACATATAGGGCTATCTGCTCCACTAGGCAGGTATATATCTAAATACCAATCAACATATAGATAATATATCATATATCATCCAAACAATCATCAATCATCATAAATAAATTTATTTCTCACTTATATAAAGATATCAACGAGTCAGAAAGAGTGAGTTGTACTCACATTGATTCCAATAGCAGTTGCAGTATTTTGTTCCGGATAAAATTAAATGCGCGTTTAGTTTTACCCAAAATTTACACTAGCTCAAACAAATCCTAATCCAGCTCCATAATGTAGTGCTCGTCAATACGAACCCAACGCAATTCGTTCGTCAGAAACGGACCTTGTATGAGGAAGTTATATTGTTTTAAAGTTTATACAATTTAAATATATATAAATTTTAGTTTCTTTTACTTTATTTCAAACCCTTTATAATCTTGGCTGTTTGTTTTGATGAAATGAGATCTGGGCCGATGGAATCATCTTCTTCCATCATGCATACGTGCCTAGGTAGATACGCACGTACAACCACAAACGACCACCAATAACCCGATGTTGCTCCACCCAACGTCGATCTAGTGGTTGATTGAACTCCACATCGAAGCCCATCCCCTACGTTGCTTGTGCCTAGACGTCGCACCCTCTAATCACAGCTAATGCCACGAAAATCGAACCAATAAGGCAGCAAAACTCGACTGGATTTCTCCTCCATCGTCGCGCCATTCCGGATCATAACCATTGGATTCGAAGTTCTCGACATTGTGTGCAACTTTGTAGTTGAAGCTATTTGCTAATTCTCGATGGGTCATGAGATATTAGAGGAGAAACGAGGATGATTTTTGACCATAGAAATAAAAATGACGGCCATCCCTAACCCTAGTAGGCTTTGATGCAAAACGAAAATGTTGTGGACTTATATAGAAAATTTTCGCGTACTATTCATCTGAAAATTTTTCGAACTCGAAACGAAACGCGCCGCTTGGCGTCTATAATGTTTTATCCCTTTTCCGAACGCAATGGAATATATATCGAGAGCCAATTCGATTGTATTTGAAAGATAGGTTTTTCGAATCGACTATTTAAATTTAGAATTTACTTAAACAGATTTCTACGCGTTTTAGCTTGCCATGGAAAAACCGTAAATCCGATTGACACGAAATTTGAAATTTTATAATAATAACATTATCGATCCAATGAAACTAGTTTCGTTGAAATCCAAGACTGTATGAAAAATGGCTATTTTTACACGTCAATTAAATATTTAAATATTCAATTTCTACAACTTAAATTTAAATTAAATTTTAAAAGTTTTCTAACATCATTATACTTCATTAGAATTTAATTCAACTTTATAAATCATTTTCATTCACATTAAATCCGATTTTCAATTATTCCTACAATTTCAATTATTAAATTAACAATTTAATTATCCAATTAAACCATTATATTTGAAATATAATTTATTCAGCTTGTAAAATTTACTTACGCATATTTAAAATCAATAAATATACGAATTTCGAATGACTAAAATTCTGGGTCGTTATAGTGAGCGTTATAAAACACTCACCTTGAGTTTTCAATTTCAAATCAAATCGACTGACACTCAATTTAACCAAAAAATTTAACTAGCTCCAAACATCTCCAAATCAGCTCCATGACGTAGTGTTCATTGCCATGATTTCAACGCCTTTTGTTTCGTCCAATTCCGACCTCATATGAAATAGCTATGATATTTATAAGATTGACGATTTTATTATATAATTAAATTCACAATTTTTTTAAACCTAGCGAAATCCAGGCCGTTGATTTCGAAATGCAGATCGAGACTGCATAGCTTCTTCTTTGAAATCACATATGCAGGTAGAAGAACCCAACGCCGTCGCCCACCACCTCCCAACTGCTCCAACCTCAGGCCATACGAACTCGATCAGGCGTCGACAAATCGAAGCCCTTCGAACATGACACCATCGCCTAGAACGTGGTCGAGCTTGGCCCTCCCATGACCTCGATTTTCGAGCATGAACGCCGCATGTTCAAACCAAGACTGCTGTCGATCCACTCAACTAAACTCGATCACGACCGTTGAAAACCTAGATCTCACTGCCCTCTTTGATTTCCTAGTTGAGAGATTTTCATGAAAGATTACGGAATGGAAGAGATTTGAGGAAGAACGAGATCGATTTTTGGCCATTAATAAAAAAATAGCGGCGACAACGTTGAAACTAGGGTTAGGCTGTGGACACGTATATATATACATGCAATATATATTATTTTATTATTATTTTGACTTTCACCGAACAAACTCCAAACGAAGCGTGCCGCCAGGCATTTATAATGTTTTACCACTATTCCAAACATAATGTAATATGTTTCGAGGCCTAATTCGATCGTATGGAGAAGATAGCTTTTTGGACCCACTTATTATATTGAATCTTCGATATAAATTTCAACGCGTTTATATCTCGTACAGCCTAACGATAACTCCAAAAGTTATGAAATTTGAAATCCGATAATAATACATTATTACAGATCCAATGAAACTGGTTCCGTCAAAGTCTGAGACTGTCAAAAATGGCTATTTTTATACGTCAATTAAAATATAATATTTTTAAATTCTAATTATTCATTTTTAAATCCAATTTTAAATGTTAACAATCTTCATTGTTGTTTAAATAAAATTTACATCAACTTTCGTTATCATTTCAATCATATTAAATTCAGAACTCAGTTATTCAAATAATTTCCAATATTAAATTTAAACAATTTAATTGTTCATTATTCAGCAAATTTCAATATTAGATTTTAAATGAATTTTAGTTATTAACCAATTACTTTGTTTACATTTAATGAATTTAACATTTATTATTTAATCCAACTATTGATTGTAAACACATTCAATACATAGCATTACCTTTCAATACTAGTTATTACTTAAATCTTCGAAATTAGTATATTTCAAAATTTTATTCAAGTTCACATCCAATAGCCTACATCCAAAATCATTAAACCTTTATTTTTAACCATTTTTATCCATAATTACATTAAATTTAAAAATTTAAAATAGATAAAAATCCGGGTCGTTACAGCCTCCATCTTCTTCTCTATTAGCATTGGTTCCCATAACATGTGTGTTATAATGAGGAAGGGGTCAATACAATAATGTTTACTGAATAAAAATCTCAAGTCTTACCATAATAGCATTTGGGCATTATCATTTAATTAAGTAATATGTCTCATGCATCCTGTACTATATCCTACCAAGAATACCTCCGACTGTAAACCCTAAGGCACTTTCAGTCCAACTCCATAACGTATCTTCAACTGTAGACCAAAGGCCCTTTTAAGTCCAAAGCAACTACCATCAATTATGTTCTAACAATGTGAGAGAAAGTACTCAAACCACTTAATACCTCTTTAAAGGAAATTAGGCAGACTCTGATCATTTAATACCTATACTGTAATATCCCGGAATTTTTAACAATATCAATTTAATAATCTGTAGTTAAAATTAAATTGATATTGATATTCTGTTAATAATTATTAAGATAAATTTAATAATCTTCTTCAGTAAATATTTAAATTGGTCATTTTATCTTTTAAATAATAAATTGATTTCCATCTACAATATAAATATATGGTTTATATTTTAAATAGATTAGTTTTGTTTTAATTTCAATAAGTAAAGCATATTTTCTAAGTTTTATTATTTATGGTAATTTGGAATTTTTTTTATTTAATATTTAAGCTTTTCAAAGTTAAATAAATGATTTTGGTTTAAATTTAATAAATGAATCATGTTTTAAAATTCTAACATATACATTATAAATTGAAAGTTTTGATTATTAATTAGTATTGAGTTTTTAAAACTATTTCATAAATAAATATATGATCTTAAAATTTAATAGAAAAATATTAAATGTTTTAAATTAAATTGGATTGAGTTTAAAATTTAGAATAAATTCAACAAATGATTTCATGACTTAATAAAATGGATATTTTATTTAATAAAAATATAATTTCTTGTAAAATGATTTTAAATTTAATAAAAGAGATTTATAAAAGAAATATTAATATTGTATTGACTTTATAAATAAGTTTTGAATAAGATTTGTAATTTTTATTTCAAATTGAATTTATATGTATAACTTGATTTGAAAAATATTTGATTTTTAATTTAGTTGAATTTAAATTTAAAAAGTATAAAATCTTAATTGTTTTAATTTCTATATGTATAAGTTTTATTTTATAAGCATGATTTGTTTTCTTTTATAAATTTATATACATATTTAAATTCTAATTAATTTATCAATTAAGCTTAATAGATATTTATTAACATGTTAATTAATATACAAATTACTTTTAAAAGACAAGTGTATGAAGATTAAGCATCATTTAGTAAGTGTTCAAAGATTAAACATTTAACTTGACAAATGTTGAGAATAGTACAAGTGGCTTCTTTAAAAATTTGTTTTCTTTTATTTAATAAAATCTGAAAAATACATCTATTTAAACTTACACTTTCACTCTTACTTGTTTACTTTCTCATTTCCTAACCAAAGTTAAGAAATTCAAAAGCTTAAAATATACACAAATCTGAAAACAGGGAAACCTATTTTCAGATTCAAAGAATCAAATCTTCAAAATCCCTGAAACACTTCCCTATATAAAAATCTGAGCATAATCTATACCATTTCCAAAATCAGTAATTCCCTCATTTCAAATCTATAACCTACATCTTCAAAACCATGCATTGCATTTTCAAAACCCAATCTGTTACATATTCCTCTTTAAAACTATAGTATTCCGATTCACCTCAAAAAGCATCTGCATTATCATATTTTCTGCAAAATCTGGAACATGTTCTGCTTGCCACTTGAAAACTGGAGCAAAAAAATTGCAGTAAATACAGATGGAAGTTTTCTTTTTTTTTAAAAAAGAAGCAAATTAAAGTTTAAAAAGCTAAGCCTCAAAAGCATTCTTTTTGAAGACATGCAAGCTGTTTGCAAATAAAAAGGGGAAGAGTCATTTTGATTTCTGAAATTAAAGGCTTCATCTCAAATCTGGGCCTCAAATTGGTGAGTAACTTTAAAATATTTAAATTCTTACTTAGGTTGCATGCTTGTTTGTCTTGGTATAAATATGTATTGTTGTGTTTTGATAAAAGTCTGATGTGAGATATAATGTGTGCATGCTGTGTATTATTTGCTTATTCTGTTTAATTTCCCAGACACCAAACATCATTTAAATTTTCATCTTTTAGTTAAGTTTCTGATGGAATGAAGTTTATAAAGTGAAGTAGTTGATTATCTTAAATCAATAACTAAAATTTTATGTAAGTTAAGAATTAATGATTTGGAAAATTAAAATATCAGGAGTTGTCTCTGAAAACACAGAGCAACATCAATGCATGTTGAATTCATTAAATCTCAAACATGTTTATTTATTTATTCAGTATCATAAACCAAAATCTGTAACTAGATTTCTAAATCAAAGATTGGAATTTTTAGGTAATAGATGAAGTTGCTTTTGGGTTTTGAACTAAAAATGGAATTTTAGTAAATTCTGATGATTTTTGAATGGGGAGATCTCGGGGTTCTTCCTGAAGGAAATAGATTGAGTGGGGAGTAAGGGAAAAATCTTGGATGTTGATATAATTATCCGAGTAATGGCAGATTTGGGGATTTTACTTTTTAACCCTAGTTTTTAGTGTTTTGAAGAATCGATCGGTTTATTTTATAGAGTTGATCGAGAGTTGAGATATTTTGTAAAAGGGTAGCGTGGCCGTAGTTGAAGGCGAGGCCGAAGTGACAGAACGTCAGGTGGTCGGATTAATTCAAGCTTGCCGTTGACAGGTTTTTGAGAAAACCCGATTGTTGTTCCAGGTTTGGGTAATTGCACTCGATTTCATTTCCGATGGTTGAAGCATGAATCGGTGGTCATAGAGGGTTGCTGGTTTGGTTTCTGGTGTGATGGGTTAGACGCTGACGATCTAGTGTGGCCGGCGACGCCGTGCATATGCACAGTGGAGTAGGGTACAGGTGATGTTTTGGTTAGCTGAAGGTGACTCGGGTAAACCCTGCTTTGACTCGAAGTGGAGTAGTGTTTTCCTCGAGGATGTGGGGTTGCAGACTCGAAGTAATTTTGTGGGGGTTCGAGTGTTTTTGTTTTACAGGTTTTATTAAACCTGTAACCTCTGGGTTTAAAAATTTGTAAAAAAACCCTAAATCTTTTAATGATTAAGAAAACTTAAATCATCTTTGAATTCAAGTTTGAATTTATTTGAATTCAAGATAATTTAACATTCCAATTTAAATAAAATTAAGTTTAAAGAAAAGAAATTTTACAGGTTTTAATAAACCTGAACTTGTTTTATCCAATATTGTTTACAAACCTGACAGTATTTGAGTTTTTAAAATTTAAACTGAATTTAAAATAAAAAAATGTAGAGCAGGTTTTAAACAAAGTTTTAAAACTAGTTTAAAAATCTTAACTCAAGATGAGTTTGAATTATAGATTTAAAAACATATAAGTTTTATAAAATAAAAATGAAAGGTTTTTTTAACAACTTTGAAATTTGATAAAGTGTTTTATAAAATGTTTTAAAATCTGAAGTTTAAGGTTTAAACAGAGTTTAAAATTTAAATTTTAAATCTGGATTCAAAGCTAATTTGAATCTTAGTTTGAAATAAAATGTTTAAGTGGTTGAATTTTTAAAATGTAAGAGAAGTTTAAATCTTAAGTACAAATCTGGAATCAAAGTGGAATATGTATTTCAGTTTTTTTGAAAATTAAAAAGAAAGTTTGAAGTTGCAAGATTTAAACTAAATATAAATTGAGTTATTGAGATGCTAAAGTTATAAATTGTTTGAACTTTGATAAGTTTAAATTATTTTTATTTCAATTTGTATTTAAAATAAAATTTGGAAGCAAGTTTAAAAGTACTTTGTTTTAAATAAAATTTGTTTTTAAACATAATTTAGAAATGTTTTATCTTAAATTAATTAAGATAAATGGTTTGGAAATTTATTTAATTGATAAGGTAATTAAGGAATGATTAATTAATTTAATTACTTAATTGATTTGGGGTAAATAAATAATTGATTAAGGGTTAATCAATTGGTAATTAAGATCATTAATTAGATTTTTAATTAATGATTAATAAATTATTAATTAAGTAATTAATTTTTAATCAAGTTTAATTTATCTTAATAATTAGACTTTAAATTATAGATAATTAAAGATAATTAAATTTGTAATTTATTTAAGTTAATTACTTTATAAAATAATTTGAGGATGGTTAATGAAGGTCATTAACCAAGATTATTTAACAATTAATTAATATGGTTAATTTTTATAATTAATTAGATTAATTAATTTAATAATAATCAATTGTAAATGGTTTGAGTATAATTACTTAATAAAGTAATTAAGAAATTAATTACTAAATGTAATTAATTTAGTTTAATGGGAATGTTTAATTTAATTAATTAAGTTTAATTAAATTTAAACATTTGGGTTTATAAATAATTACTTTATGTAATTAATGATTTGGGAATTACTCAGTTAAGTAATTGTTTAATAATTACAGATTGTAATTAGGGAGATGTTTAAGTATGAGATAATTTGGATTAATTATTTAGTAATTAATCAAATAAATAATTAAGAAATTAATTTAAGGATAATTAATTTGGTTTAATATAGTAATTAAGTTAGTTAATTACTTAGAGTAATTAATTTAAGGAATAATTAAGGATCATTAATTATTTAATTAATGATGTAATTAAAGTTGATTAATTATGATTAATTAATCAATAATAGGTAATTAAAGGTAATTAATTAATGTAATTAATTAAGGATAAATGTAATTAATTATGATTAATTAATTATTTGAAGTAATTAAAGATTAATTACTGTTTTGTTTGAGGGTAATTAATTTGTGAAATTAATTAAGGATAATTACATGAATGTAATTAATAGTAATTAATCAAGAGTGATTAATTAGGATGATTTATTTTGAATGATTAATTGATTGTAATCAATTAAATGGTTGAGTAAGCAAGTTATAATTTGATGAAGTAATTAATTTAATTTATTTTAAATTAATTAAAGATGGAGTAATTAATTTAATTCATTTTAAATTAATTAGTAATAGAGATAGTTAATTTAATTCATTTTAAATTAATTATATTGTGATAAGTAAATCTTTGCTTATGTATGAATGGATGTCATTGTTTGACTTGGATGCTTTGAGATCTCAGTAATGAGATAAATGATATTGTGTGGTATGGATGTTTGACTGGATTGTGATGATAACATAGGATATCTATTGTGATGGTGATATATGGAATATCTATTTGATATTGATAATGTAGATTACCTGTTATGTGATAATGTTGATTATCAGTTATGATTTATGAATTATCTATCTGTGTGTATATAGATACTGTAATTAAATTGTTTTAAACCTTTTAATCAACTTGGACCCTAAAACACACGCTTTGGATTTCGATGAGACCGGGATCCGGTTTCCATATTTGGATATCCGAAAACCACATCGATTCCAAATAGCGTTAGGTCGTGAATCCAAGTGGAGCGAGTGAAGACTCAAGGTGTAAGGGCTATACGTCAGTATAACTCTGTGGGTGATTCCGTAATGAGTTTGATGGAATAGTACTTATAGATTCGAGATGGTGAATTAGAGTGCAAGGGTTATCGTCGTTAACTCTGAGGGTGATTCCAAAACGAGTGTAACGAGATAATGCCTTCGGTTTCGTTCGAACCCGGAACGAACTTGTATGGATTGAATGCTTTCAGAACAATCGTCAGGTGGACGATGAGCATTCTAAGATTATATGTCCTATAAAGGTAATCATAGCCTCAAGCCTCATCAACCGGGAATGGCTAAAACAGGGGAGGTGCAGCAAGGCTTCGTGGGTCGCACCCATTGGAGAGCGAGATTTACCCCTGTCTAGAGGTCCCTTTTATTTCGGCTGTGTGGACGGTTTTTGAGCTCCAACCGTCGGCGTTATCTTGTTTGGAACTATTCAGTAAGGAATGGGTCCAGCCTTGTGTTGCACGGGAGTGGGAGTACTCCTCGGTACGGTGATCTAGGCCATGTACTGTGACGGGCGATACCCCAGTAGCCCTGCCATTGTATGGAATCCAAAATCCAATAAGTGCCAACGGTTTTGATTGTATTACCCACTTTTGTGGCTAGTAGCTGGAATTTAATAGATGTAACAATTTCGGCTATTTCTTATTTATTTGAAAACCCTAGACACAATTATAATATCATCGGATTTCCTATCAAATGTTTTGGTTAGCGTAAGGTAAAAACTTTTCCATGTTTATGTGTGGGAAGTCTTACGTGATACTTTTCTTTTCAAAAGGTTTTTAAAAGTTAAGCAACTTTAACCTGTTACTCACACCAGACCCATGTCTGACCCGGAGTTTATTTTTGTTTTTCATAAACTCTTGGGTACTCAAATTTTTATGAGTAGTCAAGGGATTCAGGTTAGGATTCAGGTTTGCTTTGACGAATTGTGGAGGAGTAAATGGAGCAGGAGGCTTCTGCGTTAGATATTAGTATTCCGCTGTGTGTTCTCCGTGTTGTTGTATTGAGTTGTAAATACAAGACAGGTGCTTATAACTGTCTAGTATATGTGATGTGTATGCTGTGTATCTCTGATTGGTATTGTATATTATGTAAATACTTACGTTATTAATATAATTTATTCGTTCTGCTGTTGAGATTCTTGTGTTGTTTCTTCTTTCTCTTCTTTCTTTTCTTCTTCTATCCCTTCCTTTCTTAATTCATGATGCGATTTTCTAAGAGTAGAAAGTCGGGTCGTGACAGTTGGTATCAGAGCATTAGGTTGAGTGAATACCTAGGCTCTATAGTGGTGTCTTTCTTGAGAGAGCGTATTTTTAATTTTTAATATATATATAATATATATATATATTTATTTCTGCCTATCTGTTGGGTTACCTGTTCAGGTTTTCCAATATAAGTTATAAAGGTAGATGGGGTAGTAGTGTGTGACACGATTACTACCATTGGTTGGAGTATGAATGTTTGAGTTTGGAAATGTATCTGTCGGGACTGCAGACCTAATACCATCTCGAGTGAGCTTTGTAGTGATGAAGAACTTCATTAATCTCTGAAGGAAACCTGTTAAGGTTTAGAGTTTATTTCTGAAGTTTGATGAGTAGTGTTTGGATCTGTTGGCTGAGCAGAAGCAAAGTAATGGTATTTTGATACCTTAAGGAGTAGTAGCTGCGTGATGAGATGCAGTGACTATGGATGTTCCCGAAGATGTTTTCTTTGGAAAAAGTTAAGGAAGTGAGTCTGCTTCAGTGTTGTGGCTGTGTTCAGCTGGTGTTTCTGTTTGCTTTGAAGTCCGAGTTTCTCGGAGAGCTTTGTTTGGAATTCCTTGGCATCTGTGGCAGCAGTGTAGTTTGGAGTGTTCTCGGTGTTGGCAAGAGATCTTCTGGCTTAGCAGTTTTTCTGAAATGGAATTCAGAAGCAGCAGAGTGGACCCGTTCCTTCGATGGGTTGGCTAATTAAGTTAAAGTTGTTCTGTTTGGTTAAGGAAGAACAGTTTTCTTTGGATTTGGTTTGGTGGATCGCAAAAGTGACCTGCGATTGTTTGAGTGTTCTCTTGGGTCATCTGAGTTTTCTGGATGTCTTCAGGAAGTCAGAGTTTTGTTCGCATCTGGAGATTGAGCTTTCTTATCGGCTGGAATTCCAGGAGTGGTACCGGTGGTTCAGCTTTATAGAAGAATGGTTTCTAGGAGATTGAGTTGGTGTAGCAGCTCGGAGTTTTGGAGGAACTTCTGAATGATTCTTATGGATTTGTTGAACCATATCTCTGGATGTGTTATCCTGTTTGTGTTTGTGTTCTTCTTTAGCATTCTCTTCTACTTCGGATCAGAGTTGAGCAGTGGAAGCAGTTAGGAAGTGTATCTGCTTTTCTTTTTCTGGACAGAAGAAGTTGTTGTCTTCTGATGTTGAGGAGTTGAGTTTGAGTTGTTGGTTTTGGTTGATCTTGAGGATATCATTTTGTTGAGTTGATTGGTCCAGTTTGTTTCTAGAAGTATCGGCAAGGTTGAGCTGATCAGTAAGTTGTAGACAGCTCAGGATTGTCCGAAGAGTTTTTGTGGATAAGAATCGGAGGGATTTGGACTCTGAAGTCGGAGGTTTAATTTTGGATAAGTTTTCTCCGATCAAAAGTGAGCTATGAGTTTGGGTAAGTCTGAGAAGCTAGCTCTGAAGTGTTTTGGATCTTTTCTGTATCTTGGAGAATAAGTGATTGATCTATAGGATTAATTGCCAGTTTGGATAACTGGGATTCGATGGGTTTCACGTATCTCTGAGGGAGTACGTGTATGATCTATCTCTGGTTGTGGAACCAGCAGTTTTGGAGTTTTTGTTGTTGAGTCAGACTCGTTTGTAGTCTGATATCTTGTCTAGTGTTTTAGATATAGTTGTATAGGAGCTTTGTAGCTTCATAGTATTGTTTGTTTGGATTCTCTAGGGCGAGTATCCCGGTATATATATACCTGGGGAAACTCGAAGGAATTCTATCCAGAATTTGTCTGGATAATTAGATTTGTTTGATTGGTTGTTTTTGGTTGTTAGCATATGTTTGATATATGCTTGTGTTTTTAAATTTAAAATTTAATAAGATTATTAAATTACCTTTGTTTTAAATTTCGAGGACGAAATTCTTTTAAGGGGGAAGGATTGTAATATCCCGGAATTTTTAACAATATCAATTTAATAATCTGTAGTTAAAATTAAATTGATATTGATATTCTATTAATAATTATTCAGATAAATTTAATAATCTTCTTCAGTAAATATTTAAATTGGTCATTTTATCTTTTAAATAATAAATTGATTTCCATCTACAATATAAATATATTCTTTATATTTTAAGTAGATTGGTTTTGTTTTAATTTCAATAAGTAAAGCATATTTTCTAAGTTTTATTATTTATGGTAATTTGGAAAAATTTGTTTTATTTAATATTTAAGCTTTTCAAAGTTGAACAAATGATTTTGGTTTAAATTTAATAAATGAATCATGTTTTAAAATTCTAACATATACATTATAAATTGAAAGTTTTGATTATTAATTAGTATTGAGTTTTTAAAACTATTTCATAGATAAATATATGATCTTAAAATTTAATAGAAAAATATTAAATGTTTTAAATTAAATTGGATTGAGTTTAAAATTTAGAATAAATTCAACAAATGATTTCATGACTTAATAAAATGGATATTTTATTTAATAAAAATATAATTTTTTGTAAAATGATTTTAAATTTAATAAAAGAGATTTATAAAAGGAATATTAATATTGTATTGACTTTATAAATAAGTTTTGAATAAGATTTGTAATTTTTATTTCAAATTGAATTTATATGTATAACTTGATTTGAAAAATATTTGATTTTTAATTTAGTTGAATTTAAATTTAAAAAGTATAAAATCTTAATTGTTTTAATTTCTATATGTATAAGTTTTATTTTATAAGCATGATTTGTTTTCTTTTATAAATTTATATACATATTTAAATTCTAATTAATTTATCAATTAAGCTTAATAGATATTTATTAACATGTTAATTAATATACAAATTACTTTTAAAAGACAAGTGTATGAAGATTAAGCATCATTTATTATGTGTTCAAAGATTAAACATTTAACTCGACAAATGTTGAGAATAGTACAAGTGGCTTCTTTAAAAATTTGTTTTCTTTTATTTAATAAAATCTGAAAAATACATCTATTTAAACTTACACTTTCACTCTTACTTGTTTACTTTCTCATTTCCTAATCAAAGTTAAGAAATTCAAAAGCTTAAAATATACACAAATCTGAAAATAGGGATGAGTTTGAATTATAGATTTAAAAATATATAAGTTTTATAAAATAAAAATGAAAGGTTTTTTTAATAACTTTGAAATTTGTTAAAGTGTTTTATAAAATGTTTTAAAATCTGAAGTTTAAGGTTTAAACAGAGTTTAAAATTTAAATTTTAAATCTGGATTCAAAGCTAATTTGAATCTTAGTTTGAAATAAAATGTTTAAGTGGTTGAATTTTTAAAATGTAAGAGAAGTTTAAATCTTAAGTTCAAATCTGGAATCAAAGTGGAATATGTATTTCAGTTTTTTTGAAAATTAAAAAGAAAGTTTGAAGTTGCAAGATTTAAACTAAATATAAATTGAGTTATTGAGATGCTAAAGTTATAAATTGTTTGAACTTTGATAAGTTTAAATTATTTTTATTTCAATTTGTATTTAAAATAAAATTTGGAAGCAAGTTCAAAAGTACTTTGTTTTAAATAAAATTTGTTTTTAAACATAATTTAGAAATGTTTTATCTTAAATTAATTAAGATAAATGGTTTGGAAATTTATTTAATTAATAAGGTAATTAAGGAATGATTAATTAATTTAATTACTTAATTGATTTGGGGTAAATAAATAATTAATTAAGGGTTAATCAATTGGTAATTGAGATCATTAATTAGATTTTTAATTAATGATTAATAAATTATTAATTAAGTAATTAATTTTTAATCAAGTTTAATTTATCTTAATAATTAGACTTTAAATTATAGATAATTAAAGATAATTAAATTTGTAATTAATTTAAGTTAATTACTTTATAAAATAATTTGAGGATGGTTAATGAAGGTCATTAACCAAGATTATTTAACAATTAATTAATATGGTTAATTTTTATAATTAATTAGATTAATTAATTTAATAATAATCAATTGTAAATGGTTTGACTATAATTACTTAATAAAGTAATTAAGAAATTAATTACTAAATGTAATTAATTTAGTTTAATGGGATTGTTTAATTTAATTAATTAAGTTTAATTAATTTTAAACATTTGGGTTTGTAAATAATTACTTTATGTAATTAATGATTTGGGAATTACTCAGTTAAGTAATTGTTTAATAATTATAGATTGTAATTAAATTTTTTAATAATTACAGATTGTAATTAGGGAGATGTTTAAGTATGAGATAATTTGGATTAATTATTTAGTAATTAATCAAATAAATAATTAAGAAATTAATTTAAGGATAATTAATTTGGTTTAATATAGTAATTAAGTTAGTTAATTACTTAGAGTAATTAATTTAAGGAATAATTAAGGATCATTAATTATTTAATTAATGATGTAATTAAAGTTGATTAATTATGATTAATTAATCAATAATAGGTAATTAAAGGTAATTAATTAATGTAATTAATTAAGGATAAATGTAATTAATTATGATTAATTAATTAATTGAAGTAATTAAAGATTAATTACTATTTTGTTTGAGGGTAATTAATTTGTGAAATTAATTAAGGATAATTACATGAATGTAATTAAGAGTAATTAATCAAGAGTGATTAATTAGGATGATTTATTTTGAATGATTAATTGATTGTAATCAATTAAATGGTTGAGTAAGCAAGTTATAATTTGATGAAGTAATTAATTTAATTTATTTTAAATTAATTAAAGATGGAGTAATTAATTTAATTCATTTTAAATTAATTAGTACTAGAGATAGTTAATTTAATTCATTTTAAATTAATTATACTGTGATAAGTAAATCTTTCCTTATGTATGAATGGATGTCATTGTTTGACTTGGATGCTTTGAGATCTCAGTAATGAGATAAATGATATTGTGTGGTATGGATGTTTGATTGGATTGTGATGATAACATAGGTTATCTATTGTGATGGTGATATATGGAATATCTATTTGATATTGTTAATGTAGATTACCTGTTATGTGATAATGTTGATTATCAGTTATGATTTATGAATTATCTATCTGTGTGTATATAGATACTGTAATTAAATTGTTTTAAACCTTTTAATCAACTTGGACCCTAAAAGACACGCTTTGGATTTCGATGAGACCGGGATCGGGTTTCCATATTTGGATATCCGAAAACCACATCGATTCCAAATAACGTTAGGTCGTGAATCCAAGGGGAGCAAGTGAAGACTCGAGGCGTAAGGGCTATACGTCAGTATTACTCTGTGGGTGATTCCGTAATGAGTTTGACGGAATAGTACTTATAGATTCGAGATGGTGAATCAGAGTGCAAGGGTTATCGTCATTAATTCTGAGGGTGATTCCAAAACGAGTGTAACGAGATAATGCCTTCGGTTTCGTTCGAACCCGGAACGAACTTGTATGGATTGAATGCTTTTAAAACATCGTCAGGTGGACGATGAGCATTCTAAGATGATATGTCCTATAAAGGTAATCGTAGCCTCAAGCCTCATCAACCAGGAATGGCTACAGGGGAGGTGCAGCAAGGCTTCGTGGGTTGCACCCACTGGAGAGCGAGATTTACCCCTGTCTAGAGGTCCCTTTTATTTCGGCTGTGTGGACGGTTTTTGAGCTCCAACCGTTCGGGGTTATCTTGTTCGGAACTTTTCAGTAAGGAATGGGTCCGGCCTTATGTTGCAGGGGAGTGGGAGTACTCCTCGGTACGGTGATCTAGGCCACGTACTGTGACGGGCGGTACCCCAGTAGCCCTGCCATTGTATGGAATCCAAAATCCAATAAGTGCCAACGGTTTTGATTGTATTACCCACTTTTGTGGCTAGTTGCTGGAATTTAATAGATGTAACAATTTCGGCTATTTCTTATTTATTTGAAAACCCTAGACACTATTATAATATCATCGGATTTCCTATCAAATGTTTTGGTTAGCGTAAGGTAAAAACTTTTCCATGTTTATGTGTGGGAAGTCTTACGTGATACCTTTCTTTTCAAAAGGTTTTTAAAAGTTAAGCAACTTTAACCTGTTACTCACACCAGACCCATGTCTGACCCGGAGTTTATTTTTGTTTTTCATAAACTTTTGGGTACTCAAATTTTTATGAGTAGTCAAGGGATTCAGGTTAGGATTCAGGTTTGCTTTGACGAATTGTGGAGGAGCAAATGCAGCAGGAGGCTTCTGCGTTAGATATTAGTATTCCGCTGTGTGTTCTCTGTGTTGTTGTATTGAGTTGTAAATACTAGACAGGTGCTTATAACTGTCTAGTATATGTGATGTGTATGCTGTGTATCTCTAGTTGGTATTGTATATTATGTAAATACTTACGTTATTAATATAATTTATTCGTTCCGCTGTTGAGATTCTTGTATTGTTTCTTCTTTCTCTTCTTTCTTTTCTTCTTCTATCCCTTTCTTTCTTAATTCATGATGCGATTTTCTAAGAGTAGAAAGTCGGGTCGTGACATATACCCTACCCAGATCCCCATCATTCAGTACCTAACCCAAGGAGGACGCCTCTTTGGTTCTTCCTAACCGATATCGTAAGAAATTGTATAGGCGATGTCTCATATCAGTCCCATAGTCATACTGTTTGTAGCCTGATTAGTTAGGCAGACTTCTATGTGCTTTGGATTGACCTCGCATCCCTATAACTTGATCATTTTCCCACTCTTTTAACATGGTACCATTGACGTGCAAACACATACTATGTGTATAGCATACCTCACCTACATTTACACACTAAGGCCATATATGGAAAATTTCTTATTTCGCCTTTAGTTATGGACTAATTTCCATAATTATTTCTTAACTTCATTTTTATGGGTTTTAATGGTATTTATTAAGCTATTTATTTTATATGATTAATACATTATAATTATATGCTAATAATATATTTATATCTATGTAATAACTAGGCAAACTAATACATATATTCCTAAGTGTGCATAAAATGCTCCTATTCTAAAATTCTCACATCCTATACTAATCGTTAAAATGTCAAAACTTTAAATTCATACAAGTCTAACCCTATACAATAAATTTCAAAATAGTTAATATCCTTAGCTATACAACAACTTGCATCAACGAAATAGAACCATATACCAAACTTATTATATATTAAAATAGTAGAATCAAATACTCTATTTCAGGGAATAAAACTTACTTTTTAAACTCTTTATATTCTATTCAACTTTTATATATACGAACCTGAAGTGAAAGAGAGATTCGTATTCAAATTATGAAAATAGAAAGTGCAAACTACATAGATGATAATTCGTACAATACATACCATTTCCTAGCTTATTTCTTTTTAGAACCTTTAGCGCATCAATAGAGAAAAGTTAGAAATGTAATATAATATAAAATATTCAAATTTCAATAAAAAAATTCTACTAATTTAATATTAAACAATTGAGATTCTAATAAAATTAAGAATTGACATTTCGTTTGGAGGAATTTTGAAGTTTTAGTTTCAGGGTTTTCATGTACAAATTCCCCAAGGCATAAAACAAATCCAAACTTCTACTATACAAATACTAAGATTTGAAAAACTAAGACTTGCACCGATAGATAGTATCCAACTTCTCTTTGGATTTGATTATGCCTTTTTCCTAACCACCCCTTTAGATTTCTTCTCTTTGAATTGTGCAATAATTCAATTATATATAACTTAGATTTAGAATTAGAGATTGGGGAAAAAAATAGAAAGACATATATCTATATAAATCTATTACCTTTTTCCCTTGGACTTAACTTTTGAATCTAATTGAGGAAGAACACTAACGGAGTTTCACTAAAATCCCAAATAGTCTGTGAATAAAACTGAGGGTGTTGGCCACTTATTCATAGTTGTTGGTATGCACCAAGATCGTACGATTAAATTCAGTTTAAAGTAATAAAATCTTGGCAATTTAAGCCTAACAAAACCCTAGTTGCTATGCACCCACCGGTCGATCGCTCCACCCTATGTGGTGGATCAGCCCTAGTGGAGGTGGCCGACCGGTCCTCTTTAAATGGCGTGTATTTATTGTTGTCATTTTATTTTATTTTTTTACTTTTTTTATAATCAACATTAATGTTTCCTTAATTCCTAAGATTCTCATCAACATTAAAATATTTATTAACATTTTTAATTTCAATTAACATAATTAAAATTTTAAATTTGAATTCGTTCGAATTATTTTTAATTCAAAAACTTCAAATGTCAATAACTTTTCCGTTTGATCTCTGATTACAAAACTTTATATATGAAAGTTGATCAGAAAATCACCACGGACACAATTGTGTAACAAATTCCGACATTTACAAAATTTCTATTTTTAGCCTTAATATTAATTAATTAATTTCTTATAATTTTAAGGGGGTGTTATAAATAGATTTAATTTGTTGTTTGCAGTTTAAATAATTTATGTTTTATTCAACTTCCCCTTCTAATTTCTACTGTTGTGATAAAAGGGGTCAAAAAGGAATTTTTTTAGGAAATGGTGTGTAAAGTATGGATTTTCTATTTGTAATTTGCGCCATTTATTTTCTTAATTTATGAAAATATGAATTCTTTTATCCACTTTAGGTTTGTTAGTATGAAATTTGAATAGAGTATAAAGGGTTTTAGTTAGAAAATTTTATTTTCTTGAGATAGAGATGTTGATTCTATTAAGTTAGTATAAAACAAGTTTGGTATTTTAATTCCATTTTTAAATACACACACACACACAAAAGTCTGTTTTGCCTAGCTAAGGATATTAGTTATTTTGTAAATTATTTTGTAGAACTAAGCCTTGTATGAATATGAAAGTTTTAACATTTTAATAATTAGTATAAAAAGCAAAATCTTAGAATAGGAATATTTAGTTAGCCTAAAAATATACATACGTATAAATATATCAATACCATATGAATGGTAATGTATAAATCGTATTGTATAGAATAAATAGGTTAATTGATATTATTAAACCCTATAGGAAGGAAGTTAAGGGTAATTAAGGAAACTAATGCATGATTAAAGGTGAAATAAGGAGTCTTCCTTATAATGCCTTAATGCGTAAATGTGGGCGAGGTATAATATGTACATAAACATATATATATATATATATATATATATATATATATATATATATATATGGCAGTATATTCGGAGAGCAGAAATATGACTATATTATAAGGATACAGTCAGTCAAAAGCACGCAGAAGTCTGCCTAACTAATCTGCCTACCAGTAATGTGATTTTGGGACCGATGTAAGACAACACCTATAATAAGTACCTATGGTGGACGTAAGGTTAGTCTCAATTTTATAGGATAAGTATGCCTAGTTAATCTGGCTATCAACACAATGTGAGATTTCACCATTTGGGTTATGGGTCATAAAGGCCTGCTTCTGTGTTGAAGGTATTAAGTAGCTGTTGTAGGATCTGCCTTTCCTGCTCAAGAAGCATTAAATGGTCGGAGTTATCTTCTAGGTACGGTATTAGGAAATCTGTGGAGGGGATTCGCTTCGAGGTTGAGATATTAAGTGGCTACAATAGGGTCTGTCTCTTTTTGATAAAAGAAGTATTAAATAACCCTATGGGTTTTCTTATGATGTCAGTTAGGAAGTGCCATGAAGGGATATAGATATTAAATGGTTAGAGTATGCCTAATTCCTATTAAAGAGGGATTAAGTGGCTCAGGCGCTTTCTCTCACATTGTTAGGACGTGATTGACAAGCATGGGTTTTTAGACCCCGTAGTTGCATTGCACCACATTATAGTTAGAAGTTGGACTAGAAAGGGTACTTGGCCTACTATTAGAGGTACATTATGGAACTGTACTAGAAGAGCCTTTGGCTTAGAGTTAGAGGTATACTTAGTAGGTTAAAGTATAGGATGCGTGAGATATATTATTTATCTAAATGATACTGCCCAAATACTATTATGGTAAAACTTAAAGTTTTAATTCAATCGACATTTTTATTTCGAATTCCTCCTCCTTACAACCCACAATATAGGGGGAAAATGCTGATAGAAGAGGAAGAGGCGATGGTGAAGATTGTAGCAGTTTAGTTATTTATCTATATTTTTTATGTGTTCAGATGTACCAAGATTTCAAACATGCTGATGTTTTATTTTTAGATTTTTCATTATGGATATTTGGGGATATCATGATTCTGAGATTTGGTTTTTATGTCATGTTATTTAAGTTATTTTATTTTATTCCTTCTATTATGAGATTCTGAAAGCATAAATAGATAGCTCTTTAAATAGTTCATTGATTCAATTTTACCAACCAAAAGCCAACTTTGAAATGGACCTAAGATTTGATAGGCTTTTATTGGGTCGAAAAGTAGGCCAAATTTGAAAAAGGTTGTTACAACTCATAAACCATAAAACATGAATATTTTAGACTACTTCAAAATACTGCAATATACATGCAACATGTTCTTATAATCCAAGTTTTAAAGTAGAAACATAACTTGACATCAATAGTTTGTGTGTATACCTATCAAAGCAGTAAGACTATCAGTTAGTTAGTAAGCATATTATAAATAGAAAAATGTGTCTTCTAAGAACTTGCCCATTTGATTACTTTTTTTTGAAATCAATTCCAACAAATTAAACTCATAGATTCATAACTTGCTTGCACAAGAGCCTTTATTATCGACCTACATAAGAGTGTTAAGACTATTTAGAAGTGGCTTTTGACTTATCATTAAATTCTTATTATCTTAATCATTTACCCACCTTTAACTCAAACAATAAAAGATATTGTGGAAAGTGGAAATTAGCCACAAGGGTCTCTTTAGCAAGTGCAATTAGTTTATAGGACACACAACTGAAATAATTACTTTTAAGGACAAAATGCAAAATAATTAGCTTCTACGGCCTAAAAACCTATGAAATTATGTCCTTGAAAGTAATTGGACTGCTGTCTTTTTCCTTAAAAGTAATTATTCTGCTGACTTTGGTCTTGAAATTAATTTCTGTGGATGTGTGTCCCAGAAACTAATTGGACTGCAAAGTTTCTCCTTCTATCGAAATGCCCCTTGTGGAAACAAGTTTATGAAGTGATTAATTTTGTAAAACCATTACATGACAGACATCTAGAAAAATCAAAGTGAGTACATACTTGACTTAACATGTGTAATTATTTGGTACAACAAGAAGAAGTTTGTTTATTAGTATGAGTCTGAGAGGCATAGTATAAGTATGTGGGTCATTATGTTTTGATGATTTCCTGACAATAGTTTTGAATAAATCTTATGATGCCTTAAAGTTGTTAAGCCAAATATAAGTTAGTTCCTCTAAACATAGCGAAAATAGCGGGGCTTAAAGTGCAAAGGCTATATTTGGAGCAATATGGAAAAATCGTAGCGATAGAAATCCGCTATGAGATATTGCAGGGTTATAGCGGGGTAATAATGGGGCATTAACTGTACAGCTACCTATGACATGCAGTACAGTGTGTACTACCATCTTAAGTACCAATTTAATAATAAAACAACGTACAGTTATGGAACCAACATTTTATCATCTTTGAATTTATAAATTTATGAGCAAGTAATGCATGAGAATATGTCACCGGTCCATGATGTAGCATGTGTATTCATTTATTATATATTAGTTAGAAAATTTGCGACTGTTCATTTTCCTTAAAGTGAGATTATTTTATATACTTTGTAAACACATAAACACACAAAGATATATATATATATATATATTTTTTTTTGAAAATGGGTTAATTGATATTAAACGGGCTTTGCGGCCCAATAGCCTGAAATAATTACACATTCCAAGTTATCATCCGACAAAACCAGTACAGTCTCATCTCAAACTAACATTTTCCTAATTAATTAGGGTTCTTTTATTTCGATAATAATGGTGACTACCAGATGTTTGCTTGATTTTCTAGCTTCACAGCCATCCACTTCCAGTTCTCCAGTTGCAGTTTTTCTTTTGCCTCTAAGCTGGTGAGTTTCTTAATTCTTCCGATGTTGATTTTCACGTCTCTGGCAATATATTCTGCTAATTCTAATTCATCTTTTTCTTTTCCATTTTTGAAAGCCCTTATGTTCCTTTCTCTCCAGAGATGCCAGACAGTTGTCGTCAACGAAATTTTCACAACCTACTTCATCAAGTTCGTGAAATCTGTCCGATTACTCAGGTGAATAATCTCAATTTCTAAGTTTTGGACCGTTTCTGATTGCAAATTTTTAAGTTTTTGTATAGCCCACACCCGTTTACTAAATTTGCAGTCGAAAAATAAGTGGTTATGAGTTTCTGTTTCTTTCCCGCATAAGTTACAGATATCTTCATTAAGAATACCCCAACTTTTTAGTCTATCTTTAGTACTCAGCCTGCCCTTGATTGCTTTATATGTAGTGTGCGCCATTTTAGGGCAATTAGATTTACTCCAGATGACAAAGATATATATATATATATATGTATGTATGTATATATATGTATATGTGTGTGTGTATTTGTGTATGTGTGTATATATGAACTCTCTTATAGAAAAAACTCATAACAATGGTAAAAGGGATAAGACAATATGTTCAAATTATTTCCTAAGTTTCTAAAGGAAATCAGTGAAGGCAACAAATATGCAACAAAATTGGTTACATTGCAATGGCTTACACTGGATACCTGAATATCCACTCAAATAAACATTGTTGACGATATTTTTCTTCTTAGAAACACTCAAATATTATTTATGTAGTAATCACGGTGCTGAACGCTTTCATGGTTATGAATCAATAAATTTAAGTAATATTAAAATTGCTTTTAGGAGGAGTAATTATGTTGCGTTAATGCTTACACAATTATAAGAAAAGATGTTCAGAATATCAGTTCATTAAAGGAAATCTATCTCGAATTTATCACTAGCAAATTTAAACAGTAAAGTACTAAAAAATGACGTAGAGAATTTGCGTAGTTTAGATGTTAAAGAATCCTACGTCCACAGGTAAAATGTACGTACTTCTTTCTTGATTTCTTAGTACAAACAAAAAATGGCAGTGAGTACAAATTTTCATTTATGTGTCCTAAAAAGCGTAAAGCAAAAAATTCCCTCCTTTCTTGCTAAAGTGCTCTATTCATTTATAATACACAGGGATTCACGTGGGTTGCCAACGTCATCCTTCCACTCCCTCGGTTTCAATCGTTGGATTGCACCATATGTCAGACATCCATCTCACTTGTTTGGTATGCACATATTACTAACGTGGCTTTTGGTGGGAAGTTCTGATTTGGGCGATTGGATTTTGAACTTTGGCAAGAAGCTTGAAATTGAAGCGAGAACGTTTGGAATCGAGGGAGGAAAACCCAAATTTGAATAGATTGTGCATTTTCGATTCTGCAAAGAAAAATGCCCATGGGCTTCATATACATGTTAATGAAGCTGCAATATGGAACCGTCCCATCTTTTTAGGGAGAGATATACCATTATCAGCGCTTTAGAACTTTGCTTTACTTTAGTGGCAGTTTGTGCCTTCATTATGCCTAGGGTTGTGATGCCGTATAGCCTTTGGATTGCGCCAGTAATTTTGAAGCGGTACCGTACTGTCCCATTTGTGATATTAGTATAGCATGTGTTAGGGTTGGTTTGAGTTGCATGGCTAAGCAGAAGAGATCGAGTTGCTATTTTGATAGGTGATTGCCTTGCGGGATCTTGTTTTGAGCTACTGTCAACATAAAAGGACTACGATATCACCTTTGTCCTTGAGCCAGATTTAATGATCTTAGCGAAGAAGTTGGGAACTCTTGGCTTGCCTTTAAGGATTGAAGCTTGGCTCTTGGTCATGGAGCAGTCTTTTTTCCATCGCCTCATCCCTTGATTCTTTATTCTTATGGTCAGTGTTTTTTAGATCGAGGCACTGTTTTGTCACATCAAGATGGTGGCACATTCTTTACTAATTTGATATTGACATAGGATTGCTGCGCTGTTTTGTCACATCAACATCGAATGGCGGTGCACCCTTATTGCTTTTTGATACGAAAGTATGGCACATACCTTCACTTTTAGTAGTTTAGGGTTACGGCACATCCTCGTTTGCGTGTAGCCAATTATGGGATGATACGGCAGTTCTCTGTCATAAGTGTTGCCTTTGGAGCTGCAACACAGTTCCTACATCTCATTATTAGTTGGAAAATATTCCACGGTTTTACCTGTTGAAGCATGTATGAAGGTTGCAGCTTGGTTCCTGCATCTTATAGCCATTTTAAGCTATAGTGCCGATGCTATGGTCAATGGGTGGATGCAGTTTTTATATTTTACCGCCGCTCAAGGATTTGGGCGCAGTACTGTTTAGATTTCATTTTTGCTTCCTTTCTATATTTTGACTCCTACTGTGGATGCTCTTTGTCTGGGCTTGGTGTTTATATTAATTCCACTTTGTTAACATTTGGAAAACATAGATGTAACACTTTTCCCCATGTTTGCAGTGGTCATACACAGGTGCAGACATATCTCTACTCTCATATTTTCACCATAATCCGTCACCTTTATCTTTTCACTTCCTTTCTTTCAAAAGGAAGAAAAAGTCTACATAGTTGTCTCGCATTTAATGCTTAGGGACACGTGTCGTTATTTTTCTGGATAGTTTTCTAAAAAGTTGTATCTAGTCTTTTTAACTGCTAAGAAAACTATATTTATTCTTGTGCTAATCTTTTCCACCATTAACCAAATGACCTTTCGAGTATTCTTCATCATTTTGATTATGTGGCTAAGACTTTTATCGAGGTCAGGTTATATCTTTCATCTTCCTCTCCTTTGTTCTTTTACACGCTTTCAAAAATGAAAGGAAATCCTACTTGCGGATCTCGTATTCTCTAAGAATTATTCCTTTTCTGAACCAAAGTAAAGGTATATTTATTTTCTTGTTGTTTTCCTTTGTTTTCCCCAAACCATTTGTGATTATTGATAACTGATTCGATATATTCTTTCTGTTATGGAAGTCGCTTCCATCTCTCTTTATCTTTGACATCTTAACCATCTGAACTATAGGAAATAGAGGGTATTTTGGGTCAGTCGTGTTCAAGGGTTATATAGGAAGAGTCCTTGAGCCTCATGATCGTATCTACATACTGCTAGACGGCTTCATTTCAATCACTCTAGAACATATTAGATGTGGGCTCTATCTTCCTCTTAGCCATATTCTCTACGAATGGCTATCTTCCATTGGCCTCACATACATTGAACTTCTATCCAATAATATAGTGATATATGAAACAAAAAGCTAGGAACTTTGTTTCTTATGTTAAATAAAAAAATAATTCAAATTATATTAGGTTAAATAAAAAGAAATTAACTTTTTTTTATAAATGCTATGCTTAGTGTGACTCGTTAATTATTTTTCTATAGTTTTTAGTAGGTACTGTTTCTTGTATTCTCCCGATTGTTACATTCATCCTCTATGCTAAGAAAAGCTCGCCTTCCTTATGTGTAAAACTCTAATTCTTATTTGAAATCCATAAGAGTCCTACCGAGGTTGATTTTGGATTTTATTATGCTTAAGCAAAAAATTCAGTTCTTATGTCTATTCGCCATAAAAACCAAAAGTGGAACGACTAATATTTTTTTATTTCAAATCCTGATAATTTTCTTTCTATTTTTCAACCATAACCCAATCACCCTCTCTTTTATAACGAGGCTGCTACATCATTCGAATTGTGTAGACATGCTAACCTGGACTTTGGAGGAGATGACAGGAAAACAAATTTATTTTTTGCCAAGTCGCTACTATGGAAATACTATTTTTTGCGCTCTAGGCATAAGTTTTCTTGTTCTATCTTTAAATTTTCATCACATTCAGCTAAGCCTAAGGTATAATTCACTAAAATAGATAAAATAATTTTTATTTTCTTTCCTTGACCTTATAAGAACATCCATTGATCCTTTTTTTGATTAAAAGGTAAACAGGCCAAGCCCAAATGTTTACAAACCTATAGAAACAAGTAGAAATGCACTTACCCGATACTTATGATACAATGAACTTAAACCCTAACAAGGGAACATCAGCGACATATCTCTACAAACACTCAGAAAAAAGAAAAATTCAAAAATGGCAGAGCATCGAAGCCATTTTCTACAAATCTCTGCCATCCTCCTTAGTTCCGCTAGCTTCCTCTCTCTCCCAATATGATAGACACTCATTAAATCTTCCTCTCATCCCTTCAATATCCTTGTTGAAGTTATTCTTCTTTTGATGAAAGTAGATGAGAGAAGAATTAATAGATCTGAGATCACCGCGACTCATATCTGTTAATTCCTTCTTGGGGATAACAACACAGCCTCAATTAAAGTCACGATCTATAATATTTGCATCAGTGACTTATTGATTTGTTTGGAAGCCCTTCAAATGAGTTAGAAATTGCTCCAAGTGCTTGTTGCCGGCTTCTATGGTCCATTCTTCAGCTAAAAATGCAAACTTGATTGATCTTTAACTTTTTTCTTTGATTTTGGAGGACGATTCTACTGTCGATCTCGATAAGTAACCATTCATGGTCTTTATTCATGCTAGCTTTATTATTAATTTTGGAATTTCCTTTTTTCCATATATGAAAAATAGCAGTAGTAATTAAAATGTGAGCATAGTCTCTATCAATAGATTTAGACTTAGTTTTGCTGTTGATATGTTGAATTTCTTGCTTGAGATCCATATGTCCATTGTTCGGAATACCTATTATAGTTTGAATATGACTCCTAATAAAATTAGAATAGTTACATTTAAAAAACAGATGATTAGCACTTTCATCTACGAAATTGCATAAGGAACAAAGTGAATTAGTTAGATTACCTAATTTGTTTATTTTATCCTAAGTTGGAAAACTGTTATTTATAGCAAAATATGTACAAAAAGCTATCTTAGGACTGTCCACTTTATTCCATATGCATCGATACTATTCAACATTGAGAATTTTATTTCTGATAACTTCCCAAGTAGTTTTAAAAGAGAACTTCCCTTTGTTGCTATCTTTCCATTCCCAGTAACCACTATCTGTAGTAAGATCAAGAGGAATTTTGCAAATTTCATGCTTATGTGGATTAATAATTGGATATAATTAAGGTTGCATTAGTTGTCCTTAATGATCATTGACACTGTTGCACTAGAACCCCCACAGATGACTAAGCTATCCCATCCAACTTTGTTTATGAAAGGTTCATTTTTAAACCCGGGGTTAAACCACAAGCTAGTTTCCTTACCTAGCTTAAATTTTCTTTCTAATAAAGATTTGTCAATATTTCTACAACTTAAAATTTGCTTCGAAGCATAAGATTGATTACTTTTTGGCAGTATATTCCAGAAATTACCATTTTAAAGGTATTTAGATCTCATCCATCTGGCCCATAGTGAATCTGCACTAATAAATCTCCAAAATAATTTTAAATGACAAATTAAACTGAGATCATTCGTGCTTCTAATGCCAAAACCCCCTTCTTTTTAGGCTTACAAACTTTATCCCAACAAATTTTATGATATTTACCCCTCCGTAAAAAATACGCACATCTACTTTCTATTTTTCTAATGGATGCGGCTAGAATATGATATGTTTGTAACCAATACAAAATGATAGCACATACAACAGTTTTTATGAGTTCCATTCTACCTGCAATAGAAAGTAGTTTGCCGGACCAATTTCTATTTTCTCTTGAATTTTTCCTATAAGCATAGAGCAGTCAGGGTCTTTTATCTGATTAACAGTTAAAAGCAGAACCAAATATTTAATAGGAAGACTCCCTTCTATAATATTTAGACCATCTAAAACTTCTTTTTTATATCTACTATGTTTACTAAAATGTGCTTTACTTTTACCTACATTAAGTTGTAACCCTGCATATTTATACAGATTTCCAATTTTCTTTTAAATAGTTTCTGCATTAACTTTGTTTGCTTTGACAAAAACCATAAAATCTTCTGCATAAATAAGATAGTTAATACAAGGCTGAACTCTATTAATTGGATTAATATTACCCTTAATGGCTTCAATTTCCATTAAGATAGAAAAATATTGCATGACTGTAGTAAACAGATAAGGTGATAATGGATCACCTTGTCTAATACCCTTATTACTTTTGATAAAACCTTCTGATTTACCTTGAATAATTATAGAAAAAGTAGAGGTATTAATACATTCAAAAATCAAATCACAAACCAACTAGGAAGACCCATACATCTCATGATATGGTAAATAAAATATCTGTTCACTTTGTCATAAGCTTTTTGCAAGTCTACCTTTATACAGGTATTATCTCCATTTTTAGCATTAAATTTTCTAACCATTTCATGTGCTAAAAGGGAATTCTCATGAATAAGTCTACCTGGCACAAAAGCACTCTAGTTTTCTAAAATGAGAGAAGACAAAAATACTTTTATTCTATTACTTAACAAAGTAGCAATAATTTTGTAAATAAAATTGTGGCGAGAAATGAGTCTACAGTCACCAATACAAGTAGGATTTTTATTTTTGGGAACTAAAATAACAAAAGTATGATTTATATTTTAAGAATCTTACCTTTTTCCACAATTATTATTATGTGCTACGATTAACAAAAGTATGATTAACAAAAGTATGATTAACAAAAATATGATTAACAAAAATATGATTAACAAAAGTATGATTAACAAAAGTATGATTAAAATAACAAAAGTATGATTAATAACAAAAGTATGTGTTATGATTAAAATAACAAAAGAAATGAGTCTATAGTCACCCCTATTATTTTTACCTTTTTCCATTTCCAACCAATATTTATAAATTTCATTACCTAACAACCAATACATTACAACCAAATATAACCTTTATAAAATTTATTACTTTATATACAGAAAATATAATAGGAAAAATTATTTCATTCGCCTATATTCAAAACAAATATTATGTCGGTCTGTCCTATTAAGTGTTTAGAAATCCTTATTGATGTCATAGCGTCCTATGCACCAACCAGAATTTAAAAATACAAAACGGAACAAATTAACACAACATTAAAACCTTTTTTTTATAATACTAACAAATACGCTCTCTCATATATATATACACTCAACGACTCATCGCAGGGTATTAATACCCTATCAATAAAGAGTCAAACCCCACAAAGCTAAGGTTTATCGCTAAACCAAAGCTCTACTACCAAATGTTACATCCTGCCTTTTTATACGCTTTAAATCGACGATAAACCACACACTTCAGACTCAAACCATACAAAAAGAGCGGATTGTTATTGGGGTGAATAAGAAATAAGGAGAAAGAAAGAAAACAAAACAGAATCTTGTAGTGGAACGACAAACATAATCAAATAACAGTTCACGAAGCTGTTTGCAAACATTTGATTATACTAATACAATATAGAATCAGAGTTACACATACCAGAGAATAATAAATAACAATGCAGTGGAACAACATGAATGTAGTGGAATAATATAATATATAATAGTACTACAATCTTCGTCTTCATCCTTCAGAAATAAAACCTTCAAATCTGGAAATGCTCAGGCTGACCCGAGCGAATTGAAAAGATAAAACGCTCGAGTCAGAACTAAAAGATCTTATGTAAGTTAAATCAATGGTAAATAAATATGAGTGTAAACGGCATCGGAGATGTTTACGGGATTTGACATCCCTATCCAGTGGCCAACATGAGTGCAGTAACTTAAGAGATGCTCGAGATTCACATCTTCTAAGGATTCGTTTAACTATTTACTATGTAGTAATATACGCTATTATAATAGTGTCTATAGTAAAATAAACTTACTTTTAAATAGCGTTAAGGCTTTACATTTTCCACCTTAACACGTAACAGTCCCAGTAGTCTATCCAGTATCATGGTCCCTCCTGATTGGGAAGCCACCAGAAGATACTCCACGTGCTGCGGGAGAAAACCAAATTCGTACAAGGCGTGCTAGGGTAGGTGACACGGCGCACAAGGGAATGCCAAGGTAGATATACCAATCATGCATCCGAACTGATGGTGACGCATAGCGCGCAGCTACCGCCCATCTCGAGCGACACCCCAAAAAAAACCAAAGGGCCCAATCAATCACAAAGTAATAGAATGGTATCGAAGGAGTATGTCCGATAAGAGGGTGATCTCACTGGCCCGTAAGCGCTCCTATTTTAGCCACCTTATGCCAACTCACGGGAGTCGGGTCCACGTATATACCTCAAAGGAAACGCCGCCACCATCCTACTTCATTCTGAAATCTCCACCGTGTACACAGTTATTGAAGTGGTTTTCGGAGTTGGCAGAGAGTATGACAACTTCCGATCCCGGTCTCTTTAACAACCAAACGTTATTATAACACCGCGGTCATTTTTAAAATATTTTATACTTTAAAACCGAATATCATTGCCCTTTCAAAACCAAATCAATATGATATCATTTTCATTTCAAATATATCCTTTTCTAAAACCATAACACTTTCAAAGTTATAATATTTCGAAACCAAACGCTTGAAATATAACCGTTCAAAACATAATACTTTGAATTTCGTAACTTTTAAACCATAACTTCCACCACTTAAACGGTTTGGATATTCAAACAATATATAAAATAAAATAGTTTAAATTTAAAATTACCTTATAAAGTAAAATAATTTCCTCGACTTCACAATTTTATTCACTGTAAATTAAATCTCAATTCATAACTTTCAACCCACTTTCAGTTTTCAATAAACTATTTCAGTTTATATCGATTTCAAATATAGATTCGAACCTCCAAATAAACCATTTCAATATATTTCAAAGCTGTCAAAATACAACCTTTCAAAACTAAATTTTTTAACTCTATATATCAAATTCAGTTTGCTTTTATTTAGTTTTGAAATATTTACTTAATAATTCCAATATCATTCAAATAAACTCCAATTTCAAATAACTGAATATTTCCCTCACTTTATTCAAACTTGATATATTCATTTATATAACCTTAAACAAAAAATCAAGTTGAAAATCATATTCTTTAAAATCTCAAATTCAATGAGTCCCAAATCAATTTCCAATTTATCTTTCAACCTTAATTTATTGAAATCATTATAAATTCTATATTAAAATATAATTTAAATAAATACTTAACCGTATTATATTTTAAATAAAATCAAACTTTATTATTAACTTATTTATATCAACAAATTTATACATAGCTCAAGTCAAAAATTTGACTATATATATAAAATAGCATTTATGTAATATCTAAATTCAATATTTATATAAAACCATGTATTTCTTTTCGAAAACCATAGAAATCAATTTCAAAATATTTTTATATATATAGACCACGGTATCTGTATAAAATTTTCTATCCTATGGTCAAGTGATACAGATATTTATCATTTCAATCCACAATTTAAAATTTAAATACCGTTATATATTATTTCAAACCGCAATTCCGAATGAAATAAAAATCCATAACAACTTGCAGTTTATAAGTATAAAATACAACATCCATTCATCCAATATCAATCATCAAACATTTATCACAATCATTATCCAATTCAATCAATAACATCAATATAGAACGGATAATAAATAACAGGTATATACTGGCAGTTATAGTCAATAATAAATTAAATAACTATTTTATCCAAATAAATCCAAATAATCTAAGATGATGGTTCAAAATATGCCAAACAGTCGTAAATAAATTTTTAATCACATCATAAATCAATTTAACAAACATAAGAAAATTTAGAAGTTGTGAGTGGGTTAAAACACTCACCTTTTGAATTCAAATTGAATTTTAATCCAATTTAAACCTAAAAATTGAACAGTCTCAGAATCCGTCCCAACTAGCGCCAAAATGTCCAAAATTCTAATACGATCCCAGCAAAACAAACTGCGCATGAATCCGAGCTCATATGAAAAAGTTAAAAAATTAGAAGATTGGAAAATTCTAGTCCTTGGTCGACTTCGGGTTCAACTTCGGTCCACTGCCTCAAAGCCCTGGTGCTTGCTTTGAGTTTTTGCCAAAATGACCCGGAGCGACCCGAGTCATTTTCCTCCTGACCCGAAGGTGATGCAGGATTTGTTCCTCTGAAACTCGAAACGCGGCCCGAAGTTGCTGCAGATCTGCAATTTTTTCCTTTTGGAATTGAAATTGGATTAGGAAGATTAGGGTTTTCAGCCATTGAGAAAGAGGAGCAGCATAAATTTATATACGTACAGAAATGAGAAATAGAAAGGCTGCTACGTTTTATAACGATATATATATAGGCAGAACAAAATAGAAAGAAGTAGGCCCGATTGGTTTGAGTTTTTAACGATAATTGACCCGAAAAGCCCGTTTCGATTCCGGAGATGGGTCAACCCATATATCAAAATATATGTTTTTAAATATTTTACACGTAATGGAATAGGTTTCAAGTCCAAATTCTATCGTATGAAGAAGTTATGCTAAAATCAAGTTATTTCAAATTGATTTCAATTAATTGATTTCTAGGTGTTTTGGGCCCGTACGATCAAACAACATGTCCGATCGCTACGAAACTTGAAATCCTACAACAATTCACTGTTACGAATCCGATGAAACTGGTTTCGTCTAAATACAAGTCAATGGTCAAAATGGTTATTTTTACATTAATTAAATAAATTAATAATTAATTAATTAAATCAAATTTTTAATTTCGATCGTGTAGTTGAAATTTTTTATCGTTTTTAAATTTATTAATCATTTACACAAATTTAAATAAATGTAGATGTCAATTACGAGTTGATAAATTTACCAATTTCAGTGTTAATCTCAATTTTATTAAATTCAGAAATTATAAATTTAATTTCCATTAATTCCATTTAATTCACTTTTCATCCTATTATTCAATTCATTGCTGTCAGCCGGATGAAATTAACATTGGATTCATGATCTATTACATTAATATTCTCAAATTCCATCTAAATTTCAATTAAAGTAATATCTAAACATTAAATTTCATTTAATTTCAATTAATCCAATTATTATAGTTCAAATCCCAATAAATTGATAAATCTTCATTTCCATTCCTTTAATTCAACAAATTGTCCTATTGTGAATAACATTAACATTATTTCCAAATATTACCTTAATTATCATTAACGTAATATTTAATTTATATTTATTGCAATTGATTCAATTCAATTAAATGGATTAAAAATATATCGGTAACTTATAATAATTGTTGCCACTAACTCTTAATCATACTTCATTATCAGCAACAAATATTATAATTACTTATCTAACATTGATTTTATCAAAATAATATTTATTGCGTATTATTTCATCAATTAATATAACTTTGAATTATTTCTAAATTTACTATTTATAATCAGTTATAACCCTACAATTGTTTCAATTAATTGGGGCCTGCATTAAATTAGTTATTTATTAACTTGCATTAACATTATTACCTTAATTTACATTCAGTTACTATTAACCAATATATTATTTCATTGGTTAATTCAATACTTACTTTTATTTACTTATTTTCAATTTTATAACCAAGTGCAACAAATTTGCACAATTTCATTTTTGGGATTTCACTCCAATTGTCAATAGTTAATTTTAATTACCATTGCTACATTTCATTTTAGTGTTCATTTCAATATTAAATTATAAAGTTTTTTTTATTTTCAAATTAATTTACAAAATCTCTTTAAAATAACAAATCTTATTATCGGAAATTTACGGGTCATTACACTCTCCCCCACTCAAAACTTTTCGTCCCCAAAACGGAAAAAGGAGGGGAAAGAAGGAATTGAGCAAACAATGCATCTTATTAAAAAATATTAACTATATAAACAAATAAATTGACAAAATTAATTAATTTAAATAAAATATACCAATTTATAACCATTAAATCTTATTATACTTAAATTAATAAGGTTTGGAGAATATTTTTCAAAAATTATCTAAGTCCAAAATTTACGGAAATTTTTGACAAAGTCTCTTTTGTGCGGGGAGGCTTGGAAGAAAATATAATATCAAATATAACAATATATATCACAATATCTTAAAATAATATATCCGAACAACAGGAAAAATAATATAATAACGCTATAAAACCGTAATCCGAGAACGTACCTATTTGTCGGGCAAACAAACGCTTAATTATAAACCAAAAGCAATAGTGATTGCTTCCGTAACATGCATTTCACTTATATAATCTAAAAAGAGTTAATAATTTTATAAAATGAAATATTTAAAGTTGTTTCAATCAACAGCAAACAAATCAATATAAACAACTATCACTTGCAAGAAAGCATACAACCATCACATAAAATCAACACAATCAATTATCCATTCATATCAAACATATAAATAGTTGCTTGGGTTCAAAAACTTTAAGTTGAACAAAATAGAGAATAACTACTAAGTGCACCATTTACTCAACAGTTTAGATGAAACTAGATAGACTCTTCATACATCCAAATAAATTTTAAGGTATCCTTGCCCAAACAACCATAAATCAAACAAACAACAAATTCTAACATTATTTAAGTTTATTCTTATAAATTTTTTTTCATTCATGCAATGATTCATCTTTCTACTTATTTTCATTATAAATAACTTTAACATTTACTTAAGTTTATTATCATTTATTTATAACCCTTCTATTATATTTAATGAGCAACATTTCAATTATACTTAAGTTTATAACAACTACAACATCAAATTATTATTTATTAAAGAATTTCATTGAATACTTTCATCATTTCAAAATTTTTACTTGTATAATATCCTATTACATTTTCTTATTAAACATTCAACTTTTAATATTTGGTAAGTTATATATATTCTTTTTAAGAATGCAATTGAAGTTTATACAAGTTTATCTCATTTCTTTTAAATTAATTTAATGTTCAAAAATCATATCTTTTGTTTTATAGGTTACAAATTTCAACTTTATTGTTATTTCATTTATAACCTAGCATTTAATCTCTTATTTCATTTAGAGGTTCCAATTATTAATTAGTTACATTCCATTTCACTACAATAATTGAAACTATTAATTAACGGAACTTAAGAACTAAATACAGGGTTTAATTTTAAAATGATAGATAAATATATACTTACAACTTATATATCCAATTATATTTAAAACAATTAAAATTTTATATTTGGTTATCAAAATAAATCTGTTGTAAAACTACTACAGTGGCCTTCCCACTTCGAAACTCGAAAATGAATGTCGATGATACGTGCACTCATCACCGAAATTATTTTCCAGCAACATAGAGGGGAGTAAAGAACTTATTTCCTTCCAAAATTTCGTTAAAACAATTCTTTCAAATTATATTGAAATATTTATATCAAAAAGTACTTCTAACAATATTATCATTATATTTCAAAATCATTCAAAATAAATTTTCAAAAACCCCGGGACTTAGATTCTAAGTTTCCAATTTTCATTTATTTTATTTTAAATTTTATTTCCAATCAATATTTATAAATTTCATTACCTAAAAACCAATACATTACAACCAAATATAACCTTTATAAAATTTATTACTTTATATACAGAAAATATAATAGGCAAAATTATTTCATTCACCTATCTTCAAAAGAAATATTGTGTCAGTTTATCCTATTAAGTGTTTAGAAATGCCTATTGATGTCATAGTGTCCTATGCAGCAACCAGAATTTATAAATACAAAACGGAATAAATTAACACAATATTAAAACCTTTTTTATAACACTAACAAATATGCTCTCTCATATATATACACTCAACGACTCATCATAGGGTATTACTACCCTATTAATAAAGAGTCAGACTCCACAAAGCTAAGGTTTATCACTAAACCAAAGCTCTGCTACCAAATGTAACATCCCGCCTTTTTGTACGCTTTAAATCGACGATAAACTACACACGTCAGACTCAAACCATACAGAAGAGCGGATTGTTATGGGGTGAATAAGAAATAGGGAGAAAGAAAGAAAATAAAACAGAATCTTGCAGCGGAACGACAAAATATAATAATCAAATAACAGTTCATGAAGCTGTTTGCAAAACATTTGATTATACTAATACAATATAGAATCAAAGTTACACATACCAGAGAATAATAAATAACAATGCAGCGGAACAATATGAATGTAGTGGAATAATATAATATATAATAGTACTACAATCATCATCTTCATCCTCCAGAAATAAAGCCTTCAAATTCGAAAATGCTCAGGCTGACCCGAGCGAATTGAAAAGACAAAACACTCGAGTCAGAACTAAAAGATCTTACGTAAATTAAATCAACGGTAAATAAATATGAGTATAAACAGCGTCGGAGATGTTTATGGGATTTGACATCTCCTATCCAGTGTTTAACGTGAGTGCGGTAACTTAAGAGATGCTCGGGATCCACATCTCCTAAGGATCCGTTAAACTATTTACTATGTAGTAATATACGCTATTATAATTGTGTCTAAAGTAAAATAAACTTACTTTTAAATAGCATTAAGGCTTTACATTTTCCACCTTAACACATAATAGTCCCAGTAGTCCATCCGGTATCATGGTCCCTCCTGATCGGGAAGCCACCAGTGGATACTCCACGAGCTATAGGAGAAAACCAAACTCGTACAAGGCGCGTTAGCGTAGGTGACACGGCACACAAGGCAATGCCAGGGTAGATATACCAATTACGCATCCGGACTGATGGTGACGCATAGCGCACAGCTACCGCCCACCTCGAGCCACACCCCAAAAAAAATCAACGGCCCCCAATCACAAAGTAATAGAATGGTATCGAAGGAGTGTGTACGATAAGAGGGGCTACCTCACTGGCCTGTGAGTGCTCCTGTTTTAGCCATCTTATGCCAACTCATGGGAGTCGGGTCCATGTAAATACCTCAAAGGAAACTCCGCGACATCCTACTTCACTCTGGAATCTCCACTGCGTACACAGTTGTTAAAGTGGTTTTCGGAGTTGGCAGAGAGTATGACAACTTCAGATCCCGGTCTCTTTAACAACTAAACGTTATTACAACACCGCGGTCATTTTTAAAATAGTTTATACTTTAAAACCAAATATCATTTCCCTTTAAAAACCAAATCAATACGATATCATTTTCATTTCAAATATATTCTTTTCTAAAACCATAACACTTTCAAAGTTATAATATTTCGAAACCAAACGCTTGAAATATAACGTTTCAAAACATAATACTTTGAATTTCATAGCTTCTAAACCATAACTTCCACCACTTAAACGGTTTGGATATTCAAGCAGTATATAAAATAAAATAGTTTAAATTTAAAATTACTTTAATAAGTAAAATAATTTCCTCGACTTCACAATTTTATTCACTGTAAATTAAATCTCAATTCATAGCTTTCAACATACTTTCAGTTTTCAATAAACCATTTCAGTTTATATCGATTTCAAATATAGATCGAACCTCAAAATAAACCATTTCAATAGATTTCAAAGCTTTCAATATACAACCTTTCAAAACTAAATTTGTTAACTCTATATATATCAAATTCAGTTTGCTATTATTTAGTTTTGAAACATTTACTTAATAATTCTAATATCATTCAAATAAACTCCAATTTCAAATAACTGAATATTTCCCTCACTTTATTCAAACTTGATATATTCATTTATATAACCTTAAACAAAAAATCAAGTTAAAATCATATTCTTTAAAATCTCAAATTCAGTGAGTCCCAAATCAATTTCCAATTTATCTTTCAACCTTAATTTATTGAAATCATTATATATTAACCATATTATATTTTAAACAAAATCAAACTTTATTATTAACTTATTTATATCAACAAATTTATACATAGCCCAAGTCAAGAATTTGACTATGTATATATAAATAGCGTTTATGTAATATCTAAAATTAATATTTATATAAAACCATGTATATCTTTCCGAAAACCATAGAAATCAATTTCAAAATATTTTTATATATACAGAGCACGATATCTGTATAAAATTTTCTATCCTATGGTCAAGTGATACGGATATGTATCATTTCAATCGGTAATTTAAAATATAAATACGGTTATATATCATTCCAAACCGTAATCCCAAATGAAATAAAAATCCATAACAACTTGCAGTTTATAACAGTATAAAATACAATATCCATTCATCCAATATCAATCATCAAACATTTATAACAATCATCATCCAATTCAATCAATAACATCAATATAGTACAGATAATAAATAACAGGCATTTACTGGCGGTTATAGTCAATAATAAATTAAACAACTATTTTATCCAATTTAATCCAAATAATCCGAGATGATGATTCAAAATATGTCAAACGGTCATAAATAAATTTCTAAAGACATCATAAATCAATTTAACAAACATAAGAAAATTTACAAGTTGTGAGTGGGTTAAAACGCTCACCTTTTGAATTTAAATTGAATTTAAATCCAGTTTAAACCCAAAAATTGAACAGTCTCGGAATTCGTCCAAACCAGCGCCAAAATATCCAAAATTCTAATACGATCCAAGCAAAACAAACTGCGCATGAATCCGAGCTCGTATGTAAAAGTTATGAAAATTAGAAGATTGGAAAGTTCTGGTCCTGGGTCGACTTCGGGTTCAACTTCGGTCCACCGCCTCAAATCCCCGGTGCTTGCTCTGAGTTTTTGCCAAAACGGTCCCGAGCGACCCGAGTCATTTTCTTCCTGATCCGATGTTGATGCAGGTTTTTTGCCTCTGAAACTCGAAGCACGACCCGAAGTTGCTGCAGATCCGCAATTTTTTTTTTTGAATTGAAATTGGATCGGAAAGTTAGGGTTTTCAGCCATTGAGGAAGATGAGCAACATAAATTTCTATACGTACAGAAATGAGAAATAGAAAGGCTACTAGGGTTTATAACAATATATATATATATATATATATATATATATATATATATATATAGGCAGAACAAAATAGAAAGAAATGGGCCCGATTGGTTTGAGTTTTTAACGATAATTGACCCGAAAAGTCCGTTTCGATTCCAGAACGAAAATGGGTCAATCCATATATCAAAATATATGTTTTTGAATATTTTAAACGCAATGGAACAGGTTTCAAGTCCAAATTCCATCGTATGAAGAAGTTATGCTAAAATCAAGTTATTTCAAATTGATTTCAGTTAATAGGCATTTCGAGCCCGTACGATCAAACGACAAGTCCGATCGCTACGAAACTTGAAATCCTACAATACTGTTACGAATCCAATGAAACTAGTTTCGTCGAAATCCGAGTCAATGGCCAAAATGGCTATTTTTTACATTAATCAAATAAATTAATAATTAATTAATTAAATCAAATTTTTAATTTCGATCCTATAATTGAAATTTTTTATCATTTTTAAATTTATTAATCATTTACACAAATTTAAATAAATTTAGATGTCAATTTAGAGTTGATAAATTTACCAATTTCAGTGTTAATCTCAATTTTATTAAATTCAGAAATTATAAATTTAATTTCCAATAATTCCATTTAATTCACTTT
Organism: Allium cepa; assembly: GCA_030765085.1. Lineage (NCBI taxonomy): Eukaryota > Viridiplantae > Streptophyta > Magnoliopsida > Asparagales > Amaryllidaceae > Allium > Allium cepa. Next base: position 288,942,844 of record CM060944.1, on the reverse strand, counting down.
TCATTCTATTATTCAATTCATTGCTGTCAGCCAGATGAAATTAATATTGGGTTCATGATCTATTACTTAATATTCTCAAATTCCATCTAAATTTCAATTAAAGTAATATTTAGATAATTTCATTTAATTGCAATCAATCCAGTTATTATAGTTCAAATCCCAATAAATTGATAAATCTTTATTTCCATTCCTTTAATTCAACAAATTGTCCTATTATGAATAACATTAACATTATTTTCAAATATTACCTTAATTAACATTAACATAATATTTAATTTAGATTTACTGCAATTGATTCAATTCAATTAAATGGATTAAAAATATATCGGTAATTTATAATAATTGTTGCCGCTAACTCTTAATCATACTTTATTATCAGCAACAAATATTATAATTACTTATCTAACATTGATTTTATCAAAATACTATTTATTGCATATTATTTCACCAATTAATATAACTTTGAATTATTTCTAAATTTACTATTTACAATCAATTATTACCCTACAATTGTTTCAATTAATTGGGGTCTGCATTAAATTAGTTATTTATTAACTTGCATTAACATTATTACCTTAATTTACATTCATTTACTATTAATCAATATATTATTTCATTGGTTAATTCAATACTTACTTTTATTTACTTATTTTCAAATTTATAACCAAGTGCAATAAATTGCACTATTTCATTATTGGGATTTCACTCCAATTGTCAATAGTTAATTTTAAGGGGGAATTAATTTAAAGGACAAAGATTTGTATAATTTTTTCCTCAAGGACATGACCTCAATATTTTTGCCACAAGGACAAACATTCTTCTAAAAATTATTCATAAGGACGAACATTTTCCAAAATTATTCATAAGGACAACAAAACTGCTACCGAGCTAAAAACTGATACCTAAAAACTGCTACCGATAACTACAAACTGATACCTAAAAACTGCTACCAATAACTAAGAACTGATACCTACGGAAAGTTGTCCTTCAGAATAAAATATTGAAGATCTGTCCTTGAGGCTAAAAAACTGTGAAATTTTGTCCTTGACAATAATTTCCTGTTAATTTTAATTACCATTGTTACATTTCATTTTAGCGTTCATTTCAATATTAAATTATAAAGTTTTTTTTTCTTTCCAAATTAAATTACAAAATCTCGTTAAAATAACAAATCTTATTATCGGAAATTTATGGGTTGTTACATACATAAAGCTCCGTGGAAAGGTTTTTCTAATTAGCAAAAAATTTATCGATAATATTTACATCCTCTGGATTTTTATCAGCAAGATCTTGTAGAAATTTCCCTTCCTTTCTCAGAAGAACCAACTTGTTTGTATTCATTAAATTAGTTTTATTCCAAATTTTAAGTTTTTTTAGCATTTTTCAGAAATACGCTAAAGTGATACTTCTTAATACCATCACAAGAAAAATTAGTGCAAGTTTCCATCAGAGCTTTACAATCTTCTTCTAAAACCCAACCATTTTTGAATCTAAAAGCAGTAACTTTGTTACTAAAGTCTACATTTTGAAAAAGATTGATAAGTAAAGGAGTATGGTCACTTATATTTTGTTCAAGTGTAGAACATATAAAATTAGGAAAAATGTTTGAAAATTCTTTGCTAATTAAAATTTTATCCAATTTACAATGAATATTTTTTCCAAACCAGATTTCCAAGTAAATTTATTCCCATTTATATTAGGCTCTAATAGACCAGTCTCTAATAAAAATTTATTTGACCTATCTAATTTGCTTTGAGGCAGAAGCATGCAAAACAATATTAAAATCACCCACAATAAGCCAAGGAAAAGTATAAATTAAGTTCAAAGCTTTCAGTTTACACCATATACGATTTCTTTCACTTTCAAGTTTACTGCCACAAACACTAGTGATTTGCAAAGAGAAACTCCCAATATTTTTAAATTGACAGTCAATATATTGTTTATCTGTAATGATCCGCAAATCCGCACTCCTTGAATAGACACTAATCTCCATCGATTAACTCAAGATGAACGGAAATACGAACAATTAGGGTTTAAGAAAAGGAAAGAGGTAGAAGAAGAGAGAAGAAGATATAAAAGAACAATATCAAAATCTCACAATTCGCAGCGGAACAACATATAATAGATAAATGAATAGTCATTTAAAACAAAGAACTATATCAGTTATTACATTACATCACATTACATTCATTATCAGAGTTTACAACAACAAATAGCGGAAAAGAAATACTATATACTAGTGAATACGTCATGCCATCCATCTTGCCTCCAGCAACTCCTGAATTCCAGAATATCCTGATAAACCTGACTCTAGACTGCCCGTGTAGAAATTGGTGGGCACCCAGAGTTTAGGAAGGGAAACAATAAACTCCGAGTCAGTCATGTGACTGGTGTGAGAACTAAAACAGTTTATCTTTAAAACAAAGAACATGATAATTTTAAAATAGATTCGCAATGCTTTTTAGAAAATGAGACTACCATAAGGCCTCCCGCACACACACACAATGCAAACGCAGAATCAGAGGAGATTTCTCCTTATGATAGTCAAAGATGCTTGATACGCATTAAAAAGAAACATTTGATATTATTACTAGTGCATAGTGTAGGAAAAATCATTTCGAAAGTAAAGATATAAATCTTAGCCAACATACGACCATTATCGTATGCCTACTATAGCTACCATCCAAATAATGGGGCGCCACCATAAGTGAATGATAGGTTTTACAACTAAAACCGTACAAGGTCGTATTGTTTATTTGGATTTCCAACAAATGGTCAGGCGAAGGAACTTCCCATTGCCACATGGAAACGCCTCTGAAATGACGTCCCGAGAGCCTAACCGAATCTCTGCCAACACAAGGACGGGTTACCCCTAACTGGATAACTACTGACACGAATATGTCATTCCCCGATCGTAACCGATCTATATCCGAGGATCCTCGATTTCCAACAACCACAATGCAATAAATTTGCAGCAACAACATAGGTTAAGTATCTGGGCTCCATACCATGATACCACCTCTATCCAGAAGGAATGACATACACTAAAGGGGCGCTACCCCCTAATAACCTTGCCGCATCCTTTCTGTTTTGACCATTTCCGGGTGTGAGGTCCGACGAAATCTCGTCCACAAAGTCACGCTTTATACAAAAGCTGTGCTTTGATCATCAAATGCTCAACAGCACTTCGTATGCCACATTACCAATTTGGAAATGTATCACTAGTAACCATCAACTACATAACCTCGAAGGGTGTTAAGCTAAGAGAATAAATTCTCCGCCACCAACGGAAATATATTTGATAGAAACCAGCTTTACATCTCAAATTGTAATGTCAGACACACATCCATAGAAGTCCGTTCCGGGATCGAACGGAACCGAAGTCACTTACAAAGAAGTCCTTGCAATCCGGATATTCACTAATCATGACCGGACTTCCCATCACAAAGGGTAATAAATTTCTATATCGGGGATCAGCCGATGCAAAAACATTCGATGATAATCCTTCCGTTTTCATAAATATACGGTCTTCAACACCGGCCATCAATGCTATCTATTACGACGTATCATATATTCGGAATGGGTTATACGACCCCAAGGTCCTTTCCCGGCTAACCCGAATAGTGAGCGCTTATTTTTAAAAATAAGTGTAGCATTCAAATCCAAGCAATCACAACAAATACCTATTTAAAGGTAAATATTGATAGTCGGATATTTAACTATCAATAGGTATGCACAACATCACCAGATTCGAAATAATTTTCCAAATCATTTATCTTCCAAAAATATCTTTACAAGATATATATATAATTTCCATACTTCAAAACTAAATCGATATTTATTTTTAAACCAATTTTCCCAATTTTATTTATAAATTTCATATTGAATTTACATTTCCAAAATATCTGTGAATATACGATTTTCAAATCGATTTCAAATATTCACTTTCAATTTATCTTTAAAAAGATAATTCTTAAAACGTTCATTTCATATTGGAAAAACATTTCCCTACATATTTAATAATAAGTATTTCATAAATCTATTTATTTTCAGCATTTGGAAAATATTCAATATACTTAAATTAATATTAAGTATATATTTCATTTCTTAAGGAAAACATCCTATTAAACCCATTATTTGGGTCAAAACGAATGTTGCGTAAAATATCGTTACGACAACACAAAATCACTAGTATAGGGATTCGAAATTAAAATAGATATATAAATCCCAATACTATATAAAACATTTCCTTTCGGAAATCATCTACTATAACAACAGTGTTATAGTCTACCATTTCCTTCTATTTCTCGAAAACGTCTATTTCAACAATGAATGTTGAAATCTATGGTTTCGATAGTTAATACATTTTAAAATATCTTTTAAAACAATTAACTTCATTTTAAAATTTCACTTCTCCAAATCATACCCGTTTATTCAATAATATATTCACTGTCCAAAATCGTGAATATACCTTATTTACCCAATTCAGTATTTCTACACTTTTATCAAAAGATTATCCACTGTCCAAAATCGTGGATATACATCGTTTACCAAATTCAACACTTCCACATATTTAATTAAAGGATTTTCCACAGTCCAAAATTGTGGATATAATTCCTTTAATAATTTCTATGTTTACTTATCAAATTTATTTGATTACGGATTTATAAAATAACGTTTATAAATTCCATTTCTATTTCATAACTACTTCGATTTATAAATCTCCTTAATAACCAATTTTATTTATATTTCATTTACAGGTCGAATCCAACTTATAAGTAAATTACTTATAATCCATTTATTCACAAATCCATTCTTTTATGTCATCATTAATTTATAAATCTAAAATTCTTATTTACTTATAAAACTAGGTACAACTTAATTTTAACACCTATAAAAGCTCGTTTTATAATTCCAATATCTTTAACTTATAAAATATCAATTTTATAAATCTTTTATATAAACCATTTATAATAATTCAAAAATCCCAATTTAAACCATTTTATAAATTTATCAACTATTTATTTTCAAAAATCATGCTTTGGTTATATTTCACAAAAATCCTAATTTTTATAACATAAAAATTTATAACGTTTTAATTATTTAAAATGAATCAATTCGAAAATTTAATAAATGTATAATTTCAAAAATCACTTTAAAAATTCCTTAAAAATCAAAATCGTTATTTTTAAACTTCAGAAATGGATCCGATGATGCAACACACCAAATAGTCAATCATGACTTTCAAACATCATATATCGATATGATAATCAATCAAATATCACAATATCTAAAATCAAATAAATACTGGTGAGGAATCCAGTTGGATCCCTCCAACCTGTTTCCCTACATCCACAGATGTTAGCACAATACCAATCCCGTTTCAAGACGGGATATCGCGGTATATGGGATTTATAAATTATTATCCGCTTAATAGGCGGCGCAATAGGGTCTCATCCGCTATATAATGCGGGAAATCAACTCCAAGTAAATATATAATACCAATTCCACTTCAAGGTGGAATATCGCGGTATATGGGTGTAATAAATAACCTCCGCTTAATAGGCGGCGTATAGGGTCTATTTCAATATAATATATAATACTATATTTATCCAAACAAACAATCAACACAATCAACAATTTTAAATCTAACTATTTAAAATTTAAACAAAACCCTTTGAGTGAGAAGTCCTCACCTTTGATTTTTAATTTGCAGTCTATTTCCCATTCCAGATTGTTTCCTCGATTTTTAACCTTGTATAAACAAATTATACAATTTATTAATATTCAAATCAATCGAATAACCAGTTACCATTTAATAGTTTAATTAACTAATAGTTTCATTTAAACCAATTTTGTCTTTAATAAATTGATTTAACTAAAAATTAAATTTAAACTAACTTTCCATTAATAAACTATTTTTAGTGAAAAAAATAAATTTCTAAATACGTTAACTAAACAAACAAATCACCTTTAAAAATTTATTTTAGAATAATTAATAAATTGAAACACATGTATGTATATTTATAATTAGAAATTTCTGTAAAAATAAAACAGGAATTAACTTTACTGTTTACATTTTTTTCTTTACTGTAAATTCACTTATACATTTATAAAAACAAATACACATATATGCCATAATGTTTAAAAAAATTAAAATGCGTATCCATCATTTTCTGTTTTACTGTTTTATCTTCTGCAAATTTAAAACAGAAATTAAACTTACTGTCTATATATACCTATAAGTATATAACCTTAAATATCTATCTCTGGCTAAATAGAAAGTTTCCTGTTCAATTTCATATACACATTAAATTGGAATAAACTATATATACTTTACTATAATTTTTTTTTATTCTGGTTTAAAACAAAAACTTTAGCATTCAGTTAATATTAAATTTTTGCCCTTGCTTTTATTTTATTTTTATTGAAGGAAACAAACTGTTTTACATTTTACTGTATTATATATTTTTCTGCATATTAAAACAGTAATCAACTTTACTGTAAAAAAAATTTATAACCTAAACTGTTAAATCTTTTCCTTTCTAACATATATATATTTATATATATATATATTTTTATGTATTAAATTTAAAACAGAAGTATTCGATTCACCTTTACTGCCGAGCATCGCGCCACCCATGAGTAATGTCTCGACTTCAAGCTCACTGACGACACTCAAACCCCCCCCCCCCCCCACGGCAATTGCCTCGCTTCGAAGCCCTGGGTCGCCACGTCCTCCTTCAGGCCTCGCGACACTCACGCGATTTCCAGTCTCACGAACGAACTCGCGCGCTCATTGATGGCCGCCACGCTTTGCTTTGTCGCCGATTGCACGTGGTGCCGCTCCCCACCTCAGGTTGGCTCGCCGCCGCGCGCAGATTGAAGATCCTTTCTTCTCTCTCTCTCTCTCTGTTTTTTTTGTTTACGCGAACAGATTGAAGAGGGAAAAAGTGGGGAAGCCATTTTTCTTCGGCTTTGATTTTCGTTGAAGAGGATAAAGGAAAACTTGATTTGAATGGGAGGAAGGAATGAATTGCGATTTTGTTATCGTTTGATTTTTAGATTTGAACGGAGGAAGATGGTTATTTAAAATTGAAAGAACATGGGTTGCACGATTTCGTTCCGTAATCTTCTACGTGATTTAAGGAAATGCTGAAAAGAATAAAGCAGTTGTGATTATTATATTATATATATTTTTCTAAATTCAATTTGGTTCGATATAAATTTTCTTTGATACATTTATATGTCGTATGCTCGCATAACAAGTCCGATTAATATGAAATTTTAAATCCGATAATAATTCAATATTACGGATCCAATGGAACTAGTTTCGTCGAATTTCGATCGGAAGGCTATTTTCAAGTATCGATTTAAACGATATAAATTCAAAACTGAACAATTCACTATTAATTTGAAATCTGAAGCTTCTATTATCTTCAGTGTTATCAATATAAATTTTAAAATCCTTTGAAATATTTTTAATTAGCTTAAAATTGAAGATTCAAATTTATATTCAACTTTCAATAGATTAAACTTTATAATTTAATAGCCAAATTCATTCTGATAATTTGAAATTTAAATCAAACCATCATTCAAATATTTAAAATTAATTAAATATTTTATTTTCAAATGTTCAAAAATTCTGGGTCGTTACATTATCTTTGTAAATATTCAAATTACCAAACCTTTGAATCCCAAATAATTATAATTCTGCCTCTACGGCCACAATCATTATTATAAATAGATTTCCAATTGCTAAATAGTTTCAACAAAACTTTAAAATACTATCATCATTCATTTTTTCAATAAGGGATATTATAGAAGGCTTATAAACACGTAACACGTATAAAATATTAGTTTGTTTCGCAGGGAATTCATTCCTCTAACATTCCAAGCAACAATAGACATTAATTAGATATAGTAAATAGAAAAGAAATTTTAGACAGTACCTGACACTATAGCGCCCTTACCTCTTCTTTTGTTTTCTACACTTTTAGCTTTAATTCTCGTAGTCATTTCATCCCAATCTGGATAAATTGAAATGTACTTCTGCTTGAAAGCCTTTTTCTCTTTATTACCCTTATTCTTACCAGCTGCCTTTATTTTTGGAATGTGCAGCTCTGAGATATCAAATTGATCAACAGCGTACATCATCTTTGATTCAGTTTCAGCATTATTCATTGTTTTTGGAACTTCAGTAAGAGAAATTTCAAACTGACTAGCAGTGCGAAGATAGCTGAGTCAATATCCTCAGCTACTGCAACTTGCTTTGGTGGAGGGGCTTTCTCTGTGATCCTATCTAGTTCTTGATTATCGCATTGTATTCTTTTTTCCCTCCTCTAAACTGCTCTATATGTTTTCTTTTGAATTGTTTCCTTTTATAAGATGGCGAACTTCCTCAGTTGTGACCTGATCATCTTGATGAGAGAGCTCTATAAAATTCTTTCTTTGATTGAAAATGGTGCCTTCTTGGTTGATTCCATCACTTTCACTAAATGATATTATCTTTTTTTGTAACACATCAGTATTTCTTAGATCTGTACATTGTTTTTCAGATTCATTTTCTTGACTTTCTCAATTACAAGTTTTGGGAATTCATGCTTGTTTTGGACTGCACTGATCTCTGATGTGGCCGAAACACTTCCATACATTATACTTCGGTGGAACCCATTCGTATTCAACTTTTTGAATAATATTTTCACCATTGTACAAAGAAAGATTAATTTCATCAGCATGTTCATCATTTGTAAACACTTCAACAAGGGGGCGAGCATAATTCAATCTTGTCTTTATAGTTGTGGTTGCATCCATTTTAATCGGTTTCACAATGATACCAGTCATAACACTAAATGTCTCACATTCCCAAAGATTTAGATTTGCACGGTCTAATCTTACCCATATCGGCATTGTTGTCAATAGATCTGTGTCCATTTTTAGCGTTTCAGACCATCTTCTCATAATGATGAGTTTGCCATTATAGAAAAATGGACCATTTTAAGAACTGAGTTGCAATCTTGAGATTCTTTGAATTTCACAAGAAAGAAACCGTTATCTCTTGTGTAAATTTCAAATTCACCTTCTAGTTTCCATACACACTAAATATAAGATTTGAAATAAAAATTGTATGGTTCGGTACCACTACATAAACAAGAACTGAATTATTCCATGATTCAGTTGCTCTTTTACACACTTCTTCTTTAATCAGGCCATACTTCTTGTTATTAATCTTGATTGGAACTATATGCTCAAGATTTCACTCATCTTCCATTGGTTCTTGAGGCTGCTCTGCTACTATATCTACCCTTTTTTTTTGGCCTTGCTCCTTGTTCAGTGAGATGGCTGCCGCTTTCTTTGTTGTGGCATTGGATTCCCCTTTTTTTTAACGATGCGTACTTTTAACTATTTTAAATTATTAAATGTAATGTGATTATTAAATAAAAATCGGTTGAAATAAAAAATTAGTGATTTACTATTGTAGTTTATTGAATATAATAAAATTTTGAGACAAATAATTCTGAAGATCTTGGCGATAACAAATATTGAAATGGAATTCTACGTAATTAAACTCCGGATTTAATATGATTGAAAATGATATCGAAAGTTGGTTTAGATTTTATTTAAACAACAATGAGCACTTTTAAACTTTAAAAAAATTGAATTTAAAGCGATTCAATTAAAATTTGGAAGTTTATACTTTAATTAACGCGTAAAAATAGCCATTTTTGCCACAATTTCGGTATTCGACAAAACAAGTTCCATTGGATCCATAATACTGTATTATTATTGGATTTCAAATTTCATAGTGTTTGAATTTACCATTTGGCCGTGAGATCTAAAAACGCCTAGAAATAATTCAATTGAATTTAATTTAAACAGTCGATGCAAAAAGCCATTTTCCACATACGATTTGAGACTTGTTCCATTGCGTTCGGAATATGGGCAAAACATTATAAATGTCGAGCAGCATGCCTCGATTGGAGTTCGTCCAAATTTCGTGTGAATAGTCAAAATAAAATTAAAATAATATAGTTGCATGTATACGTATGTGCTCAATCCTCTCAACCCTAACCCTAATATACAACCGCACCATCTTTATTTTCAATGGCCAAAAAACACCATCGTTTTTCTTATTTTTCTTCAAATACAACCACTTTCGTCAAAAGCTTCCAACTAGAAACTTGTAGAGCTCATCGAGACGAGTAAATACAACGGCTGTGATCGAAGATGGAATGGTGGATTGCCATAATTCTCACTGTGAAGTCTTGGTGTTTGTGCATGAAATACGAGGCACTGGAGAGGCCGAGTTTGACAGGATTCAAGACATGGGGGCGTGGCGTGATGAGCTTCGAGGTAATGTCGTTCGATCATCTTCCAGCCGAGTATAGAAAGAGCGGCGTTTGAATTAGGGTTGGAAGCATGGGTTCGAGCATCGTCTTCGCCTGAAGGAAACGCGAAGGAAAACGAGGAATGCACGTGCAGCCACGGTCTATATTTTGAAATCAACAGCCAGATTTTCAGATGGTATAAAAAAAGAAATTGAAAATTACATTGTTTAAATTTGTGTAATCTTATAAACTGTGTAACTCTTTCATATGACGTCCAAATCAAGCGAAACAAGTGGTGATGTAATCATGGCGATGAGCACTACATTGTGGAATTGGTTTGGAGATGATTGAGAACGGCCAAAATTTTAGGTTAAATCGAACGTCATTCGATTTGATTTAAAATTTAAAACTCAAGGTGAGCGTTTTATAACGCCCACAACGTACTAAAATATTTTTATGCTATTTAAATTTGAAATTATGAAGTGTATAAATTATTGATCGATGTTTGATATATTTAGTTATCAAAATTGTCATTCAAATTAACTGTTAAAAATTAAAATTGATAGTTAAATTTGAAGTTGGAATTTAATTGCTAGTTAAATACCCGATATTAATAACTATAAAATTGTTGCGAGTTATTTTGGCTGTTTGGATGATTGGTTGTGATGGATGCTAATTGAATGATATTTGAATGATTGGATGTTTATTTATTTTTATATATAAATCTTGTTATCACTTGGCAAATTATTTACAGTACATAAAACTATAAATTAAATTATTTTGAATAAATTAAGAGATAGGTTGAAGTGATATATACTCATGACACTATGATTTGGATTAAAATGATATATATCCATCCTTGAAATTAAATTGAAATAACTGACCACTTGGCCATAGTATAGAAAATTATATACGGATACCAGATTGGTTAAATTAAAGGATTTTAATATTTTTGATTTGAAATTTATTTAAATGATTTAGATTTAAAGAAATAAAAATCAAATTTATAGAAAATTGAATTATTTTGAATGTGAGCTCGAAATGTTGAAATTTAAATTTGTTAACAGAAATGGTTTAAATAATCGAAGTTGAGATTTTGAAATTATAATTGAAATATGATTTAAATTTCAAAAATTTTGTTGTTTTAAAGATTTGGACTTTTATTCAAACTTTGAAATATTGCTAAGTTAAAGTAATTTAAATCGATATTTTAATAATTGAGCTCAAAATTGAAATATTTTAAAGATCTGGACATTGAATTGAACATTGAAGTTAGATTTGATTTAAATGATTTAAATCGATGCTTTGAAATCGAACTCGAACTTGATATATATTGAAATGGTTTTAAATTGATAATTGAATCAGAATTTATTCAAGTTGGAATTGAAATCAATTGGAACTGAAAGTGAAATTGAATTAATTCGAAATCGAAATTGGACTTATTTGAATTGAAATTGGGATCAAAGTTAATTCGGATTGAAATTGGAATGGAGTCAATTAAACTGAAATGGAAATTGAAATGGATTTGAATTGGAAGATTTGAAACTGACCCAGTTTGACTTTGAAACTATTTTCAAATAAATTATTTTAGTATAAACTACTTAAATTTTTAAATATTCAAATTATTTTGGATTTACAAACTATCTTATTATATAAACCATTTTAATATTTAAATTATTTTATATCAAACTATTTTAACCATTTAAACTATTTTTAACTATTTTAATTGTCTAAACTATTTTAAAACTATTCAAACTATTTTCTAAAAATTCAAACTGGTCAAAGTGGGATTGTTTATATTTAATTCTTGGATTTAAATGTGAATTGGGTTAAAGTGAAATTATAACCTAAATTGATATTTGAATCAAATTTTTGAAGTGAAATCGATATATCGAACTGAATTGACATTTTGAAGTAAAAGATTATTTTTGAAGTGAATATGCTAATGTCGGAATGGATTTGATTTTGAAGTAAATAAGATATTTCGAAATGAATTTGATCTTGAAGCAAATATGATATTTTGATAACAAGTACGGACTATTTTTGAAATGTAAAAGAACCAACCAGTGTATAAAACGACGTTTGGTTGTTAGAGAGATTGGGGCCTCTTATTAGCATACTCTCTGTCGATATTAGAACCACTTTAAAAATTGTATACGCAGAGGAGACTCTAGAACGAAGTCGTTGGATTTGTCGTCGTTCGTTGGATTTAAAAAAGAGAACGATGATGGATTGGCCTGACACTTGTGTCAATTTGAAATGATTAAAATAGGAGCAGTACCGGCCAATGAGGTTTGCTACCTTTAGCGGACATACTTCTTCGTATTATTATCATGACATTGTTATCGATTGGTGCACCCTTGGATTTTAGGAGCGTTGGATGCGGTGGGTCATTAGGGATTACCACTAGTCGAGAAGGGTAAACTGGTAGTATCCTAGCTTGGGCATTGCCTCACGTGCCTTTTCATACTTTTATCCTTATACGAGACCTCTATGATTTTGGTCTAGTGTTGTCGTATCACAGCGCATCCCTATCCACCGATGGTTTACTGGTCTTTTATATGCAAATTGTATGACAATGCTTAAAAACGCATTAAGGTGTATCAGTGTAAAGTCTTAACGCTATTTTGATATCTTATATTACTGTTAGACCTTATATATATAGCGTATTATACTTCATATAAATATTTTGATGGATCTTTAAGAGATGGAAAATCACGTAACATCTCTTGAGTTATTGCATATATGTTATACACCGGATAAAAGATGTAAAATCCCATAATCATCTCTGGCGCCATGACACTCATGTTATATGTGATATCGATTTTACTCACATGAGAAAATTTTAATCCAGACTCGAGTGTTTTGTCTTTTTATTACGCTCGGGTCAGTCCTGAGTTTTTCAGCTTATTGAAGATTTAATCTGGAGGACGAAGACGATGATCTGGTATATTATTACTATTAGTATTCTCGCATCATGTTGTTTGCTGCATTATTTATGTATCCCTGAGGTATATATAACTCTGATAAATGTTGTATAGATTATAATCAAATGTATAGTATAAACAGCTTCTTGAACTGTTTATTTGATTATTATATTTTACCGTTCCGCTGTGAGATTCTGTGTTTGTTTTCTTCTTCTTTTCTTATTTTTCTTAATTAACCTCATTGATCATCTATGTTTCACATTGTTTAAGTCGGACATGTGTGAGTTATTGTCTATTTAAAGCTTTTGAAATGTGGGTCCTCATAGTTGGTACTAGAGCCTTGGTTTAGCGATAAGCTTAGCTTTGTGGGGTTTGACTCATTAAATATAGGGTAGTAATACTCTAGAATGAGTCTGTTTGAGTTTATATATATAAGAGAGCATACTTGTTAGTGTTATAAATTATTTTATATTGTGTTTACTTATCCATTGAGTTGTTTATGAATTCTGGTCGGTGCATGGGATGCTATCCCATCGATGCGGATTTGTAAACACTTAAACGAGACAAGTTGACATAATAATGTTTTAAAATTGGGTAAATGAAATAATTTTGCCTGAATTATATTTTATATAAAATGTTGATTATAAATGAAATAGTGATTAGCAAATGATAATATTATATTATCGTCGATTATTTGTTGAATTAAAATAAAAACGAATAAGTGTGAACTCCATTTCATGAAGTGTTCGATAATCAAATTGAATTGGAATCAATTACATTAAAAATTGTTTAACATGACAAAGTTGTAAATTAATTAAATGTTGGTAATAAGGTAGTAAAATTTGTATAAGTATATTTACAAAATGGCCTATAAATAGAAAGGATTTAAAAGTCGAGAATTTTCGAATTTAAAAACCTGTTGTTTTCAAAATTGTTTTCATAGCATTAAAAATAATAGTAATATCATTTGAAAGTATCTTGACCAAAAATATATTTTTGGAAGGAGTTTTGAAAGAAATAAAAGCATTGAACTCGCTTTGGTCATTGGGAAATAATTCTAGGGGTGACTGTAGTATTACCAATATTTATTTTTGAGTATCGAAGTCAGAATTGCTACCAAAAGAAATTTGTTTCCAGTTAAAACAAGTTTTGATTGTGAGAAAAATATATTCCAAGTACGATTTAATAAATATATGAAAATAGTTTTGAACTTATGAATTGAAAATATTATAGATAAAAATAAATTTATAACTTATAGATTTGAAAGGAAATTAAAATTAAAATTTAAAACTATTGAATATTTCGGTTAAGCAAACAAAAGAAGATTCAAACTTAAGGTGTGAGAAAAGTAAACCTAAGAAATGTTAATAAAATGGAGTTAGTGAAATGAAGTAAATAAAATGAAGTCTAACTTAGGAATGCTTAAAAAATGAATTGTATTTGAAATGAATTAGATAAATTAAATAAAATAATTTTAAATAAGTAAGTTGTATAACTTATAGGTTTGAGAATTATTGAGCTAAAAACAAATTTAAATTTGTTAAATGTGAATGATAAGAATATTTGACTTGAATAAATTTAAATAAAATGAGTAATGGATTAAAATGAAATGAAGCTTAACTTAGTATTAAATAAATTGAATTAGATTTGATTATAACTAGATAAATTTGTAAAGTGAATTAATTCCACTTAAACTGTAAAATGAATAATAGAATGAATACGAACTTGAAATTATAAAAATGAAATGCAAATTTGAATTGTAAAAGAAATTGAATAAAAATAAATGGTTAAGTAAAATTAATGCGAGTCATTGAATTTGATTTTAAATTGGATGTAAATAAATTAAATACAATTGGAATGAGTTTAATTAATTGAATGTTAACTAATTTAATATGGGATTAGTTAATTGAACTGGATAAACAAAATCCTTTAAGGGAATAATTTAACAAAATGAGTCAAATAAAATGGAATTTGATTCAAAATGAAAATGAACTTAAGTTGAAAAGTTAAATCGAATGTAACAACTTTAGTCATTGAATGTAAATGAAATTTGATTTTAATAAATGTAAATAAGTGAATGTGAATCAACTTCAAATAAATGGAAGTGAATGTGAGCATAATAGAATTTAAATGAATAAAAAAACCAATTGGAACGAACGAATTAAATCAAATTGGAAGCAAGGGAATGTAGATGAATGAGATGTGAATAAAGTGAAAGAAAATCAATTATATATCAACATGAAATGGATGTTCATAAGTGAAATACTAAAACTGAATAAGTTAAATGTGAATAAATTAAATGTAACTAAATCTAAAGTAAGTAAAATGGAATATAAATAATTGAAATAAAATCAAATGTAAATAGTGTTAGAAATGTGGATTATGGATCTTAAGGCTAGGATAAACACTAGAGGGGGGTGAATAGTGTTTTAAGGAATGACTAATTCATTTTGAGTTTATGTTAATTTAAACACAAATGTATGCAATATTCAGACACAAATACGATCACAGAAACAAACACAGATGCAGAAATAAAGTAAAAGTGGTAAAGGAAAGAACACACCAGATTTTATACTGGTTCGGAGTTACCCTACGTCCAGTCCCGCACACAAGTACGGATTCCCTTTCAAAAGAAATCTTTATAATTACATCCTCGATTTCAAGGCTACGAGGTATGCCCTCCAGATTCACAATCCTCTGGGTAGAGATACTTGATTTCACGGGCAACAAGTTCACCCAATTGATTTCCTAGGCTACAATCACACCTTTTCTAACTTGATTGATTTCCAAGGCCACAATCATACCTTTTCTCACTAAATTGATTACAAAGAAGTCTATAACTCTGAATAGCATTGAGGATCTTGTTGAGACAGTGATAGAGAATCAAACCAGAAATGATCAAGTTAGATTTAATATTGATTTCGACAGAGTAATGGTAAGAATATGTATAAAGAAATGTGGAAGAAGAAGAGGAGTGAAAAGCAGAAAAATATGAATATAAATTCGTTGAAAACATCCCCTATTTATAGAAGAACAACAGCCATGTCCATTCGTAAAGGGATATGACGAATAGAGACTTCTTTTGAAATTTAAATTTTTGAAATCAACTGACACTATGTCGACATGGGTAACTTGGGTATGTTGACATCCCAAAGGAAATTTTGGTGTTTTGTTTTTCTATGAAAATTACTTTTACCTTATATTAAAACTATTTTAAACTTTTATAAATATACTCAGCTATAGTTAAAATACATAAATAAATATAGAGAATAATATTTTGGTATAAATAAAATTTTGCTTATAATTTTATATTTATATCTAAGTATAAATATTTAAAAGTTAAATACATTATTATTAAAAGATAGTTTAAAACTAAGGATAATTTGATTTTGAAAATAAAAATTATTTTTAGGCTAAAAGTATTTAAGACCTGGATAGATGATTTTGATTCTTTTAAAAGGAAGGTTTAAAATCATTTTGAAAACAAGATATAATTTTGTAAAAACATTTTGAATAAAAGTTAGTGGATACGAAACAATGTTCCATTGGATTTTTCGTAGGTTCCATCCTGCTTAGGGTTCCATCCCTTTAACGGCCTCGATGTGGATTCCATTCCACGAATAAATTGGATTTTAAGATGCCAATGCTTTTCTAGGAGTTTTAACAAAATTTCTAATTAAAATTACTTATTCTTGAAATCTTGAACTCTTGATAATCTTGATATTCTTGATATTCATGAGTCTTCAATCTTGATATCTTGATTCTCTATACTGTACAGTCTTTATTCTTGGAACCTACATGGTTTAATCCTGCATATACATATATATCTAAACTATAATGTTAGTATTTATATTTTTATAATCTTATTCTAAGGTTGTTGTCATCAAAACCATCATCTCAAGGACTAACGATCTCCCCCATTTTGACGATGATAACCTTTGTTTATAAAATATTACTTCTATCCTAATAACTCCCCCTTAATCTATGCCTAACTATCCTATTTTATATTTCTCCCCCATTGTCATCAACAAAAACTAACTCCAAACTATATAATCTCCAAACTATATACTCCCCCTCATTCTTGGACTAAAGTACCTACATTTATAAACTATACAATGAAGTAAATATAATAGATAGATTAAGAGATAATTATACTAATAGACATGATAATTAATTAATGATCATATAAATATCAATGCATATTTATACATGTTTTTCATACCCAATATCAATCCAAATCAAATCAAATCAAATCATATCAAATCAAACATTTCAAATCAAATCAAACAATTCAAATCAAATCAAGAAATTCAAATCAAACATTATGAGGAACTTCTACCCATCCTTCTTCTCCAAATAGGGTCTGCTTTAATGACATCCCAATTTTCATTATCATTAGCGAGAGAGATTGGAGGATGTCCTTCGTAATCATCCTTGTGTAGGGAGGAAATCATATATCGTATTGCATCGAAATGCCTTTCTTGCTCCTTGATCATCCGCATTTGACTCAACTCTAAGTGTCGCTGGTTTCGAAGAATGAACAAAACAATATTCTTGAAAGAATTAAGGGTATCTTCAAGATTTTCGGATAAATTATGTATTGGATTGGCCATATTCGAGTTTGTGAGAAGAATGAGAGACAAAGTGAATTAGAAATAATATTGAGTGATGAGTTCTGGAAGAAATAGGTATTTATATGCAAGGAAATTTGTTTGAAATGAATATACATAAGGTAGTTATTCAAATTTCAAATTTAAAATGAAGTGTTATTTCTGACCAGTACATGTCGACATGGTCATAGGGGGGATGTCGACATGGTGCAGTGAATTTTGATGGCTTATTTTGATTTTGTGAATAATTGTGTATATATATATTTATATAATATACTAACATTTATTCCGAAGATAAGATAAGCTAGACAACAGAAAGGAAATTCAATTTCATTGCATAATAGATCATTACAATGATTTAATCATTAAAACTACACGAACATTCAAATCAAAATAAACTAAAACAAATACAATGAGATATGAAAAGGTAGAACTAGTTAGAGGATGACGAAGATGAAGATAATCCAAGCTTCTTGCTGACTTTGGAAATAGACTTGTTCATCTTGGATGAAATTTTGTCCAACTTCTTACTAATGGGTCGTTTAAGAATCCGTTGATTCTCAACAATGGTCTTTTGGTTTTTGAGAAGGGTTTTGTTGGATGGATTAGGAGGATAATCAATGCTTTCCAAAGAAGTTTCACCTTTTTCTTCTTCTTCAATTTCCATTTCATCCCCTTCTACTTCTTCCTCTTCTTCCTCTTCCATCTCCTCATGAGCCAAATGCTCTTCCTTTTCGGCAAGAGTCTCATAAGGTTGAAAAACAAATGGAATTTTCATAAGAGAAATGTTTGAGTGATTAAAAAACTTTCTTGAAACAAATTCTTCTCCTTTGAAATCCACTCCAAAATAGTTAAAAATTCGAGTGAGATAGATTCCATGATACAAAGTATTCTCACCCATTTCAAGACTTTTTGGACGAAGTTCATCCAAAATAACTTGCACCCAATTAATATCATAATTTCCAAAAATAGCAAAAAGTACTTTGCAAACTTTTGAAGTAGGATTGTTAAAATTCCCCTATCTTGGGGTCAAAGTATGTTGTAAAAGAAGATTAACAATTCTAGCTTTTGGTCAAAGTTTCGATTTTTGAATTCAAAATTATCATTTCCTTCGAAAATGCGAAGAAATTTCTCACGATCATTTTCATTGATTTTAAAACTAGAAAGATCCATTCCCATACTCTTGAAATTGAGAATGGTACCCAAAAGATCACAATTCAAAACAATTTTAGTGCCTTTGACACTACTCTAAATTTCATCATCATTTCCAACATAAAATCCACGGTGTAAATTTGCATAATTTTTTTTAACAAGATTTGGGTAACAAACAAAATCTTTTTGAGAAGCATCAACAAGACTAAGAATTTGATTGTTTGCAAAAAGGGAATCAATTTCATAAGAAGAGAAATCTTGAAATATAGCAAAATTTACGGGATAGACTTTTGCATAGTTAGCATAATTGATGTATGCTTTTATGGCCTCCGGATCATTAAAGAGTTGCTCTTTTATCTTTCTGGAAATACTCATGGTGGAGGGGTTGCTTGAAGAAGCCATTACAGTAGAGAGTTGAGAGCTTGAAGTTTTGAAGAGAGAGTTTGAATTTGAAAATGAGAGTGAAAAGATGTGATAAAAGATAGTGAATAAATAGATTCTCAAAGGACATGTTCTCTGGTCAAAAGATGCCTTTTCAGAGAATTGAATGAGGTGAAAAGGTGGAGGGAAATTCAACCATTTGAATTCAAATTTTGAATTTCAAATTTCGATTTTCAAATTCTGTACTCATGTCGACATCATGATGGGGACCATGTCGAAATGTGTCTTTGATTTTCTATGATTTATTTTTCCTAAGTATTCTAATATATATATATATACTTATTATTTTTAATGTATATATATCTGGAATAATTATGAAATTATAGTATATTCTATAAAATATTATAATACTATTAAAAATAAAAATAAAAATAATATTAATAATAATAAAAAAATAGTAAAAATAAAAAATTTAAAATTCAAACAACACACCAATTCAAAATCAATCAATCAAGCAACCAATTCTAAGCATGCAATTTCAACCAATTGTATTGTAAATGTGTACCTTTTTCTGAGTCTGTTTCTCTGAATTCGTCGAAGTCGAGAATGGCTGTAAAACTTATTTGAATTATCTGCCTTCTGATCATTATCACTTGAGGACGAGTCTGAGTCATCTGGAGAAGCAGTAAATGCACGTTTTCGTTTCTTTACGGAATCATTGTTTATAGGAAGATTTTGCCTATCTGGATACGGACAGTCTCTTTTGATATGGCCTGATTCTTCACAGTTGAAACATTTGATATTTTTTGGCACTACATTCTGATTTCCAGAGTTCTTATAGTTGTTTTTCTTGAGATTGTTCATCTTTCTGTATTTCATAAATTTTCGAAAATTCGTGGTCATAAAGGCTATCCCCTCATCATTATCGCTGTTTGAGTCTGATCCGTTAGTCAATGCATTGAATGCCATTGATTTCTTTTCAGATGCTTTGCTTTCTCTTCTCTCAATCATTTGAACTTCAAATGATATTAGATTTCCAATTAATTCTTCTATCTTTAAGGTACTGATGTCATTTGCCTCTTCGATCGCAAATGTTTTTTGATCCCATTCTAGAGTAATAGAATTTAAGATTTTTCTGACTTGATCTTCTTCCGAAAATTCCTTTCCCAAGGATATTAGAGAATGCACAATATCCTGAGATCTACTATACATATCTGAAGTAGACTCGTTAGAATTCATTTTGAATAATTTAAACTGATTTGTGAGCATGGAAATTTTGGTCTATTTAACTTTGCTTGTTCCTTCGTGAGTAGCTTGCAAAGTTTTCCAAATTTCATATGCGGACTTACAAACTGACACTCTATTAAATTCATTCCTATCAAGTAAACAAAATAGAATATTCATTGCTTTAGAATTATTTTGTGCAATAGTCTTTTGCTCAGCGGCCCACTGTGCAAAATCAGTCGTGGGTTCAGAATATTCAGTCCTTGTGATATTCCAAGTGTCTAATCCAAAAGATTGTAAATATATTTTCATCCTACATGCCCAATATGCATAATTACTGCCGCTAAAAAGTGGTGGCCTGACAGTAGACTGACCTTCTACAAATGAACTAGTGATAGGGATGATAGAACTAGTGTTGGTAGTGCTACCAGTACCAGTACCAGTGTTGGTAGCCATTTTGAAAATTTTTCAAAATTCAGAATATGAAAACTTTGAAAACCTTGCTCTAATACCAAATATTAGAAATGCAGATTATAGATTTAAGGCTAGGATAAACACTGGGGGGTGAATAGTATTTTAAGGAATTACTAAATCTTTTTGAGTTTATGTTAATTTAAACATAAACGTATGCAATATTCAGACACAGATACGATCACAGAAACAAACACAGATGTAGAAATAAAGTAAAAGCAGTAAAGGAAAGAACACAGCAGATTTTATACTGGTTAGGAGTTACCCTACATCCAGTCCTGCACACAAGTACAGATTTCCTTTCAAAAGCAATCTTTACAATTACACCCTCGATTTCAAGTCTACGATGTGTACCCTCCAGATTCACAATCCTCTACGTAGAGATACTTGATTTCATGGGCAACTAGTTCACCCAATTGATTTCCTAGGCTACAATCACACCTGTTATAACTTGATTGATTTCCAAGGCCACAATCACACCTTTTCTCACTAAATTGATTACAAAGAAGTCCATAACTCTGAATAGCACTGAGGATCTTGTTGAGATAGTGATAGAGAATCAAACCAGAAATGATCTAGTTAGATTCAATGTTGATTTCGACAGAGTAATGGTAAGAATATGTATAAAGAAATGTGGAAGAAGAAGAGGAGTGAAAACCAGAAAAATATGATTAGAAAATTCGTTGAAAACGGCCCATATTTATAGAAGAACAACAGCCATGTCCATTCGTGAAGGGATATGATGAATAGACACTTCTTTTGAAATTCAAATTTTTGAAATCAACTGACACTATGTCGACATTGGTAACTTGGGTATGTCGACATCCCAAAGGAAATTTTGGTGCTTTGTTTTTCTTTAAAAATAACTTTTATCTTATATTAAAACTATTTTAAAGTTTTATAAATATACTTAACTATAGTTAAAATACATAAATAAATATAGAGAATAAAATTTTGGTATAAATAAAATTTTACTTATAATTTTATATTTAAATCTAAGTACAAATATTTAAAAGTTAATATATATTATTATTAAAAGATAGTTTAAAACTAATGATAATTTGATTTTGAAATTAAAGATTATTTTGAGCTAAAAGTATTTAAAACCTAGATAGATGATTTTGATGCTTTTAAAAGGTAGGTCTTAAAATCATTTTGAAAACAAGATATAATTTTGTAAAAACATTGTGAATAAAAGTTAGTGGATACAAAACAATGTTCCACTGGATTTTTCGTAGGTTCCATCCTACTTAGGGTTCCATTCCTTTAGCGGGCTCGAAGTGGATTCCATTCCACGAATAAATTGGATTTTAAGATGCCAGTGCTTTTCCAGGAGTTTTAACAAAAATCCTAGTTAAAATTACTTATTCTTGAAATCTTGAACTCTTGATAATCTTGATGTTCTTGATACTCATGAGTCTTCAATCTTGATATCTTGATTCTCTATGCTGTACAGTTTTCTTTCTTGGTACCTGCATGGTTAAATCCTGCATATACATATATATCTAAACTATAATGTTAGTATTTATATTTTATAATCTTATTCTAAGGTTGTTGTCATCAAAACCATCATCTCAAGGACTAACAAATAGAAGATGTTGACATAACAAGTGAAATAAATGTAAATCAACTGGAAACAAATGAAATTGAATATAAGTCGATGCAATGTAAATAAAACAGATTTGAATAAATTGGAAGTAAACCAATTGAATGTTGATAAAAATTGAATGTAATGAAGAATGAAGTGTATAAATTAAACATTGACATTGGAAATGTAAGTGTTGATGGTTTATGAATTAATTAGATAACTATTAAGTGTTGAACGATTCCTTTTATGATAAAGCATCGTTGTAACTGTTTTGATTGCATATGATTGCAGTATGTTGCGTATTTGTGCCTATGTTATAGTTTGGATTCAAAAATCCATGTTGTATAGTTGTGTTAAGCTCATATATGGGTTCTACATCTTTATGAGTGACTAGTATTCTAAATTGAGTTGAGATAGGTGCATACGAAGACTGTTTGGACGTATACACGGGTTTTTATATGCTTTTGCTTGGTTAATATGAGCACACTCGCTCGTATTAATAATAATAAGGTACACATCTCGGATTAAATACCGCACTTTTACATTTTTTCCAACGGGATGCCTCATCATTGAGATAAGATTTATATTTGATATATTTGATACATATTTGGGTTATATATTGAATTTTAAAAAATTTCCGATCGAGCCGCGCAAAGAAGACTGCCGAAATTTTCCATAAATCCAGGAGTTAGAAATTTTTTAAGGTTTTAAAAACTTTTATAACTTATTTTGATAACTAAGTTGTAAACTCCGTAAGCCAATCGGAGTACCATAGTAGAAGCATAATAATGGGTTTGTAAGTAAGATTTTAATATTTAATAAGTTGATTATTTTGAATAAAATAGCTCAAGTGTTAAATTCTTTACTTAACGCCTTTTCGAGGACGAAAAGTTTTGAGCGGGAGAGAATGTATGACCCGTACTTTTAACTATTTTAAATTATTAAATGTACTATGATTATTAGATAAAAACGTGTAAAAATAAAAATTTAGTGTTTTATTATTGTAGTTTATTGAATATACTAAAATTTTTAGATAAAAAATTCTGAAGATTTTGGCGATGCTATATATTGAAATGGAATTCTATATAATTGAATTCTGGATTTAATATGATTGAAAATGATATCAAAAATTAATTTAAATTGTATTTAAACAAAAATGAAGACTGTTAAATTTAAATTTTTTTGAATATAACGTTAAATTTTGGAAAGTTTACATTTTAATTAACGTGTAAAAATAGCCATTTTGGTCATACTCTTGGTATTTGACAATACCAGATCCATTGGATCCGTAATAGTGTATTATTATCGGATTTTAGATTTCGTAGCATTTGGAATTACCATTGCTCATGCAATCTGAAATGCCTAGAAATAATTTAATTTAATTTAAATAGTCGATGTAAAAAGCTATCTTTCACATACGATCGAATTGGAGCTCGAGGCTTGTTCCATTGCATTTGGAATAGGGGTAAAACATAAGAAATGTCGGGCGACATGCTTCGATTAGAGTTTGGCCAAATTTCACATGAATAGTCAAAATAATATTAAAATAATATGGTTGCACGTATATATACGTGCTTAACCCTCTCAGCCCTAACCCTAATATACATTTGCGCCACCTTTATTTTCAATGGCCAAAAATCACCATCATTTTCCTTATTATTCTTCAAACCCAACCACTTTCATCAAAAGCTTCCAACTAGAAACTTGTAGAGCTCATCGAGATGAGTAAATCCAACTGCTGTGATCGGAGATGGTGGATTGCCAGTATTCTCGACATGAAGTCCTGGCATTCAAGCACGAAATACGAGGCACTAGAGAGGCCGAGTTTGGTAGGATTCAAGACATGGGGGTGGCGTGATGAGTTCGAGGTGATGGCGCTCGATCATCTTCTAGTCGAATAAAGAGGAAGCGTGTTCGAATTAGGGTTGGAAGATGGGTTCGAGCATCGTCTTCGCCTGAAGGAAACACGAAGGGAAAAGAAGAATGCACGGCGGCCATGATCTATCTTTTGAAATCAACGGCCAGATTTTCAGATGGTATAAAAAAAGAAATTGAAAATTATATTGTTTAAAGTGGAAATTAGCCACAATGGCCTCTTTAGCAAGTGCAATTAGTTTCTAGGACACACAGTTGAAATAGTTATTTTTAAGGACAAAATGCAAAATAATTAGTTTCTAAGGCCTAAAAACTTATGAAATTACGTCCTTGAAAGTAATTGGACTGCTTGTTTTGTCCTTAAAAGTAATTATTCTGCTGACTTTGGCCTTGAAATTAATTTCTGTAGATGTCTGTCCTAGAAACTAAGTGTACTGCAAAGTTTGTCCTTCTAGTGAGATGACCCTTATTTAAATTCGTGCAATCCTATAAACTGCGTAACTCTTGCATACGAGGCCAAAATAAGCGAAACAAGCGGCCATGGAATCATGGTGACGAGCACTACATTGTGGAATTGGTTTGGAGGCGATTAGGAATTGACAAAATTTTAGGTTAAATTGAACGTCGTTCGATTTGATTTAAAATTTAAAACTCAAGGTGAGTGTTTTATAACGCTCACAATGTACTATAACAATTTTATGCTGGTTAAATTTAATTATGAAGTGATATAGATTTATTGATTGTTGTTTGATAAATTTAGTTATCATCTAAATTATCTTTTGAATTAACTGTTAAAAATTAAAATTCACAGTTGAATTTGAAATTGGAGTATTATTGCCAGTAAAATACCCGATATTAATAACTGTGAAATTGTTGTGAGTTTGATTATTTGGATGGTTGATTGTGATGAATGCTAATTGATTGATATTTGGATGATTGGATGTTTATTTATTTTTATATATATTCTGTTATCACCTGGGTAAATTATTTGCGGTATATAAAACTGTAAATTGAATTATTTTGAATAAATTAAGAAATAGGTTGAAATGATATATACCTATGACAATGTGATTTGGATTGAAATGATATATATCCATCACTGAAAATAAATTGAAATAACTGATCATATGGCCATATGATAGAAAGTAATATACGGACACCAGATTGGTTAAATTAAAGGATTTAAAAAATTTTGATTTGAAATTTATTTAAATGATTTTGACTTAAAGAAATAAAAATCAAATTTATAGAAAATTGAATTATTTTCAAACATGAGCTTTAATGTTGAAATTTAAATCTGTTAATGGAAATGGTTTAAATAATCAAAGTTGAGATTTTGAAATTATAATTGAAATATGATTTGAATTTCGAAAATTAGGTTTTTAAGGATTTGGACTTTTATTTAAACTTCGAAATATTGCTAAATAATGTAATTTAAAATCGATATTTCAATAATTGAGCTTAGAATTGAATTATTTGAAAGATCTAGACATTAAATTGAACATTGAAGTTAGATTTGATTTAAATGATTTAAATCGATTCTTTGAAATCGAACTCGAACTTGATATATATTGAAATGGTTTGAAATTGAGAATTGAATCGGAATTTATTCAAGTTGGAATTGAACTTGAATTCAATTGGAATTGAAAGTGAAATTGAATTAATTCGAAATCAAAATCGAATTTATTTGAACTGAAATTGGGATCGAAGTTAATTCGGATTGAAATCGGAATGGAATCGATTAAATTGAAACGGAAATTGAAATGGATTTGAATTAAAAGATTTGAAATTGAATCAGTTTGACTTTGAAACTGTTTTCAAATTAACCATTTAAACCATTTTTAAATATTATAATTATTTAAACTATTTAAAACTATTCAAACTATTTTCTAAAAATTCAAACTGGTCAGAGTGGGATTGTTTATATTTAAATCATGGATTTAAATATGAATTGGGTTAAAGTGAAGTTATAACTTAAATTGAATTTTGAATCAAAATTTTGAAGTGAAATGGATATATCAAACTACATTGACATTTTGAAATAAAATATGATTTTTGAAGCGAATGTGTTGATTTCAAAATAGATTTGATTTTGAAGTAAATATGATATTTTGAAATGAATTTCATTTTGAAGCGAATGTGATATTTTGATATCAAATATGAACTATTTTCGAAATGTTAAAGAACCAACTGGTGTGTAAAACAACATTTGGTTGTTAAAGACACCGAGACCTCTTATTGACATACTCTTTGTCAATATTGGAGCCATTTTTACAACTATGTAGACGGAGGAGACTCCAAAACGAAGTGGTTGGATTTGGTGTCATTTGCTAGATTTGAAGAAAGAGAACGATGATGGATTGGCCTGACACTTGTGTCTATTTGAAATGACTAAAACAGAAGCCGTACCGGCCAATGAGGTTGGCTACCGTTAGGGGTGACCACCAGCCGGGAAGGGTAAGCTAGTAGTATCATACCTTAGGCATTGCCTCACGTGCTTTGTCATATTTTTACCCTTATACAAGACCTCTACGATTTTGGTTTAGTGTTGTCATATCACGGTGCATCCCTATCCACCGACGGTTTGCTGGTGTTTTATATGCAAACTGCACGACAATGTTTAAAAACGCATTAAGGGGGATCAATTAAAGCCTTAATGCTATTTTGATATCTTATATTACTATTAGACAATATATATATAGCGTTTTCTACTACATATAAATATTTGGATGGATGCTTAGGAGATAGAAAATCCTGTAACATCTCTTGAGTCATTGCACGCACATTATACACCAGATAGGAGATGTAAAACCACGTAAAAATCTCCGACGGCACGACACTTATATTATATGTGATATCGATTTGACTCACATAAGAATATTTTAGTCCCGACTGAGTGTTTTGTCTTTTCACTATGCTCGTGTCAGTCTTGAGTTTTTCAGTTAATGAAGATTTATTCTGGAGGACGAAGACGAAGATTTGATATATTATTACTATTAGTATTCCTGCATCATGTTGTCTGCTGCATTATTTATGTATCACTGGTATATATGTAACTCTGATAAATTTTGTATAGATTATACTCAAACGTATTGTATAAATAGCTTCATGAACTGTTTATTTGATTACCATATTTTATCGTTCCGCCGCGAGATTCTATGTTTGTTTTCTTCTTCTTGTCTTATTTTTCTTAATTAGCCCCATTGATCGTCTATGTTCCGAATTGTTTAAGTCGGACATGTGTATATTATTGTCGATTTAAACCTTTCAAAATGTGGGTCGTCACATTTTTTGTCTGTGGAATGGTAGTTTTCTGACCATCTTGCCCTTTAGAATGAATTTATTGGGAGATGGTAGCAACTCCTGACCTTTCTTGGCCTCTCTCCTCCTTTGCATCCTAGATTGGACCAATTGAAACCCATCATTATCAATGATGATATTCCTCGATGGGAGAAACCTCAGGTGGGCTGAGTTGAGAGATTGAATCAGAGAGTTTTGAGAAAATTTTGTGAGGAAATTGTTTTACCCCCATGGCTGAGTGGAAACCCTAAATTTCAAGAGATTTTTTTTACTCTTTATTTTTTTAAATGCGTATATACTAATATACTGTTAAGCTGACAAAAATTGTATTTATATTTCAGCTATAACTTAATTTCTCTAGAATAGAAATTATTTCTAAGGCCAGCATCAACCTCATTGTGCATCTACCATGCAAATTCACATTATTGAGCCCTTTGGAGAAGTTCATCTTGTTCCACAACTAAAAAGGAAATAAAGTTCACTTATATTAGGATTTCATTTATGTATAGATGAAATGGCTGGTCATCTTGCCGATGCATTTCTTAACCCTTATAAATTGACAGCGACGAAGAAGAAAAAGGAAAAGAGGAAGTTTGATGGTGGTGCGGCTTCTGACCAACCTCTTAAGAAACCTACTACGCTTTTCCCTTCCTTCCTTAGATGTGCTTACTGCCTCGCCTCTGCAATCCTTTCATGATTCAAACATTAGCTTCCAGCCTTTACCTGAGGGTATTGTTTCTGATCTTGTCGAGAGTTAGGACATGTCACTTTGGATAATCTATCTAATATTTCTTTTGCTCCACAATCTTATCCCCTTGCCCTTCCACTTCTCTTCTCTGAGCTTCGATTGAACTTGAAAGATCCTGGGCTTACCTAAGTATTTTCTTGTCCTTCTTCATTGAATGGCGGGTTACTTA
This sequence comes from Allium cepa, assembly GCA_030765085.1. Taxonomy (NCBI): domain Eukaryota; kingdom Viridiplantae; phylum Streptophyta; class Magnoliopsida; order Asparagales; family Amaryllidaceae; genus Allium; species Allium cepa. The sequence goes on along the minus strand of CM060944.1, from coordinate 288,914,071 downwards.
ATAAATTCTCACCTGATTTTCTCTTACTTTGTACCAGATAGAGGCTTTAGCAATTGAGTTTTGAAAGAAGGGGCAAGACAATAAAGTTGCATACATTGCCCGTTTTGCTAAGCTCGAGGTAGACTTTGCCGCAACCGCCTCTGAGAAAACTAAAATTGAGGAAGAGTTTATGACCGAGAGAGTGAAAACTGAAATGGCAGAGAAGGGAACGAAGGCAGCTGATAAGGCCAGGACGTTAAAGGGTTAAGAGTTGGGGAAGAAGGAGAAGGCATTGAGGAATCCAAAAAAATCTTTCATGGATCACTTACCGCGTGCATTTCCAGCTCTGCGCCGCAGTACAGTGTTAATTCTCCATCAAGGTCGACCTTAGCTTCCTCGAGGACCCTGAAAAGATCAAAGATGCTCTGACCTAATATAGGACCAAGTGGGCTAAGGAACTAGCTGTGAAGACTATTTCTCCTTCTGCTTCCCACAATGCTTCTTTGCTACCAGATAATGAGGATACGAGGTCCAAGGAAATTGAGGTCACCTCAATTTCTCAAGATCATGTAGTCACTTAACCTTTATAAACGATATTTTCTACTTAAACTTATTAGCATGTAATAAAAATGGATTCATTATCTGATTTTGTTGTGGTTAATTTCTTTAATTGTTGTACTGTTTTGTTACTGCATTATGAATAACCGCATCATCTTTGTTCATTTGTTCTTTATAATTTTCTAAGGAAGTAATATTTACTAAATTCATGAAGGAAAGTATGGAGAGACTACAAACATAGATCATAGGTCGTCTTGGTCTTGGTGTAGTAGTGATTCGCAAGTGCGAAAAAGAGTTAAATGAGTTATGCAACTTAGAGAGGAAACCCAAGGTTGCTTTCCCAAATTGACCAAGTCTTTAAAGAGAAAGAAGCTCTTAGTGACTTATTGCACCGGTGGCACTATACTTTAGAAAGTGGTTCCTTCCTACCAGATAGTCCTTACTTAGAATGGTTTAGGCATACGCTTAAGAATCTAGCTAAGGAATGAGTGTTGTGAATCATTGTTTTTTTACATGAATTAGTCGCATACTTTATATATAAAATTGGTCTTTTTGTGATATATTTTTTAGGCTTAGCTTGATGTAATTTGATTTTCTTTAAAATAAACTACTACTACCACCAACTAGGTCGATCTTCATGGGCCTCTTCCCGAGCCTTCTAGAGCCTTTGAATCCAATGTACCTTAAGTTCCTACCATTTATAGCCTAGATGACACAGGTGTACATGAGTTTAAAGTGGCAGTCGTGGCATCTGCCATGGCCTTGGAGGAAGAAAATATCCATTTAACACTTACTAATAAAGGACTTGATAGAGATTTGAAGAAATCCATTTTAGAGCTTAAGGAAGCAAAAGATGCCCTTGAGTGCCAATGCCAACATAATGTAAAATTATGCAACGAACTTGAGGCAGCAAATTCAAAGCTGACTAATCTACAGCAATCATTGAAGGAAGGTGAGGCGCACAATTGTATTGTTTATGAAGTGGAGATTAAATATTTGAGGAAAACTGGAGAAAGTTTGTCTCTTTAAGCTTCTTGTAACAACCCGCACCTTAATGGATTTGAATTTTCACTAAATCGAAAACCCAAGTCCACCAAAGCACGGATCGTGGATTTGGTATCCTACAATAAAACAAAATAATACATATCAAAGCTCTATTGAAATAACTTTTAGAGGAATAGTTAAAACATAATAGATTACATAAGTATTGATCAAGATTTGACGCTTCCAAAAATCAAGTGTCCTTGTTTAAAATCTAGTGGATTGTATACTATCTAACTTGTATATAATATGCAAGTGTATGAGATAATGTTATAGTAGATAATAAGTAGTAAAGTATGTAAAGTGTGCAAACAAAAGTCTTTATAGTGGTTTGGACCTGCCGTACTACGTCCAGTCCCGAAGCTCCCCTTTGGTATTTACTAACCAAAAACCCTTACTTCACCCGGAGGAACATGCTTAATAAAAAGTATTTTGTCGACAATTGTGTGTTCTGAATAACATAGATATTTACTATACAATTCTTCCTATAATCTCCGTTGATTGATATTTTTTATGTGTACTTTGATTTTTAGGAAGCAATATAACATAAATTCTGGTTATTCGAATGGTTGAGAAAACTGAATCAATTAAAGATAGAATTAAGAATATAGAATAAGAGTATAGAAATCAAGGTGAGCCTTAACCTCGACCATTTAGTTGTATTTATAAGATTCAAGAGTTGTTTCTCGAAGAGAATGAACCATTTCCTTTTAAAGAGTTGCAATGTTTAAGTAATTTGAGTGTATTGAAAATTTCAAAATGAAGCAACCTTTCATAAAAAATAGCCGTTATGTTTTGAAAATAACGTCACAGATGTTTGTGGAAATCACAGACATCTATCATTATAGGGATTAATTTTCTCATGTAATGTCATAGACATCTATGAATTCAGTTTTGTTAAGACAAGTTCTTTTTAAGTCGAAAACGTGAATTTTTGTTTTATGAATCACTCAAGGAGATTTTACGTATTTTATCTAAGACTAAATATGACATTAGCAGTAAAAGTTTCTCCTTGCTTGTCTACTAGCCATGATCTTTTACCGTGTACCTACATATTGATGATGTTTATACTGTATATGTGTGTTTTTGTAGTTGCTATCATCGAAACTAAGAATGGAAGGTCTAACTTCCTTCCCCTTTTTGATGATGACAACTATACAACCACTTAATAATGTACAATTATATATTTTTAGTCCCCTTAAGTATGTGATCTCCCCCTTATATATGCATATCCTTTTCTCCCCGTTTGACATCATCAAAAAGAAGGAATGATATAAGATACATAAATGGTAAATAGACAGTTGATAGCATGATATAAGATACATAAAAGATCATGAATAATTAAAACTAAATGAAGTTCAAATAAAATCAGAGACAAATATAGCAAAAGTTTTAAATAGTTAAACAGACAAGCATAAGAATAGATAATGGAAAAATAGTAAAAAGATAATTGAAATAAAATGCTAATTTTACAGATTATGTGAGCATGAAAACCCCCTATAATTCTCGTAGTATTCCAAATAAGATGACAGATACTGCTCTATGTGCCCGGCCATTGCTTTTGGTTATTGTACTCCTTATCCTCTTGAATTAAGAAGCCTTGAAATACCATGTACGATTGTTGTTGGAAACAGGTGTATCAGACACGTACAAGTCATCACTATCTTCTTCTTCCTCATGTTGTTCTTGCATAAATTTTTTTCCTCTGCCACCTATATCGTGTGATTTACCTTCAGGCAAAGTTTGAGAGCGGTAATTGGTGTTTGAACCCATGGTGGAGGTGTAAATGAAATCGAGGATGATGAGCAAGAGACGATTAACCATGTACTTTGCGCATAACCTAACCTAAAGTGGAAACTACTTTGTCCAAAGTCTTTTCCTTTTTTGCCATTCTTGTTGAGAAAGAATGTTCTAGTCCAATCATTCCCTTCTCCAATTCCTTTTGATTTTTCGGTAACGTCTCCTTAATTTTGTAAGATTATATCACGACCCGATTCAATATGACTAAGGGAAGTTTGGGCTTCTAAGATGTCGAGATTCGTATGGTATTCTTGAGGAAAATGAGGTGTACAAGGCTGAGAAGAAGATGCTGGCCTTTTTCCTTGTTGACGTTGGTGTTAGTGTTTCCATCATTCAAATGCAATAATGGGAGGAGGAACTGTTAGAGTTGCATTATGGACACAAATCTCTTCCCATTATCCTTGACTAGTATTTCTACGCATTGAGACATATACGAAGGCACATTTAAATATCTTAATATTCTCATTATGTATGGACCATAGAGAATAGTCCTTTTTGTTGACTCCAAAAAAAAAATTATTTGATCATGTATGAATTTTCCCCAATTGACAGGAAGTTGAGCATATATGGCATATAATGCTTTATGCTCATTTTCATGAATTTGCTCATAACTACCTAATCGATGAATAATAATATTAATTATCATTCTAGTTAGTGGACGAGCTCTTGGTCAAAGATAAGTTAACCTCCATTGGGGCATATCATCTTCCCAAAGTTGATGAGTTACTTCTTTTTTTGGTAACACACTATAGTCAGGAATTTCTTCAAAGTCTATACCTTCGTACGAACATTTTAACATTCGTCCTAAGGTTTATACATCAACTTTTATAGTTTTTCCATATACACTTGTCCATAACCATTTATCATCATTTTCAAGTTTCCAAATCATTTCACTATAAAGGTTTGAGTAGAAGAGATAGATTGCTAAAGGTTCCATTATTCCCTTATTTGATTCAATGTCAATAAGATATTTGCAACCCGCATTAGTAGTTAAGCTATAAAGACTATATTCTATATTGGCATGTATGTTATAGAATGGACCTATATGAAATCCTTTGTTGGTAAAAGCTTGGAATCTATTGATGTAAATTTCCTCATTTCTTAACAATTTGTAATTTGAACTTCATTCGCAATTTGAGTAGCTCCTAAAGAAGATTGGGCGTGCTTTGATCTTTTTTAAAAGGGCTGTTTGGGAGACATTGAAGAAAATTTAAGGAATTTGAAGGTATAGGGTTTTAGATTTGGAGTAGAAGGAGTGGAGGCTGGTAAAAAATGAAGGGATAGGCATAAAATCCTTTATATAGAAGCTGGTAGGATAGTTGTTCTAGCGCAGCCACAGACACTTATGGTTTCAAGATTATAATACCCTAAGTCCTTCACAGATGTTTGTGATCTTTGGCAGATGTCTGTGGGTTCAGGGAGTTAAAACCAGAATATTGTCACAAATGTTTGTGGATTCCACAGATGTCTATGGTTATAGGAAAAGTATTTCCTAAACCTTGACGCAGACGTCTATTGTTTTCCGCAAACGTCTGAGCTCTGTTTATATGTAATCATGATTAATTTATGATACAATCGCTTGTTATAGATATAAATGACCATGATACAAAGTTAGAAGTAAGTAATAAATACAAAACAGTTTTTGAATTTATTTAAATAATTATAATCGAAGAGGTGGGTGACTGCATAGATGTTTCCTTTGTCTTCGTTCGAGATTGATTTTTTTTGTTCTTGTAAATCCCAAGATTTGGGTTCATATTTTATTGGTGACCAACTCGGAGTATCACATGTACCCTCAATCTTGGTATTTTCAACAAATGGATGGAGAGGAGACCAAAATTAGAGAGATGAAGTACGTGGTGCTTTCTCTTGATAAGATGGACCTTCTCCCTATAAATTTCAGGGAGTAATATTGTTTGGTCTAACTGGTGTTTCTATTAGTTGAGGTGATTTTTCGTGGAGACAATCTTTAGTTGGAGAGTGGCCACAAATAGCCAGTAGGCATCTTTCAAAGAAATTTAGATGGTGTCCTTGTCATTATTGTTCGTATTGCATTTCTCGTTGTACTCCTATCATTTCTTGCTCATAGCGGAAGATTTCGTCAACTTTGCTTTCCAAAGATGATAATTCAAGATTAATGGCTCTTTTTGCATTCTTTCCTTTTGGCGAATGTCCAGTGTGATAGTCATTTTTAGACACTGATTTATTTGATGGAGGAGTCACAGTTTTCGGAGAGCCATGTACACTTTTTGATGATGGTGAGCTTAAGTCTAAAGTGGAATATGTTGAATCGTGATTCGAAGACATGTTGAATTCATAATATATATGATGGAATTTAGAGAATATTTAAAAATGAAATTCGATATTTATAACCAACAATGTTTGTTCCTTAAAAATTTCTTAAGTATACTAAATTTGGGTACACAATATTTATGATGAAAATCATTATGACAGCTAAAACATGAAACATAATTTTGTTTTCTAAAAAAAAGTGGTTAGAAAGTTTAAAGTTTATTTATAGCTTAACTAACTTACATAAATGTTTTATGCTTTAATCCTTTAGTATATTAGAGGTTTTGTTATGAATTATATAGTTTTGATTTACTAATTCATTATATGAGCTAATTCATAAATTTCATCTTAGTTTGATAAATGTTGTTTCGCATAATGGTTTCATAAAAATATTGGCTATTTGATCTTCGATGTTTACAAACTCAAAAGTTATTATTTCTTTTTCAACATTATCTCTCAGAAAATGGTAACAAATATCAGAATGTTTTGTTCATGAGTGATTAATTAGATTTTTAGATAAATTTATAGCACTAGTAGTATCGCAATATATTGGAGATTTGTCTGTTATTTTTCCATAGTCTTTAAGTGTTTGTTGTGTATATATTACTTGAGCGCAAGGTAATGCAGCAAAAATATATTCGACTTCGCATGCCGAAAGAGAAACACAATTTTGCTTTTTACTAAACCATGAAGCTAAGGATTGACCAATAAAGTGACATGCCACTTGTACTATTTTTATCCGATATGCATCCACCAAAATTCACATCACTATAATATACAAATTCAAATGAACTGCCTTTTGGATAAAATAGACGGTAATCTTTAGTGTTGGTTAAATATCATAAAATCCGTTCGACCGCCCGATGATGTGATTACTTAGGTTATGCTTGAAATCTTGCACATAAACAAACACCCATCATAATATATGGTTCACTAGCTGTTAAATATAGTAAAGATCCTATCATGCTTGGGTATAATTTTTGATTGAAATCTTTTCCATGTTCATCTTTGTCTAGATGATTAGTAGTACTCATTAGAGTGGGATTACTTGATGTATTATCCATTCTAAAACGTTTTAGTAATTACTTACAATATTTTTCTTGATTTATAAAGATTCCATTATTTAATTATTTTATTTATAATCCTAAAAAGAAATTAATTCACCCATATGAGACATTTCAAATTCGTTCGTCATCATTTTAGAAAATTCATTACATAAATTTTCCTTATTAGATCAAAATATAATATCATCAACATAAATTTGAACAATTAATATATCCTTCCGTTCCGTTTTAATAAATAATGTTGTATCTATTTTACCAATTTGAAAACCGAAATTTATTAAATGTGATTTTAATCGTTCATACTGAGCGCAATGTGCTTGTTTTAAACCATATAACGCCTTTTTAAGTTTAAAAACATAATCCAAATATTTTTCGTGAACACATAGTGGTGGTTGTTCAACGTAAACATTTTCTTTTATAAACAAATTCAAGAAAGCATGTTTAACATCCATTTGAAATAGCTTAAAATTATGATGACACGCAAAAGAAAGTAATATTCTTATGGCTTCAAGACGTGCCACATATACAAAAGTTTCTTCGTAATCAATTCCCTCTTCTTGATTGTATCTCTGTGCTACTAATCTTGCTTTATTACATATAATATTTTCATTTTCATCTACTTTGTTTCGAAACGCCCATTTTTTTCCAATTACGGATGATCATTTGCCTTGGTACTAGTTCCTAAACATTATCTCGTTCAAATTAATTAAGTTCTACTTGCATCGCTAAGATCCAGAAATCATCATTTGATGCTTCCTTGCAATTTTTTGGTTCAAAATTAGATATAATTGTTAAATTACTCATTTGATTTATTTGACTTCTAGTCAAAACTTTGTTATCTAGATTTCCAATTATGTTATCAATAGGATGATCTTTTAAAATACGGGGTGGTAATTTCAAAACACTGTTTTTTTACTATCATTATTATTTCCAACTATAATATCAATAACTTTATTTTGATTAGTGTCGAAAAATTCTTCGTCTTCTTTATTTGTATTTCTAAATTCTTCATCAAATAGGACATGAAGCCTTTCTTCTATAACATTTGTTTGTTAAAAATTCTGTATGCTTTACTTCGATCGGAATAACCAACAAAAATGCCTTCATCAGCTTTTGGATCGAATTTACCAAGATTATTTCTTGTATTTAGAAAAAAGCATCTTGGTCTAAATATTCGAAAGTATGATACTTCTGGTTTCTATTTGTAGAGCGTTTCATAACATATATTTTTAGTCATAGGTCTAAGAGTTACACAATTTAATACATAACATGCAGTAGTAACTGCTTCGGTCCAAAAATTCTTCGTTAAGCCACTACCATTTAGGAGAGTTCGAGTACACTCTTACATGGTGCGATTTTTTCTTTCAACTACTCCATTTTGTTGTAGTGTTCATGGAAATGAAAAGCTATGGCTAGTTCCCTTTTTATTAATTTTTTTATAAACAGTTCATTTTCAAATTCTCCACCGTGATCACTTCTTATACATTTGATTTTTAAATCCATTAGATTCTTAATTCATTTAGCAAAAATTTTATAAATTTCGAATGTATCACTTTTATGTTTTAAGAATGGCGTCCAAGTATATCCTGAAAATCATCTACAATTACAAAAACATATTTATTGTGATTTATCGAATGTACTTGAGTAGGGCCAAATGAAGTAATTCAAGAGGTTATTTAGTAGAGATTTTCTCTTTAAACTTAAACAAGCTTTTCTTTAATTTTCCAAGTTGACATGCATTTAACTTTTAAATTTATTTTGGGTAATCTTGCATTTATCGTTTTCAAAATCGATTCTAAATCCCTTACATGATAATTGACTTATACTTAGTAAAATTTGATTTAAGCGTTTAAATAATAATATATTTGAAATAATAGGAGAAGTAGATATACCGATATTGATGACGTTTCCAATCCCAATAACATATCCTTTGGAATTATCGCCAAAAGTGACCGTGCCACCATCCGTGTAAGTGATGTTTGATAGCATGTGTGCATTTTTCGTCATATGTTTGGAGCATCCGCTGTCGAATATCCATTTCTCCTTATTATTAAATTTTTTTTGGGTACCTGCAAAATAATAAAAAGTCTTAATTGGTACACACTTCTTCCGTTAGAATCCTATGTGTTAGTAGAAGAAGGTAGCCATACCCATGAAGGTTTGGGATCTTTAGAGATGTACTTTTCATTACGAACTATATCTTTTAAATATAAATATATGTGTTTTTGTCTAATCAATTTGTTATTTGTTTTAGGAATCCATATTTTAATCATATTTGTTCCCTTATTTTCATGTTTAGACTTTGTTTCACTAAAAGTAGCATATAATGTGCTATACTTCTTAGATCCTTGATTATTGTTGGAAACCAAATTATTTCTTGATAGTTTATGAATTTTTCTATTAAATCCTAGCCCCTTCCTATTTCTTGATGGTATTTAATTTTTTATCAAATTTTCCATATTTTGCTTTCCTTTATGAAATTTTGAAACATTGTTAGTAATTTTATCTAATTTATTTCCGAGATCAGAAATTTCTATATTAGTTAAATGTAAGTCTTGTTTCGATTCACACTTTTCTTTTTCAAGTTTCTAATTCTCTATTCTGTTATTTTCTATATTATGTGTTAGAGTAGCCTTTAGAGATGATAATTTTTTACATTCTTTTTGTGCTAATTCTAATTCTTCTTCTAAAATAGTTTTCTCATCTTTTAACAATCCAATTTCCAATTAAGCTCTATTTTATTTTTTCACGTTTTCTTTATTTACTTTTCTGAATTCTCTATACTTGTTATCTAATTCTATACTAATTTCAAGAATTTCATTATACATTAATTCCGGACGCACCTCATTTGTGCTAGCCATGAAGCAAACATTTGCTTGTTTTAAATCATCGTCACTATCCAATGAAGAGGAAGAGTTAGAGTCATCCCAAGTTAGTCGAAATGCTCTTCTTTTTTCTCAAAATTTTCGAATTTATTTTTCTTTTTATCATAGTTGAGTAGTGGATAATCCTTCTTCATATGGTCAAATTTATCACACCCGAAGCATTTCATTGATGTTTGATTATGGAATTTTTGTTGCTATTGTATTGAAATTTTTTCGTCGTTTGGAACTTGTTATAAGTTTTGGTGATGAAAACAATCTCATCTTCTTCCAGTAGAATGTCATTATTTTCCTAAAATGCAGTGTTTTTCTTTTCTTGATTTTGTTCTTTCTTGTGTGTAAATTTGCATCAGTCGACATCAAATTTAACTCTTTGACTTTGAGTTGGGAAAGATCGTTAGCTTCTTTGATGGCTAAAACTTTTCTTTCCCATTCATTTGTCGGAGAGTTCAAAATTCATCTCACTAAATCAAAATTAGTGAATTTAAATCTTAGTGCCATAAGATCGTATCGTATAGTTTGAAATCTAGCATAAATGTCAATAATTGATTCATTTGATTTCATTCTAAATGATGAAAATTGATTTTGAATAGAAATTTTTGTTTTCGTAACTTTATTTGTGCCTTCATGGGTAATTTATAATGTACACCATATACCATAAGCAGTGGTGCAAAGCATGACTGGTGAAAATTCGTTTTTATCGAGTAAGCAAAATAATACATTCATAGATTTAGCATTGTTAGATGCCTCTACTTTTTGTGCATCATTCCATGTGCCAATATCGGTGTCAGGTGCTTCATATTCGTTTTGAGTTGCTATTCATATTTCTACCCATTAACCTCCATAAAATTTCGCATGCGTGTTGACCAATAAGCATAATTAGAACCAGTAAATAGTGGAGGATGAGCAGTTTGTTGACCTTCTTGAAATGTACTTGCCATTTTAATGATTTCAGTTACATATTACTGTAGATTGAAATAACCTTGCTCTGGTACCAATTGAAAGTCTAGTGGATCGTATATTATCTAACTTGTATATATGGTGCAATTGTATGAGCTAATGTTATAGTAGACAATAAATAGTAAAGTATAAAAATCGTGAAAGCTAGTGTTTTTATATTGGTTCGGACCTCCCATCCTACCTTCAGACCCGAAGCTCTCCTTCGGTTTTTACTGACCAAAAACCCTCACTTCATCCAAGGAACAGGCATAATACAAAAGTATTTTGTCAACAATTGTGTGTTTTTAATAACATGGATATTGACTGTACAATACAATTTTTCCTATAATCTCCTTTGAGTGATATTGTTTATGTGTACTTTGGTTTTAAGGAAGCAATACAACCCAAAATATAAATTCTAGTTATTTGAATGATTGAGAAAATTGAATTACTGAAAGCACAGAAGTAAGAAAATAGAATAATAGTATAGAAATCAGGGTGAGTCTTAGCCTCAATCGTTTAGTTATATTTATAAGATTCAAGAGTTGTTTCTCGAAGAGAAGCAACCATTTCCTTTCAAAGACTTGCAATATTTGAGTAAGTTGAATGTATTGAAAACTTCAGAAAGAACAACCTTTCGTAAAAAAGAGCCATTATGTTTCAGAAATAATGTCATAGATGTCTATAGAAAATCACAGACGTATTTTATTTTAGGGATTACTTTTCCCATGTAATAACACAGACGTCTGTGGTTTTTCATAGACTTCTGTGAATTTATTTTCCTTAAGACAAGTTCTTTTAAAGTTTAAAACATGAATTTTTGTTTTATGAATCACTCAAGGAGATTTTACATGTTTTATCTAAGATTAAATGTGACCTTACTAGTAAAAGTTTCTCCTTGCTTGTCTTCTAGCCATCATCTTGTTGCGTGTACCTGCATATTGATGATGTTTATATTGTTCATGTGTGTTTGTATAGTTGTTGTCATCGAATCTTAGATAGGAAGTTCTAACACTTGTCAGCATCGAATACGCCAACCACCAGAACCTGCCCTTCTAACTATCCTATGGGTTGTAATGAGGAGGGGTCAAGACAACGTTCTGGTGACTGGTGAATTATAAATCTTGTACATAACATATCTTTTGCCAATTGTTCACTATGTCATGTTATGTTTGTTTACATTTTATTAGGAATCTCGACTCCACATCCACATATGAACCATTCCCATCAACCATCCATAGATTTATATCTATGTGTGTGTGTATATACACATGTGTGTGTATATATATATATATGTATATGTATATATGTATATATCCCATGGTCCTTTAATGGACCTAGATACTATCCCCATTAGGATCTCTCCTTCGGCACCCCATTAGGATCCAACGCCTTATCATATCATGATCTCGTTACCGTATAACTCGAGGAAGTTCTATAGTGCTTACTGATGGCCTTTCATACATTTTTCCATACTCTTTCCACTGGCCATTCATACATTTTTCCATATTTTCTTTAGGGATTTTCTACTTTGACTACTTCCTATTGTGGACTTTCCTCTACTAACCACCACATCCATCTTTTGAAGGAATCTCGCTATGGGTTAACTAGCCTTTCCCCAATAGACAACAATAAACAACTATGAGTATGCATGATCCAACACGGTCCACCCTTGTAGGCTATAGACGATGACCTGCTAAGTGTAACTATTGCCTTCCCATTAACCATTCGGGACTGATGAAGCTCTCGCCCTATGATAGCCTTACCTTTAAATTTGGTATGAACACTCACTCATAGTGCACGATCCCGCTCACCATCCATTTAGATTGCCTAGCGCTATCAAGGCAATACCCTCTGTAATAATAAAATTGAAGTAGACTACTCTATCTTGAAGGCACCCCTTCATCTATACGTAAGTGTATACTCTCTATGGGTCCTTGGTTGTACATGTTCCATATCAGTACAGTTTTCATAACAAATGAAAGCCTATTACGGTGAGTAGATTTCTGTTATGTGACCCTGCTGATCTTACATTCCAACCTACTTTAATGACCTTCGTCGTCTTCTTTATATTGTTTATACATTAAATTATAATGATCCACACCCGTCATAAGCTGTAACAACCCGCATATTTATCGATTTTATATTTAAATATTTTATTGTTAGTCGGAATTTAGTCCGAAAAGCTACCTTTTGCAAACGGTCAAATTAGGACTCGAGACCACTTCCATTAAGTTCGAAATGACATTTGCAATCTTTTTAGGTATAAACTTTGATATGTTTGGAGTTGGTGGAATTTCACTACTTTTTCGCTTTGGACTTTAGATTGGACTTAGCCTATTAGACCCAACCTCTACTCCCACTTCTCTTCATTCCTTCATAAATTTCCTAACACTAAAGCTCCATCAAAAATGGTGAGTGGAATGGGAAATTAAAATTCCAAGCTCAAGTTCTCTTGCAAATCCATCATCCAACTCCAAATCTAGAGAGAAGCCATTGATTCAAGCTCCTTGTGTTGAGATTGAAGTGGGATTGCTTCTTCTTTTGCTTTCAAGCTTGATTTTCATTTAAATTGTGAAAAAGAGAGATTTTTATCTCACATCCTTGTCTATAACTATCATTGATTGTTGGGTATGAATTACTAACACTTTTCCATATACATTTGCATTTGGTTTGGATTGGATTGGCCAAAAACTCCAATTTTTAGTGTTTTTGCCAAATTCTAGGCCTAGGTCGCACTGCCATGGGAAAAGCCTCGGCCTGCATATAGCTCGTTCGCCAATAGGTCGTTCTGCCGCTTTTAGGTCGGCCATGAGTTAGGTCGCTCGGCTATGCTAGGTTGCTCGCACCTTTTAGGCGTCCCTAGGTCGCGCAGGACTTAGGTCATTCGGCATCATTAAGTCGCGACAACCCTTAAGTCGTTCGGTTTTAGCTGTTAGCATTAGGTCGTTAGACCTTAAGTCGTTCGCATCAGTTAGGTCGTTCGACCTATTTAACTCTCACCTGCATTTATGTCGTTCGACAGTTAGGTCGTTTGAACCCCTAGGTCGTTCGAGTATGTAAGGTCGCTCGACTCTCCTTATCCTTAGGTCGTTCGACCTGTCTTTCTCTTAGGTCGCTCGCCTAGTTAGGTCGTTCCATTGCATATTGCTCGACCACATTAGGCCGGCCATGTTGGGCCGTAGCCTTAAGACTTTAACCCCTTAGTTCGACCTCGTTAGGTCGCTCCCCCTGTTATGTCGCACCAATGCTTAGCTCGACCGTGTTAGGTCGCGCCATGATTAGGTCGTGCCACTTTACTGTGTTGAACTATGTTATCTTGCAGGTGTATTTCTATTTTGATGGATTTGGGATTGATTTCCTTGGATTTTATTCACGTCTTTGAATGTGAATTTTTGTGACATATTGTTTCAACAATCATTTTTGTGATTTGTCACTTTAAAAATATAAAGGTTTCAATACTAGTAGTAAATATCAAAACTCTTTCATCAAAGCGATTTCAACACTATTTTATTATAAAGCTCTTTTCCTAAAGCGTCTTCCGATCTATTAGTATATACAGACCTTTACCTCATTCGTATGAGAAATCTAATTAAACGACTTAGTAAAACAACGCGTTTACTTCGTCGGTTAATTCTTGGACTTGTTCGATTGAATCTTTTGTGACAATTTCTAGTGAAGATCTACAGTTTGTTCGTAAATATTTAAGTTAAGCAAGTGGTTATGGGACATGAAGCTAAACTCATATATTTACTGACTTAGTGTAATTGACACTTCTTGATGATCATTGACGATCATTTTTGTGTTTTAGACTAGCAATTGTGCAATGTCTCTTTGTCTACGAGGGAGACTAAACCATGTTTGTGTGATGTTTCGACTCACATATGTGGGGTAGCGTTCCATGGTCTTCAGGTCGTTCGTGTGGAGCCTCGGCTCAAAATTAATGGTAGCTACCATGAGATAGTGTCTCGTTTGTGTGATACACGTGTTGGTGAGCTTTCATGCTCCCGTTCTTGTGATAGGCCTCCCCCCTTTTTTGTGATTTTTGGATTTCGTGTGTTGATTTCTGGAATTTGTGCTTCACCAATTTTCGTGATTTTCATTGATAAGTTTTATCAATTTTTTTGTGCATTGGTGAATACGTGTGTCATTACCTTTTTGTGGATTTGGATCTTTGAGAAGATTCTTGTGATATTGATTAATCTCTTGTTGATTATCATTTACATACTTATAGTAGTATGCCATTATGGTTATTATACGTTTATGCCATACCTCTTATTCTATATCATGACATCTGATATTTATAGCTAGATTGATCCGTTTATTATTTTCTTATGAAATAATACTCGGGTCAGACCGAGATGTTACAGGTGCTTCTGCTTGACTTCTCTCCAGGGATCTATTACTCAGACTTTTGGCTAACTACTTAGATTAGTAGTTTTTGTTGTATACATTTGAGATATCGAATCATAGATGTATTCTTTTTTATAGCACATGATGCTATTCTTTTGTGTTATCGTGGATCTTTTAGACCACTACTCTGATGTACACTTTCATGTGTTATATATTCGTATCTTTTTCCGCCTTTGTGATATGGATGTCTGTGACTTATTTGTGTTATGTTTATTTCTTTATTTGTTTTCGAAGATTATATATAGCCACTGTGTAGTAGCTTTGAGTACGTATCGGTATGTCGAATTTCCTCCTTAAATGAAATGCATGCTATACTATCTGACATTTCGGGGCTCGCACAAAGCAATTACACGGATGGTCGCTCCTCAACAGCCTTATTCTCCGTGCTAGTTGACAGCATTACAACGCAATGTTCTTGGCTAGCGTGGGTATAGAGGTGGGGCGTCACAGCTTGGTATCAGAGCCAAACTTCGGAACAATGTAGAATAATTTAACAAGGATCATCGTCCTAAGTCCATCTTAGAAGTCGTGCTTTTGGATATTATTCGGGCTTCGTAACGTTCTATCCTATTTTCCTTTATGATTCCTTGCTTCACCTATCAAGAATGTTTGATATTCATTTGGTGAATAATCTTCTTCCTCTGCTTTCTTTCTTAAGGAAGAAAAATGGTTAGACCAGGCCGTTCCAGCGCTAGTCAACCTAGAGCTACGCCCCAAGATGGAGTATTTATGACTGCTCAACTGCTTCTTGATTTAGTAAAGAATGCTCAGGCTGCCGGTTCTAATCCGAAGACTACTCACCCTAATTCTGGATTTGCACGTTTATGCAATGACTATACCAATTTGGGTGGGAAACCATTCAAAGGTTCTGAAACCATTATTGAGGTCCACGCTTGGTTAAGAACATGCGATCGAATCTTTTCTCGCATGAATCTTATCGATCTTCACCGTGTTCAGGTGGCTTCTAGTATGCTCCAAGAAAGAGCATTAGACTGGTACGAACTTCTTATTTCTGAAATTAATGAAGCGGATCTCACTTGGGAGCAATTCCGGGGACGCTTCGAATTAAAATTTGTGACAGAAGCAGAAAAGGTGACATTGGCTCGCCGTTTTATCGACCTTGTTCAAGGCGAATCTTCTGTGACAGACTATGTCGCATCTTTCGAATCTCTTTCCAAATACGGGGTTGAATACATTAATACCCCATTGAAGAAAAATCAGAGGTACGTCTATGGCTTGAATAAAGATCCCAAGAAGCCATTACTTCTAAAGCTAGAAGTTTCTTTTGATCAATTCGTTGATATCGCTCTTCGACTTGAAGAGGCAGATAAAGAAAGTGATGTCGAGGTTGTGGGAGCCAAACCAAACTTCAACAATAACAAGAAAAGGGCTAATAAGTCCAAAGGCCCTTATCCCAATAAGAAGGGGAAACAAGCAACTCCTACTGCAAAGACTTTTTCCTCTAGTGATGGGAAATGCTTTAACTGCGGTTCTAGGGACCATTTTGCGAACAAGTGTTCAAAGCCCCGTTCTTATCGCTATTGTAAAAGTCCGGATCATTTTATGCATGTCTGTTCCAAACTTCAAAATAGGAGGGAGGGAAAGCTGAATGTGGCTAAAGCCCCTGGCATCACATCTCGTGGTTAAGGTATTTCTCATTCTATCCTTGATGGCATTATTTTATTTCGTGATCATCCTCTTCGAGTTCTTTTTGATACGGGTGCGTCCTACTCTTTAATTTCAAAAGAACTTGTCGATACCTTTTCTTTGGATATTATGTGTTTAGTGACTTCTTTGAGAATTGTGAATTCGGTTCGTGGATCCGCAACAATCAGTTTATTATGTAAAGATGTCGAGATTATTTTGTGTGGTTTTTCTTTCCTAGCCGATTTGCATGTTATGCGTTACTTAGGCTTTGGAATGATTTTGGGAATGGATTGGCTTAACCGTTATGAAGCCCAAATCCTATGTCCTGAGCGGACTGTTCATCTTCGACATCCTCAATCTGTTAAGCAGATATCTATTGATCTTAAAGATTCGGATTCCATCTTGGTTGCATCTTTATATTCTTTAAATCCTCATGATGACGATAATGATGATGAGGAAGATATTATTTCTCTTATTCACGTTGTTCGTGAATTTTTCGACATATTTGAGCCCGTTTTAGGATTACCACCTAAGCGAGCGATCGAGTTCAGAATGAATCTCATCCCTGGAGCTCAACCTATCACTCGTCCTCCTTATCGTATGTCCAATAAAGAAAATGAGGAGATGCGCAAACAATTGTCCGAATTAGAGACGAAGCAATATATTCGCTCTAGCTCCTCTCCTTGGGGAGCTTCGGCTATTTTTGTGAAGAAGTCCGATGGTACACTTAGGCTTTGTGTTGACTACCGTAGGCTTAATGATCTTACTATCAAGAATAAATATCCTTTACCTCGGATTGATGATCTGTTCGATCAACTTAGTGGTGCTAGAGTCTTCTCACAATTAGACTTAGCTACATGTTTCCATCAGCTTCGTATTGCAGAGGATAGCATTCCTTTGACGTCGTTCCGTACTCGTTATGGATCTTATGAATGGCTTGTTATGCCATTTGGTTTAGCGAATGCTCCGGCTTATTTCGTTGACCTTATGAATCGAGTTTTCAAAGACTTCCTCGATCGGTTTGTTCTCATCATTATTGATGATATTCTAGTGTATTCTAAAACCGAGGAGGAGCATGAAAAACATCTTCGGATTGTGTTAGAAACCCTTAGGAGCAATCAATTAAAAGCAAAATTTTATAAGTGCCACTTTTGGCAATCTCGTGTGAAGTTTCTCAGTCATTTTATTTCCTAATCCAGAATTTCCGTGGATCCTTCAAAGATTGAAGCGATTCAAAATTGGAAGAGACCGGAGAGTGTGACGGAAATCCGTAGTTTTCTCGGATTGGCAGGTTATTACCTCTGTTTCATAAAGGACTTTTCCAAAATTTCTGTGCCTCTTACTAGTTTGACAAAGAAAGGTGTTAAATACATTTGGTCGGAGAAATGTGAAGCTTCTTTTCAGAAATTAAAAGAACTCCTTTCTGATGCTCCTATTCTTGTTATTCCCGAGGGGAATCAAGATTTCGTTGTTTATACCGATGCTAGTCGCGTTGGATTGGGTGCTGTTCTTATGTAAAGAGAACATGTTATTGCTTATGCTTCTAGGCAATTGAAGCTTGTTGAGACTAGATATGCCACTCATGATTTAGAACTCGCGGCTATTGTTTTCGCCCTTCGTATTTGGCGTCATTATCTTTTAGGAGAAAAGTTTATCCTTTACACCGATCATAAATCTTTGAAGTATTTATTTTCTCAAAAGGAACTTAATTTGTGTCAACTACGTTGGCTCGAGTTCGTTGCACCTTATGATCTTGATATTCTTTATACTCCCGGAAAGGGAAATCATGTTGTAGATGCCCTTAGTCGCAAGCAACAAGCGGTTGTCACTATGATGATATCCGAATGGAATGATCTCGAGATTCTATCTACTTGTGAGATTCGAGATCGTGTTTCTGATCTATGTTCATCTCTTGTCTTGTGTAGCCTTGAGGCTCATCCTTCTCTTTTAGACCACATTCTTGAAGCTCAAAAGCTAGATCCCGAATTGGCTCTTCTTGGCCAAAATCTTAGGGATAAAGTTGATATTGAAGGTTTGAAAGACTTTGATATTGATTCTCGTGGCGGTATTCGAAAATTTGATAGACTTATCGTGCCAAACATTAGTGATCTTCGTAAAGATATTTTAGAAGATTCACATCATTCTAAATTTACCATTCATCCCGGTAGTAGTAAAATGTACGTAGACATGAGATGACTTTATTATTGGGAGGGAATGAAATCTGATATTGCTAACTTTGTTAAGTGTTGCATGACTTGCCAACTTGTCAAGGCCGAACATCAAAGGCCCGGTGGGTTGTTGCAACCTTTAGAAATTCCAATTTGGAAGTGGGATCAAATTTCCATTGATTTTATTGATGGCCTTCCCCGTTCTCGTTCGGATCATGATAGCTTATGGGTGATAGTCGATAGACTTACTAAATCTGCCCATTTTATTCCCGTTCGGTATAATCGAACCGCTCCCCTTTTGGCCAAACTCTTTATCAAAGAAATTATTAAATTGCATGGTGTTCCTACTTCTATCGTTAGCGATCGTGATCCATTGTTTACTAGTGGATTTTGGAAGAGTCTTCAAAAAGCTTTGGGAACGAAGCTTAATTTTAGCACTGCTTATCACCCTCAGTCCGATGGACAAACCGAGCATGTGAATCAAACCCTTGAAGATCTTCTTCGTGCTTGTGTTCTTGATTTTGGTGGAAGTTGGGAAGACCATATTTCTCTTGTTGATTTTTCCTATAACAATACCTTCCAATCTAGTATTGGTATGGCACCTTTTGAGGCACTCTACGAAAGGTCATGCCGATCTCCTTCTTGTTGGCTTGAGGCCGGTGAGAAGCTGGTTTTAGGTCCAGATTTTATTCGTGATTCCACAGAAAAGATTGATCTTATTCATCATAGGATGAAAGAAGCCCAAAGTAGACAAAAATCCTATGCCGATAACCGGAGAAGGAAATTAGAATTTTCAGTGAGAGATCTTGTATTTATTCGTGTCTCACCTATGAAAGGTGTTGTACGTTTCAGTCGATCAGGAAAATAAGCGCCTCGATATATTGGGCCATTTCCTATCACCGAACATATTGGTTCCATGGCTTATCGCCTTTTATTACCGGCTCAATTTTCTGCTATTCATGACGTGTTTCACGTTTCTCAATTACGGAAATGCCTTCGAGATTCCGATTCTATTCTTGAGCCTGGTTTTGTGGAAGAAATTGAAGTTTCACCAAATTTAACTTATGAGCAACATCCTATTCGTGTTATTGCTTCAGAAGTCAAACGACTCCGAAATAAAGATGTACCGCTTGTGAAGGTTCAATGGTCCTTAAATCCTAAAGATTGTTCTTGGGAATCTAGAGAATTCATCGAGCGGTCACATCCAGAATTACTTTCTCATGTTCTTTAAGGTGAACTTCTTATTTCAAATTTCTTTTGTGATAATATGCTTTTATGGTTGTTACTTTTTATTTCCATCTTATATATTGCGAGGATGCAATTTCTTTAAGGAGGGTGTAACAACCCGCATATTTATCGATTTTATATTTAAATATTTTATTGTTAGTCGGAATTTAGTCCGAAAAGCTACTTTTTGCAAACGGTCAAATTAGGACTCGAGACCACTTCCATTAAGTTCGAAATGACATTTGAAATCTTTTTAGGTATAAACTTTGATATGTTTGGGGTTGGTGGAATTTCACTACTTTTTCGCTTTGGACTTTAGTTTGGACTTAGCCTATTAGACCCAACCTCCACTCCCTCTTCTCTTCATTCCTTCATAAATTTCCTAACACTAAAGCTCCATCAAAAATGGTGAGTGGAATGGGAAATTAAAATTCCAAGCTCAAGTTCTCTTGCAAATCCACCATCCAACTCCAAATCTAGAGAGAAGCCATTGATTCAAGCTCCTTGTGTTGAGATTGAAGTGGGATTGCTTCTTCTTTTGCTTTCAAGCTTGATTTTCATTTAAATTGTGAAAAGGTGAGATTTTTATCTCACATCCTTGTCTATAACTATCATTTATTGCTGGGTATGAATTCCTAACACTTTTCCTTATACATTTGCATTTGGTTTGGATTGGATTGGCGAAAAACTCCAATTTTTAGTGTTTTTGCCAAATTCTGGGCCTAGGTCGCACTGCCATGGGAAAAGCCTCGGCCTGCATATAGCTCGTTCCCACATAGGTCGTTCTGTCGCTTTTAGGTCGGCCATGAGTTAGGTCGCTCGGCTATGCTAGGCCGCTCCCATGTTTTAGCTCGTTGCACTCCTTAGGTCGCGCAGGATTTTGGTCGTTCGGCATCATTAAGTCGCGACAACCCTTAAGTCGTTCGGTTTTAGCTGTTAGCATTAGGTCGTTAGACCTTAAGACGTTCGCATCAGTTAGGCCGTTCGACCTATTTAACTCTCACCTGCATTTATGTCGTTCGGCAGTTACGTCGTTTGAACCCCTAGGTCGTTCGAGTATGTAAGGTCACTCGACCCTACTTATCCTTAGGTCGTTCGACTTGTCTTTCCCTTAGGTCGCTCGCCTAGTTAGGTCGTTCCATTGCATATTGCTCGGACACATTAGGTCGGCCATGTTGGGCCGTAGCCTTAAGCCGTTAATCCCTTAGTTCGACCTCGTTAGGTCGCTCCCCCGTTATGTCGCACCAATGCTTTGCTCGACCGTGTTAGGTCGCGCCATGATTAGGTCGCGCCACTTTACTGTGTTGAACTATGTTATCTCGTAGGTGTATTTCTATTTTGATGGATTTAGGATTGATTTCCTTGGATTTTATTCACGTCTTTGAATGTGAATTTTTGTGACATATTGTTTCTACAATCATTTTTGTGATTTGTCACTTTAAAAATATAAAGATTTCAATACTAGTAGTAAATATCAAAACTCTTTCATCAAAGCGATTTCAACACTATTTTATTACAAAGCTCTTTTTCTAAACCGTCTTCCAATCTATTAGTATATACAAACCTTTACCTCATTCGTATGAGAAATCTAATTAAACGATTTAGTAAAACAAGTGATATAAAACGCCTGCGTTTACTTCGTCGGTTAATTCTTGGACTTGTTCGATTGAACCTTTTGTGACAATTTCTAGTGAAGATCTACAGTTTGTTCGTAAATATTTAAGTTAAGCAAGTGGTTATGGGACATGAAGCTAAACTCATATATTTACTGACTTAGTGTAATTGACACTTCTTGATGATCATTGACAATCATTTTTGTGTTTTAGACTAGCAATTGTGCAATGTCTCTTTGTCTGTAACGACCCGTTAAATTTATGATATTTAATAAATTGAATTAAAATAATTTCAAATTTGTTGAGGAATAAATGTAGAGATTGGGTATAGTAGTTGAAATTTAGTGTTAAAATATAAATTTATGACGATAAATGTGGATAATGCAAATTGTCACAATTTGATTTAAAGTTAATTTTAAGAAACAAACAAATGTTGAATCTGTGAATGTAGTACAAATATTAACTTGAATGGTGTTCATTAATACAAAGATGTAATTAGTGTAGATAGTAATAATTTATGCCTGTAGTGAAAAAGAAATCTAATAGAGACATAAACTCTAATTATATAAAGGAGTATAGATCTGAACAAATTTATGAAGATTGATAAGGACAGTGTTTGTAATCAAGTTTGGTTATTAATATTTGAAAGATAGAGATGTGTAAATACGTTAATGAATTTATAATGGGAAGGAATGGTAGAATGAAATGAATATATATAATAATAAGCAATTGATTCAATTAAGGGAATTAAATTTTAATAAATGGTCATTTAATAAATTCAACGTTTGTGAGAAATCATAATAGTTGTGTAAAATATGTACAAACTACGATTTGGAATTTATTGGATTTATAACGGTTTTGTTATTAAGTGTATGAGTTTAAAAGTTATTCCATTTTGTAAAGTAATAGAAGAATGCATGTAAATATAAACAGGGCTTAATAGAATTTGATACTTAATAAATTGAATAAATTGCCCATTTATGTAGATATGTATAGTGGACTATAAATGGCCTAAGCAAATTAAATGGGATGATTATTGAGATTGGTACTATGAAAATAAATAGTAATATTTATTTGCAAGTAATAAAAGCCTATTTAGGTGACTAGAATTTAGATTTAACGACTATTGTATGTTACCTATTCTTGTTTCTTGTTATTTTAAATTTTGGGAATTTATTCAATTTATCCGCCAATTTACCGCAGTTAAAGTGAAATAATTGGTGATTGAGAAACGTTAAATACAGATAAGATGAAAACCAAAGAAAATCCCATTTGTAATAAATTATGTAGAATAAAGTAAAGAAATCAGTAAGTGGAAATGTGCAAATGTGAATGCAATGAGATCATAAGTGATAATAACTTTGTTAGGTAAGTGATAACGGAAATTTTGTGTATAACCAAATAAAAACCCAAATTTGTTTGCAATCAATTGAATTTATTGCAATTTAATGGATTTAATATCAAATAGTTTATGTAATTATTATTTGGAAGAAATGGGAGTTATTTGTAAAAAGTATGAACCAAATGTTAATTTTTTTCTTATGGAATTGACAATTGATATATTTTGAGTTGAATAATAGAAATAAAGCTTTATTTATTTGGATGTAATTTATGGTAATTTGGATTTATTGCAATAGTTAATTCCATAGAATAAAGTTAAAGCTAATTCAAATTTAGTTGGACCATTGTTGATATAACTTTAGAAAGAAAGATTTTATTTATAATTTGAATATTAAATCCAACTAAGGGTATTTACTACAAATAAAATAGAATTAAACGTAAAATATTACGTTATTGAATTTAAAATGGAATTTTGTAAACAATTGAGTGAATTTAATAAATTTATCAAACTTATAATGTTGAATTCATTAAGATTGGAATTAATAATAGTTAAGAAAATGAGGGGATAATAATTTGGAATCATAGCAATAGATATTAATGTAAGGTTACCTTAAATAAGTTAAGGCAAATCAATGGAAGGTACCTTTATAATACGATGATTGTGTGTAAAGGAAATGGGAATAAAAGTTTATTAATAATTTGGAATTTAATGTATGGTAAAAAGTTTATGTGCAATCAAATGAGTTGGAATGGAAATCAAATCTATTTATCTAATTGGATTTAAGTGAGAGTATAAGAGTATATGATTTAATAATTGGGTTTTTGCGAATAAAATTTATAATTCCCAAATAATAAGAAAACGCAGAAATTAACACTGCAAAATTGATATACTTATAAATTTTAATTCACATCCAAGCTTGGAAAACCATTTGGGATTGTTTGAATTATATAAGTCACAAAATTTGGCCAATATTAGAAGTTGAAACATAAAAACTGGATTTATAATTTATTTTAATTTATTTAATAAATATTAAAAATAGCCATTTTGGGCACGGACTCGGATTTTGACGAAACTAGTTTCATCGGATCCGTAACGATGAATTATAATAATGTTTCAAGTTTCGTAGCGATCGGACTTGTCGTTTGATCGTACGGACTCGAAACGCCTTCAAATTTATGCATTGAAATAAATTGAATTAGAAATTATTATTTTCAGCATAACTTCTTCATACGATCGAATTTGGACGTGAAACTTTTTCCATCGCGTTCAGAATATTTTAAAATACCTATCTGGATATATAGATTTAAAAATTTCGGTTCCGGAGGTATAGCGGGTTTTTTTGGGCCATAGTTTGTTGCGTACGTTCACCCGTCTAGCGCGTTCGTTATCCGTACCCACCTAGCCTTCTTCTATTTGTCTATATATATGCGATCATAAACCCTAGCTTCACCCTTTTGTCTATTTGCTGTACGTTCATTTTCTTCACTCTTTTCTCTTCCCCAAATGTATACATCTCAGATCCAATTCCAGATCTATCCACAGTTCAAAATCAAAAGTCAAAACTCAAAAATTTCAGAAAATTCCAGAAAAAATATATGTTGAAGTATTCGATATGCGTAATCTCATGGTGTAATTCGTTTTTCAATTGGAGTTGTCGTTCATCCAGAATAAATTCAAACAGCCCCAAAACCGTTCATCATCGTCGCACAAAACTTCGTCGGATGGAGAAACGATTTCTGGGTTTTGACGAGGGAACGTAGGGGAGTGCATCTATGTGGTTTTTGCATCGAATCAGTGGTTGGATTGGGAGATTTATTCGTTTAAGGTTGCAAGTATATGTGGTGGCCTGGGAAAATGATTCGTGCGCGTGAGCTGATGTTGCGCATCTTTCAGAATGACGTGGCAAGTTTATATTTTAATGTGTGTCATTTTGTTTATTTTTAATTTTGAATACAATCATCATTTTTCGTCATAACTTTCTCATACGAATTCGGATTCACACGAAATTTCTTTTGTTAGGATCGTAATTTAATTCCGGAATTGACGACGCTGGTTTGGACGAATTCTGAGACGGGCGAATTTTTGGGTTTAAATCGGGTTTAAATTCGATTTAAATTCAAAAGGTGAGTGTTTTAACTCACTCACAATTACTAGAAGCTTTTATGTTTGTTAAATAAATTTTAGAAATGAATAGAAATTTATTTATGAGCTTTTGGCATGTTATTTCACCCATATCTGTTGAATTGCATTTTTTGAATTTAGCTGTTAATTAAATTGATTGATTGCGTATTAATTGGCTGTTAGAAATTATTGTTTGCATAAGAACTGCTAGTTAACAGTTATGTCAATTATCACTGAAAATAAACTGTTAGATTTATAGTTGATAAATATAATTTGAATTAAACTGCCAATTATTACCTGTTGTATATTCCCAAACATATTTTGTTATTGGTTGATATTGCTTGATGTTTGTGACTGGATGATGGATGTGTTGTTGAATGGATGTTTTATTTGATATCATTAAACTGCAAGTTAGCATACATTTTACATTTCATTCGGGATTGTGGTTTGAAATGATAAAACCGCAAAGTTTTATTTTTTAAATTGCGGATTGAAATGATAAATATCCGTATCACTTGACCATAGGATAGAAAATTATATACAGGCACCGCGGTCTATATATAACTATTTTAATGTGATTTCTATGGTTTGGATTGAATACGGTCTATAAATCTTAAATTTATATTGTATAAATATTTTATTCCATATTTATATACCTATGAAGTTGAAATTTTGAAATTAAAAGGAATATAAATTTCTTTATTGAAAATGGAAGAAATTTAGAAAATGGAGTTTGGTAAATTTATATCCTATGTTTAAATGTAAAGTTGGAAATTTTAAGATATGATATTTGTAATTGGATTTTCCCAAAATAAATAGAAATGGATATTCTAGTATAATTTGAAGTGGGAAAATTCTATATATATATATATATATATATATATATATATATATATATATATTTTACTAGAAATTGAAGTCTTATTAATTATGGATTTTATGTGAATGGTCAAGATTAATTAATAGAATATTGATTTTGAAAGGATAAAAAAATCCAACTTTAGTTGAAATATTAATGCTCAAAAATGGATATAAATATATATAAAATTGAAATGGTTTTGGACTTGAAGTAATATTTTGGATTTTGGTTTAACTTTAAAACAAGAAATATTTGGAAAGCCATGTAATTTATTCTTTATAAAGCAACAGTAAAGTTAAACCTTTTTAATTCGCATACCGTTGAATATCCAAACCATTTAGTTTTGAAAATAATGGTTTTAAAATACTATGGATTTTCGAAGAATTATGTTGAAAGTTACAAACAAAATATTGGTTACATGGGATATTAAATAATAAAAAGTGACATAATTTTTGGAAAGGAAAATTTTATTTGGGAAACGATATCATTGATTTGGGCTTTTATAAAATAATATGAAAATAAATTGTTTGTGTTTTTAAAGAAGAAATGATATCGTAATATTATGGTTTTGAAAGGGATTATATTCTGGTTTTAAAGTATAAACTGTTTTTAAATAAGCGGTGTTATAATAACGATTGGTTGGCAAAGAGACCGGGATCAGATATGGACATACTCTCTGTCGATACCGAAAACCACTTTGACTAACCGTGTACGCGGTGGAGATTCCAGAATGAAGTAGGTGGTGGCGACGTTTCCTGTAAGGTAAATACGTGGACCCAACTCCCGTGAGTTGGCATAAGGTGGCTAAAACAGGAGTGATTCTCAGGCCAATGAGGTCATTCCTCTGATCGGACGCTCCTCTTCGATATTATACTTTGACTTGGATTTGATTCAGTGGCCACTTCTATATTTTGATTTTGGGGAGTTAGTCCGAGGTGGGCGGTAACTGCGGCTACGCGTTTCCACCAGCCTGGATAGCAATTGGTATATCTACCCTGGCGTTGCCTAGTTGTGCCGTGTCGCCTACCATATCGAGCCTTTACTACGAGTTTCTATTTGTGTCATACCTATGGAGTATCCTCTGGTAGCTTCCCGATCAGGAGGTATTACGGTACTGTATAGACTATTGGCATTTTACGTGTTAAGGTGGAAAATGTAAAGCCTTAACGCTATTTAAAAGTAAGTTTATTTTATAAATAGACACTATTATAATAGCGCAATATACTACATAGTAAATAGTTTAACGGATCCTTAGGAGATGTAAATCCCGAGCATCTCTTGAGTTACTGTACTCATATTTATTTCTGTTTATTTAACTCACATAAGATATTCTAGTCTGACTCGAGTGTTTTTGTCTTTTCAAATTCGCTCGGGTCAGTCCGAGCATTTCAGGATAGCAAATTTAGCTTGGAGGACGAAGACGAAGATTCAGCATTATTTTATATATAGTATTGCACCACACACTCTTTATATTCCGCTGCATTGTTGTATTGGTATGTGTAACTCTGATGTTCATTGTATAAGTGAAATAACTGTTTTGTAAACTGTTTGAACTGTATATTTATTATTATATTTTATCCTTCCGCTGTGAGATTCTATTTTGTTTTATTCCTTCTCTGTTTTTCTGATCTACCCCATAACACTCCGTCCTTGCGTATGCTTTGAATTGGCACGTGTGTCGTTTTAAAGTGTGCGAAAAGGCGGGATGTTACAGTTGGTATCAGAGCTTTGGTTTAACGATAAACCTTGGCTTTGTGGGGTTTGACTCTTTGTTAATAGGGTAATAATACCCTATGGGAGTCGCTGAGTGTATATATAAGAGAGAGCGTACTTGTTAGTATTAATAAAAAGATTTTATTATTGTGTTGATCTGTTCCGCTTTGTATTTATGAATTCTGGTTGATGCATGGGACGCTATGTCATCAATAGGGATTTCTAAACACTTAATAGGACAGACCGACATAATATTTGTTTTAATATAGGTGAATGAAATAATTTTGCCTATTATATTTTCTATATATAAAAATATTTTATAAATATATATATATATATATATATATATATTTGGTTGCTATAGATTTGGTGTTAGGCAATAAAATATTTATAATAACTGAAGCTAAGTGAAATTATAATAAACAAAATTTGGAGATTTTAGAACTTAAGTCCGGGATTTTTGAAAATCTGTTTTCAAAGAATTTATGAAATATAATGATTCAGTTTATAAGTATTTTCTTATATAAATATTTCGTATAATTTGGAAGAATTGTTTTAAAGAAGATTTTGGAAAAGAACTAAATTCTGTACCTTCCTCTCTGTCGTTGGAAAATAAATTCGGTGATGACGGCCGCATCATCGACTTTCATTTTCGAGTTTCGAAGGGAAAGGCCACTGTAGTAAATTCTACTGCAGATTTATTTTGAAATTTTCTAAAAATTTTCTTTCATTGTTCTAAATATAATTAGAGATATTGAGTTGTAAGAACTTATTTATCTATTATTTTGAAATAAATTGAGATTTAACCCGGAATTTAATTCTAAAATCTCCCATTAATAAATTGTTAGTGAAATAAAAGTTAAGTAATAAATGAATTGAAACCTCTAATTGAAATAAGAGAATAATTGCAAAGCTATAAATAGGAATTTGAATACACATGAGACAAAGAGTAATATGGATAAACATTAAATTTAATTAAAGAATGGAGATTTAACTTGTATAAGTTCAATTGCAATTTCCTTAACATAAATAACTTACCCAAACATAAAAGTTGAAATGTTAAATGTGAAACTAGAATTGAATATTTTACAAGTAGGAATGTAGGAAAATGAAGTATTCAATAAATTATCGTTATAAATAAGAATTAAATGGTATAAACTTAAGTGATAATTAAAATTCTATTGAAAATAAAGTTAAGTATTATTAATAGGTGACATGTTGTAAGATTATTTACTTAAGTATGTTTTAATCTCCCCTATTCCAATATAATGGAAAGTAGGAAGAATTGAAATGACTGTAATCCATAGTTAATAGATAAATAAAAACTTCCACTTATAAGAATGAATGTTAGCAGATTAAGAATTTAAGGGAAATCTTACAAATGAAGAGTAAGGAAATGAAGATATTCAAAATATTTGTTGTTACTAATGGGAATTTATTTTATAAACTTAAGTAATAAAAAGGAAATACAATTGTAATGAATTTTGGGATAATTGGAAAATAAAACTTGTAAGAAATAAAGAAATTCTTCCATAAATGAAGGAATGAAAATCAAAACACTGAATTATGAAATAAATGTATAATAAGCTATTTTGGTGTTGATTTGAATTGTTTGGTTGATGTATGTTTGTTGGGTAAGGAATTGTGGAGTTGTTGGATGAACAAATAATCTATCTTTGTTCCATCTAAGGCTGTTGAGCAACGGATGTACTTGATAGTTATTCTTCGTTCGTACAACTTCAGAATTTGAACCCGAACAACTGATTGTTTGTTGAGTGAATGATTGTTTGTTTGTGGTGTGTGCTGTTTGTTAAAAATGTATGGTTGTTGCATTTGATTGAGTATGAATGATTGAATCCATTTGAATAGTCCATTTTAAAATAAATATTTAACCTTTTAGATTATATAAGTGTATACAGGTGTTGGAAGCAACTGCTACTGCTTTGGTTCCATAATAATAAGCGTATTGCCCGACAAATAGGTACGTTTTCGGATTACGTTTAAAGCGCTATTTTATATATTTTCCCGTGTTGGGATATTTTATTTTGGATATATATGTAATATATTTGTATATTTGGATATTATATTTTCTCCAGAGTCCCTCCGTACAAAGGAGACTCTGCCAAAAATTTTCGAAAATTTTGGACTTAGAATTTTGTTAAAAATATTTTTCCAACTTTACTAACTCAAGTATTAAAGGATATAATGATTTTTTTAAACAAGTATATTTCATTAAAGGAAATTAATCCAGTAAAATATAAGTTAATATTTGAAATTAGATATACTGTTTTATTCTTCCTTCTCCCTTCCTTTTCCTTTTCGGGGACGAAAAGTTTTGAGTGGGGGAGATTGTAACGACCCGTTAAATTTATGATATTTAATAAATTGAATTAAAATAATTTCAAATTTGTTGAGGAATAAATGTAGAGTTTGGGTATAGTAGTTGAAATTTAGTGTTAAAATATAAATTTATGACGATAAATGTGGATAATGCAAATTGTCACAATTTGATTTAAAGTTAATTTTAAGAAACAAAAAAATGTTGAATCTGTGAATGTAGTACAAATATTAACTTGAATGGTGTTCATTAATACAAAGATGTAATTAGTGTAGATAGTAATAATTTATGCCTGTAGTGAAAAAGAAATCTAATAGAGACATAAACTCTAATTATATAAAGGAGTATAGATCTGAACAAATTTATGAAGATTGATAAGGACAGTGTTTGTAATCAAGTTTGGTTATTAATATTTGAAAGATAGAGATGTGTAAATACGTTAATGAATTTATAATGGGAAGGAATGGTAGAATGAAATGAATATATATAATAATAAGCAATTGATTCAATTAAGGGAATTAAATTTTAATAAATGGTCATTTAATAAATTCAACGTTTGTGAGAAATCATAATAGTTGTGTAAAATATGTACAAACTACGATTTGGAATTTATTGGATTTATAACGGTTTTGTTATTAAGTGTATGAGTTTAAAAGTTATTCCATTTTGTAAAGTAATAGAAGAATGCATGTAAATATAAACAGGGCTTAATAGAATTTGATACTTAATAAATTGAATAAATTGCCCATTTATGTAGATATGTATAGTGGACTATAAATGGCCTAAGCAAATTAAATGGGATGATTATTGAGATTGGTACTATGAAAATAAATAGTAATATTTATTTGCAAGTAATAAAAGCCTATTTAGGTGACTAGAATTTAGATTTAACGACTATTGTATGTTACCTATTCTTGTTTCTTGTTATTTTAAATTTTGGGAATTTATTCAATTTATCCGCCAATTTACCGCAGTTAAAGTGAAATAATTGGTGATTGAGAAACGTTAAATACAGATAAGATGAAAACCAAAGAAAATCCCATTTGTAATAAATTATGTAGAATAAAGTAAAGAAATCAGTAAGTGGAAATGTGCAAATGTGAATGCAATGAGATCATAAGTGATAATAACTTTGTTAGGTAAGTGATAACGGAAATTTTGTGTATAACCAAATAAAAACCCAAATTTGTTTGCAATCAATTGAATTTATTGCAATTTAATGGATTTAATATCAAATAGTTTATGTAATTATTATTTGGAAGAAATGGGAGTTATTTGTAAAAAGTATGAACCAAATGTTAATTTTTTTCTTATGGAATTGACAATTGATATATTTTGAGTTGAATAATAGAAATAAAGCTTTATTTATTTGGATGTAATTTATGGTAATTTGGATTTATTGCAATAGTTAATTCCATAGAATAAAGTTAAAGCTAATTCAAATTTAGTTGGACCATTGTTGATATAACTTTAGAAAGAAAGATTTTATTTATAATTTGAATATTAAATCCAACTAAGGGTATTTACTACAAATAAAATAGAATTAAACGTAAAATATTACGTTATTGAATTTAAAATGGAATTTTGTAAACAATTGAGTGAATTTAATAAATTTATCAAACTTATAATGTTGAATTCATTAAGATTGGAATTAATAATAGTTAAGAAAATGAGGGGATAATAATTTGGAATCATAGCAATAGATATTAATGTAAGGTTACCTTAAATAGGTTAAGGCAAATCAATGGAAGGTACCTTTATAATACGATGATTGTGTGTAAAGGAAATGGGAATAAAAGTTTATTAATAATTTGGAATTTAATGTATGGTAAAAAGTTTATGTGCAATCAAATGAGTTGGAATGGAAATCAAATCTATTTATCTAATTGGATTTAAGTGAGAGTATAAGAGTATATGATTTAATAATTGGGTTTTTGCGAATAAAATTTATAATTCCCAAATAATAAGAAAACGCAGAAATTAACACTGCAAAATTGATATACTTATAAATTTTAATTCACATCCAAGCTTGGAAAACCATTTGGGATTGTTTGAATTATATAAGTCACAAAATTTGGCCAATATTAGAAGTTGAAACATAAAAACTGGATTTATAATTTATTTTAATTTATTTAATAAATATTAAAAATAGCCATTTTGGGCACGGACTCGGATTTTGACGAAACTAGTTTCATCGGATCCGTAACGATGAATTATAATAATGTTTCAAGTTTCGTAGCGATCGGACTTGTCGTTTGATCGTACGGACTCGAAACGCCTTCAAATTTATGCATTGAAATAAATTGAATTTGAAATTATTATTTTCAGCATAACTTCTTCATACGATCGAATTTGGACGTGAAACTTTTTCCATCGCGTTCAGAATATTTTAAAATACCTATCTGGATATATAGATTTAAAAATTTCGGTTCCGGAGGTATAGCGGGTTTTTTTGGGCCATAGTTTGTTGCGTACGTTCACCCGTCTAGCGCGTTCGTTATCCGTACCCACCTAGCCTTCTTCTATTTGTCTATATATATGCGATCATAAACCCTAGCTTCACCCTTTTGTCTATTTGCTGTACGTTCATTTTCTTCACTCTTTTCTCTTCCCCAAATGTATACATCTCAGATCCAATTCCAGATCTATCCACAGTTCAAAATCAAAAGTCAAAACTCAAAAATTTCAGAAAATTCCAGAAAAAATATATGTTGAAGTATTCGATATGCGTAATCTCATGGTGTAATTCGTTTTTCAATTGGAGCTGTCGTTCATCCAGAATAAATTCAAACAGCCCCAAAACCGTTCATCATCGTCGCACAAAACTTCGTCGGATGGAGAAACGATTTCTGGGTTTTGACGAGGGAACGTAGGGGAGTGCATCTATGTGGTTTTTGCATCGAATCAGTGGTTGGATTGGGAGATTTATTCGTTTAGGGTTGCAAGTATATGTGGTGGCCTGGGAAAATGATTCGTGCGCGTGAGCTGATGTTGCGCATCTTTCAGAATGACGTGGCAAGTTTATATTTTAATGTGTGTCATTTTGTTTATTTTTAATTTTGAATACAATCACCATTTTTCGTCATAACTTTCTCATACGAATTCGGATTCACACGAAATTTCTTTTGTTAGGATCGTAATTTAATTCCGGAATTGACGACGCTGGTTTGGACGAATTCTGAGACGGGCGAATTTTTGGGTTTAAATCGGGTTTAAATTCGATTTAAATTCAAAAGGTGAGTGTTTTAACTCACTCACAATTACTAGAAGCTTTTATGTTTGTTAAATAAATTTTAGAAATGAATAGAAATTTATTTATGAGCTTTTGGCATGTTATTTCACCCATATCTGTTGAATTGCATTTTTTGAATTTAGCTGTTAATTAAATTGATTGATTGCGTATTAATTGGCTGTTAGAAATTATTGTTTGCATAAGAACTGCTAGTTAACAGTTATGTCAATTATCACTGAAAATAAACTGTTAGATTTATAGTTGATAAATATAATTTGAATTAAACTGCCAATTATTACCTGTTGTATATTCCCAAACATATTTTGTTATTGGTTGATATTGCTTGATGTTTGTGACTGGATGATGGATGTGTTGTTGAATGGATGTTTTATTTGATATCATTAAACTGCAAGTTAGCATACATTTTACATTTCATTCGGGATTGTGGTTTGAAATGATAAAACCGCAAAGTTTTATTTTTTAAATTGCGGATTGAAATGATAAATATCCGTATCACTTGACCATAGGATAGAAAATTATATACAGGCACCGCGGTCTATATATAACTATTTTAATGTGATTTCTATGGTTTGGATTAAATACGGTCTATAAATCTTAAATTTATATTGTATAAATATTTTATTCCATATTTATATACCTATGAAGTTGAAATTTTGAAATTAAAAGGAATATAAATTTCTTTATTGAAAATGGAAGAAATTTAGAAAATGGAGTTTGGTAAATTTATATCCTATGTTTAAATGTAAAGTTGGAAATTTTAAGATATGATATTTGTAATTGGATTTTCCCAAAATAAATAGAAATGGATATTCTAGTATAATTTGAAGTGGAAAAATTCTATATATATATATATATATATATATATATATTTTACTAGAAATTGAAGTCTTATTAATTATGGATTTTATGTGAATGGTCAAGATTAATTAATAGAATATTGATTTTGAAAGGATAAAAAAATCCAACTTTAGTTGAAATATTAATGCTCAAAAATGGATATAAATATATATAAAATTGAAATGGTTTTGGGACTTGAAGTAATATTTTGGATTTTGGTTTAACTTTAAAACAAGAAATATTTGGAAAGCCATGTAATTTATTCTTTATAAAGCAACAGTAAAGTTAAACCTTTTTAATTCGCATACCGTTGAATATCCAAACCATTTAGTTTTGAAAATAATGGTTTTAAAATACTATGGATTTTCGAAGAATTATGTTGAAAGTTACAAACAAAATATTGGTTACATGGGATATTAAATAATAAAAAGTGACATAATTTTTGGAAAGGAAAATTTTATTTGGGAAACGATATCATTGATTTGGGCTTTTATAAAATAATATGAAAATAAATTGTTTGTGTTTTTAAAGAAGAAATGATATCGTAATATTATGGTTTTGAAAGGGATTATATTCTGGTTTTAAAGTATAAACTGTTTTTAAATAACCGCGGTGTTATAATAACGATTGGTTGGCAAAGAGACCGGGATCGGATATGGACATACTCTCTGTCGATACCGAAAACCACTTTGACTAACCGTGTACGCGGTGGAGATTCCAGAATGAAGTAGGTGGTGGCGACGTTTCCTGTAAGGTAAATACGTGGACCCAACTCCCGTGAGTTGGCATAAGGTGGCTAAAACAGGAGCGATTCTCAGGCCAATGAGGTCATTCCTCTGATCGGACGCTCCTCTTCGATATTATACTTTGACTTGGATTTGATTCAGTGGCCACTTCTATATTTTGATTTTGGGGAGTTAGTCCGAGGTGGGCGGTAACTGCGGCTACGCGTTTCCACCAGCCTGGATAGCAATTGGTATATCTACCCTGGCATTGCCTAGTTGTGCCGTGTCGCCTACCATATCGAGCCTTTACTACGAGTTTCTATTTGTGTCGTACCTATGGAGTATCCTCTGGTAGCTTCCCGATCAGGAGGTATTACGGTACTGTATAGACTATTGGCCTTTTACGTGTTAAGGTGGAAAATGTAAAGCCTTAACGCTATTTAAAAGTAAGTTTATTTTATAAATAGACACTATTATAATAGCGCAATATACTACATAGTAAATATTTAACGGATCCTTAGGAGATGTAAATCCCAAGCATCTCTTGAGTTACTGTACTCATATTTATTTCTGTTTATTTAACTCACATAAGATATTCTAGTCTGACTCGAGTGTTTTTGTCTTTTCAAATTCGCTCGGGTCAGTCCGAGCATTTCAGGATAGCAGATTTAGCTTGGAGGACGAAGACGAAGATTCAGCATTATTTTATATATAGTATTGCACCACACACTCTTTATATTCCGCTGCATTGTTGTATTGGTATGTGTAACTCTGATGTTCATTGTATAAGTGAAATAACTGTTTTGTAAACTGTTTGAACTGTATATTTATTATTATATTTTATCCTTCCGCTGTGAGATTCTATTTTGTTTTATTCCTTCTCTGTTTTTCTGATCTACCCCATAACACTCCGTCCTTGCGTATGCTTTGAATTGGCACGTGTGTCGTTTTAAAGTGTGCGAAAAGGCGGGATGTTACATTGTCTATGAGGGAGACTAAACCCCGTTTGTGTAATGTTTCGACTCACATATGTGGGGTAGCGTCCCATGGTCTTCGGGTCGTTCGTGTGGAGCCTCGGCTCAAAATTAATGGTTAGCTACCATGAGATAGCGTCTCGTTTGTGTGATACACGTGTTGGTGAGCTTTCATGCTCTTGTTCTTGTGATAGGCCTCCCCCCTTTTTTGTGATTTCTGGATTTCGTGTGTTGATTTCTGGAATTTGTGCTTCACCAATTTTCGTGATTTTCATTGATAAGTTTTATCAATTTTTTTGTGCATTGGTGAATTCGTGTGTCATTAACTTTTTGTGGATTTGGATCTTTGAGAAGATTCTTGTGATATTGATT
This sequence comes from Allium cepa, assembly GCA_030765085.1. Taxonomy (NCBI): domain Eukaryota; kingdom Viridiplantae; phylum Streptophyta; class Magnoliopsida; order Asparagales; family Amaryllidaceae; genus Allium; species Allium cepa. The sequence goes on along the minus strand of CM060944.1, from coordinate 288,877,914 downwards.
AATCTCTTGTTGATTATCATTTACATACTTATAGTAGTATGCCATTATGGTTATTATACGTTTATGCCATACCTCTTATTCTATATCATGTCAACTGATATTTATAGCTAGACTGATCCGTTTATTATTTTCTTATGAAATAATACTCGGGTCAGACCGAGATGTTACAGGTGCTTCTGCTTGGCTTCTCTCCAGGGATCTATTACTCAGACTTTTGGCTAACTACTTAGATTAGTAGTTTTTGTTGTATACATTTGAGATATCGACTCATAGATGTATTCTTTTGTATAGCACATGATGCTATTCTTTTGTGTTATCGTGGATCTTTTAGACCACTACTCTGATGTACACTTTCATGTGTTATATATTCGTATCTTTTTCCGCCTTTGTGATATGGATGTCTGTGACTGATTTGTGTTATGTTTATTTCTATATTTGTTTCCGAAGATTATATATAGCCACTATGTAGTAGCTTTGAGTTTGTATCGGTATGTCGGATTTCCTCCTTAAATGAAATGCATGCTATACTATCTGACATATCGGGGCTCGCACAAAGCAATTACACGGATGGTCGCTCCTCAGCATCCTTATTCTCCGTGCTAGTTGACAGCATTACACCGTAATGTTCTTGGCTAGCGTGGGTATAGAGGTGGGGCATCACATAAGCTTATATTCGAGGCTACTTATATACATATCTCTTATACATATATTCTTATTCTTACATTCTTTTACTTTCATTACCTCTACAGTTCTTATAGTTGACCCTAGGTCTACATTTTATTATGTGTTTGACTTTTCTTCGTCAAGTTCATTTACCACTTCCTTTTTAACAAATCCTTAACATCGTTGCCAATTTGTTCATTAGTTCCATCTCTTATTTTTATTCCCATTTAATTCTCTATTTCTTCTTCTCGCCTCCTATACTTTCTTTTTCATTACTTTCCATCTTATTGGTATTTTTATTTTATTCGTATCTTAATGTTCTTCTTTTGGGATTTACTAAATTTTGATATATTGGAACTAAACTTCTATCATATAAATGTTAACACAATAAATTTCTATATCTCATCCAAAGCAGAGTTGTTTGTGTGGTGTTTGTAATTACAAGGAATTATCTATTTATTTCTTGGAATAGACGACACAAAATACAGTAATTATACCTATTGGTATATCTCTTTCTTTTTATAAACATGTTATTTTTTCCTTGTCAAACATTCCATTTTTATTTATTTTCAAATTGATAATACACAGAAATATACTTGCAATAATACAAATTCCAATGAACTAAAATATCACTGAAACCCTAAAATCGAAACAAGCTTTATTTTCAATTTAATTCATAATCCATTAAATGAATATAAATTTCTAATCATTTCATAGCACATTAAGATTTCATCAAATTCATATCCGAGACATAAATATAAAATTCTAATCATTACATAGTACATTAAGATTTCACCAAATTCATATTTTACGTATAAATACCAATTCTAATCATTACGCAATTCAATTTTATCTTCCATATACAATTTCCAAACCTGTGTTAATAACAAGAACTTATTTGATTCATAGGTTATAGATTACATTGGCAAGTTTAAATCTCAGCATTTCATTTAATAAGTATTTACTTACAAATTAAATTCAATTTCTCGCGCATATAGAATAGACCTATCACTATATAATCTAATATTCTGTTTTAGTTATGCATGTCTGCTTGTGTGACCTTAGTCACACGCCTTTTATCTAAAAAACAATATAATATAATAATATACAAAAACATATAATATTCCCACTCACCTTTATAAGCACTCCCAAAACTCTAGATCTAATCCCTATTATCTGTACTTCAACTTCTGACTCCCTATTTGGATTTCCATATAATATTTACATATAAATTTATTAAAATTTGGATTAGAGAAAAGAGATTTAGATTAATTTATTAATTAAAACCAAATTCATAGTTTACCTCTGATGTAGCGACTTGGTTTGAACATATTTCTATTCTCTGTCATCTTCTATTCTTCTCCAAAGTATATAAGTGCAAATTAAATCTATTCTATGAAATCTAGAATTTTGAAGGTGAAGAGAAAGTGACAGAGCTTCTGTGCGTACTAGAAAATTATGAGTTGGAAGTGAAGCTCTAGGTCTATATTAATAGAGGTTCAAACATGTGTGCTAACCGTCTGATCAAACCATTTCAAATCTGGCTCATTTAGTAAACAATTCACTATCGCTTTAGACGTACACTAGTCGTCCGCCCTATATCTAAGGTGACCACTAACGATCGACCTAGGCAATTATGGGTTGACATGTGTATATATTAAATGATGATTTATTTTGTTTTCTAATTTTGTTAATTTCTTTCCTCTGCTCAATTCCTTTTGTGTATCTGTTCCCTCCATTAACTGATCCTATTCTATTCTATCCCTTTTTATACGCTCTCTAAGAATTTTAGTTTAGCATTAACATTTATTAACATCCAATCTTACCTATTAGTGCATCTCCAACCCTTCACAATGTTAATTTCTACATGACAACAATGGTTAGGCAACGTAGAATAAATTTATAAAACATCTATCACATATTATAACAAAATAATTTAATTTCTCCAATGCAAACTTATTTAAATGTTAAAAAATTATATGTGTCAGAAAGCAAGTGGTAGTTAATTTTTAACATTGTAAAATAAAATGTCTAGAACTAGACTATTCATTGAACAATATTTAACAAAAAATTGCCGCATCACGCTACATTTACCATAAACATCAGCACTGGAGATTAAAAACTGAATAAAACTGTTGTAGGTGGCATTTAGTTTTCATCAAAACATTTATGGATTAGTGATGCTCTTAGAAATAATTGATTTTATTTCCACTTTTACATATACAATTATTTCCGATGCTAAAACTTCAAACAATAATAATTTTTTATTTGAACTTCGTTCGGAAACATTATATATGTAAGTTGATCAGAAAATCGCTACGAATATAATGGTGCAAGTTTTGTAGCCAAATTTTGATATTTGCAAAAATTATATTTTTCACTTTTACTATGTATTAATTAATCTCTTTTTTTAATTAATTAATAGAAAACGCGGGGTGTTACACTGCCCAACAGTACAAAGAAAAGGAAGGTGTCAAAAAATGAGAGGGGGTAGAAGGGCTTAGCTTATATGCGACCCTTACTCCTCCTACAAGTATGGACCCCTCATCGGTGGATGAGTGGAAGAAGAAATTGGAGGTGCACTTACAGGGTAAGATTAAAGAGAAGGAAGCTCATACAAGCAGTCGGTGGAGCGATAGGGGCCATAGACACTTCCTCACTCATAGAGGAAGGGGGTAGGTGGCAGATGCTCTTAAATACTTTGGTGGCTTTTCTAGAAACTCAAAGAAGACTAGGGATGAATTTATTGATACTCTAGAGAAAACAAGAGAGGATATCGTGCTCAACATCTATGAGCTTGAAGATTTATTGCGAGAAGCTCATCCTTGGCTACCCCCGATGATGTTGCAGCACTAATCAACGTGCTTGGGGAGGATCAAATCGCCAACCTTGCAACGAAGCCAAGAAAGGAGGAGGCCAAAATTAAGATGGGGCAGATCGCTTTACATTGTGCCATAGGCTTTATTTTCTATTTCTACCTTGATTTTGACTTGGACTTCCTTTATAATAAAGAATATTTTGAGAAGACTACGAAGAATCCAACAGACCATTTGGAAGGCACTAGTTATGATCTAAGGAAGACCTTTCACATCAGAACAGACCCGCCTCTAGCTAGCATGTCTTAGATTAGATGTTTTATAGTTAAGCGGTATTTTAGGATCCTATAACTAAGGATTCCTTGGTAAGATCATGTTGTAGAATATTTTTGGTTGTTCAAATGCTCATAAGGGTACCTTAACATGAAAATGTTTACTATTTTTTTTAAAACAACGTGAGTTCCTTATGAATTTTTACCGGATTTCACTTTCTTTTAACTTTATTGGCCTAGATTCATTTGATTTTCTAGCCATACCCTAATAGGTGACATTTAGAGACAGTTGAATTAGGGGAGAGGATTAAGTCTCTAATTTGGGTTACCGAACTGGAGGGACTATTGAGAGGCACCGAAAGTGCAAGTAAGATTTTCTTTGAAGATAAGATCAAGGTACTTAATGACGAGCTTGAAGAGTTATCTCTTTAGGTCGCTAAGCAAACTAGTGCAGAAGATGTTCCTATTACATCCTCGACCTGGATGCCTTATTGAGGCCTGATGCTGCTCCTTTGCCTCTGTCTTAGGCAAGAAGTAGTTATAGCCAATGTTTTGCATCTAAAAAAGGGTTAAAATTGTAGCATAGTTTGTTTTGTTATGAACCAAAGTCTTAGACTTAATTTTTGATGTAGCTTTGCATGATAGTAATTTTATTTTCACTTGTAATGTGTGTGCAAATGTGAGTAATTATGTAGATATGAGTAACTCTTAGTAAATAATAGTAAATCATAGTTTTAGCATGTACCTTCCAAGCTTTATGTATTCTATGGAATTGTATCCAATTTGTAGGCTGCACCATATTTCATTCATTGCGTTTCCTTGCCATTCTTGATTAACTCCCTGCACAGTTTATGATATTTAACTATGTTTCTAACGTTTGTGCCTTATCTTGCACTTGGCACGGTCTACCCTATTGTTGGGGGTAGACTGTTTTCTGTTCATGTGCTTGGCATCGTATGCTCCATCACTTGGGAGCAGACTACGTTTTGACTGTGAATTCAGAACATGTATTTTACAACATTTTAATTCATGCACATGGTTTTTTGTACTGGTTCAGGCCGTCCAATCTTTACGTCTAGCATTATTATTTGGTTGAAAAGCCAGGTCATGTATAATACAACCTAATGTTATTAGCTATGGTAGAGAAATTTAAAACAAAGAGATTTTTTTTACCGATTCGGAACATATATTATCCCCACGTCCAATTCATCGTATTACTATTTTTTATAATATTTGCAATGTTTTTATACAAGTGAGATTATACAAAGTAAAGCCTGAGTTACTCTGAATTCCATGTTCTCAGAACTAGTTTTTCATCATGTTTTGATAGCTCGAATACCCCATTAGCCAAGACCTTTGCTACAACCAGTGGACCCTTCCAATTCAAGACTAGAGCCCCATCTCCTAAGTCTCCCTTATAGAAGTTTCTCTCCTTGAGCCTAGAACTATAATTTTTTACCATCCTTTGTTGGTATGTAGCAGATCGAACTACCACGTTATCTCTTTTTCTTGAAAGAAATCTAAGGCAGCTTCTTTTAATTCTTTGTTCTGTTTTGTCGTATATGATATTCTTTAATGTGATTGGATATTTGATTCAATGAGGAGCATAGCTTCATAGCCGTAGGTTAGGGAGAAAGGAGTGGTCGATTGGGATTTGGATGGGGTCCACTAAGCCCATATTAATAAAGATAACTCCTCTTCCCACTTTCCTTTAGCTTTTGGCAATCTCTTCTTAAGCAACCACTTAATGGTTTTGTTTGCTGATTCAACTTGGCAGTTTTCTTGCGAATATGTCATGGAAGAGAAGCTTTTTATTATTCCATTCCTTTCATAAAGCTCTGCAAATTCCCTACTTTCAAATTGGATCCCATTATCTAAAATTACTTTGTGAGGGATCCCTAATCTAGTCATTATGTTTCTTAACAAAAAAGTGACTATCTTCTTTGCGGTGATTGTAGTTAGAGGTTCTACTTCAATCCATTTAGTGAAGTAGTCTACTGCTACTACAACATACCTTTCCCCTCCCTTTGACATGGGTACTGGACCTATCAAATCTATGCCCCCTTTGTTGAATTGTCATGTGCTGGCTAATGGGAAGAGCTCATGGGAAGGATGCCATAGAATATTGCAAACCTTTAGCATTTGTCACATCTTCTCACGTATTCCTTTACACCTGAAGCATAGTGGGCTAGTAGTAACTGTATCTTAGTACCTTATTCGCTAATTTAGATCCTTCGGAAGGATCCTTGCACTACCCTTCATGTACTTCTCTCGTGTTCTGTATTCCCTCTTCTTTGGAAACACATCTAAGACAAGGGGTAGAGTACCCTCTCTTGTATAATATGCTATCAATGAAGGAGTAATGCAGAGCTTGATATCTTATTTTTTGGGTTAATTTCTATTTATGTGTAAGATTTCATTTATTAAGAATTGGTTGATAAAGGTGATCCAAGTGTTTTCTTCTATCGATTGAGGCATAGGCTCAGTTGGAGACTGCTCTCGATTTTCCTTTATTTCTTGGTTTTGAGCCTCTCAGATCATTTCTTCTTGAGCCATAGTTAGGTATTTGGTTAGCTTCGATGATGCTTGATTCAGTTTGATTCCCTATTAGAATAGCTTTCATTTCATTTGCTACTTTTGTGCTTGCGAGTTTGGCTAATGAATCGGTAGAAGAATTGTTCTCACATGGGATTTTCTCTATACCTAACTATTCGAATTGCTCTAATAATTTTTTAGAAAGTTCCATATATTTAGCTAGAATTGGCTCTTTTGCTTGATAATTACCCTACATTTGGTTCACAACTAATTGGGAATCATCGTGAATTTTAATATGTGTAACACCCTACCTCTATACTTATGCCATCTAAGAGTATTACTAGGTAATATTATCAGATGATACGGAGAATGAGGGTTTATTAGGCTGTCATACGTGAATATGCCCTTAGGCTAACATTAGTATGTATTCCAAGGATCATACAATAACCTATCCTTCTTCGGACTTTGATCCCCACAAGAAATTACAATAGAATTTCAATTTGGTTTTCACCGAATTCGTTTTATTGATACAACCCAATTCAGCTTTATATTCTTGTTTACCAATTTATTTCAAATAAATTTTCAAATTTATTAGAGCTAAAAACGAAAAGCTGATAGGTAACTGATGAAGAGAATACGAGATAGGAATTAGAATCTTTTCTACAACGATTCACAGTGTCATCACCACACCAAAACTTCTTCTTGTAGCTGCCACGAAACCATCAAAGAATTGAAATTGGATCAAAGAAGATTGATTAGAGTTGTTTCCGTTGTTGTTACAGGGTATTTACTGTTTGTAGTGGTACTCCCATGTCCCCTATCTCGTCCTCTTCTTACACTCATACTTACTATCAGTAGATATTAAGAGAATTTACTAAGGCACATGGACAGATATCTTAGGGAATACTCATTCTAGGGTATGTTTCACCCTACCTCTAATGAGTTACCTAGTGTGTTATACTCTTGAGCTAAAGTTTCAACCTTCAACTCTGATACTAATTGTGACGACCCTGACTTGACCTTTGAAAATCGGCACTGAATATATCACCCGTATTCGAATGCTGCAGATTCAAACACCGAAGCCGGTTCGCCGGAGCATATAGCACATTAAGTATAACAACACAGCGGAAGAAAATGATATCAATATATACAACGTTGATATAATATCTGATACAATATGAATCCCAACAATATCAAAGGTAAATATACAACAGCGGAAAGATAAGCATCAATAGAGAAACTCCAAAAGAGAACTCCAACATCTAACTGCAACTGCAACTCCATAGCTAAAGCTCCAAATACTCCAAAAGCTAAATCCACTAACATGCTTTCCAAACGTGAAGTGAGAAACCCTCATCATGTTGTATTAAGTAAGGTCAGCCCGAATGCTGAAAAGAAGCAAATGCGATCGCCAAATCCAAAGGCTGGATGCTATCTAATTCTACACCTATTATTTGATTATCTGAAAAACCCAACTCTAGACTGCCCATGTGGAAAATAATGGGCACCCATAGTTTAGGAAGGAAACAATAAACTCCAGGTCAGTCATGAGACTGGTGTGAGCAAACAAAAATAGTTTATCTTAAACACGAACAACAAAAGAATTTAAAATTGAAATCTGCAATTTTTTTTGAAAAATGAAACTACCATAAGGCCTCCCACCGCACACATAATGCAAACGTAGAATTGGAGGAGATTTCTCCTTATGATAGTCAAACATGCTTGATACGCCAAAAACCTTTTGATATTATTATTAGCGCATAGTGCAGAAAAATCTTTCAAGGGTATAATATTAATCTTGGCCAGCGTACAACCATTATTGTATGCTACTATAGCTACCATGCTCAATAGCAGGTTACCGCCACATTCTATGGCAGGTTATACAACTAAAACTGTATAGGGCTCATATTGTTTTGTTTGGATTTCCAATAAACGGTCAGGTGAAGGAACTTCCCACACAAAATGGAACGCCTCTGGAGGGACGTCCCTGAGAACCTAAGCGGATCTTTGCTGCACAAGGTCGGATTACCTCTGTAACTAGGTAACTACTGACACGAGTATGCCACCCCTCGGTCGTTACCAACCTTTACCCGAGGCGTCTATCAACCAACAACCACAAAGCAATAAGTTTTGCAACAACCACAATGTTAAGTATCTTGGCTCCATACCATGATACCACTTATAATCTAGAAGAAAATGGCATACCCTCAAAGGGCGCTACCCCCAAATAACCTTGCTGCAATGATTACTGTTTCGACCATTACCGGGTTGTGAGGCTCGACGAAGTGTCGTCTACAAAGCTACACTTTTCATAAAGTCATGCTTTGATCAACAAATGATCAGCAGCACTTAGTATGTCACATTACCGAATTGGAAATTTATCACTAGTAACCATCGACTACATAACCTCTGAGCTCATACGTCTTTGAGAAGGGTGTTAAGCTAAGAGAATAAATTCGCCGCCACCAAACAGAAATGTATTTGATAGAAACCAGCTTTACATCTCAAAGTGTAATGTTAGACCACATCCATACAAGTCTGTTTCGGGTTCAAACAGAACCGAAGGCACTTCACAAAGAAGCCCTTGCAAATCCGGATAATCTCTAATCACGTCCGTACTCCCCATCGCAAAGGATGATCAAATCTCTATACCGGGGATCAGCCGGTGCAGAGACATTCGACGAGTTATCCTTTTGCTTTAGAAAACATTCGGTCTTCACCACGGGTCTTCAAATGCTATCCATAACGTCGTATCATTATTCGAAATGGGTTATATAACACAAAGTCCTATACCGGCTAAACCAAATACTGAGCATAGTTTTTAAAAACCATATGGATATTGGGATCTCAGTTAAGTCACAACTTATTACCCAAACAATTTGTTTAAACAAATTATCATTTCCAAACATTTTAAACAAAGAGATTCACTTCACAAAGTTCACTCATCTTTCACAAAGATTCATTCATAGCTTTCCAAAACAATTTCCCTTCCAAATTGGATTAACCCATCCAAACTTTAACTTAAAGATTCAATTCATAGCTTTCAAAATCATTTCCAAAGATTCATTTATAACTTGGAAAACCATTTTCATTTCAAACTGAAATCCTTTCAACACAAATTGGAAATTCTTTCCTTATATGAAAGCTATTATTATTTGAAAACAAATGGTTTTCGTTTCAGAAAAATCCGATTACATTTGCACGAGTTAAAGCCTTTCAAACTTAGGTTAATTCAAATTCTCAAAATAATACTTTTAACATGGTTTAAAACCCATATCAACGCATTTATAACTTGTATAACCTTTTTAAACAATAATTTCCAATCATAGAATTCAATTTCAAATCTTGAATTCAAATTCAAAAAGAATTATTTAAATTTCAAAACTTCATCAAGTTATTCAAAATAACTTTTATCTTTAAAACTCCTTTTCAAAACTTTTCATATTAAACCCAATTTCATTTCCAAACCATTTGAATTCAAAATTCAACTATAAAACCTTTTCAAAAATCTGTGACTCAACCAATTTCCTCGTGCAATCCCTATTTGTGTGTGTATGGTGTAGTCCAAGGGTTTTACACAATAGTACAACATCATCAATCATCACGGATTCAAGCATATCAATATCGATAAGCGGTATAATCCAATAACGCGTATCTCCATTCATAGATTCATAAATAAATAATATAAATTTATTACAGAAAATAAATTACATCATCACCGATCACACCAAAACAATTCATAGCACAAAGCATGACATATCAGGAATATCAAACAATTCAACAATCAATAGAATTCAAAACATCCATAAGTAAGATTGATAAATTCTTAATTAATTTAATTAATCTCTAATTAAATTACTTGGATTACCTTAATCCTGCTTACTTAACATTAATTAATTACAAATTAATTAAATAATTATCTCTAATTATCTACCTGAACAAATCTTCCTTGATTAATTATTCTTTAATTACATTTAAGTAATTGTCCCTTAATTATTCAATTAATTATTCTTTTAATTAATCACATTTAATAATTAATCTTTAATTAATCACATTCATTAATCCTTGATTAATCACATTCGGTAATTAATTACCCTTAATTAATTAACTACATTACTTAACTAACTTCTAAATAAAATTTATCAATTAATTCTTAAATTAATTACACTAAGTAATTAATTATTAATTACTTCCACTAGGTAATTATCCTTCTTTACTAATTACACAAAGTAATTAAACCCAAAACTACTTCCATTAATTAATTATCCTTCAATTAATTACATCCAGTAATTATCCATTAATTACTTCACTAAGTAATTATACTTTATAAATTACATTAAATAATTATACTTGACAAATCATCAAGTGATTATTTCAAATTAATTAAACTAATTAATTAACTTAAACTAGTCACATTACTTTAATTAATTACATTGAGTAATTAATTCCTTTAATCACTTTCATTAAGTAATTATGCTTAACCAATTCCACAATTAATTATCCTTAATTAATTAATCTAATTAATTATCTTAAATTAATTATCTCAATTAACCATCTTATAATCACTAGTTAATGATCTCTAAATTAATTAGAATCATTACCTATCCACTAATTACTTTTTCTACGTAATTTCCTCATTTTTAACATCCATTAATCAACCTTTATTAATTTCGTTAAGTAATCAACCTTTAATTAATTTCATAAATTTATTATCTTTAATCAATCTCAAACCCAATTTAATAAAGATAAATTCTTGTTTAAACATTAATCAACCTTTGAAAACTTTTCTAAGAACTTGTTGACAATCTCCTTGAAAGCTTAATCCCTTTAGTAAATTTAAAAGCTTGTTTGATAATTTTACTTTGGGAAAATATGCTTAAAAAGTTATTTAAAGTAGTTAAATAATTTTGCTTTATAAACATATTCAATTAAAACATACTTTTAAATTTAACTACACATTTCTTTCTTTAAAATTTGTTCCATTTTTATTTAACTTTTAAAATTTTGTTAAATATTTTCTTTATTTTAAACTTTGATTTTCTTTGCCTATTTTAAATCTGGAGAACTGTTCATTTATAATTCAAAACCATGAACCAATTTTCTTCAAAAAATTAAAGCCTGGAACAACAGAATAACTCGATCCCATATCCATAAAACCCGAGCATCTACCTGAGAAATTAGCAACCCGAAATACTTCGATTCATCCTTGCTAACAACACATAATTCTCGAGCAAAACATCAACCCAAAACTCAACAACACCCAGTTGCATAGAAGCACACCATACATGTGCACGGCGGGGAGAAGCAACTCCGACGATCTCTTCGGTCTTCATCAAACATCAAACGACCTCGACAGCCCACATCTTAACCCAGATATCAAAATTCAAGAGAAATTCAAAATCGAACACTCCAAAGCAACAGAAATTCCAACCCGATCATCTAATCCCCTTGCCACCAACGATCTTGACAGTTGGGAGCCACGGCGCATCTTTCGAAGTAGCATCACGCCACCACGACACGACCTCACCCCTCACGATCAAGACCGTAGCACTTCGTCGTCGACATGACCTCGATACCCAACTTGACACAACAGCACACTAAAACCCTACGCCATCGTCCACTGACCACCACGACAATCTATAATTCTGATGATCATTTTTCCATAAGTCTCCATCCCTTAAGCGTTCATCGACATCAACCTCTAACCCCAGATCGTCACCGTTTGCCGACGATTTATAAAATACCCAAAATCCAACAACACAGCACATCATGATTTATACCAGACTAAAATCTTGATTTGATTACTAAAATTCATTAATTTCAACTACGATTCTAATTTTGAAACCCAAACTCGAAATTATAACATCTATTTTTGAACTATTTTTGGATTATTACTGTAACCTTTCTTTTTAAAAATAAATACAAAATATAAACTCTTGGATTTATCTTTAAAAATAACATTTCATTCATGCAATCAGATATCATTTAGAGATCAGGACCTAAAATTGATTGGGTGAAGAACAATTACAATTTCTTAGGAAAGTCTGAGCCTGTTATTCAAATAAAGCTTACATACATACATACATACATATATTCACTGGCATTCACCAGCATATCATATTCATGTATAAACATTCGCATACATATTTTCATATACACATCATCACTTACACAGATCAAACACATGCATTAAGAAATAAATGATTTTTAGCTTTCGAAAAAGTTTGTTTTACTCACCTCGGAAATGAAGACAAAGGACCAGGTTTTAAACTTTTGGAAATTTGTTTTACTTTGATTAATCTGGAATTTAATTTGCATGTAGTTTGTTCGATCTGGAACTCGATTTGTTTTATCTTGAAATTTGTTTATATTTCCAGGTTTGAAGACTTAAATTTGCTGAGATGATCTTGTCTAAACTCTAATCTTTGCATTGATTCTTTCTGTTTTGAATTTCCAGACTTGAAAACTGAAGCTTTGAATTCCAGTTTTGATTTATTGTTTGATTTCTTTTGTTTTGGTTTATTTTTTCTTTGTTTCAGGTTTGAGAATAGCCTGATTATTTTCTCCTATACATGTTTTATGAGATTTTCAAATTAAAAGAATTTTTTTATGAGATGCCACTTGTTGATTCTAACTCAACACTTGTCTCATTTTCATAATAAAATGCTTACACTTGTTTAAACAAAGAAATTTATGTTTAGCCCCTTTGTTTTATTAAGTATTTATATTTTAAACCTTTATATTTTATAAATTACTTTTGTTCTTAGATTTAAACTATTTAAACATATTATTTATTTATCTCTAGTTAAATTTCAAAAGAAAATGTATTAAACATTTTTATCAAATCTATATTGTTACTTATTAAGCATTTGTCACATACGATAAAATTGTGTTTAAATCCTTTACTTTAAATTAATTTATAGATTTAACTTTTGAGCTTCTCATTAATTTATTTTATATTTACATATGCTTATATTTTACAAATGTCAATCTTATCGATTTCCAAATATATAAAAGAAAAATAATTTGAATCTTTTAAAAAATCTTATTTTACATTTTAAATTCAAGTTATTAAGAATGTTTTTATTTTATTCATACATTTTTCTATATTTACACTTATATAACTTTTTAAATAACCTTAAGACAAATGCTTTGAAATCAAATTATATATTATTAATAAAAATTCTTATATACATATATACTTTAATTTTTCAAAATACAGAGTTAACAAATCCAATATATTATTCAAAATATTTTTCTAGATTTCCAATTAGAAATTTTATTTAAATTAAACTCCATTTATACACATATATAAATAACCACATATCTTTATTTAATTAATCTTTAATCTTTTATTAATTGAAAATAAAATATATTCAAATCCAATAATTTTGAATTTTGAATTTCAATTCCTAGATTCAATTTAAAATAAATTTATAAATATAAATAAATATATAAAACATATACTTATTAATTTGAATTTTTTTGAATTAATTCACCATTAACTTCCCATTTAACATTAATTACCAAATTAAATTTAACTAAAAATCGAGATCGTTACAGATTCCCCTCTTAAGAAAATTTCATCCTCGAAATTTGCCAGGGAGACAACAGAGAACAGATGAACACATCTGAGACAGAAAATTGATTTACCAGGTCAAAATGAATATCTATTCTGCATTGGCTCACCAAATCATAATATCACTAATAGATGCGAGAACAAATTCGTTCAACACTTCACAATATACTCGGGTCATCAATCTACGAAATATGCCGAGGATTGGTTAGTTCGAAGGGATAACTAACCATTCGTAGAATATGTCTTAACCTAACAGAAAAAATATTGGATACTCAATTCAGATTGGAATATCCCAATGTATACACCAACCTGTCCTTCTTCGGACTTTGATCCCCACAAGAAATTACAATAGAATTTCAAATTTGGTTTTGACCGAATTCGTTTTATTGATACAACCCAATTCAGCTTTATATTCTTGTTTACCAATTTATTTCAAATAAATTTTCACGTTTATTAGAGTTAAAAACGAAAAGCTTATAGGTAACTAATGAAGAGAATATGAGATAGGAATTAGAATCTTTTCTACGACGATTCGCAGTGCCATCACCACACCAAAGCTTCTTCTTGTAGCTGCCACGAAACCATCGAATAATTGAAATTGGATCAAAGAAAATTGATTAGATTTGTTTCCGTTGTTGTTACAGGGTATTGAATATTTGTAGTGGTACTCCCCTGTCCCCTACCTCGTTCTCTTCTTGCACTCATACTTACTATCAGTTGACAGTAAGAGAATTTACTGAGACACACAGACGGATATCTTAGGGAATACTCATTCTAGGATGTACTTTGCAGTGATAATATATAATGGGAATATGTATACAAGTCATGTGGGACCCAAAATGGATCAAAATCCCATTAATTCAAAACAAATACAATAAGTCCAATATAAAACACAATTTCATACGTACATAAGGTACATACTACACAATGATAAATAATATCATCTTATCCCCCACCTAAGCCCCGCATCCACAAACTAGTCTTCTTGTCCCTAAACCTTAAGTATCTCAGACTGACATGAGTATAATATAAATAACACACAGGCCAAATTATGTCCAAAATGCAGGTGTTAATAGATATATCTCAATAATAGCATCACATCACAAAACTATGGACAAGTAATATCACTCATATAAAAGTTAAGGCAAACTACATACTTGGTGTTTTACGTCAAGTGGGTAAAATAATCCATGCACCCAAATATCATTAAGTATAAACAAACACAAACTACATAGGACGTGCTCTTAGCAATGTCCAAGATTTCGCTCAAATAATCGTAAAGTAGACATACTTGGGTTCGTCATAATCGACGTGTATAAAAAATATAAAAACACTCATCCAAATTAAATATACAAGAAATATAAATATGGAATATCCTCAGTAGCCTAGGTCATCTCTCAGATAACAATGTACAAGATAGGTACAGGGCCCAACTCCATGCTCTTATTGTAACGATTCGGCATTTTGGACTTCCGAAAGTCGACATCAATACACCCAATGTATCAAATCCCGCACAATCAAATGCCGGAAAACCAAACCATTGGGGTTAAAGAAGAAGAAGATAGAGGAAGAAACAGAAATAATAACAGAATCTCACATTTCGCAGAGGAATAAATATAATAGATAAATGAATATCTTTAAAACAAAGAATCATATCTGTTATTATATTACATCACATTACATTATCAGAGTGTTACAACAACAAACAGTGGAAAAGAATATAACATATACTAGTGATACGCTTCGCCATCCAGCTTGCTCCTGATCTCCACAGCATCTCTTTTCTGACTTAGTTCCAGAATAACAACTGATAACCTGACTCTAGGCTGCCCGTGTGGAAAATTATGGGCACCCAGAGTTTAGAAAGGGAACAATAAACTCCAGGCCAGTCATGGGACTGGTGTGAGATCTTAAAAACAATTATTTTCACAAAGAAAATAAAAATAAATCCGATATGCTTTTGGAAAATGAAACTGCCATAAGGCCTCCCGCCACACACATAATGCAAACGCACACTTGAAGGATATTTCTTCTTATGACAGCAAAAAATGCTTGATACGCGAAAACCATTTGATGTTATTATTAGTGCATAGTGCAGAAAACATTTCAAAAGTATAATATTAATCTTAGCCAGCATAGGTACCATTATATTATGCCTGCTATAGCTACCTCCTGAGGAGGCAGGTTATACAATTGCAATCGTAAAGGGCTCGTGTTGTTTCTTCGGATTTCCAAAAAATGGTCAGGCTAAGGAACTTCCTTCTGCCACATGGGTACGCCTCTGGAGGGACGCCCCGAGAACTTAACTGCTCTCTGCCAACACAAGGCCGGGTTACCTCTGTAACTAGGTAACTACTTCACAAGTATGCCATCCTTCGATCGCTTGCGACCTTTATCCGAGGATCCTCAACCACAATGCAACAACCACAAAGTATGATAAATTTGCAGCAGCAACATAGGAAAAATATCTGGGCTCCATACCATGATACTACCCTTTTCCAGAAGGAAATGACATACCCTCAGGGGGCACTACCCCCAAAATAACCTTGCCACATCTTTCCTGTTTGACCATTTTCGGGGTGTGAGGTCCGACGAAGTCTCATCCACAAAGCTACACTTTTCACAAAGTCATGCTTTGATCAACAATTGATCAGCAGCACTTCGTATGCTATGTTACCAATCAGGTAATATATCACTGGTAACCATCAACTACATAACCTCTGAGCTCGTACGTCTCAGAGAAGGATGTTAAGATAAGAGAATGAATTCTCCGCCACCAATAGTAATGTATTTGATAGAAACCAGCTTTACATCTCAAAGTGTAACGTCAGACATACATCCATACAAGTTCGTTTCGGGATCGAACAGAACCGAAGGCACTTCAAAAGAAGCCCTTGCAAATCCGGATATTCGCTAATCACGTCCGGAATCCCCATCACAAAGGGTGATACAATCTCTATACCGCAGCAACTCGGTGCAGCGACATTCGATAGGTAATCTTTTCGCTTTCGAAAATACCCGGTCTTGAACACCATCTTCAAATGCAATCCCATTGCGTCGTATAATTATTCAGAATGGGTTTTACGACACAAAGTCCTCTCCCGGCTAATCCGAATAATGAGCGTTTATTTTTAAAAATAAGTGTTTCAATCAAATTTCAAACAAATCACAACAAATTTCCACTTTGATCTTATAAATAAAAGATCCATCACAATCACAAAGGTTCGGTGTGGTTTTCGTATATCCATTTGGAGTCCAATCCCCGGTCGCATCCAAATTCAAATACCATTTAAAAGGCCAATATTGATAGTTGGTTATTTAACTGTCAATCAATATTCACAACAATCACTATCAAACAATATTCATGACAATCACCCGGATTTAAATAATTTTCCCAAATTATTTATTTTCAAAATATCTTTACAAGATATAATTTTAACACTTCAACCATTTAAAAACAAATTTCAAGTCACTTTTCACCTTTCATACCTTTGAAAACAAATTTTCAAATCACATTTGACTTTTCAAACCTTTGAAAACAAATTTCAAGTCATTTTCCTCACGTGGAATAAATTTCCAAATATTCATTTAATTCCACTGAAAATCTACCGAGTCCAAATATTTTAAAATACTTATTTTAAATATTAGCTATGAAAACTTTATATCAATATTTCATATAAAACTTCAAATCCAAACTAATTTTTAAATAAAATTTGTAGATAGGGTAAATCTATTTTCTAAATCAAATATAAATTTTAATCTTTAAAATAATCCCTTCTATAATTAATTAAATAAATCTTTATTTTAAATATTTAAAATATTTTCAAAAATAATTTCTCCCACAATATTCTTTCAAATCAATTTCTAGAACTTTTAATTTATACTTCCAAAGCTACTTTTAAAAATATATTCGGCTTTTCATGGAAGAATTCTCTTTCCATTCCAAAATGGTCCATTTGAAAAAAATAATAAATCTTCTCGATTTATTTTAATTTACATTCCAAATCTGTAAATTTCTTTCCACGCTTTTTTAAAAGTAAACCAACATTTATTTTTAGACAAAACACCCTTTCCTTTGTAAAATTCCCATTGTGAATTTTTAAATTTCCAAAATATCCACTGATAAACGATTTTTAAATCGTTTTCTAGATGTTCACTTTCAAACACCAAATCAAATTTCAAATTGATTTCTAATTTTATTTCCCAGTACCAAATCAAATTTCCCAAATCTATTTCCCCAAAGGTTTATTTTAAAACACCAAATCAATTTCAAGTCTATTTCCCAATTTATTTCCAAAACACTAAATCAAATTTTCAAATTGATTCCTAAAATTTGTTTGAACTCCAAATTAAATCCCAAATTTAATTTCTAAATTTATTTCCTTTTTGAAATAAATTCTTTTATCTCTTTCAAATATTTGAAATCTGTATTTTAAATAATTCTTCAACCATTAAATAATATTACTCGAAATCCATTTATTAAACTTTTCCCAAATTTTGGAATTTATTTAATAAGTTTTCAAAATAAAACTTTATCTATTTAAATTTCTTCCTTTAAATTCACCTAATTCTTTTGGATGAATTTATAATAAATTTTCTACCCAAATTTCAAAATCCAATTTTTATTTCTTTTGGCATCCTATGATACCAAAAATATATTCGGCTAAATTATAGCCTTCAACGGTTTCAATCACAATATAATCACACATTAATTATAATTAAATCAACACATATCATATGAAACAAATTCAATTGTTTGAGGAATCCAGTTGGATCCCTCTAACCTGTTTCCCTTCATCCACAGATGTTAGCACAACAATTACATACCAATTCCCCTTCGAGGTAGAATATCGCGGTATATGGGATTTATAAAATATCATCCGCTATTATACGGCGCATGGGGTCTCATCCGCTATATAATGCGGAAAATCAATCACTCCAAATACATATATAATACCAATTCCACTTCAAGGTGGAATATAGCGGTATATGGATTTAATATAATATCCTCCGCTATTATGCGGCACATAGGGTCTAATTCAATATACTGATAATTATTTATCATCCAAGCACACAATCAACCATTTTAAATTCAACTATTTAAAATAAATTCGGAAAAAAAAAATCTGATTGAGTGAGAGATCTCACCTTGCTTTACTTTGCAATCCATTTCCATTCCTGATTGTTTTCTTCTCAATTCTTGACCTTGTATATAAATATTAGATGATTTAATTAATATTCAAACAAATCGAATAATCACTCATTATTAAATTATTTAATTGACTTACAATTTTATTCAAATTGATAATTTCCCTTAAAAGACTTTTGTAATTAAAAATAATTTAAAAGGGTTAATTAGACAAATTTATTACTTTAATAAAATATATTATTTTTATTGGTAAATTGTATTTATTTTCCTAAAAAAATTCTTTTAGTAACCATGATGGATTAAATAAGTTATTAAACAAATTAATACATTTGAAATTTCATATATATACTTTTAAATTGAAATAGATATATAGATGTATATATATACACACGCTTTTCCTTTACTGTAAACATACATTATATTTTTTAATATATATAAATTCGAATTAGATTAAAAGAAGGCCATACCCTCATCAGACGCGGCTCAATCCTCCACATTGCTGCCTCGTCATCAACGCCACTGCCTCGCCTAGGGTTCCAAGCCGACCCCCACATCCCACGTGATGCCGCATCGCGCCGCCCTTGCGTCGCCGAGCTCGATGACTTCGTGGTCGAACGACAACGACCTCAACGTTGCTCCCGCGCCTCGCCTCCAGACATCGCAAAACTTTGTGCCTCCGAGATTGAACCCATCATCGACGACGCAAGAATAATTTTGGGTCGCCAAACCCAACAAGTCGCCGATAGTTGCCGCGATGATTTCCTCGAATGAATTTGTGAAAGATAATCACGATTTCTACTGTCAACCTGATTTCCTTCCTAGTTTGAGATTTGCGGCCATAGCTTAAGTTTTTTTTTAAAAACGGAATCCAATAGAGAAATGGAGGAGGGGAAATTTTCATGGATTTGAAAAAAAATGAATTTCAATTTCGAACTGGAGAGGGAAAATGGGAAATCAAAATTATTTTCTGATTTCTATTGTTTGAACAGAGACGAGCATATTTTCGATTTTCTGAAGGCAAAAGCAAGCTCAGCATAGTTTATTTAATTACAATTTTTTTCTTTTAATTTCTGAACGAACGCGTGTTCAAATTTTCAGAGAGAAAGGGAACACGTGGTTGAAATTTCTTTCAACGTGTCTTCAAAGGTTTGATAAAAAAATATTATTTATAATTTAAATTCAAATTTAAATCGTTTCGATTTTCGCAACTTAAAATTTTAACCTCTTATTGAGGCATGCCGCCAGGCGTTTATAATGTTATGGCCCTATTCCGAACGCAATGGAAAAGGTTCCGAGTCAAAATTCGATCGTATGGAGAAGATAGCTTTTTGAACCAGTTAAAACATCGAATTTTCGATTTAAATCTTAGTGTGTTAGCTTACCGTACGGTCAAACGACAACTCTGAATGCTACGAAAATTGAAATTTGGTAATACTACAATATTACGGATCCAGTGGAACTGGTTTCGTCGAATTCTGAGACTGTGCCTCGGAATGCTATTTTTAAATATCGATTTAAACGATAAATTTTCAAAACTGAATAAATCATTTCAAAATTCAATTCTGAAGCTACCATTATCTTCAGTATCATCAATATGAATCTCCTAAGCCAGCAAATTATTTTTACTAGGCTTAAAATTGAAGATTCACAATTTTACCCAAATTTCTATAATTAAATTCAAAAATTAAATTGCCAATTTCATAGTTAAAATTGAAATTCAAGTTAAAATAACTCCCGAATATTTAAAATAAATTAAATATTTCATTTCCAACTGTTAGAAATTACCGGGTCATCACACTTATCATCTCTAGCTATCCTCGATGGCAACATAACCAGTGTATGCAGGGTTACCTGTAACACCCCTAATTTTAGTTTAACATGATTCAAGATGTTTAATTGGATAGATTACATAGAAAATATAAATGGTTAAGAAGAATCAGAATTGAAAATATTAAGGTCATGCTTTAATGAACTAAATAATAAGATTGTTTTAATTTTAAAACACAAAAGAGGATATATGAAAGGGGAAAAATAGGTAGATCCACCTTTTGTTCCTTAAACCCTCTCCTCCTCATATTGTTCTCACCTTACTCATTCACAAAGCAATCTAAAAAGAAGAAAAAGGAGGCTGGCTGTAAGTAACCAAGGAGATCACAAAATCATAAAGGGATTTAAACCTACGTTTAGGGAAACTAAATCACTAATCAAATCTCAATTCCATGCAAATCTAAGGTGAATAAAAAGTGTTCCATCTCTAATTTTTCTTTTGAATTTGGTTATGGATAATACCTCAATGATTGATGTTTTTTTAACCAAGATATGGTTGGTTAGCCATTGTTTGGATAAAAGAATGGTTATTGGAATTTTTATGGAATTATTTAAATAGGTTTTAGCGGTAAAAATAAAGATTGTAATCTCCAAATGCTTTGATTTTCATATATGTTATATTAAATATTATTTTGGAGATGATTTTTTTGTTTCATATTTTTCCAAGTTATATAGATTATTTTATGAATTTCCTAAGGAGGATATAGCTTAATTTCAATTTTTAATTATTTAAAATATTTAAATATGGATTTTGGCTTTGAAATTTTACATGGCAAAGAGAAGGATATTGTCAAATTATTTTGGGATTTTTCCAAAGTAATTTTGATTTATTATGAAATTATTGTACTAGATGGGCATTTAAATGGACTATTAATTGAGGATATTAATTAATTGTTTCAAAATATGTTTCAACACTTGAAATTCTATGTGCGGTATATTGTTGGTAAAGAACTTTTATTATCCAGTACGCATTTGCCAAAGTATAAGATTTGGTGAAAAGTATTTACTTTTAAGAGAAATAAACCAATTTTCATGTTAACTACGATGATGACATGCCGCGTATACCCTCTTCAAGCCTAAAGGAATGTCGCTTCCATGAAGATCGATGTCGATAAGGATAGAAACTTATGATGGAACTTAGGTTGCTATGAATTGGTTTCATTAGTGTTGACGCCGATATTATCGGCAACCTATCCTTGAATGACATAGCTTTATTATGATTATCGAAGTGTTATAAATGATGTCATATCTCATCTACTTGACTGTTTTCATTACCTATATTGAATTCGACCCTAATTTGATGAAATTGTAGCCGAAATAAGTTAAGCCAAGATTCTTATAATGAGTCGAGGCTCTTGATGTCGTTGTGCATCAAGGTCGACAACCTTATATACATTGTTTTAATGTTTATGTCGCATGGTAACGATGCAGCATCTCTTTCTTTAATGTCGAAGAAATTTTTTTTATATATACTAAGATATTTTAAAAGGGAGAAGAGGCCTATGTTTCAAGAGGGTCGATGACCCTATATCTTAGGCAGTTAGCCGTATACTTATAAAGATTTTAAATTTTATTTAATAGGTGGATAGCCTATAGTTAATGAAGGTCAACAACATCATCTTCGACTTTGAATATTATACTTTAAAGAATTTTAAGTTTCCATCTTTTACCTTAGATAGTGTTTGACATTATTTTCAGACCGTTGTGTGTAATGAATAAAGAAGGCGGGCCTTTGACCTCTATGTTGACATTGTTAACGCCACTGACATTGATTTATACTAAACTATAAAAGAACGGAGAGCCTAAGTTTTCTAGTTCGACGTTGTCGTTAAGGATATCAATGCCATTTTAAATTGTAAACTTCGACACTATCATTGGGAACACCAATGTTGGTGAACTTTGACATCGATCTAAATTTATTTTATCTCATGGCAGTGAGCCATATGTTATTGACTTTGACTTTAAACCTTGGCGATACCATTGTTTATTTTAATAAATTCGACATGAATTATTTAGGGGTACCAATGTTATGTCACTTTGAAATGTTTAACTATAAGGGGATACATGTGAGTAACATGAATTAGATTGATATATGTGGGTAACGTGAATTAAATTGAAACATGTGGCTAACATGAATTGAATTAAAACATATGGGTAACATGAATTAAATTGTAAATGATGGGTTCGTAGTGCTCATAGAAAACTATGGGATGTGAGATGGATAGTCCATGTCATGCTGGTGATAGATAGTCTCTACGAGGATGATAAAGGATTCATAGTCATCCTAGGAAAACTATGGGATGTGAGATGGGTAGTATACATCATTTTAAGTTAAATGGAATATATGTGATGGATAATCCACATAATTTTAAATGATTAAACCATATGTGATGGGTAGTCAATATGGTAGGGGATGAGCAATCCAAGTAATAATTACATGTAAGATGAATAGTCAACATAATTTGAATATGCTTATATGTGAGATGGGTATTCCACATAGTTATAAGATGGGTAGTCAGACTAAAATAAGATGGATAGTCAGTTTAAATTGTGATGAGTAGTCATTTGAAATTAAGATGGATAATCTATTGGAATGGGTAATCCAATATATATAGCATGATTATAAATGTTATTTTCTGTGCTCTAACCATTGTGCTTGTAGGAGCATAGTATATGGTTGTTATGTTTTGGTTAAGATGCTAGTGAGGGGAAAACCCATTTCTCTCAACGGTGTAGTCTCACTAGATATCTATTTTGGTTTGAGATGGTACTTTATTATTCACTCCAACTATTGTCTGACCCAAAGTTTTTATTTCTCGTTAAACTCATGAGTGCTTATTTGAGTAGGTTGGGAGTAAGGGATTTCAGGTAACTAGTTAGATGAGTAAGCTTTCGGAGATGTGCATGAGGCAATCTAGTTATTAGGAGATCTTCTATTTTTGTTATGTAGTTTGGTTTTGTCTATTTGGATGTAATGGCAAAGTTGTATAATTGCCAAGAATTTGACTCTTATCAACTAAGGGGGCATGTTCATATGCCGCTCTTATATTATTTTGTAATAATTATATTTTCTCTGAATGTGGGTTTACGGTTGGGATTATGGAATGAATATGAAATATCATTTGTGATAGGAGATATGAAAATTTGCTATTAAACTGTGTTTAAATAAATTTTATATTCATATGCTTCTGATTATTGAGATGATTAACATAGCAGCATTTTGTCGTCGAGAATTAATAAATAATGGTCACTCTAACATCCGTAGCAGCTAGTTTTGGGCCTCATAATGGGGGATGTTATAAGTTGGTATCAGAGCATAGGTTTATAATTAAAAGAATTTTAAACCTAAAGAGATTTTGAAAACATAGGTCCTAATGAATCAGAGAATGAGATTGGGGTATGTGAATGCTATAGTAACGTACTTGTATTTGCTAAATATATGTACTCCATCTCTATTCTTCCCTCTCTCTTAGACTGTTCTTTATATCTTACTAAGGCTCGTACGCAAATTTACGAGAAGAAAGATATGGAGGTAGAAAATGGAAGAGTGAATCTAGGTAGTGGAAGCACCACAACCAATGGAAATGCTCAGCTTAACACTAGGAGGAACTAGGGTCGACAGGTAAATGCTAATAAAAATGCAAATGCCAATGTAGGTGCTGCGACACCACTAGTAAATATGGGAACTATGTATCAGTTCTTCGTCAACTTGATGTAAGCTGGAGCAACGACAGGAGTAGCTAGAGGAAATGTTGTTAACGAAGGAAGAGTTAATCCCATGACGCCAGTTGGTAATAACTATGCTAAGCTAAGTCGATATTACATCAGTCTGGGTGGAAAGCCTTTAATTGGGACTGAGGATGCAAAAAAGTGGAGAGCCGAATGTTACTTATGAAATGATTTTGCCGATTTGGGTCTGAATGACGAGCATGAAAGAGGATTAGCTTCGAGATAGTTGCAAGAAGCTGCTTTGCTCTGGTGGAACGGGATGGCCGTAGGGGTACTAGAAGAGGAATTTACTTAGGCGGGTTTTCAAAGGAGATTTAAGGAAATGGTTTTCATTTGAAGTAGCTAAATCAGCCTTGCTTAGGATGTTTATGGAGTAAGAGCAAGGGGAAATGTCATTATTAGAGTACTATGCTAAGTTTGATGAGCTATCCAGATATGGACATGCTACTATTGGCACTGTTATCAAGAGAATCGAGAAGTTTATCTAGGAGGTTGAGGCTAGAGATTGCTAGTGCTACTATTCCACATCTCAGAGATCCGTTGAATGTAATGGTGGAGATGGCTGTTAGGAAAGAAGAAATGCTTTCAACCTTTGGGAAGTGAAGTCGGTGGAGAACCAAAATTCTCAGAATAAGAAGAGGAAATTCTTTAAAAAGAAGGGAGTTCAGAAAGGAGGATCTGACAAAAAGGAGAATGCTGATATAGTTTGTTAAAAATGTGACAAGAAGGAGTACTATGCTAATGGGTGCCGATTTGATGATGGCAAGGTGGTTGTAGGAAAGCAAAATATGACGTGCTTTAATTGCAACCAGGTAGGCCATTATATGAAAAAATGTCCAAAAGGGGCCAAGGCAGGAAAAGGAAAAGACTTTGCTTTGAAATTATCTGCATCAAGACCAACAGCAGCTGAGAAGGGAAAGTTTATGATGGAAGATACGATTTTGATTCATAGCATACCAGTCAGGGTACTGTTTGATACCAGTGCATCGCGTTCATTTATGTCTCAGTTTTTTGGTAGATAGGTTATGTTTAGAACCATCATACCTTTGTACCTCCTTATGGATAGCTAATCCAATGGGATGATATGTAAGTCTAGGGATGAGATGTGACCCTCGAAAGTGTGAGTTGCTAGGTTATACTTTTTCTTACAGTTTGTATGTACTCGATTTCTCGAGTTTTGGGATTATTTTGGGAATGGATTGGCTGAGCAAATATCATGCTAGGATATTTTGCCAAGATAGGAAAATATTATCGAGACACCCTGATAATAGTGATTGAATAGTATACTCAGTTGAGAATGGGAGCAACCTTTGTTCGACTTCCCTCTTGGGTTTAGCTTTTGCTTGGTTTGTTTTCCCCTTGGTTCGACTTCTCTTTCTCCTTCTAGTCCGGTCCCCACATGTAACCTTTCCAGTATGGCATGTAGCCTACCAAATAGTATTTCCTCTTCGGTAGCTTGGATACTGAACATGATGTCTTGTTCACTACCCTAAGATGTCGAATAGGGTTTCCTGATCAGTACCCTGTGGTGCCGAACAGGAGGGTACTTCCTTGTCGAATCCTTCCCTTGTCTTTATTTCCACTTTCTATGCTACCTTCCTCTTGCCTAGTCCTAGCTTCCTTACATTGGAAATGGTTAGGCACTCAGCAACTAGATTCTCTACTGGACCGTTCTTCATGTTCTATAAAAATAATAGGTTTTCCCGGAATCAAACTCTTGACCTCTCCTTGGACATTTAGTGCTCAACCACTTGAGCTGCATAAGTTTTTTACCTTAACTCCATCATTTCAAGTCAGAATTGAACAAAAATTGGACCAACAGCTTTGTATCATTGAGTAGAGTATTCCAATACCCTTGAATGTTCCATTTTCCTGAAGTAAATGGTAAATCTTCAACGTGAGGCCTGATTCCGCTAGGTGGTTGAAATTTTTTAAGATGATTATATCTTCTAATCCATAGCTTGGATTGAGATGCAGTTTCGACCTAGGTGTATGTCCTGACCTTAAAAACATTTTACGATGCTTTGACTATATTTTCTGACTATGCCAAACTTTTCCCTAACGCTTTGCATTACCCTTGTGATTATATGATGGCGCCTCTATTATGCATCTTCTGGTCGTTTCTATGATTATTGATGTCTTTTCTTATTCAATATGATGTGCACGAAAATTCCCACAATAGTTCCCAAATACTTTGCATACATCACACCGATTCAGTTTGAACTTATAATCAAATTTGATTCAAATTTCCTCATCATTGAACAAGACCACCTCAATTTCTTTGGGAAATTCTGATGATGCATTCATCTCAACCAAGACACAAGCAAACGAGAGCCTTGATTCTTTAGACGTAATTTCATCTAGTTCAATGGGATTCCCTAGAGCATAGTAATGATACAAAGTGCCTCGACATCCTGAAATTCAGGATCTAAATGCAACAATTTAACCCATGCAGGAATAGTAGTAAGAATACCTCTATCAAATTTAAGACCAGGACTCCAATTTTTTACTATTATAATTTTAGAGTCAAATAAATAAGGACTCCCATCCTGCATTCTTTCATAATCTTTTATATCTTTAAATCGCACTAGGAAAATATTATTTTTCTTAGCAAACAGTTCGTATCTATTATTCGATTTTCATACTCGGTCTATGTAAGCTCTATTATATTATAATACCACCTTATCCCAAAAACACATACCATTATAGAATTTCCCATTTTTGTTTAAATCTATTAAAAATCTGCTCATGAATTAATGGTTTCCAGGGTAATCCCATTTACATGCTGGTACAACATAAGTTAATTTCTTACGTCCTTTGTCTTCCCTCACTTGAGAGTTTTGAAAATTCATTCTTGTACCTTCAGCCACATCAGCCCCATCCTTTTTTGTTCAAGTCAAAATTATCCTGACCACTTCCCGTGTTCTACTTGTTGGAACTGAAAATTTTCATATTTTATTTATTATGAAGAGAATTGTTTAAAGTCTGAATGATTCATCACCTAGAATGCCTTTACCTTTGTCCAAAAGGCACTAAGATCTAGCAAGCTTCTACACACTTGAATTAATTCATTGATTGATTCAAATGCGACATACTACTACATTACCAGAAGGCTCGTCATCACTAGTGGCAAAGCATTTAGGAACCATGCCATATGAAGAAGCATCGATGCGAAGAGCAGCGTCATGATTAGAAACATCATCGTGAGAATAAGCCCTAACCTCTTTTGATTCACCGATTAAGATCAAAATCTTATCAGGTGGGATGGGATCTGGAGGCAACATAGTTAGATTCATGATTCTGTCTACCTCTATGACTCGAATTATGAAATTCTTATTTCTCAAACCTTCAATTGTATATATTTTTGTTTGACATTTTTGAGAGATGTGTGACTCTAGATGCATATTTATATTTGTCTAGTACTTGTTATGTATATTCTATGTGTGGGTCTAGTGTTTCCATTTGTAGACTCACATTATGAATATAGTTTTGAGATGTACTATATTTGTAGCACCCATAATTTGGTGTTAGTCATTTAATAGTTAGTTAGCTAATTTGGCGCCAAAAAGGAATTTGTACAAACGATGGAATTTGACAATGAAATTTGCACCGTTGCATTTGTAGCGAAATTCTAAGCAATTTTTATATTTCGAGTTTTGCGATCGGGGTCCAAATGAAGAAATTACTGTCATTGTAGTTTTTGACTAATAACGTATTTGTCTTTTAGTGCACATTGTAGTTTATGACTAATATCTTTAGGGTTCGGTCTATTAATTTCGAAATTCGATTTTGCTATTGCTTTTTAGTCTTAGGTTCCGGGAGCATCCTTTTCTAATTTACATTGTAAGGGGGTAGAGGGTGGGGGTGTTTCGCTACCTTCTAAGCTTATTGGTAGCTCTTTCTTTAAGTATATAATAAAATTATATGAGTGTTCTCCTTCGTTGGAGGATCACTCATTTTCCTCAAAAAATTATTCTATTAAATTAATATAGAGCAGCTTATGCTATAAACCATGAAGAAATTATACAATGTACACGATACTTATGAAAAAGTACTAACATATGGGGAGCTAAATTTTTTAACAAACATAGTTTTGTAAAAAAGTGGTAGTTCAGCTATGTAACAGCCCGGCTTTTCGATCCTCAGGAGTCGATACTAATACATCTGCGGTATTCACGTGCGAACATCCAAGTGCCGGAAAGACTGATTGTTGGGATGGAAGAAAAAAGATAGAATAGAATCTCACAATGTGACGAGTAATATGTAATATACCAATGGTCTTTACAAAAGAAAACTATAATATATATATATATATACACACACACACACACACACATCAAATTAGAGTAATATTATCCTACCATCAACTTGGACAATTATAGCAGTCTGTCTTTACAATTGCTGATAAATACAAAGAGGAAAATATAGCAAAAATAAAGAAAATATGGGAATACTTCCTTGGAAGCATCCAACTCATCTCTTGAAGATTCAAAGCATCCGTAAATAAATCTGGAAATATGCTCAGGTTGATCTGAGCATTATAAGAAAAATAACGCCCGGATCAGTCTGGCAAAACCGACATGAGAAACAATATCAAATGGATTTTTATATTTTATAAAAACCTTTCAAAATAGAAGTATCTCACAAGACTACGTCGCATATAAACTGGATGAGTTTTTATCTTACGATAACCAAATCATTTTATTATGAAATCCAATGAAATTATACTAACGTCTAGGGGTTGAAAGTAAATATATAAAATAGGTAAAATGCTTGCATCTCATATTCCAGTAGTTGGGCACAACTAAGTCCGTATGGTATGTAATGGAGATTGGAATTCCATCAATGACAAGGATACTAGGATATTGTCTGCCACGATGTACCTCTAAATAAATGTTCTGAGGGCCTTACATGGATCCCTATGAATTAGAGTTGGCCTGCCCCTGTAAAATGACAAGCCGGATTACACCATTCCCTGAGCACTAAGGGTACAAAACATGTGCACCGGCCAAGTGTCCACTCTCCCCATGAGCTTGCATGCCCAATCCATAAATATCTACTGTAGATCGAGGAACGACTGCTCATAATGGTAGCAAACCATATAGCTCTGAAGCATATCCCATGTTTTAGTCATTACCGGGTTGTGAGGCTTGTGAAGTCACGATTACCTTTTTCCTCTCTTAGCAAATCCCACTGTGAATGCTAACATTGCCTTCAAAGAAAAATGCAATGCTACCATTCGTCCACACAATTTGTTCAGGATAAGTACAAATCGAAGGCACTACTTCTACTACATCCATTTTGGAATCACCCTCGGATTAGTAGTAAGTACCCCTTGCACTTCAAAGAAATCCATCTTCGATCATCTCGAACTAGTCTTGGACCTCTTTTAAATCATCGAATACATATTTGGTTTTAGAGTGGTTACAGTTTCAAGTCATCTCATGCAATTACACTCCCTCACTTACCGGGTGCTCCAAAACCAATTAATATTTCCAGTAAACTCAACTCCGGTTTTTTTGGGAAATAATCAAACAAGATATAGGAGCGGAGATCACCTCCTAACCATTTAAGTGGATGGATTTCGTTATCATTTGTCCTAGGAGAACAGAACGAGATTAATACGCACAATAAAGCATCATTGGATATGGCTGTGCCATATAACTCTTGTGTTTCTCCTAGATATTTCCAGAGTTATATTGACCAAAATTTTAATAGTCGGTTATTTAACTGTCAAATAAACAAACAATTAAACATAGATCAAATACCATGTGATCTCCACCATGCCTATATTAATTAATCTTTCATTAACTAAATTTCTTTTCGATTATTTGTTTTAAAATACCATCACAAAAGATATTTTTACAAACCCCTTATACTCCTTTCAATACATTGAAAAACATTTGTATCTCATAGGTATTAGTATATTAACAAAGAACTATACTTTTAATAGTTGGTAAATATATCCATATACCTATCTCAATGATATAAGTATATTAATAAAACTAAAGGAAGATTATTCTTGTTTCAAATTCATAATTAAATGGGCTAAACAAAATATCATTTATAACATTACTTACTATAAACCAAACTACTATCCTTCGGTGTTAAGTATGGAAAGAATGTTTCTATACCATCATCCTTCTATAAAATTCCTTTTTATAAGCCAATTTCATATTTATAAATCCTTTTATAAATCTATAAATTAATTTATAAAACTTCTTTTATAACTCTCTAAAATGATTTACAAAATTGCTTTCCATTTATACAACTCTTTTCTATTTATAAAATTGCTTCTATTTATAAAAAATCTTTTATATATCTCCATTTATAAAATCCTTTATAAAAATCTTTAACTCATTTTTTGTAAATCTTATAAAATTAACACATATATCACTTATAAATCCATTCCTTTATTTATAAATTTCCATTTATAGATCTCTCTTCTATTTATAAAATACCATTTATAAATCTCTCTCACGGCTACCATTTATATAATTCCTTACAGAATATCATTTATAAATCCTCTTTACAAAATATTATTTGTAAATCGCCTTTAAATATATCCTTATCATTAAGTAAAATTCCTTCTATAGAATAATTTATTGTTTACAAACACCTTTATTAAATTAATTAATCACCTTTTAAAACATCATAAATAATTAATTAATTAACTTTTAAAACATCATTAAATAATTACTAATTTACTCAAACATTATTAATAAAATAATTAGTTAACTTAAAACATCATTAACAAAATAGTTAAATCTTTTTAAACAACATTAATGACATAATTAAATATTTTAAACAATATTAACAATAAAATAAATTTAAACGTCTTTAATAATATAATCAAATAATTACTTTAAAACATTTTTAATAAGATAATTAATCAACTAAATTTAAAACATCATTTATAAACATTTAACCTCAAATTGTAATCAAATTGAAGTAAATTTAAGTCCATAGCTTCCCAAATTCAGAAAGAGGCTCATCGACCATAATGGTACATAGTCAAGGTATCATTTACTTATTTTTAATTTCCAAATCATATCATTGGTATTTACATAAGCAAGTAGATATGTAAATAAAAACAATAATTTAGCAATCAATAGCTAATCCATGACGTATCTAATTTTAATTAATCCACATATAATTGGTATATTAATAAATTTCAAGCTAAAATAATAGTAGAACATAACTTTATTCTGCTAAACAGACGCCATTAATAATCTATCAATTTAGTTATAGCAGAACAGTGATTTATTCTTCTAAATAAATGTCCAAAATAATCGATTTTATTTATAATAGCGGAATGACATTTTATTAGCCAAATGGATAACACCAATGAAATATACCTAATTAACTGCATTACTATTTAAACAACATAACTAAATTCAATCACGGTTATAATATCATAAAATTTTACCTAATCCCAACTATCAACAAGTTATACCCTAGTATTGTACTCGTCAATACGAGTTAAACGCAAAAATCCATAGGTTAAACAGGTTTAAAATGTGCAAGATAATGCATTTTGAAATTTAACACACATATTTTAATAAATTTATTTCTCACCTAGTCACACACTGGCATAGCCCATAACTTCACAAAACTGACCCGCTCCATTTGTTACAGTGACCCATCTCCAAAATAAATATTGTTCCCAGGTATACATAAACGTGACCACCCGAATCTACCTCCCTCCTTAAAACGCCACATCGGCCATAGTAGCCTCAGTCGCCATCACCAGGAACTTCGCCTCGAACCCCACCACCTCTGGCCGCGGCCATGCCCGCTTTGGTCCCTTCGTTAGACGCTAGCAAATGAAAAATAAGCCTAGCAACCAATAGCTCATAAACCATCTTTACCGCTGCCGCATCAGGCTCCACAACCTAAGCTCCCCATCTCACCTGCACACTCACGCACACTTCACGGCTTTACACACATGCATGCACATCAAAGCATATTTCTTTGTTGCAACTCATAAATATACCCAGGTCCTCACTTCTTCCCTGTATGCACCTCTCGTCCCATTCAAGTACAAACACGCCAACATGCATACACAAAAATACACACACAGAGACTAACAATTCGACAATAGTAAGTGATGGATATTATTTTGTAAACAAAAGAGGATGTGTTTTGTTTTTACAGAGGAAGTAACAGAAAATAGCCAGAAAATATGTCTGTCTATATTTTATCTCATGCGTGTCCAAGTTTGCATTTTGAGTAAAAATAAAAATAAATGATTAATGTGCCTTGTTATGTTGTTTGTGAACCAATATATAAACTAATTTTTACACAAAAACTAAGTAAACAAATTTTACACATTTCTATCACATCAAAAAACCAACAAATCCAAAATGAAGGCACATTCACATGCATGCTATGTAAATATGTGTTCAAAGTTTATGGGTTAAAGTTATGTCCATAAAATAAAAATGCGTTCAAGTTTGGTTACATGCCTTCCTTGTGAAACTAATTTCTTAAAGGCTAAGAAAACGAAATGTCAACGACCTAGAAGAATGTGGATGAACAAGGAAAGAAACAAGGGATAGTAGTTGTGTGCATGTATATTTTGTGGAAATTTTGATTTGAAAATAAAGTTTTAGGGTATTTTGCTACACAGTATCTCTTTTGCGCACAAGCCGTGAATGAAAAAAATAAAAATACGATCACGTCCAATAATACGACACAATCACAAAACAATAATAAAATATACGGTTTAACTTATTCTGTGAAATTTCAAAAATAATATTGTTTTGCCGTAAAATACGTCAAATGAAAATTTAATTATTTTTCAAATTAAAAATTACGAAAAAAATCCTATAAATTAAATTAAAAATATGTCACCAAAAATTGGATAATAATTTGAAACATTCATTTTATTATATTTTAATTCAAATTCAAAGACTAAAAAAACGAGCTGTTACATTCTCCCCCCTTAAAAAAATTTGGTCCCGGAAATTCCATCACTATCAAACCCAAAATGAATGAAGCCCACATAAATAATTAATATTTCTATAAGCCCTTATGAAGTATGTAGATCATCCGTACGCAGTATTTGATTTGATCACTTACTTGAATACATAACTTATCTTTCGAACCGGTATCGCTCACTTGACTTTCCAAGTGTGGATTCTTACTAGGCTCCTTGATTAGGAACATCCATCCTCCTTGCATAGCCATGTAGTAGATAGGAAAGTTTGGTTCCATACCAAAAACCCACAACAAGTTTTCGCCGTCAATAATTAAGTGATAAATCCTTATTCAGGTCGATGTGAAACACCTCAAAGCTATGTATTTGAATTTTAGATTAAGAACCATGCAAAGAAATGATCTACATATAACTTACATACTTATTCTTATTGGTTCTTACTTATAGTAATTTCGTTTTACTACGAAATCATATATGAAAATATTTCATAAAAAAATAACTTAAATTTTAACTTGTATAATACCTTACTATATCCTAAGAGTATATATAGAATATTATGTTCTGTTATACTTAACTAGGATGTCCAACAAAATTAAACCTGGTTTCCACTTACTATCTTCTTTATTTTACAATTTACAAAAATTTGTTTTCTAATAATTTTTCAAAAATACTTAGCTTCAATTTCTATATAAACTTAGAAGGTTTCGACTATCCAAAATTGTTGAAAATTCAATTTTATTTCAACAAATACATATTAACTAACATCATATCATAATAAGATGCACAAATCAAATTACCCTGATGCATATGATACATAAGTCCATAAAATAACCTAGTTGAGAACTTCATAAATAAACACTTAGGTCTTATTTCAAATCATTTTGAAATAAAACATAATATACATATCTCTTTTTGTATAATAAATCATGCTTTTGGAATTTAAAACAAATTTTTTTTACCAAAACAATTATGTTTAGTCTACAATGGTAGCATTTCCCCACTTAGAAACTCGAAAATGAACGCTTATGATGCTGTAGTCATCACCAGTGTTATTTTCCAACGATGGATGTTCATTTTCTCTTTTGGGGTCGAGAGATTTCGTTAATCGGATTGGAAAATATCGAATTGAGAATGAGGATATTTTCGGCCATTAACAATATAGAGAGGAGCGACCGCGTTTTTATCTCTAGGATTTGAACGAAATGAGATAGAACATGGCTTATCAAATAATATTTCAACCCGATTGACCCACGAAATTTTCGAACTTCGGACGAAGCGTGCCGCCTAGCGTTCTATATATTTTACCCATATTCCAAACACAATGGGATAGGTATCGGGAGCCAATTGCATCATATTCAGAATCTTCTATCCTTTTTAAAAAATTTCTATTCAAAAATACTTCTAAATAATACTGTCGTTCTTTTCAAAATTTGAAAAACAAATTTCAAAATACTCGGATTTAACTACTCAGATTCCCAAACTTAAATCCTTTTATTTATAAACTGTACTTACAAACCATACTTGTATAATTTAACTTTCTTATATAAAATTATTTTACAAAGTACATCTTTGTTTGGATTAAACTAAACAATGTTTATTAAAATTAAAATTTAACCTAACATTATCATTGAACGCCTTATAGTTAAACAGTAAAACTTAATTCACAAGATGTTTGTTTCAATGTTCCCACAATGATAATCTACCAAACCCATGCAGTGAAAATGTAAAACAGCTCATAAACTGGTCGAACAAATCAAACATACAATAAATAAAAATAATTGAACATTATCATTTTCTAACAAATAAACACTTCATAACTCTATAAAATTTCTAGAAATTATTCTTTTATATATAAAATATAATGCAAAGTAAAAATTATTCCATTTACCAAAATTAAAACAATACCGTGTCGATTTTCCTTATTCAAGTATTTATAAATCCCTGCTGATAACGTTAGTTAGGGACATCGACCAGAATTCATAAACCACTCAACAGACCAATCAACATATATAAACAATATTTATACCACTGACAAATACGCTCTCATATATAATAAACTCAACTATAATAAGGAATTACATTATCTTTTCTCTTAATGAGTTTACCCCATAAAGCCAAGGTTCACGCTTAACCTTCAGCTCTGATGCTAAGTGTAACAGCTCGACTTTTCAATCTTCAAGGGTTGATACTAATACATCCATGATATTCATAAGCCGAACATCCAAGTGCCAGAAAGACGGATTATTGGGGTGGAAGAAAGAAAAGACAAAACATAATCTTACAACGTGATCATGAGTAATATATAACATGTCAATGGTCATTACAAAAGAAAATTGAAATATATATACATCAAATCAGAATAATACTATCCTATCATCAATTGGACAGTTATAACAACCCATCCATATAATTGGTGATAAATAAAAATAGGAAAATACTATGAAAATAAAAAAATACAGGAATACGTTCTTGGAAGCATCTAGCTCGTCTCCTAATGGTCCAAAGCATCCATAACTAAGTCTAGAAATATGTTCGGGCAGACCCGAGCATTATAAGTAAAATAATACCCAGATCAGTCTGGTAAAACCAATATGAGAAACACATTCAAATGGATTTTTATTCTTTATAAATACCTTCAAAATAAAAGTTTCTCTAAGACTACACTGTATATAAACACGGATAGGTTTCTTTTACCTTATGATAACTAAATCATTTTATTATGAAATATAGTGATATTATAATTATGTCAAGGGTTGAAAGTAAATATATAAAAATAGCTGAAATGCTTGCATCTCACATTCCAGTGGTCGGGCACAATTAATTCTATAAGGCACATATTAGAGATAGTATTTCCATCAATTACAAGGTTACTAGGGTGTCGTTTGCCACAGTACACATCTAGATAAATGTTCCAAGGCCTCCATATGGACTCCTAATGGAATCAGAGTCGGTTTGCCCCTTTAAAATGACAATTCGGATTGCATCATTCCCTGGGCAACAAGGCTTTAAAACATGTCCGCCGGACTTGGGCCCACTCTTTCCCCACATATGCATACTAAGTCCATAAATATCAATTCTAGAATGAGGAACGACTATTCCTAATAGTATCGAACCATGTAGCTTTGAAGCATATCCCCTTTTTAGTCATTACCGGGTTGTTAGGCTTATGAAGTTGCGATAATTTTTTTCTCTCTTAATAGATTCCACTTGAAATGCTAACACTACCTTCCAAGCATAGTGAAATGCCAACATTCTTCCATACAAGTCATTCAAGATAAGAACAGATTGAATGCGCTACTTTAACTACATCCGTTTTGTAATCAACCTCTGGATTAGTAGCAAGTGGCCCTTGCACTTCAAAGAACCTTGTCTTCTATCATCTCCAACTAGTTTTGAACCTCTTCCAAAAGCATCGAATATGTATAGGTTTTAGAGTGGTTATAGTTTTGAGTCATCTCATATAAGTACACTCCCCTGCTTACCGATTGCCTCAAACCGATCAATATTTCTAGTAAGCTCAACTCCGGTTCTTTTGGAATAATTAGACAATACATAAGAGTGGAAATCACCTACTAACAGTTTAAATAGACGGATTTCCTTATTATTTGTCCTTGGAGAACAAAATGAGATTTATATGCATAGTACAACATCTTTGAGGATGACTACGCCATATAACTCCCGTGTTTATCCTATATATTTCTGGACTTATATTTTGGCAAGGATTTTGATAGTCGATTATTTAACTATCAAATAAACAAATAATCAAACATAAATTAAATACCATATGAGATCCACTAAGCCTCTATTAATTAATCTATCATTAATTAAATCTCTTTTCGATTATTTGATTTAGAATACCTTCACAAAAGATATTATCACAAACCCTTTATACTCCTTTCAATACATGGAAAAACATTTATATCTCACTTGTATAAGTATATAAACAAAACACTATACTTTAAATACTTAGTAAATATATCCATATATTTATCTCAATGGTATAAGTATATTAACAAAACTTAATAAGATTTTCTCTTTTTCCAAATTCATATTTAAATAGGCCAGTCAAATATCATTAAAAACATTACTTACTATAAACCAAACCACTATCCTTCGGTATTAGGTATGAAAAGAATGTTTACATACCACCATAATTAAAAAGGATTATTTATCAAATCAAATCTCATTCTTTTTATAAAATTCTTTTTTATATGCCTATTTCATATTTATAAATCTACTGATTAATTTATAAAATTCTTTTATGGCTCTCTAAAACAATTTATAAAATTTCGTTCCGTTTATACAACTCTTTTCTATTATAAAACTAGCTTCTATTTGTAAAACTCTTTTATAAATCTCCCTTTATAAAATCCTTTATAATCCTTTAATTCGATTTTTTATGAATATCGTAGAATTAACATAGATCTTAACTTGTAAATCTATTCCTTTATTTATAAATTACCATTTATAAATCTCTTTTTTACTTATAAAATATCATTTATAAATCTCTTTTACAACCATCACTTATAAAACTCCTTTATAAAATATTGTTTATAAATCCCCTTTACAAAATATCATTTGTAAATCACCTTTAAATAAATCCTTTTATTAAGTGAATTCCTTCTATAAAACAATTTATTATTTATAATTACATTTAGTAAATTAATTAATTACCTTTTAACGTCATAAAATAAATAATTAATTAAGTTTTAAAACATCATTAAATAATTTATTTATTTATTTAAAAATTATTAGTAAAATAATTAGTTAACTTAGCACATCATTGATAAAATAGTTAAATCTTTTTAAACAACATTAATAATTAATTAAACGCTTTAAAAAATATTAATAATAAAATTAAACAACTTTAAACATTTTAATAATATAAATAAATAACTACTTTAAAACATTATTGATAACATAATTAATCAACTAACTTTAAAACATCATTTATAAACTCTTAACCTTAAATTGTTATAAAATAAAGTAAATTTAAGTCTTTAGCTTCCCGAATCTAAAAAGAGGCTCGATGACCACAATGGTACTTAATCAAGCTACTATTTATTTAATTTTAACTTTCCAGGTCATATCATAAGTATTTACATAAGAAAGAAGATATATAAATAAAATCAACCATTTAGCAACCAATTGCTAATCCATCACTTATACAATATTAGTTAATCCACAAATTAATTAATTGACATATGAATAAATGTCAAACTAATATAATAGGAGAATGGAGTTTTGTTCTGCTAAATAGATGACAGCAATAGTCTACTAAAATTAATTATAGGAAAACGGTGTTTTATTATGCTAAATTGATGTCCAAAATAATCTATTTCATTTATAATAGCAGAAAGACACTTCATTTGGTTGAATAGATAAAACCAATGAAGTATAATTAATTTAACTACATTATTATTCAAACAATGTAATGAAATTCAATCACTGTTTTAATATCATAAAATTTTACCTTATCTAAAGTATTAATAAGTTATACCCTAGTGTTATACTTTTTAATACGAGTATAAGCAAAAATCGGTGGGTTAAATTAATTTAAAATGAGTAAGATATGGCATTTTTGAAATTTAACACACATATTTTTGTTAATTTAAAACAAACAAATATAATTACTTTTCACCTAGTCACACTCTAGCCCAACCCATACCTTCATAAAACTGACCTGCTCCAATTGCTATAGTGACCCGGTTTTAAAACGAATATTGTTTCCAGGTACACAAAAACTCGACCACCCGAATCTACCTCCCTCCCTATAATATCGCCCCGGCCACCATAGCCTCAACCGCCATCACTTGGAGCTCCACCTTGGACCCTAGCACCTTTGGCCATAGCCATGCCCACCCCATTCCCTCCATTCTATACCAGCAAATGAAAATCCAAGCCTAGAAACCAACAGTCCATAAAGTCCTATTCACCGCCACTACTGTTATGCCATCTTCCACCACCTACGCTATTCAACTAAGTCGTGGACCAAGGCCCAAACTTCACTTTATTCCTATCTTACCTGCACACTCACGTAGAATCCCGACCATGCAAACACATGCCACATACCAAAGCATATATTCCGCACTGCAACTCATAAATATACCCAGGTCCTCACTTCTTCCCTGCACGTACCCCTCATGCAAGTGCACACAGGCCAACATGCATACCACAAATATACATGCACTAACGATTCGACAATAGTAAGTGAAGGATATTATTTTTTAAACAAAAGAAGAAGAATAAGAATTGAAGAAAAGTTGCTCTGTTTTTTGTTTTTGTAGAGGAAGTAAAAGAAAATAGCTAGAAATGTGTGTGCCCATATTTTATCTCATGTATGTCCAAGTTTGCATTTACAGTAATATAAAAATAAAAACAAAGAGTGTGACTTGCTATGTTGTTTGTGAACCAATATATAAAACAATTGTTACTTAAAAACTTAGTAAACCAAATTTTACACACTTCTATCATATAAAAAAGACACAAATCCAAAATGATGGCACATTCGCATGCATATTGTGTAAATATGTGTTCAAGGTTTATGAGTGAATGTTGTGTCCATATAATAAAAATACGTTCAAGTTTTCTTATGTGTCTTTCTTGTGAAAGTAATTTCATAAAGGCTAAGAAGTTGAAAAGTCAACAACCTTGAAGTATGTGCATGAAAAGGCGAGAAACAAGGGATAATGGTTATGTGCGCGTATATTTTATGTAAATTTTGATTTGAAAATAAAATTTTGGAGTACTTTGCTATATAATATCATGTTCGCGTACAAACTGTGAATGACAAAAAATAAAAATATGATCGCGCCCAACAATGTGACACGATCATAAAACAACAATAAAATACATATGTTAGCTTATTATGTGAAATTTTAAAAATAATACCGTTTGCTGTGAAATATGTTAAATTGAAATTTAATTATTTTTCAAATTAAAAATTATGGAAAAACCCTATATATTAAATTAAAAATACATCATCAAAAATAGGATAATTATTTGAAACATATATTTTATTACATTTTAAATTCAAATTTGAGGACTCAAAAATTATTACTCGTTACAAGCGATATACACAAAATTATATACATAAAATATGTCCAGATTATATACATAAAATATTCCTACTTAACATTTTAAATGCAACATAGAACACAAATTTACTGTAAAAAGCATTTTTTTATTCAAATTAAAAAAAATTCAACAAAAACTGATTAAATAACATATCATTTGTAATTTAAATCAAAGACCCACTACCAAAAGGAGTAGTATATTGCAGAATATAAACAAAATAAATACAATAATATTATGATATGTTTTGGAGTTTTTGGTTTATCTATCCACATCTGTAACACCCTATAATTTGACGTTAGTTATTTAATTAGTTAGTTAGTTAATTGGCTAGACTCCAAAAATAAAATTCGTGCAAATGATGGAATTTGGCCATGAAACTTGCACCACTACATTTGAGGCAAAATTCTAAGCAACCTTCATATTTGAAGTTTTGCTATCGAAGTCCGAATGAAGAAGTTATAGACAAAAAATAATTCAGAATGAAAATAAATAAATAAGAAAATTTAACGTTTTTAATTAGTTAGATAGGGCTTATGTCAACCTGCATATTAGAGCGGTTGACCAGGGGTGGTCGACCCCTAGGAAAGGGGCGGTCAACCGCTTCATGTGTGGCGACTCTAGTAAACCTAAGCCATGTATGGTTCGGATTTAATATATTTCGATCTAACGTTTTGGTTGATTCTAACGCCTTTAAATTCAGGCTCATTCCTCCCTATTCTTCTCATATTTTCCTGGACGCGGTAGCGAAACTCTTCCATTTCTTCTTCTTCACTTTCTTTCTAAATTATATATAAAAAAGATATTTGTATTTATATTCATATAAATTGGAGAAAAATTGAAATCTAGTAAAAAGAAGAAGAGAAGTGAATCGACTATACGACTATTTAAGGTAATTTATATATTTGTATCTATTTTCTTTTCTAATCCCAAATCTCTTCTTAGATGCCTAATTCTATTATATGTATATATATACTTTTATACATATCTCTTGAATTAAAAAGGATTAAGAGATGAAGTCAAAGGTTCTACTTCAGATTCGAAGTTTTGGATTGCTTTTAAAAGATGAGTGAGAAATTTTATAGACTATTATAATATAAAAATTATCCCATTGGTGTTTATTTGATTTTTTTGCCAAATTGGATGATTGTATATGAGTTTCAACAAACAAATTGAATATGATATGTAATAATATCGCCTATATATTCTTATTTATGAATTTATTTAGAATTGTTACAACTTGATCTGAAAATCAGTCCAAAAGTATGTATTTTGAATATTAATTTGAATGGAATTTATTCCTGATCTGAAATAGATTGTATAACAAATGTTATGAATTTGGATTATTACTCTAATCTTGTTGGAGTGTAAACTTCTCTATGTTTGGAATTGTTGGAATTTAGATCCATTTAATATTTGTAAAGTTGATTTCTTTTCCTTTTAGGAAGAATACAGCGTTTGATCTAGCAAGGGATAGATATAAATAAATAAAAAAGATGTGTAAAATATGAATTCATTGTAGTTAACACTGTATATTTCAGTAATAAAAAGAAATGAGTATTCCTTATAATTTCAAACGATTTAATCTTTTATAATTTAAAGTTAAATCTTTTCTTTTGGACTAATTTATTGTAATTATTGCAGATAATCTTTTCAAACATGATTCTTCCAATTTAACATGGAAAAGGATATTCAATTGAAGATTTTTAACTTGGATATATTTGATAAAAGTAATTATTTGTACGTAATTTACAGCTCTTATAATAATTAAAATAAAACTTAGCTAATAACGTCGCTTGCACGTAATATTCGCATATAGGATAATTAATTAATGGGAAATGAATTTAAAAGGTTGTAACTTCAATAAATGGAAATAAATGGTAATAAAGATGGAAGTTGAAATAATTTGATAGGGTAAATGGGTTAATGAGACTAATAAAAATGAAATAGCTATAAAAGATTACTAATTTGAAATTAGTAATCATACATGTCTTAGGAAATGTCATTTAGGATTTTATGGACTAACTAACATTTATGAACATAAAAAGGGGATTTATGGGTAGATAAGTATTTAAGTAATCTTATTAACTTAAATACAAAGGGAATTAGTAAGCTAAGCCCAATTTCTACCTAAGATAATATAAGCAAAGACTTAGAATGGTTAAGTGGACTTAATGGGTTAGTGATGCGAGGTCTGTATAGTCACTCGACGGAAGGCTGCCTTTCACTTTGAGGCTACAAGTGAGGAGTCCACCTTGGGGTTAGGTATTAAATGATAAAGGCCTATCTATAAATAGGTGTTAAATGGTCAGGGGTCTGCCTAGTCCTTATTAATGAGATATTAAGTGGCTTGGGTACAATCTCTCACATTCCTAAGCCACATTGAATATAGTACCAATGAGGAGTCCGTCCGAGGATATGTATCAAGTGATAGGGACCTGCCTAGAATACAGGTACTAAATGGTTAAAAGTCCGCCTAGACCTTTTTAAAGGTATTAAGTGGCTTGGTCATTAAATTTTGAAAGCTTTAAATAATGATTGGAGGTTTTTGTAGCTAGGACCCACCGACTATTGACAGAATTGTTAGGAAACAACCTTGGGAATTGGTCTTAAATGATGGGATCTACCTTGATTTAGGACTTAAATGATGGGGTCTACCTTGATTGAGGTCTTAAATGGCAGATTCTTCCTATTTCTCTTTTAAAAGTATTATAGAATACCGCTTCATATTTAGAAGTATTAAGTGGAAAATGCGTTTAGAAGTATTGGATGAGCGACGACCCACCTCTTCGACCTTCAGAAATTGGCACTAATACATCCTCGGTATTCAGGTGCCATAAATTCAAGTGCAGAAGGTGATGATTATCATAAGGTGAAAGAAAATAATGGTAAAAGACAAACAAAATAGAATCTCACATCGTATTCACCGTTTAATTATACATATGAGTAGTACATGCAATTACTCTAAATTGCTCCATCATAGTTCTAGTAAGTACTAATCCAGCCAGGGTAGTTATAGCTGTCTATCCTCGATAATGATGGTAGATACATAATACAGCGGAATTAATAGATAACTTTTTATAGAGGACCCAAAATACTCCATGCTCCTTCTTGAACTTCTCCATGCTACCTAACATCTCTAGAGGAATGTGTCCACACCTTTGAAACCTTTGGACCTAGCTAGACCGGCCTACCCATAGATCCATCTGGCGGTAGATAGAACCGAATATGACAACACCTCATGTTGTGGGAATTCCAACTCGAGACCAATCAAATCAAAACCCCAAAGTATAATGAAAAATGAGATTATGGTAAGAAGTGCAAAAACAACCAATGAATATCTCAATCCAAACTCAATCCAATTTAAAACCAACCATAACCACCAAACAAGCAATGGAGAAACAAAGCAATAACGATAAAATTAAACCACTCACCAATTTATAGTGGTTCCACTAACGTCTTGTTAGTGTACACCCAATTTGAGAGAGAACCTTTATCAATACAAATAGGAATAGTACAATAGATTGATTACAATTATCAATATTCAAATAGAATAGATTTGTGGAGAAGAGAATTGAAGAAAACAAGCTTTAGATAAACCCTAGTTAA
Source organism: Allium cepa (assembly GCA_030765085.1). Taxonomy (NCBI): domain Eukaryota; kingdom Viridiplantae; phylum Streptophyta; class Magnoliopsida; order Asparagales; family Amaryllidaceae; genus Allium; species Allium cepa. The sequence goes on along the minus strand of CM060944.1, from coordinate 288,833,720 downwards.
TCGAGGATAAACCGTTGATTAAACCCTTAGAGTCTTCTCGCTTTGAATCCTGGAAATAGCTCATAAAGGGAGAGATCTTTCCTTGGAAAATTCCCAAAATGCCCCTTCCTTCACAAATCATCACAAAACTATCCGAGCTGAAAATAGGCCGAAAATTGTCAGAGACGTCTGTTACATTATGATAGACATCTATCATATGTTTCAGGAAAGGCTTCCCTGAAACCATAAATGTTTATCCCAAAGTGACAGACGTCTGTCCCAAGCCTTGGATTCCAGATCCTGCCATCACAGATGTCTGTCACTTTATGACAGACGTCTATCGCTTGATGCTGACCACAACACTCCTCCTTCATCCCCATGTCTTCCTCCTTCGAGCTCCAATTTATTAACCGTCTTCTCGATCACCAAGCTACTTTTGAACACTTTAATTATCCATATAGTGTTGCCAAAATTGAACATTCCACCTTAACACTATATGCAATTCCATCACCAACGGCCGATAATGCAAAATTATCGCCACTTCTACCTTTAACCAAATAAGCATGGATGCTTTCTTAATGAGCTCCAGCAAAGCCACAACCCATTATACTCTATCAACAAGCTTAGGCAAAGCCCCCACCCGCTAACGAAATGTTGAAAGCCATCTCACCAAAAGAAAAAAGCACCAAGGAGTGTAAACTAGTACTCACCAAGAAGATAGAACCATAATCTCTCATCGATACTCTTCCCGATCCATAACCAAGCTCCTCCCTCAATCGCGCCACCACATGGCACCTAGCACTTTTTACAAGCGAATCAAGTTCAAGCAATGCTCGAACTTCCAACCGACATGTTTTGGTGAACATATCCACTGCGTTTTCCTTTATGTGCACTTTTCGAAGATATACTTGCTTATCTTCATCCATGGCTATTAAAAATGACTATCTTACTTCAATATGCTTAGTCCTTGAGCTAAACGCCAAATTCTTCGCTAAGTGAATATCACTCTGGTTATCACATCAAACATCAATAATATGATGCTCGTATCCTAAGTCACACAACAATTGCCTTAAATAGAGTGCCTCCTTTGCCGCCTCCACAACCGCTATCAACTCCGTCTCCGTAGTGAATAAAGAAACTACGGTTTGCAATCTCAATCTTCAACTTATGGACGTACCACTAAGTGTGAAGACATATACGAAAGTTGACTTTCTATGATCCCTGTCACTGGCGTAGTCTGAATCACAATAACCAACTAATTTGCAATCCATCCCCTCACCCGCCTAAACAAGACCATGAGATGATGTACTTATAAGGTATCTCAATATAAGCTTCACAGCCTCTCAATGCGATTTCCCTGGATTAGCCATATACCGACTTACCATCCCGATGACATTTGCAATATAGGGCCCCATACACACCATGGCATACATCAAACTTCCAACGGCACTAGCATATGATATCTTTGCCATATAAGCCTTGTCTTTCTTCAAGATAGGCGATTCCTTAATCTAAAGCTTCACATGCAAATGTAAAGGTGTATTTGGCGCCTTTGCATTCTCCGTGCTAAAATGGCAAAGCACTTTCTCTATATACTCTTTTTGAGTCGATTTTAACTCAAATCGATTTCGATCCCTCTTTATTTCCATGCACAATATCCTCTTTGCTTCTCTAAGATCCTTCATTTCGAATTTCGATTTTAAACTCAATTTTAACTTGTTGATTTCATTCTTATGTTTTGAAGCAATGAACATGTCATCCACATACAAGAGTAAATACACCCAACAATCATTTTCCAACATCTTCAAATAAACACAATCATCCTTAATGCTTCTTTCAAAACCATTTTCAAGCATAAAATGATCAAATCTCTTATACCATTGTCTAGGTGAATGCTTTATACCATATAGTGATTTCTTTAACTTGCAAAACAATTTTGACTTACCATCTACAAAAAAACCTTCTGGTTACTCCATGTAGATGTCTTCATCCAAGTCACCATGCAAGAAGACGGTTTTCGCATCGAATTGCTCTAACTCCAAGTCGTGAATAGCAACTGTAGCAAGTAATATTACAATTGAAGTATGGAGTACAACCGGTGCAAATATCTCATCATACTCATTTCCCTTCCTTTATGCAAATCCCTTAGCCACTAATTTAGCTTTGTATCTCCCATCGTCCTTCACGTTGTGTATCCATTTGCACCCAATAGCATGGTTTCCTTTAGAAAGTGAAACAAAATCCCAAGTTTGATTCTTCAGCAACGATTGCATCTCTTCCTCTATGACACAAATCCACTTCGAGTTATCGCTCGTATCCATGACGTCATTAAAGCCCATTGGCTCATCTTGGACTAAATGAAGAGCATAATCCTAATTATCACAAAAGCTAAGATAGTTCTAATGACCGTATCTATTAGGTAGCCTTATCGCACGGCGACTTACCTGATTAGAAATACCATCACCCAAACTCCTTTCGGCTCCACCTTGAACCGAATCATCTCTAGAATTATATACATCACTATCACTACTAGTGGCACCCTATGGACTATGTGATGTAACATCAACTGCTTCCTCCTCACGAGCATCTCCAACTATTCTAGTCCTCTGATGAAAGATGCGAATAACTTCCTTCTCCTTTGATTCACCATGACCTAAATCCGGAACATCCGATGAACTCTTATTCTCCTTGAACAAAGTCGACTCATCAAAAGCACCATGACGAGAATTCATAGCCTTCTTGTTTTCTGGATTCCAAATCAAATAGTGATTTACACCGTCCATATAACCAAGCAAGACCCCTTAGAAAGCTATGGGCTCAAGCTTATCATTTTCCGGATCATGCATATAAATTGAAATACCAAACACACAAAAATAAGTCAATGCGCTTTCCCTTTCACACTCCCTTTAGAATTTTGTTACCAATAGCCAAGCACGGAATTTGATTAGCAATATGCACTGCGGTTGACAAAGCTATGGCCTAAAATCCCTCAGACAAACCTGATGTCGATCCTAAGTATCGAGCTATCTCAAGTAGAGTACATTTCATTCTCTTCACACTCCATTCGACTACGAATCTCCCAATGTTGTAAAATGCCTTTGAATACCATGATGCCTGCAAAACTCCAAAAACTCTTCAAAAACATACTCTCCGCCATTGTTGGACCTTTGAACACTCAAAGACTTGCCACTCACATTCTCAACAAGAGCTTTCCATGCTTTGAAATTTACAAATGCCTCCGACTTGGCCTTTATTACATACACTCATACCTTTCGAGAAAAATCATCTATGAAAGAAATATAATAGCAAGCTCCCATAAAGAGTTACCGGTGTCGGTCCCCAAACATCCTTGTGAACATACTCAAGAACTCTTCTTGAATCATGTTTTCCTTCACTGAATGACACTTCAGTTTGCTTGCTCATGACACATTCCTTGCAAAACTCTGGTTTGTTGAAAATTTCTCCATCGATCACCTCCTTATTTCGAAGAATATCTAAACTCCTTACCGTGGCATAAACCAATCTCAAATGCCACAACCTAGTCAAATCCAAGCCACGAGAACTATAAACTCCCACACAAGTTTCTCCTTTTATAGTCACACCTTGAAGCAAATAAACACCAAGAGCCCTAGCACGCTTCATCACCACAAGTGCACCTTTCGAAACACGCAAGCTATCACTCTCAATAGTGATCTTACATCCTGAAGAATCCAGCTGCCCCCAAAGAGATAAGAGACTTTCGAAGTTCAAAAACATAGCATACATTTGTGAGAGTATGAACCACTTCGTTAAACATTCGTATTTGCATGGAACCAATGCCGTTTGACTCACAAATAGCACCGTTAACTAAAACAACTGAAGTTCCCTCTGTATCGATATAAGAGGAAATATAATTCTTGTTTGACGTCATATAATAAGGCACCCTCGAATCGAGCACCCATTCGCTACTCGAAACATCTGATGCTACCACCGTCAAAACATCTACGTCTCCCTCACCAACTCCACTCTCCCACGCTACGGATGAAGATGCTACTTCCTTATTTTCCTTCTCCTTGTCCAGACACTCATTCTTTAAATACCAGATTTCTTGCAAATAAAGCACTTACCATTCATTCCTTCGACTTTCCTCTCCAACCGAGCTTCCTTTGTCTAGAACACCTCTGATTCCCTTTCTTCTCATATCTCTCCTTCTCCATAAACAAACCATGAACACTATTAGCAATGCTACTTCCATCACCCAACTCCTTCATTTGATCTTGCAACTTCTCGCTAAGAAGACCCATTTTGACATCATCAAGAGTCAAAGTATCCCAACTATAGATCAAACTATTTGAGAAACCCGTATAACGATCCCACAAAAAATACAATAATATTATTGTCTTTTGCTCTTCCTCAATATTCAAATCTACCGCCTTCATCTTCATTAGCAAATCATCAAAGAGATTTAAGTGCACCTTTAGCTAAGTACCCTCCTTCATCTTATAGGTGAAGAACATTCGCAACAAGATAAAACGATTAGTCAGTGATCTCTTCATGTACAACTCCTCTAACTTGTCTCATATACACTTAGCGGTAGTCTTAGCATTTATTTTGAAGATAACATTCTCACTCATAGAAAGTTGAAGTGTAGTGAATGCCTACTCTTTCGTTTCCTCTCTCTCAACATCCGAGATGTTCGCCGGCAACAAATGTGTATTAAACACTACCTGATGCACATGATTCCACCTAAGAATTGCTTTCATCTTCCATTGCCACTTTTCGAAATCATTATCACCATTTCACTTGTCTATATCGAATTGTGATCCCAAATCCACGTATGATCAACATACATACGGTGGTACACCACTTGGACTAACCATTGAGAGACTACCCGATGTATTATCTGATTCCGGCATTTCCACAACCACCTACCAACACTAAAGCTCTGATACCAAATGTTGTAGAAATTCCAACCGGAGACCACTCAAATCAAAACCTCAAAGCACAGTGAAAACAAGATCATGGTAAGAAGTGCAAAAACAACCAATCAATATTTCAATCCAAATCTCAATCAAATCTAAAACCAACCAAATCATCAAAAAAGCAATAAAGAAACAAAATAATGACGATAGAATTAAATCACACACCAATTTATAGTGGTTCCATTAACATCTTGTTAATGTACATCCACTTTGAGAGAGAACCTTTATTAATACCAATAGGAAGAATATAAGAGATTGATTACAATGACCAATATTAAAATAGAATGGATTTGTGGAGAAGACAATTGAAGAAAAATAGTTTTAGATAAACCTTAGTTAATGGAGGATAAACCCTTGATTAAACCCTTGCAGTCCTCTCACTTTGAATCCTGAAAATAGACTATATAGGAAGATTTCTTTCCTTAGCAAATTCCCAAAATGCCTCTTGAACCTTCACAAATCATCGCAAAATTGCCTGAGCCAAAAATATACTGAAAGTCATCACAAACCTATGTCACATGATGATAGACATCTGTCATATGTTTCAGGAAAGCCTTCCTGAAAGCATAAACTTATGTCCCAAGCCTCAAATTCTAAATACTTCCATCACAAATGTCTATCACTTTATGATAGACCTCTGTTTCCTGATGCTGACAATAATACTACTCCTTCATCGTCATATCTTCCTCCTCCGAGCTTCGATTTGCGAATGATCTTTCCATCACCAAGCTACTTCCAACCATTTCAATTCTCCATATAATGTCACCAAAATTCAATACCCCGAACGTAACCGACCTATCCGGGATATCATAGCATACACAACAAACTTAACATATAGAGAGTAATTTAAAAAGGTGATGGCCATACCCTAATAGTTGTAAACCACATAGCCTTACGGCATTCCTTGTTTAAGCCATTTTCGGGCGATCAGGCCCAAGGTAACAATTACCTTTCACATAGCACATTCCACTTTGAATTCCATATTGCTAATTCCATCACACACCATTGATTTCCATAAATGTACAACCTTTAAGCTCATACATTTCAGAGAAGGGCGTTAAGTGTAAGAGAGTTACTTTATATATCACTAAACGATGTACGTTTGTAAAAACTAATGTACGTGTATGTTAGAAATTCAATGTAAGACATTCGTCCATACAAGTTGTCCAGGAACAGGACAAACCAAGGGAACTCTTCTACTATATCTTGTCAAGAATCACCTCTAGGATTAGTAGTGGTTAGCCCTTGCATTGAAGATCAAATGAAGGTACTACTAACACATATATATGATATGGGAAATTCCCCCGAAGGTTAGTGACAAGCAGCCTACATTCCATCTTCTAATTTATTATCATTCCATGTCTTCACCATTGAACGTGTAAATTATTATGAAGTTGTTTTCAAATAAGAATCACCCAAATCCGATACTAGTTCCTTCAAGCCAATCATTGATAAAAATATGTTAAGCTTGAGGGTGATTACCATTTCATTTATCAATATATTTTATCAAATAAAATATTTCATTTAGAGATATAAATCTTTAAATCATATTATTTTCCAGTATATATAGAATCATTAAACCTCTCTTTAACTTTGGAAATACCAAATCAAAATCTTCTCTCAGAAATCACATTGGAAAACCTTATTGAGTAAAAGTGTTGATACAAATTATACTAATTCTACTCAACATCAAATTCTGTATTTAACAATTACTATCCATCGAATAACAATGAAATCACCTTTTAAATTCACACTGCTAGTATGGATTCCCTCCTAGGAATTTAATACCAAGTGTAAGAAGATTATTTCTATACAATCCAGGTTATATTAAATTTAGAAAAATTAAATCTTTTATACTTGCCTAGTTTTTGACATTTCAACATTATCTATCCCTCACCGAGGAAAGAGGCCAAGTGCTCCAGGGCACTGGTTACTCCTGACAAACTTCTTAGTTTAAGCACCTCACATCCGAATCTCACGAATAGAAAAATCCAGTCTACTCATCGGCTTTTAGAGCCAAGATTAAATCATTTATTTATATCAGCTTTTCTTTTAAATCATTTATTTAAACTCTTTAAATTAAATGATAGTACCTCAACATTATATTTGAAATAATTATTTATTTATTTGAAAACATTTAAAAAAATTAGGGGAATACTTAAGTTTAAAGAAATATTTCAAAAGTTACTAAAAACTGCTGCAAAATGTGATGCGAATAGTTCTTTTAAGGCTTATTTGATCAAAACAACTTTTAGATCATTTATAAATTCATTTTTATAACTCAAATACTTTGAAAACGTTTTAAAATATTTATATAATTTATTCTATATTTAAAAAAAATTAACAATATCAGTTTTAAAATTTTATCGCTTTAGTTTCCCAACTACCAAACTGTGACCACTTTGAAAATTTGTTTTGCTCATATTTCAAAATCTACTAAATGAAATTTCGATCATTTTCTTTTGCTTGAAAACTATGATTATAAAAATTTGGAAAATTCTTATTACAAAGAATTCTGACTCTGATTCCTTGGTATAAATGGATTTAAACTTTTATAGTGCAAAATCGTGAACTACCATTATGCAACGCGCCTATTTTTGACTCAATTTTCATAACTTGTCAAAACTCCACTAGACTGGATTTTAGTGTTTATAAAACATTTCTATCATTTTAAACCATTTTAAAGAGGTTAACAATCTCATATACACCATTTCAATTATTAAAGGAAAGTAATGTCCCTTATGATATTCGATGTATTAAACGTGAATTGTTTACGTAACATAAATATTATCATATCCAAACATGTTTCACAATCATCACAACCAAGCATAGCCAAACATATATATCATCCAAAATATCATATTATAAATAGAGTTTCTTACATTGAGTTTGTATCTAACTTTACTAAAATTAGCTATAGCTTCGCTATGATCGAACTGGAGTCTATGGAATTGAGCCATGGACCTTTGGGAAGGCTCGACTTATGCTTGCTAGTAGAGGCGGGATCTGCCTTGGGTGGTGAATGGTGTGGCCGTGGGTTTAGAGGAGGAGAATGAGTGGTTTTCGCTTTGGTTTTGAGGTGTTTGATAATATATATTTAATACAAAATCCTAATTCCTTTTTACCATAATTTTTTTCATTAATTTCCTAAGGTAGGATGCCTTTAAAGTGGAGTATAAAGAAGTGAAAACGCTAAGGAAAATAAAGAGGAAAATGTGAACGGAAATGAAGATGGTTGGTGGGTATTATAGGCAAATATGTGAACTAAAATATCATAACATTTATTCGCTGAAACATCATCATTGCCTCATCCATTTGCCTCCCTCCTCCATCACCTTGCACGGCCGAACATCCCCCCTTGTGGCTGCTTCATGTGCTTGTACTTTGGGTACAAGAGGTTGAGTTTGGATTGCTTAAGGATGATTTTTAGGAAAATATCTAGATATTTTGTAATATATATGTTTAAATATGCTATATATATATATATGTATATGTGTGCATATGACATGTATGTGCATGTATATGTATGTGCACATGTATATGTGCATATGTATGTCACAATGATCCATAACGTTATACAATTTTTCTACTTTTTATTATAAAGAAATCCAGTTCTGATTTCCAGTCATATTTTCACTTCTTATTTAATATATATACACATACATATACATATATATATATATATATATATATATATTTAAAAGAAAGTCTGATAATAATATTTCTATCATTATATAATAATTAAAAGGACTTATTTATTGAGTAATTAAATCATTTAAATACAATTTGAATTAAAAAAATCATTTATTGCAAAATAGTGATATCATTGATAATCTTGTAAAGAGACTTAAATTTCAAAAGTAAAATAAATAATTTTATTACATATTCTCTCTCATATAGATAAATTAGTATATGTGTCCAGCTCCATGCACAATGTTAAATTGTCTAAGAGCTATTTATTGATAAAATGGTTTTCGGTCATTCAACGATATTTTCCAAGGTGTATACCTTTGTAGATATTTGTTTCAAAATAAGGTTACTGGTATTATTTATTGTCCAAAAAATTACTATTTATGTTATAAAAAAAATCTTATTTTTTTTATATTTCAAAATTTGACCAAAGTGCTGAATTTGTGGTTCATTACAGGATGGTTGATAAGACTTCGTCGGTATTCTACACTTTGGGAAGGGGTAAGTAAGTAATCGTGTGTGCAATGCAAGGTTAAATCAGAATTGCTAACCTTATTAGACATAACTATTAAATGGAAGTCAATTGATATAAGTTTATGTTATAGACAGTTTATAGATTTTTAAGTAACTAGAACGTTGTTCTCACCCCCTTCTCACTAGAAACCATAGGAAGATTTAGAGGATCATGTCAATGGAGTTGGAAGTGCTTTGTCTTGGAGAAGTCTTCATTTCTTTCATGCTCGATGCTGATGTGGCAACATGCTATCCAAGGAATACCATTAATTCCAAGGTAGTAGCCATAGTCAATATTATTTTTCTATTATTGTTTCCTCTATGAGTTTAGATTTCTATCATTCTCTCTTAATGTTTATGCTTATTTGCAGTTACCAAATCGAACAATCCATGCTCTAATGGATCTGGGTTTTGATTTTTGTCAAAATTTAGACCCATGGAGGTATGGGTTGTTACAATTTCCAATATCATAATTTGAGATGTGAGATTCAACTTAAAGAAATATTAATTGAGTCGAAGACCTTTTTGGAGAAATGTACGATTTGGAGATGATGATGATGTGAGATTTACTTTTAACTTCAAGGGTCTTTTTTTAAAAGATTCTTTTAGATAGTAATTCAACTCTCTAAGTACAGATGGGTCATTTAATTATTGACATCATGATTTATGAAGCCCTCTAATTATAACAACCCTACTTTCTGCATCGTTGTAATAAATAATAGTTAATTAAAATAAAAGGTTTGAATTTTAATTTTGAATAATATTTTTGAAAATAAATTCTTATTGAAGTAAAGCTTATTTGATTAAGGATTTCATTAAGAAATTGAATTGATTAATATATGCTTTTAAGAAAATACATTGTGTGCAGATAAAATATTAATGTAATGACCCAGAGTTTTAGTCATTTGAATTTGAAACATTTAGTTAATTTTAAATATTGGAAAGTTAATTTTATAATTTGAATAACTTGAGTTTCGAGTATGGATATTTATTTGATAATTAAATTGTTGAATTTAGTAATTGGAATTAATTAAATAATTAATTCCAAAATTTAATATGGATAGAGATGATTTTAAAAGTTGATTTAAATTCTATCTAAATAAGAATGAAGATAGTAAAACTTGTAAATTAGATTTAAAAGTGGTTTATTTTGTTTTTATAATAATTCATTTTAATTAACGTGTAAAATAGCCTTCTGAACCAATGTCTCGGGTTCTGACGAAACTAGTGTTATTGATCCTTAATAGTATATTATAGTATGCTGTCGAATTTCATGACAATCGAGCATATCGTTTGGGCATGCGAGATCGAAACGTGTAGAAGTTAATTTTAGTGATTAATATAATTTAACAAGATTTGAAAAGCAATCTTCTACATATGATCGAATTAGGTCTCGAGACTAGTTCCATTATGTTCGGACTCGGGGTATTACAAATAGAACGCCATGCGACGCATCTCGTTTGGAATTCAAGATTTTCAGATGTTTTGAGCTAGAATTTTTGTAATATATATATTCTGTTTCCCGGTTGTTTGACCTAGTAACGAGTCGCTCGGCATAAGGCCTCGCTCGGCACAAGGCCTCCTTCGACACAGATGCATCGCTCCGCACAAAGCCTCATTCAGCACAGATGCGTTGCTCAGCACAAGACCTCGTTCAGCATAGATGCACCGCTCGACACAAAGCCTCGTTTGGCACAAATGCATTGCTCGGCACAAAGCCTCGCTCTGCACAAGGCCTTGCTCAACAGAAGGCCTCATTCGGCACAAGGCCTCATTCAGCACAAAGCCTCGCTCGACATAGATCCCTCGTTCAGCACAAGAGCCTCACTCGGCATCTCCTCTCGTTTGGCACAAGATCATCACTCGACCCAAGTGTCGTCCGACCAGATCATGTCACTCGACATTTATCCCTCACTCACTATTAAAGGCCTCACTCAGCATAGGCATGCTGCTTGGCATAAATACCTCGCTCGGCAACTACCGTTCGGCATCCATGGCTTGGTGCATACTAAAAGAGTTAGCAAGTTGTCAAGCCAACAACAAACCAAGGGCGTTCGGCAGAACTTTACCTCAAGTCACTTGATGATCACTGCAGACAGTTATCGACCGACATCCTTGCTCGGCAACTACCATTTGGCATCCTTGGCTCGGCAAACAAAAGCAACCTACTATGGGCCAAAGTGCCTTATCCCTGGGCTCACAAAGGAAGTCCGGCCCATTTTCGTCTATAAATAGAAGGGCGGGGGCACGGTGAAAGGGACCTTTTTTTGAGAACACTATGGAGACTCTACCGCTTTCAAGACTCGTTCTTTTTCACTTAGCATTTGCATTCTAGTAGTTGGTGTATGGATTATATCTGTAATCAATTGTTTGAGAAAGTAATAAAGATTAAACTCAAAGTGGACATAGACAGTTAGCCGAACCACTATAAATTTGGTGTTCTTGTTTCTTATAGTTATTACTGCATTTTACTACGTAATTCCTCAGTTTTAATTTACCTTCTTCATTAATCTCTCTATATAACTCTACTCAAGGGTGTTAGTAACCAATTTTGGTGCTAACATTTTGGTGCTTTCACCGAGAACCGCAGTCTCAGGTTATTAGGATCTACTTTGTAGCTACTGTATTAAAGAAATCCCTCGAAGGAGATATAAATCATTCACAAGAAGCCCATTGATTCTACTCAGAGTTCCTACCAATAACTTTACAATGGGAAGACCTCCTACCAGATCAGTCTCGCACAACGCAGATGTCAACAAGACCGCTAGCATCCAACAAGTAGGACCAAACAACCAGCAAGTTAATCCTGGCGTAGGGATTGTCGGTGCCTAAAACCAGATGGAAGTTGTCATTAGGATGGAGTTCAACAACCTGATGAAAGAACTCATGGAAAGCAGGAGACAACTTAGCGAAAAGGTTCAAGCTAACGCCAACCTTATGACTCAGCTTACTCAACGACAGGTTCAGAATGCTGGAGGTAGCCCCGTTGCTTACTCCTCATCGGACAGCTCGACTTTGTCCGATGAACCTCCCAGGCGTAGACGTCACAAAACTAAGACAACACAAGCAGGTGCTGCTAATCGGACAACCAGGAATGGTTCAAATTTCCTACTTGAAGCCATGGCCCCTCACTTACACCAAGGAAACTTAGGATCTGGAGCACGAGTGTAAGCTGGACGGTAGGCTCACCAAGGTCCTAATGATGCTGGTCTCCAAGATGCACATCTGGTAGATCGTCAACAAAGGTGACACCAACCAGAATGGTCTCACAGGACAGACTCCAATCTACCATCTTCCATACAAACCCCAGACCTATCAGCTGTGGTCAGACAGCTGATGAGAGAAAATCAAGGTTTAACTAATGATGATTGGGGGATATCCAGGAGTCATACCCCATTTACAGATACTATTCTACAGGTCGAGCACCTCAGGAAGTTTAACATGTCAACTATCCCGGTCTACGAAGGAAAGACTGATCCCCGACAACATGTGATGAGATATAAATGGATGATGGACTCAGCTAGAGCCAATGATGCAACTAAGTGTAGATGCTTTCCAATAACTTTATCCAAAATCACGAGTGTGGTTCACTCGACTTCCCCCGTGATTTATATCCAACTTTGGTGAATTGGCAATAAAATTTGTAGAACAGTTCAGGATACACGTCGCTCGTCCCAAGGATGTGATGTCCCTATCCAGTGTAATTCAGGATCCAGGGGAGTCGTTGAAGGAGTACTTACAGAGATTTCACGTTGCGGCTACTGAAGTTAGAAACCCAAATAACCATGCCATTCTGATGGTTATGATGCGAGGAGTGGATCGGACTACGCTTGAGCGTTTTTATTCAAAGGCTCATCAGTTTGTAAGAAGAGAGAAAGCTAGATGGACGAGGCGAGATAAGGCACCAGGGCCTGGTCAGGAAAATGTAAAGTGCAACATTGCTATAAAACAATCCGATGGCAACTCGAGGAAGGTTCAGGTCAATGTCCAGAACAAGCCTGGGCAATCCAAAGGGCCCGGAGGAGGAAATCACGAAAAGAAAAGGGAAGCAGGAAAGTGGAAACTAAGGATTCCGACTTACAACAAATACACTCCTCTAAATACATCCCTGGAGAATGTATATCTACAAAACTGTAACACTATACAATATAAGAAACTCACTCTGAAAAAGTCGTCGGAGAGACAGATCCAAATAGGTAAATTTTGTAGATTTCACGAAAGCTATGGCCATAATATAAATGAGTGTCGTCATTTGCAAGATATCATTAAGAAATTGATAAGAGAAAGGAAGCTAGAACAGTTTGTGTGGGCGCCGCAGTTGAGAGGTGCGGGTCCATCAAATAAAAATCATGTCCCAAACCAAGCAAGACAGGAGGAACCCGCTTGTACTGTCGGGAGATTGGTAATAAATGCTATTAGTAGTGGTCCTCATCCAGCAGACCAAAGTTGGAAAGAAGAGAAATCGTATGCCAGTTCCATTAGGTATGAAGATTTCGATTATCGTAGTAATTTGGAAGATAGAGCCACGACCAAACGACAGAAAACGATGACCGACGACATCGTGTTTCAGAATAGAGATGCTGATAGGGTCAAAGCTCCAACTACTGATCCACTGGTCATATCAGCTCAAGTAGGTCATGCTTGGATGAAGAAGATTCTGGTCGACAGTGGAAGTTCTGTGAATACAATATTTAAGCGAGCCTATGACCAAATGAAGATGGAGGCCAAAGATTTGAAGCCTTGTCAATTCCATATCCATGGCTTCGATGGAAATGCAACCATGCCCACTGGGATGGTGGAAATTCCAGTGGAGTTGGAAACTGGAGAACGCTGGAGAGTCCGAACGTGGCAATTTGTTGTATTGAACACAAACTCGCCATACTGAATTCAGGGCTGTTATTGCCCCATGGTGTTTAACTTTAAAATTCCCTACCGCCAATGGTGTTGGAGTCATCTAAGGGGATCAGGCTGATATTAGAGCAGCCGTGTACGAAAATCGAGTCCCTCGATTGCAGAATGTCAAGGTCCGACCCCGAACCTTCGAACTCGGTGATTTTGTCCACAAAAGAATCTACTCGGTACCTTCGCATGCGAAACCAACGTAGGGGGCCAAACGTGATTGAACAAAAGCTCGGAAATGGCACATTTAAGTTAGCAACCATTGGCGGTCCTACTTCGTCAGAAGCTTGGAACAACAAGAATCTTCATCACTGCTGCACATGACAGGCTTTACTTATTTAGTCTATTAGTCATTTGCAATTTGTTTCCGCATTTCAAAATTTGAATTTGTAATAAGGCAACCGACTTTGCCATATTTTCTTATTTCAACAATAAAATGTCATCTCTTCGAACCAGAGCTATGATCTATTGAATATGTCATACAACTATCACAATGCACAAAGAGCTAAGTTCCATCATATGGTGGGATTTGCTCAAAGAGAGAGTGACTATGATACAACCGGTCACTCGTTAAAAGAAACCCGAGCCCAGGGCAAGCCATCGCACTAGAGACTAAATTGGATTGATACACAACAATTCTCTTACTAACTCCAGATTCCCAGAGTGCGAACTGGAGTATAAGTTCATAAATGCGGTTTCGAGGAGGGTGGATCCATCCACCTAACGACCTCACCCGTATCCAAAACAAGTTCGAGGAGGATGGATCCATCCATCTAACGATCTCGCTTGTCAACTCAGGGTGGATGTGAATCGACCATCCATAATCCGGATAAATCCATGTTCCTAGAGTGTAGACTGGATTACTCTGAGTCCCCAGAGTACGGACTAAATTATAAACGACTTAGAAATCTCCAAGTCCCCAGAGCAAGGATTGGAGTACTTTGAGTCCCCAGATTGCGGACTGGAGTATAAACGACTTAAAACCTCCAAGTCCTCATAGTGCGTACTAGAGTACTCTAAGTCCCCAGAGTGTGGATTAGAGTATAAATGACTTAAAACCTCTGTTAACCGGCATCTTGGCCCGGTTACAAAACGACAGTTGAAGACATTATTATTAGCGCTAGACAAGATTCTGACCTCGAAGAGCCTGGAGGTGTTAGCAAGTTGTCAGGCCCATTAGAAGGACGTTCGACATAAAGGGAAGTTCGGTATTGAATATCGAACGGCACCTAAAGAATGTTCGGCATCCATGAACGTTCGGCATACAAGGAACGTTCGGCATCCATGAACGTTCGGCATACAAGGAACGTTCGACATCCATGAACGTTCGCACGTTCGGCATCCATGAACGTTCGGCATCCATGAACGTTCGGCATACAAGATACGTTCGGCACGTATGGGAGAAATGGTATTTAAGAGCGTTTGACTTCTAGAGCGCTCGGCATTCATGCTTCACTCGGCATTCCTGGATTGTTCGGCATTACCAGCCTCGTTCGGCCTACACCCCTCACTCAACACCTTGCACCGTTCGGCACAAATCTCGTGCTGCATGCAGAGCATCCGGCCTCCCTAGTTCGGTACACAGAGCTTACTCCCTTTGGGCCGTTTACTCTATTTGGACCGAGCTATTCAGCTACCAGGCCCACCAGGAAAGTCCAACCACCTTCGTCTATAAATAGAGGGACAGGGGCACAGTGAAATGGACCTTTTTTCCGGGGGAACACTGGGGAGACTCTGCCATTTTCTTTACTCTCCTCCTTTTTTCCAAACTTGTATGATTTACGGATTGTATCTGTATCCAAGTAATTGAGAAAGCAATAAAGATTAAACTCGAAGTGGATGTAGGCAATTACGCCGAACCACTATAAATCTGGTGTTCTAGTTTCTGTTATTCTTCTTGCATTGAATTACATTATTTTTCAGTTCTAACTCACTCTCTTCATTAATCTCTCTACATAACTCTACTCAAGGGTGTTAGTGACCAATTTTGGTGCTAACATTTTGGTGCTTTCACTGAGAATTGAATTCTCAGCTTGATTGGATCTCATCATCTACTATTGGATTTCCATATTCGCGAGAGAGATCCAGTTGTCTAATAGAAAACTTCCTATTCTACTCAGATTTGAAAGAAATCTAAAGGAAGCTGATAGCCGTAGATTGGATTCACTGATGTACGCAAGATTTGGCGATTGGATGTTAAAGTTTGCACTCAAGTTGAATGAAGGCCGACCCTCCTCTAAAGGCAATTCAACCAATCGCCCCAGAAAAAGTCTATGCCGATCGTTGCAGAAAAGGTGTATGCCGAGTTACACTTGGCCGAACACTCCTAGCTGATCCATCTTGGCCGAACACTCCTAGCCGATCCATCTTGGCCAAACACTCCTGGCCGATCCATCTTGGCCGAACACTCCTGGCCGGTCCATCTTGGCCGAACACTCGTGGTCGATCCATCTTGGCCGAACACTCATGGCCGATCCATCTTGGCCGAACACTCCTAGCCGGTCCATCTTGGCCGAACACTCGTGGACGACCCACCTCTAGGCCGAACGCTCGTCCAGGCCGACCATACCTCTAGGCCGAACACTCCTCCAGGCCAAGCATGCCTCTAGGCCGAACGCTCGTCCAGGCCGACCATACCTCTAGGCCGAACGCTCCTCCAGGCCGATCCAAACCTCTAGGCCGAACGCTCTTCCAGGCCAAACATACCTCTATGCCGACCACCTCTATAATGCTGAACGGTATTGTATATGTCGAGCGGCATCCAGACCGTTCCAAACTTAAGTTACACCGGTCTCTTATACGACCCCTATAGTGAATTCAAAACTCAACTTAATAAAGGAACATTCTATCTACTTCCCTTACATCCCCTGATCGACCGGGGCATAGAGGATTTAGCGACAGCTTCTGAACGACAACAAGGGAGCGGACAAACAACTGCTACTCGAACGATACTCTCAAAGGGATATTATATTGATCACTTGAGGATAATCGACCTCCATATATATTTTAGCAGCCGGTTAGTTGGAGAGCCTCCAACGACCATGGATCGTCTCTATGACAATAATGAATCTGAATCAAAGTATGGAGGAGTGGAACAGACTAAGGAAAATAACAATGAAGGCCCGTTGACTAAGGATGTAGATCCTAGTAGCCGAAACAAGACCTCAAAATTCGAATTATATTCTCTTTGAAAGATTCAATTGACAACTTGTACTTGAAGACTCACGACTCGGAGTGGTATTGGAAACCAACCTCGAGAGATTACACCAAAAGTCTAAAGAAAATAGGGGGAATGTTGTATATTCTAAGATGCTCACTGATCCTAACACGGGCGATGACAAACACCTCTGAGGTGTGATCGAAAAGCTGATCTGGAAAGGAAAGCTTTAATAATATGTACAAGTCCTGCAGAATGGCGGGCAGCAAACATCCGATGCCTATTAATAAAGGGCTATGATTATCAATTGGACTGCTGACGGCTGACGTCTCTTTGAAAGGAGCCAGGGGCAAAGTCGAATAGCGAGCACATGACGCTGCTTCACTTATCAATGAGATTAATCATAATCTTCTTTAAATTATTTCCATTTCTATTTCTATTTCAATTGTTCTATGAACTACGACTAACTTGAACTAAACTACTTTCAGAACGATGCAGGAGATTGAATACTCAAATTTGGTCACCAACCAATCCACGCAGACCATGATCGGACGTGTGGAGTACATCTAGATGAGAATAATTCAATCGCTCATCATCAATCATGTGCCTTTAATTTCGGGCCAAGAACTAGAGATTGAAAAGCTAATTACGATTAGAGCCCAAATATAAAGTCGACATGACTGACCATCCATTCATTGACCTCCACGTTTGACTCGGAGACCTGAACAAGGCTTGGAATTAGTATGGCCTGATCGCCCACTCAAATCAAGTCATAGAACAAAGTTTGAAAAAATACAGAGGCCTCTTCTGAAGCTCAGTGACGCCAAGATCTGTCTAGAGTGGACGTGATTTGATCATCTACACATCAAATCCTGCCTTCAACACAAAAGAAGGAGATACGGAGCAAATTGTAAGTGATTCTGCTATCTAACCCAACACGGGTGTGATCCAACCATCTGTCATATACCTCCTTCCTTGACTCGATTGGAAGAGCTATAATTACCAAGCGGACAAGAATCGATCGTCCATTTTTCAAATTTCGTCCCTTGAGCTGGGGGAATGATCCCATTCCATGAGCAAACGTGGTTCGACTGTTCATTCGACAACATTAGCCTCGATACGGTAGATGAATACAAATTAAAGAGTGGAAATACGACTGCTATCAACTTAAAACTCCAAGTCCCCAGAGCGTGGACTGGAGTACTCTAAGTCCCCAGAGCGCGGACTAGAGTATAAATAACTTAAACCTCCAAGTCCCCAGAGCGCGGACTGGAGTACTCTAAGTCCCCAGAGCGCGGACTGGAGTATAAATGACTTAAACCTCCAAGTCTCCAGAGTGTGGACTGGGGTACTCTAAGTCTCCAAAGCGCAGACTAGAGTATAAACGACTTAAACCTCCAAGTCCCCAGAGCGTGGACTAGAGTACTCTAAGTCCCCAGAGCACGGATTAGAGTATAAACGACTTAAACCTCCAAGTCCCCAGAGTGCGGACTGGAGTACTCTAAGTCCCCAGAGCGCGGACTAGAGTATAAACGAATTAAACCTCCAAGTCCCCAGAGCGTGGACTGGAGTACTCTAAGTCCCTAGAGCGCGGACTAGAGTATAAATGACTTAAACCTCCAAGTCCCCAGAGTGTGGACTGGAGTACTCAAAGTCCCCAGAGCGTGGACTAGAGTATAAACGACTTAAACCTCCAAGTCCCCAGAGCGTGGACTGGAGTACTCTAAGTCCCCAGAGCGCGGACTAGAGTATAAACGACTTAAACCTCCAAGTCCCCAGAGCACGGACTGGAGTACTCTAATTCCCCAGAGCGCGGACTAGAGTATAAATGACTTAAACCTCCAAGTCCCCAGAGTGCGGACTGGAGTACTCTAAGTCCCCAGAGCGCGGACTACAGTGTAAACGACTCAAATCTCCAAGTCCCCAGAGTGCGGACTAGAGTATAAATGACTTAAACCTCCAAGTCCCCAGAGTGTGGACTGGAGTACTCTAAGTCCCCAGAGCGCGGGCTAGAGTATAAATGACTTAAACCTCCAAGTCCCCAGAGCGCGGACTGGAGTACTCTAAGTCCCCAGAGCGCGGACTAGAGTATGAATGACTTGAACCTCCAAGTCCCCAGAGTACGGACTGGAGTACTCTAAGTCCCCAGAGTGCGGACTCGAATATAAGCAAAGTGGATCTCCTAGTTCCCTGAATATGAACTATGACACAGATGACTTGAATTTGTCAAATCCCTGACATACGGGCTAGAATGTATTCTAAGTGCTCGAAGCACAGAATGGAAGTTCAACAACTCCCGAAGTGTTTCCGAGTTATATGAAGATGGACCGAGAAGTCTATGTTACTCACAACTGCTTGGATCAACATCACAATCACAAAGAAAACTGAACAATAAGAGTCTTTTGTAAGACGGAAAAAGGAACTAAATTTAATGAGAAATGAGTTCCTATTACAACCCCTCCAAAGTTCGGAGTCGACATTCTATTTACATGGACTAAGGAAATAGATGAAAACAATTACATGACTTAAACTAACTCTCGTTGAACGAGGATAGTAATCACTTCTTGTACTTCTTCAACTCCTTTCCGGACGGCTCCTCTCCATAGCATTTACCCTTGGTACTCTTCTTTGATAGAGGGGTAGCAACTGAAGAAGTACGGAGAACTTCCATAGGCTTGGACCCGCCAGGAAGGATGACCTTCAACGGCTTGTTCAAAGGATCGTCCAAGTCCACAACTCGGGGCTCGACCTTGACCCTGACCTTCTCTTTCTCGAGCCGCTCCTTTATTCTCAATTCGGATGTGTGATTAGAGGCGCCTGTAATTTCTACTTCATAACCCCCGTCGGTATAGGAGGAGGTTCCGGACTTGTCTTCATCAAGCGCTCCAATCACCTGAGCGCGGACGGGAGTACTCTAAGTCCCCTGAGTGCGGACTAGAGTATAAACGACCTAAGAACCTCTACATCCCTGGAGCATGGACGGGAGTACTCTAAGTCCCCAGAGTGCGGACTAGAGTATAAACGACTTAAACCTCCAAGTCCCAAGAGTGCGGACTGTAGTACGCTAAGTCCCCAGAGTGCGGACTAGAATATGAACGACTTAAACCTCCAAGTCCTCAGAGTGCGGACTGGAGTACTCTAAGTCCCCAGAGTGCGGACTAGAGTATAAACGACTTAAACCTCCAAGTCCCTAGAGTGCGAACTGTAGTACGCTAAGTCCCCAGAGTGCGGACTAGAATATGAACGACTTAAACCTCCAAGTCCCCAGAGTGCGGACTGGAGTACTCTAAGTCCCCAGAGTGCGGACTCGAGTATAAACGACTCAGAAACCTTTATGTACCCAGAGTGCGGACTAAAGTGCTCCTAGTCCCCTGAGTGCGGACTAGAGTATAAACGACCTAAGAACCTCTACATCCCCGGAGTGCGGACTAGAGTGCTCTAAGTCCCCTGAGTGTGGACTAGAGTATAAACGGCTTAAAAAACCTCTACATCCCCAGAGTGCGGACTACGGTACTCTCAGTCCTCAGAGCACGGACTAGATTATAGAAGACTTGAGAAGAATCTCCAAATCCCAGAAGCGGACTAGATTACTCTAAAATCCTAGAATGCGGACTGAAGTATAAACGAGTTGACAAAAATCCCTGCGTCTCGAACTATGGACTAAAGCATAAACCGTTTGACAAATCTCTAAGTCGCCGGAGCATGGACCGAAGCATGAGTACAAATTGGGCGCGAATCAACCGGGGAGAGAATAACACTAAGTCACCAGAATGCAGAGTGGTGTATAAACATCGATAAATAGACGAGTGGATTCCGACCATTCTCTATTACGCAAACTTTGGCATGGAATCGACCGAAGGATTATTAACCCGCTAAGGATGGAGTTCGACCATCCAACTAGTGGCCTGGCCAAATCAATGCTTGGAGCATGGGTACAAATCACTAAAAAGCTGAATACGACAGCTTACTATAGCTCTAGCGTGGCGTTCTTTATAACTTGAAGCAACGACTGCAGGGAAGCCTCAATACAAAACCATTCGAAATGGCATCCAAAGCTACGAGCAATCGACTATATCATACCTCAGATCGAGGGTCAATACCGATCCGCACCAAGCACATACGAATGTGACTCGGATGTTTCTTGAAAAACTATGACCTCCAGAGTGTGGAAAGGAGGGTAAACCATGAATACTTGGTCAAAAATTCTCCAGCACCCTCATTCGATTCGTTAGGAGGAGTATGAAACAGGATGAGCATAACCCGACTGCATTTGTGGCCAACTTTACCCCGATAACTGATTACAGAGCATGAACCAAAGTGGACATAGATGACCATCCACTGTCCAAATTACGCCCTAAAACTGACGTGGCATCGAAGTATTCCCCTTGGAATGAAAAAACGCGATAGAATCCAAGATAGGCGAGACCTAGTCTCCCATCGACTGACATGATCCCACGATTCAGCGGGAAAGAGAGTAAAGCTAAAGTGGGCATGGCTGGCCTTCCTACTTATCGGTATATGCCCCAGACGTGGGGGCACGAGCGGGGAGCAAGATGAATGTGAACCGACTATTAACCGATCACCTCTATGTCTTTGGAACTTAGGTGAAAACATAAACATAGCTAGGACGAGACTTAACCGTCCATGCAGTACATTTATCAACCCGAGACTGGGAGAAAACGCATGGTCATCCTAAAACTGGCTACGATAGCTCAGTATTAAAACTTATATATAGTGCTTACAGCTACTCAAGGCAATGACCGAAAGGATGCCTAGAGATAGAATCATTAAATCGATACCTTAGCTCATGGGCAATTGACATTCACTCCAACCCGAAGGACGGGTAAAGGATCATGAATGCATTGAATAGAAAGTGCGTTACTCGAATACACAAGCAAATTCAAACTCATAGCAAGATCCGGCTATACAGTTGCACACCACTCAAGGCTGACCCCCACCGACATTTCCTTCAATGCGCTTTTAAGCCTAATCTTTGGCCATTTGTTGATAATCTATTAGAGCATTCAGAGTCCTTCGCTATTAGACTTAAAAACTCATGACAAGACTCTAGGGTTCGACTAGAGCAACCATCATTATTGGTCGCCCCAACCAAATTTCACATTGAATGTTATGCAAAATAATTACATCTATACTCAAAGAATCTGGGATGGCACCTGCTAAGGTGACGGTCGACATTACACTCAGCCATGGCGACCCTTTCCGGGTGCTGAATATCGGATCACAACTCAGTGTAGTGATGATAAAAGAATTAGTTGGATTTTCTGAATAAATGGTGATATGTTCCCTTGGACCCATTCTGACAAGCATATGTGATTTCATTAACTATCGCGAGCCATGCATTGGAGATCAACCCGAAGCTACAAAAGCTAGCATAATATATATTGATTTCACCATGAAAGCTCCACTCTTACTTTTAGGCTCAATCCATCAACGTCTATGCCTACCAGCCGTTGCGACAGGGCATACAATGACCTGAGACGTCTGAAAGACTACTTAAATAAAATATCAAACTAAGCTAATTCGATATCACTTATTTCCCTCGAAGGGCTATCTAAGGACGAAAATTAGCAGACCTCACAACCAAACTCACTACCTCAGAACACTACTCGAAGAGTAGCAGAGAACCAACCATAAGATGGAAAATATATATGGATGGAGCATCCAATGATCAGTGTTATGGCATGGGAGTCATGATAATAACTCATGAGGAACGATCAATCTGCTACGTCCTGAAACTCGATTTACCTATAACAAACAACGATGCTTAGTATGAAGCCTTGGCTGCCAGCCTCAAACTTGCTAGAGGATTTGAAGTGAAAACTTTACATATCTTTTGTGATTCTTGATTGGTGGTATACAAATTTAAGGATGTCGATCTTGCTAGGGGGCATTGTCTTGCTCCTTATCTCAACCAAGTCCAAGGGCCACTAACCGACTTCGCGTATTACATCATTACACACGTACTCAGCGAACAAAATGAAAAGGTGTCATGGTTGATTTCTGTCGAGGACTATCTACAATGAGGAATTCTCACTGAACGGAGGAATGGAAAACGACAGATCCTCCTCAAATCTTCATACCAAATCATCTAAGAATAAGTCGTTTGTCAAAAGGAGTTTATCCATCCCCATGCTTCGGCGCATCGCCCATGATGATATCTTGAGCAAATTCTATGAAGAAGAATGCGGTAATAGCATCAGGGGTAAAACCATGATAAAGAAGATACTTTGCTACAGGTATTACTGGCCAACTATCAATCTAGATACGGTCGATCATGCTAGACAATGCGAAAAGTGCAAGATGTTTGCAAAAATCCAGGAACCCCACCGATGGAAATTACTCAAATGGCTAGTCCACGGCCGTTTCCCACTTGGGGGCATTGACGTCCTCTTCTTACCAATCCCAAAGAAAATACAAACAAGGAATCGCAATTGAATTGCAATTAAACTGGACGGAGTTGGCGATGACTTATGAGCATATAAAACGCATTCGAGAGCCAATGGAAAGAACATGTACCCAAACGTGCATGTGTATATCCGAACAAGTCCGACTTCTTGAAATCAACAGAAATTAAATTCTCACTAAGGGTTATTGAGAAAATACTAGATCAGATAGCCGAAGCTTGCTAGCTCTGTAGAATCAGACACGAGTGGTCACTGATGAACTACAACCCTGGATTTATAATATTGGGAATCAACCAAGCGTCAAGACGGCCAAAGAAGGATATGACAGCTTGGGAGGATAAAGTCGAAGGATAATGACCATTAAAGAAACATGATGGATTTCTTTCTAAAGACAAGGAATACTCGCTGATTCAAAGCGTGTTGTGTTGCTTCACACGACACGCTTTGGGGGGCAAATGTTAACCGACATCTTGGCCCGGTTACAAAATGACAGTTGAAGACATTATTATTAGCGCTAGACAAGATTCTGACCTCAAAGAGCCTGGAGGTGTTAGCAAGTTGTCAGGCCCATTAGAAGGACGTTTGGCATAAAGGGACGTTCGGTATTGAATATCGAATGTCACCTAAAGAATGTTCGGCATCCATGAACGTTCGGCATACAAGGAACGTTCGGCATCGATGAACGTTCGACATACAAGGAACGTTCGGCATCCATGAACGTTCGGCATACAAGGAACGTTCGGCATCCATGAACGTTCGGCATACAAGGAACGTTCGGCATCCATGAACGTTTGACATCCATGAACGTTCGGCATACAAGATACGTTCGGCACGTATGGGACAAATGGTATTTAAGAGCGTTTGACTTCTAGAGCGCTCGGCATTCATGCTTCACTCGGCATTCCTGGACTGTTCGGCATTACCAGCCTCGTTCGGCCTACACCCCTCACTCAACACCTTGCACCGTTCGGCACAAATCTCGTGCTGCATGCAGAGCATCCGGCCTCCTTGGTTCGGTACACAGAGCTTACTCCCTTTGGGCCGTTTACTCTATTTGGACTGAGTTATTCAGCTACCAGGCCCACCAGGAAAGTCCAACCCACCTTCGTCTATAAATAGAGGGACGGGGGCACAGTGAAATGGACCTTTTTTCCGGGGGAACACTGGGGAGACTCTGCCATTTTCTTTACTCTCCTCCTTTTTTCCAAACTTGTATGATTTACGGATTGTATCTGTATCCAATTAATTGAGAAAGCAATAAAGATTAAACTTGAAGTGGATGTAGGCAATTACGCCGAACCACTATAAATCTGGTGTTCTCGTTTCTGTTATTCTTCTTGCATTGAATTACATTATTTTTCAGTTCTAACTCTCTCTCTTCATTAATCTCTCTACATAACTCTACTCAAGGGTGTTAGCGACCAATTTTGGTGCTAACAACCTCCAAGTTCCCAGAGTGCAGACTGGAGTACTTTGAGTCCCCAGAGAGCAGACTAGAGTATAAACGACTTAAAAATCTCCAGGTCCCCGGAGTGCGGACTGGAGTACTCCGAGTCCCCAAAGTGCAGACTAGAGTATAAACGACTTAAAATCTCCAAGTCTCCGCAGTGCGAACTGGAGTACTCTGAGTCCCCGGAGTGCGAACTAGAGTATAAACGACTTAAAATCTCTAAGTCCCCAGAGTGCGGACTGGAGTACTCTGAGTCCCTGGAGTGCGGATTAGAGTATAAATAACTTAAAATCTCCAAGTCCCCAGAGTGTGGACTGGAGTACTCTGAGTCCCCGGAGTGCAGACTAGAGTATAAACGACTTAAAATATCCAAGTCCCCAAAAGTGCGGACTGGAGTACTCTAAGTCCCCGGAGTGCGGACTAAAAAATATTCTAAGTACCTAGAGCGTGAAGTAGAGGATCTACAATTGCAAAAAATCTTCGAGTTATATGGAAATGAATTGAGGGTTTATGTAGCTAACAAGAATTTGGGTTTTGACCACAGTTATACATTAAGCTGAATAATAAAAGTCGTGTGAAAGACAAAAAAACTAAAATTTTATTTACTCAATCCAAAATGAGGTCCTACTACAACTCCTCCAAAACTCGAAGTCAAAAGTCTATCTACATTGACTATGAAAATAAATAGAAATAATTACATAATCTAAGCTAACACTCGTTGTACGAGTATGATAGCTACTTCTTTGGTTTCTTTTCCTCCCTCGTTTTCTCAGATGACACCTCCCCCACGCATTTTGGCTTAGACACTTTGCTTGATAGGGAAGTAACATTCGAGGAAGGACGAGGAACTTCAAGTGGCCTGGACCCACCAGGGAGAATAGCCTTCACAGGCCTGTTCAAAGGATCATCTAGATCCACAATTTAGGGCTCAACTTTGATTTCAAATTTCTTTTTCTTCTCCTCCACAGGTTGCTCCTTCATGCTCATTTTTAAAGTATGTCCAGAGGTGCCTGTAATCTCAATTTCGTAATTTTCTTCGCCGGGTGATGAAGTTTCAGACTTGTCCTCGTCAAGCGCCTCAATCACTAGAACATCGGGACTGGGAGTCTCTCCCACTTGAATAGCCTCGCTCGCCTTCTCCTTCTCCTCCTTGGCGTCATCGCTCCTTGGAGTTGGCTCAGGATCAGAGCGGCCTATGCAAAATCACAAAAGACAAACGTTAGAATACAATAACCTCTCGCCGAAAACGACGGTTCTTTGAACTTTAAGAACAAAAGTTATATACCGGTTTCTTGCTGACTCTCAACCGTCCCAGGAGTTTCGCCCTCCAGAATACGAGATAGAACAAGAATGTCAAGGCCAGGGTCTTCCGGGTCATAACCAACATGCTGCTCGAACGGATCAAGTACTGGATGACCGGTCGATTGAGTAGGGGGAGGAGCCGGAGACTCGGTTCCAAATGGACCAGCAATGTCGTTCTTTCCTTTTGACGAGGAGGAATCTTTTCTATGGAGAGCCTTCGCTATAGATAAGTCTGAAGGCTCATTCACCTAAAGAAATTCCTTTACTAAAGCCTCCTCGTCAACCTCCTCGATGTCCGACTCAACCTTTCTGATCTTTATCAAATTTTCCCATGATTCGGCCAGAGATTCAAGGTAACCCTCGCTAAGAAATGTTAGATCCCGATGCATGAGGACATGAGCATTATATTCTGCTATAAGCGGGTCAAACAAGCACTTGATCTCCTCCCTGCCGGCTTCGGTAGCCGCCTCAAGGCGAACATCGATGTGAGAAAGCGCCATCTTTTTACCTTCCACGCGGGCTGTTTCCTTCAGTGCTTCGGCCCTAGAGAACTTCTCATTTAGTTTTATTTTGAGAAGTCGAGTGGCAACAATCTTGTGGCAATACTGTTGTGACTCCTCTTGAGCGTCTATTTTTTATTCTTTTTCCTTGGAGAGTAGCTCTTCCATGCACTGAGCAAATGCATCTCTGTCCTTTTGAACAGAATCTTTCTCTAAAGATAAGGCCTCGCAGCGTTGAACCGCTTCGTCAATTTCTTTCTTATGTGTCGCCTTCAGACGATTAACGACCTCTATTTTGTCTTTAGCACTTTTTAGGCAGCTTCGAGCTGAGACTTGTATGAAGAGAGCTCATCGTCCTGAGCTTTAATGATGTCTTTGTTGTGAACAACTTCGAGCTTCAGGCGATCAATTTCGTGATGGCGCTCAATGGAGACTTCCGAGATTTTTTTAGCTAAATGGACAAATGCATCATGTTGAATGTAAACATCATTGTTACAAGCAATGGTGCTTTGTTTGACATGTCTCGGAATGTGATGGATCGCTGGGAGAAACTTCAGACCGTCAAAGCATATTTTGGGAAACTTAGCCCTAAGCTCGGCTAGCCTCTCCGATATCGATGGATCTTTTGCGGGAGTAGATGGAGATGGACCTGAGACTTTAGATTTCTAATGGGGTTTTCAAGATTGCCTTGTGCTGGATAAAACTGAGTGTTGATCGTGGGGAGTATCGGACTGGGACCTTTTGTGGCCAGATTTCTCCCTGCCTTGCTCCGGGTAAGAGGGAGGATTGTAATGATATGAAGGCCGATGGTAAGTTTTCCTTTGCGATGATGAATCCCGTGAGCGATAATCCCTGTCGCCATCATCATCTTTATCCCAACGATTTCGAGAGCCCGAATCCCGTCCAAAGTGGTGAAAAATAGATGACCGGTGAAGACGGTCGAGTCCATGAGTACGCCCCATATTACCTGCACAGAAATTGAATGACAACAAGTTAACAAAAATAAAGTGATGGATAAAATTTAAGTGTAAAGTGAAGTGCACATGTCCGTGTGTGTCCTAGTGTTTCCCCCAGATGGACCGATTTCTTTATCTTTACTTATAGGAGTTTTTTCTCCTTGGTTTTGGGCTTGAGCGCCTTCATCGCCTTTCACGAGCGAGTGGAGTCTTTGGGCTTCTGGGTCGTCGAAACCATAATTAAGCAAATAGTCGGGAATAGTGAGGTTCGACAAGCCTTTCAAAGAACTCTCTAAGTGTTGAGGAGAAGGCTTTCTCTCCACTGGAGTGATTGTAACCTTAGAGGTTCCACCCACTGTCTTCTTCCTTAATTTGTAAGCCAGTTTCTTCTTTCCCTTCGAAGGGGGAGGTGCTATTTCGATATCGTGAACCTCAACTACTGGCTCTAGAGCGGGACTAACATTCTCACCTGGTGTTTTTGACACTTTAGCATCTCTAATCTCGTCTTCCTTGGGTGTATAAGGGGCATCACGTGCTGAAGTCCCAGCTTGCCTTCTGCCTTTATCCAAGGCAGACCTGGTTATAGTGACGCCGTGAGAAGACTTATTCAGTGACCTTCCGCCAGCAGCCCAAATTTTGAGAGCGATTCGTTTGAAATAATAGGTCTAATGTCCCGGTCTCCCGCGAGGACAGCTCGGATAGCATCAACGGTCTTAGAATATCCGAAGCCTTCGGGACGCGGGCTGACACCTTAAGAAAATCTAGAGAAGGTTTAGAAAGAATGAATTTCCTAGCACGTACGACTATTAATCTAGACAAGGAACTTACTCCCTTCCAGCCATCTCCTCACGAAACCAGGGGGCAGCGCACGCAAAACCATTCTTGCTTGTAGTCGGCGAATTTGCTCCATGCCCCCGTAAGGATTGGCACTAATTGTGCGGCTCGAGGAATATGAAAGATGGGCTGTCAGACTGCCTCTTGACACGATAAACGTAGCAGATGTTACCGGGATTGGGAAGCCTAAGTAGAATGCTCGTGAAGAGAATACACATGCCGTAAAAAAACTCTTGGCTGTTGGGATGTAGCTGTGATGGGCGATCTCTATGTATTGTAGCACATCACGCAGGAAGGAGTTGAATGGTGGCATGCTACCAACTAGCATATGAATTTGTTGCAAGCAGTATATCCGTCTGGGGGCAGGTGGGGATGATATTGCCCTAATGGGACCAGTGCATCACCGAAAGGAATTCCATGTATTGAATATAGTCGATGAAGGGCACTTTCATTGATTTTTGAAGCCATAAAATCAACTGGATTATTTAGGAAGATCGCTACATCTAGGGCATCAGCAGCCAGGTCAGTAGATGCAACTATGGAACTCGGAATATCTTATATAGGAGTAGTTGATGGATTCGAAGTTCCAACTACTTCTTGTTGAGAAGTTAGCTCGGGTCTATCTGAGACTGTGGCAGAACTGGATTTTCTAGACATCTCTACTGAGTGTTGGATCTGATGAAAAACCAGTTTAAACTGTACTTGAAAAACAATCAACATTAGACATAACAACAAAAATACTCCCCCCGTGTGGTGTGTGAACTAGTGCAATCATTCGAGTATAAATGCTAAAGAATTAGAATTCATAAAGTTGATAAAATAAAGTTAGGAGTTGGACTATCATCTTCGATGACCGTCATCGCTGACCGTCTCCGAGAGCTTATCGTATGATGGCTTCTATTTTGAACTCGGCATCGACGATGTATGTGGAAGGCACAGAAAGTAAGTCAAGTCGACATGCACTACATTCGAGTTGGGATGGTTTTGACTGTTGTAGCCAACTTTTGGACTTAATGCCGAGCGACACTGTAAAGATTCGGTTAAACAACCACCTAAACTCTCTCACACTCCAAAGGCCCAATACCGAGCCGCATCACCCCGGCATAGATACCCAACTCCATTACCCTTCTCTCATGTTCCCACTCTTCACCGTTCCGCATGCAGGGGGCATACAAAGCCGCATTCGCTCAGCATGCCGACCCGTTCACAATCACTACTCCCTCGCTCCTTGCTCAACCAACGACCTCGATCAACCAACACCTATTGAATTCACCAACACTCCCAAGTCATCACAACATCCTCCACCCTCACTCACCGACCCAACAGGAGCCTATATCTCAGCTACCTCCGGTATCTTTTTCCTTCCTCCTCGCCATCTAATCCTAAGGCACGTTTAGACCTCGGATCCATCTTCCTTATCTACACGACTTCCATCATCTGTGAGTTAAAGGAAATTCATGAATTCGAGTCTCGTAAAAAATCCTTAATTGGGAAAATTCGATCAAGTGAGAAGTTCATACCTAGAGAATGGGTCAAAGTTTAGAGAAGTGCTCGATTTGGAATTGGAATCCACTCAGGCTTGTTATCAAGGGAAGTTGTGGCGCAAACGCAATGGATTCAGGAAAGAAAGGAAGATTGGGGAGGTAGCAAGAGTTCGGGTAAAGGAAAGTTAGAAAATCTTGTAGAGTTAAAGTAAAAGTAAAAAAGAAAGAGGAGAGAAGTGTTGGCTTTTATACGTGAAGAAGAGAAGACGAACAGGCATCGAACGGTGAACCCGGTCAAAGTATTTTGTGGCTCGGTGAGCAGTCACACGGACCGACAATAGACTTGCTGAACGAGTGGTTCGACGTTCAGGAGACCATGGGGATCAATTAATGAGAAGTCAAGGCAAGGATTTAAAGGAAAACATGGATTGCTTATGGTTCAAAGCGCATCATGTAGGTTCACACGATACACTTTGGGGGGCAAGTGTTACCCGGTTGTTTGACCCGGTAACGAGTTGCTCGGCACAAGGTCTCATTTGGCACGGATGCATCGCTCGGCACGAAGCCTCGTTCAGCATAGATGCTTCGCTCGACACAAGGCCTCATTCGGTACAGATGAATCGCTCGGCACGAAGTCTCGTTCGGCACAGATGCATCGCTCGGCAGAAAGCCTTGCTTGGCGCAAGGCCTCGCTCGGCACATGGCTCGTTCGGCACGAAGCCTCACTCGGCATCTGCCCTCGCTCGGCATCTGCCTTCGTTCGGCACAAGAGCCTCGCGTGGCCCCAGTGTCGTTCGGCTAGATCATGTCGCTCGGCATAAAGGCCTCGCTCGCCATTAAAGGCCTCACTTGGCATAGGCATGACGCTCAGTATAAATACCTCGCTCAGCAACTGCCGTTCGGCAACCATGGTTCGGTGCATACTGAAGGAGTTAGAAAGTTGTCAAGCCAACAACAAACCAACGGCGTTCGATATAACTTTATCTCGAGTCACTTGATGATCGCTGCAAACAATTTTCGATCGGCATCCCTCGCTTCACAACTACCGTTCGACATCCTTGGCTCGGCATATAAAAGCAACCTACTGTAGGCCAATGCCTTATCCCCGGGCTCGCAAAGGATGTCCGGCCTATCTTTGCATATAAATAGAAGGGCAGGGGCACAGCGAAAGGGACCTTTTTTCGAGAACACTATGGAGACTCTGTCGCTTTCAAGACTCATTTGTTTTCACTTAGCATTTGCATTCTAGTAGTTGGTGTATGGATTGTATCTGTAATCAATTGTTTGAGAAAGTAATAAAGATTAGACTCAAAGTGGACGTAGGAAGTTACGCCTTCTTGTTTCTTATAGTTATTACTGCATTTTACTGCGTAATCCTCATTTTTAATTTACCTTCTTCATTAATCTCTCTACATAACTCTACTCAAGGGTGTTAGTGACCAATTTTGGTGCTAACATATTCACCGTACGTTTACCATACCCAACCATAGTTACATTGTTCATGGCCATTTTTGTACCAAAATTGGGCACAACACTCTACAGATGTGTTTTGAAGAGATTAAATGAAGAAAGTAAATATAAAATGAGGCAGATCTAACAAACACACCAATCAATAGATAAGAAAAAGTACCAAAATGCCCAAATTTAGTGTGGTTTGGCAAATGGCCTACGTTCGTTATGAAATGTTTGATGTTTATTGATTATCACTCGCTAGTTATAAGTGGATTACAACAGTACAATCAAGTACAGCAGCAATTTCGGTAGAGTATCGATGTAGAGAGGCCAAAAGTCCTTTTTCTGTAGGCCTAGGATTACTATTTGTAGGCATAGGCAGCAAATATCTCGCCCAGATCTCGAAGGACTTCTTCTCTCACGTGGTGGGCCTACGGGATCGATTTTAGGTGATTTCGGCTCGATCTTGAAGCGATACGAATTGAGTTTGTATCGATCGGTAATTAGTCCTTTTAGGCTGAAATTGATTAGGTACATTCTTGAGGTTGTAGGCAAGCTCCTGTGAAAATTTGGTGGCATTTGGACTTTTAGATTTTGAGATATGATCGATGCAAGTTTAAATTTATAAGGTGCAGCTGGGCTTGTATCGATACGATTCATATCGATATCTTCATATCGTAGCTTACATGTGTTTGCTAGATGATGTGGCGCTATATTCCAGGATCGATCCACTTTTCATGCGGAGTGACCGAGTCTTCCTCTCTTTTAAGCTTTGTTCATATCCACTTGTGTGACTTTATTCGTATCCATCTATTACATTCCACTTCGTATTGATCGTGGGTGGTTACTTCGTATCGTAGATAGTCCTTTCGCATCGGTTATAGGATGGTTGATTTCGTATCGATAACTAACAAGCGGTATGAACCATGTAAATAAAGGACCAATATGAACTATGCTAATCATGTTGGATACGAAATGGCTCTAGATTGATGGACACGAAGGGTAGCAGTAGACGACCGAAACGAACCAAATTAGGTTCATTCAATGGATACGTGCTCAAATTGCTTGAAGGACATATACGAAATAAAGGCTCAATAGTTGATGGATACGAATTGTCGCTAATCATGATGGGTATAAAGCAATGTGCATGTGATGGATACGAACTTAAACCTTCTTTCATGGATGCGAATGTGGTTTTTTAATTGGAATTTGATGGATATGGATTTGCATGTATATGAATGGAGTTGTTTTCCTTAACCTAGATCGATCAATATCTTGAGCATATAAACTCTGATTGACTTGAAATTTAAGATGTTGGCTTTCATTGCTTTGCTTATCGTGTCATATCGATTGTGGCTCGATCCGGACTAAGGAAAATCTTTACCAGTATCCATAGTGAACTTTGTAGGTAATCAACCTTCGGGATAGACTGTCCGTGGTTTCCAATCAAGTCCTTTGTGTCACGGCCTTGCCAAAGGTGGGATAACTTTTGCCCCCGAAAATACGTCTTGTGTGAACATGACGTGCTTTGAAAAGCTACAAACTTCAATCGAAAAATTTCTATCTGATTTGCTGAGTAGTTGTTGTCTTTCCATCAAGAGATGTAACCTTTGAATGTTCCCTGGCAGTATAAATACTGAATTGTTGACTGCCATCGATTGTACCATGTATTTTTATAACGGAATGTTGAGTGCCAAAAGTCTGTTGTTCATAGTCGTGATTGTCACCAGGTGATCATTCAATTACGATGATTTTTGAAAGTTGAATGTCAATTCATCATACATATAAATGCATGTTAACCTTACCCACATTAACGTTTGTACGTTCATGAGTCGCTGTCAATTTTCTCGTATCAAATCCCGTATCAATCCTCTCTTGAATTGATGTGAAATTCGAGTTGTAATAATGCTTATCGGTTGTTTCGGAGTATCTCTATGTATCAAGCCTCTCCTGGATTGATGCGAAAAGTTGAAAAATTGTTTTTGTATCAACGCAGATCGACACGAATTTGGTGGGTGTTTCAATGTTATTCATATCGATGGATACAAGTCTTAAAATCTTCAAATGAAGGGATACGAAACTGGCATTTCGTATCGAAGGGGTTGAGTAGTTCTAACAATATTCCGCCTTTCATTTCGTATCGATTTGAACTGTATATGCTTTGGTTTGGTTGCATGATGGATACGAATGACGGCTTTGACTCGATTGTATAATGGGTACGAGTTATGCTTTGTATCGATTTCCTTATTGATTGATGTAATCGGTAATAGTGACTGGGAGATGAACGATCATTCCTAGGTATATAAAGGCTTGGTACTTAGCCATTTTTCTACTTTCTCATTTTCTTGCCCGCGGCCTTCATTCCTATCTTTGTATCGCTCAGTCGCCTGAGAAAAGAAATCTCTCGTCTTTGAAACCAATCAACCCATTAATTCCGTGAATTATTTTGTCAAACTATATAACTAATCGATAAAAATCCAACATAGAATGATGAGACTTGAATTTCCATGCCATTTTATACACATTCGTGAATGATTTTGGCGAGGTTGCTGCCGTGAATGGCCAGAGTGAGGTTGAGGATCGAAGAGCGGGTTCCTTCGAAGCTTTAGGAGAAGATTGAGCTTTGGGAGACGAAGGACTTATGGAGAAATTGTTTGGCCTTCGCTTCGTGTTGATGTAGGAGGAAGGAT
Source organism: Allium cepa (assembly GCA_030765085.1). NCBI lineage: Eukaryota > Viridiplantae > Streptophyta > Magnoliopsida > Asparagales > Amaryllidaceae > Allium > Allium cepa. The sequence continues at coordinate 288,799,428 of CM060944.1, read as the reverse complement.
GGATCGTATCAATCCGATGTAGGAGCGTTCGAATCGATCTAGGTAATGGGATTTCATAACGAAGAAGAAAAGATCTTCGTATCGATTGATGATAGAGCTTCGTATCGGTTCGAGGTGATCGATACGAATGCTTGGACTTACTGGTCGATACCAAGGTGTTGTACTTGATCAATAAGAATGACTTATCAGGAGATAGATATGAATTGCTTGTCAGGAGATCGATACAAATGTTTCTTTGATGGATACGAATAGCTCCCTTGACCGATATGAATTGGAGCTTTGGCGATTGATACGAGTTGAATCTTGATGAACTCGATGCCCCTTGTAAAATTGAACACATGACTTGACGAGCTTCTGACTTTCATAATTTGACTTAACCATTCCACTGCATATTTGGCTACCTTTCAAAGCTCATCAATGAAACCGTAACTTGACAATATTTAATGAATCTCAACTTGGATTGATCTCCAAAGCCTGGATGGCACATTTATGACGATCAGTGATGACGGTCACTCCGATAGAATTTTGAAGTCTCGTCGTTCGAATACTTTGTTAATCTTCATAGAATTTTCTTAAGTAACTCAATGTGCGGAAATGCACAACATATTCATGCATTTCACACTGGGGAACACACGGGATTATTGTCACCTAATGATGGTACTAAGTTGATTAGCTATGGTGCCCGAAAACTCACAACAATAGGAGGCTTAAAGCCCACCACTTCCAATAATAGAGATGCATGCTATTGTTGCCGAAGTTATAAGTCCTGCTCCGGACGAGCTACCAGGAGCAGTTTTCATTGGAAATCCACAAGACTCGGTTCCATCTAATATTTCTGAAGAAATGTTAGGAAGGATTTTCTTAAGACATGGGCTATCGTTAAATGACGTCCTACTACCAAGACCAAATGATATGCCACATACTCCTTCGAAAGGGTATACTGCTTTTGATAGATTCTCGTGTACAATCTGGACACTTCCTCCATTCAATCAATACATCCAAGAAGTGTTATCCTACTTAGGGATAGCCCTATCACAGTTGCATCTGAATGGGTGCACTTTGTTGAACAGCCTATTCATCGTCTTCATGGAGCACCTTTTTTGGCCTCTGACTCCAAAGGTAGTCAAATTCTTGTTTGATGTAAAGTGTCGGGGAGATAAGCCCTCTTTCACATTCTTAAAAGGCGCCAGAAACAATCAAATTGTGATTGGGACTTGGACCAAACATAGCTACTTCAAAGCAGAGTGGTTCTATGATTGGTGCTCACCATGACTCGCTAGACGGTGGTTGGATAGACGTAAGTGGTTCAATTCCTCTGATGACTAATTGATTAATCCCCATTGATATTGAGCTTTATGTTATTTCCTCTTTATAGCTTCAATTCCTCCACCCTAAGGCGCTTAATTCAAGGAAATCATCAGGATCCTTCAGGAGGTGTTGGGTGAGTTTAGAGAGATCAAAGCGGCGCTTATGGATGAAAATCTGAGGGTCATCGAGTCAATTGACGGAGATCAAAGCATAGGGCTTGAAGGATCTCTTAGGGCAGCTCCAACAAGACAAGCTAGACGAAGAGCACCCGGAATTATAATCATTGAGCAGGGTAACAAAGAGGATACGCCTACCGAAGATGAACCCATAGCCGGGCCTTCAAATAGTCCTCGACATCCAGATAGGATAAGGAAAGGTAAGACGATTGCTCGTTAACCTCGCAAATTTATGAGACGCAAATCCATGGTTGTGTCTCTGCCAGCTGCCGATGTTATAATTTCGGAGGGTCCTTTGTCACACATGGAGAAGCCTTTCGAAGGACTTGCAGATATTCTAATCCCGAACTATAATTTCGTTCCAACAAGATACCAGATTGGAAGAGCTTCAAAGCGCTTTAGATTTGGGCGAGCCAACTCCTTCCAGTACAGTTGATATAACCGGTCGGTCGTGGGTTAACACATACATGCATACACTTCATGACATCACATACTCAATATTCATGAGTTGTCTAATCTTCGAAGATAACTAACTTTGACTTTCTTTTAATTTTGCAGCTCGACGTCGAAGAACCGTCTATGCTCGGTAGTCTTTGCACTGCACGTGAAACTTCTAGTTCTTATATAGAACCTCATAGGTGTGATTCTGACCATGAACGTCGGCACTCTAGTCAAAAGAGGGATTATTACGACAAAGAGGGATCACGGGAAGGGAGAGGGAACGAGAAAGAGAAAAAGAGAGGCGAGATCAACTCCGCTCCCGATCACGTTCCCCTCCACCCAGGGTTTCGTTGCTACCTCCTAGTTCGGGGATATAGACTGTTGCTACTCTATGCCAACCATGCCTCTAGTAATTCCAAGACCCTACAAACATCGTCGTACAACTGGGGGGACACCTCTATTGCAACTACTTCGTCGGTTACAGAGATGACAGGTGAGGGAGCAGCCCGGATAACCCTACTGAAAAGAGAATTTCCAAACATATGCTTCGGTGGCTTCCATTTTCCTCCAAATTTGATGGCTCTTCTAGATGGAGCATAAAAAATCGTTCATGATCATCTCTATCATGCTTTTGGCCAATATTGAGAGTGGAAGAAAACCGCGGAGAAAGCTTCAGCTGTGACGTTTGAGCGGGCCAAGAAAATTAAAGAGCTTCAAGAAACCATCACCTAGAAGGATCGGATCGTCACAGTGCTTACTAAAGAGAATGATGTTGTTAGGAATTTTGAAACGGAGGCCCTGAAAGAGGTGGACGAGTCCAATAAGTAGTTGGAGCGGATGAGGCCGGAGCATTTAAAGTTAGTAGATGATATGGGCCATAAGAACGCCATAGTCACTATTAAAAAAGACAATGCACTCCAAGAGCTGGCAGAGCTTATAGCCAAATATGATGAAGTTATTAAGGAAAAAGATGAACAAGATCGCTCGGGAGGCCTGCGACCAAACTGTAGAGGCTCCGAATAAGCTGGATGCGGTGAAGTGGAAAGCTTAGGAGGTTGAGGCTAGGGCTAGGGCCAGGGAAGTGGAGGCCAGATTTGAGAGCGATATTGAAGATCTTTTACTCACCTACAATGTCAATGTTCTGAAATACCGTGACCTGAGTTGGCTCAGTGATTATCCAACTCACTTACATGGTGCTTGGTGCTGTTTTTTGGTCGATGACAAGGCAGAACATCATATTGAATCCCTAGATAAATTTGATCAGGAAAATCGAGTGTTGAATGAGGAAGAGAGGAGAGTTCTCCATGATGCCACTATTGCATTTAAGAAAGAGAAACTCGCTACTCAACACTTGGAGGTTGGAGAGGGCTCTGGTGCAGAGCATCATGATACAAGCTCTGAGATTCTTGTGCCAACCTTGCCTGAATCCACTCCTATAGTTGATCCTTTACTTATGCAAGCCTATGATCCGGATCAGTCGTAACTATCTGTGGCCCGTGAGCATATGTCAGTAGGAGACCCGGCCCCCGCCGTGAGCCAACCTGATGAAGGTACTCCGAATATTTCTCGAACTCATTCAAAATATGGGATATTATCAAAGGAAATTTCCAGTATTTTCTCTTATTTCCATTCAGTTATAGAAGCAGCACGACCATGCCCCCTACATCCCAAGAAGAAAACCAAGAGCAGGAGGCTATCATAATGGAGGCGACAACGACCACTACTACTACGGCTAGGGAAGTTGATGTGATTGCTTTCTATTTTAACGATAGAATGATGGATGAGCTTCTATGCATCCACATCGATCCACTTCTGACTTGCCATTTGTTATGAGTTGAAGTGCGTTCGCAACCAGTTCTTCGGCTCCGACCGCCAACGTTCCTCCTGACACTTAAGTAGCTCATGATGACGCAATAATGGTAGAAATTAGCGCTAAGATGGCGGGCGCAACAATGGGAAGCACTATAGGAGGTGGAATGGCAGGGCCTGGTCCGACCCCTTTACTCATGATCTCTTCGGGTGGCATGATTATCGTTACTGGGGTTCCTCCTGTATCTTTCTACATGGAAAGTTCCCCTGTCCCTCCGACCATACACTCTGAAAGCATCCCAAATTTAGTGAGTTCAAAGGAGGAGACCATGATACTTCCTCTGGCTAGGGACAAGCCTAGTAAAGTAAAATGTTTGAAGCGATATCGTAGTGGCAGCTTCAGTAGGTTGACTTTAAAGGAGAAGAAGCATAAGAAGAAGAAGCCCCAGGAGTTGGAATGAATTTGGGATCTCTTTTTTGGTAGATATAGGAACTTTCTTTTCATTCTTGTAGGCCGTGTATAGATGCGGGTGCGGCCCCTGCAACTAGGATTGTTTGCGACAGACTCCTTGCATCTATTTTTCTTTTAAAGGATAAATGAAATAGAATTTCCTTTTGTTCTTTGCACAACTCCAAGTTTATTTGTTTAAGTGTTGCATCACTCGAGTTTTCTTTTGACGTACTTGCGAGGCATCAGTCTCTGGATCAGACTTATGTTTGGTGGTTAAGTCCTGGAGTCATGGCTTCGGGTCATAACCAAACATCAAGTCGCTCTTCAACGTTGTGCTATCTCAACTACTAATTGGTGCTGGAGTCATGCCCGCAGTCTTGGGGATGAGTCGAAGTGGTCGGACGGTGGTTGCTTTTCACCTTCGACATTTTTTAGCTTTACTCGGCCGGAACGGGGTGGTAGAGAGATGAATTCGAGCGGTCAGGTTACACTCGCTCACTTATTGACACTCGCATCCACACTCTGGGGATTGAGTTCGCATGCAGGTGGTCGATCTCGCCTGCTTAATGTTCAAAGTTACGTCAAAATTTCGAGGACCTCGGTTGTTTTTTGGGAGGTCAGTCACATCCGTTTAATGATCAGGTCCGTGTCCACACTCAGGGGACTTAGGCTGATTCGTGGGCAATCAATTGCACCTAGTTGAAATTTATATTCTAGTCCGTGCTCTAGGGAATTAGGGTTAGTTGTGGGTGGTTAGTCACACCCACTTGAAGTTTGTACTCCAGTCCGCTCTCTGGGGACTTAGAGTTAGTCAACAGATGGTCGATCACAACTGTTTTGAATTTTAGGATTCGTTCGTACTTTGGGAATGATAGACTTATCAGGATCATGGATGGTCGGGACATATCCACACTGAGTTAACAACCGAGGTCGTTAGACGGACTGATCCATCCTCCTCGGGATTGGATTAAATATAGGCAAAGTTGTTAGGTGGATGGATCCACCCTCTTCGAGCCTACATTTGTAAGTTTATACTCCAGCCCGTGCTCTAGGAGCTGGAGTTAGTTAGAGGATTATCGTGTATCAATCCTTTTGGGCTTCAATATGATAGATTGCCTTGGAGCTCGGGTTTCACTTAGCGAGTGACCGGCCGTATCGCAGTCACTCCTTATTTGAATAAGTCCCATCGTAAGATGGAACTTAGTTCTCCGTGCATCGTGATTATCGCATGATGCATTTTAAGAATCGCTGCTCTGGCTTGAAGAGAATGCATTTTATTGCTGAAATAAGAAATTATGGCAAAGTCAGTTGCCTTATTACAAATTCAAATTTCGAAATGCTAAACAAATTGCAAATGACATGCATACTGAATGAATAAACAAAGCTTGTTATGTGTAGCAGCGATGAAGACTCTCGTTATTCCAGGATCTCGGCAAAGCGAGACCATCGACGGTTGATAATTTGAATGTCCCATCTCCGAGTCTTCGTTCAATAACGTATGGTCCTTCCAACATTTGTTTCATATGCGAAAGGACTGGGTAAATCCTCTTGAGCATAAGATCGCCAAGTTCAAAGGTTCGAGGTCAGACCTTAGCATTGTACAATCGAGCGACTCGATTTTGATGCGCGGCTGCCCTCAAGTCAGCCTCTTGATGCTTCTCATCTAATAATTCCAGAGATTCGACAAGTAATATATCATTTGTTTTTGGATCAAAGTACGTCACACGACGAGAAGGTACTTCTAATTCGACTGGAATAACGGCTTCTGAGCCATAGGGAAGTGAAAATGGAGTGTGGACGGTAGTGGACTTGTGGGTTGTTCGATATGCACATAGAGCCATAGGAAGTTCATTGATCCATTTTCCACCGGCTTTTTCCGATCGTTTCTTTAGAATGGACTTTATAACCTTTTTAACAGCTTCGACCTATCCATTCGCTTGAGGGTGTGAAACTGCAGAGAAATTCTTTTGGATATGGAATCGATGACAGAAATTAGTGAACTCGACACTATCAAATTGGGCTCCACTGTTAGTGATGATGGTACGTGGGATACCAAATCGACAGATAATGTTGCGTACCACAAAGTTGATCACTTTTTTCATCGTGATAGTAGCAAGGTCTCGGCTTCCTCCCATCTGGTAAAGTAATCAACTATATCGATGGATTACTTCGTACCACATTTAGCCAAAGGTAAAGACCCAATAATATCGATGCCCTATATTGCGAACGGCCATGGGCTGATCATTTGAGTTATTTCGGCAGGTGGGGCTCTTGGAATCCAAGCATGCATCTGACATCTGTCATATTTCATGGCATAGTCCGATGCATCGCGATTTACAATCGGCCTGTAATAACCGTATCATAGCACTTTCTTGGCCAGAGCTTGCCCCTTGGTGTGATCGCCACATTCTCCTTCGTGCACATCATGTAATACTCGTTTGATTTCATCGTGGTCGATACACCGGAGTAAAGGAACATAGTATCCTCTTATATACATGACTCCATTCTTAATAGTGAATCGCAAAGCCATCCGGAGAACTTGTTTTTCTCACTCCTACGCTCTAGTAGGGTCCCATGCTGAGATAGTTCATGAACGGAGTCATCCATGGTTCCTTATCGGGTATGACTTCAAGTAACCAGTCAGTCTCCATTTGTCCAATACTCGGAGAAGATAATGTCTCAACGGGAACGATTCGCATTTGCTGTGCCACACTGGTGTTGGCTATTTTGCTAAAGAATCGGCTTTCTGATTGTGTTCTTAGGGTATGCAATAGATGGCATAATAATTGAACTAATTCAATATTTCTTGGACGCGAGCAAGATAAGCAGCCAGTCTCTGGTCTCTGGTCTGGTACTCCCCCCCGAACCTGGCACACGACCAATTGTGAATCATAGTAAATCTCCACAGTCATAATTTTCAAGTCTCTAGTGAGTCAGAGTCCGGCAAGTCAAGCTTCGTATTCGTCCTCGTTATTGGTTGCATGAAAATTAAACACCAAGGCATAACATACAGATCGATCTTATGGGGTTTCAAGTACAACCCCAGTGCCTGAGCAACGATCGTTTGCTACACCGTCTGTGTATAACTTCCTATGTATTTGGGAGATTCACTGGTTTTGGGCAAGTCCTTTGGTATAGTGAATTCGACGATGAAATCCGCTAAGACTTGTCCTTGAATAGCTCGCCTCGGTGTGCAGGTGATGTCGAACTGGCTCAACTCGATATTCCACTTAAGTAACCTACTAGACGTCTCAGGCCACGTAAGGACCTGTCATAACAGCTGGTCGGTGTAGATAATGATAAGATGAGCCAGGAAATACGGCGAAGCTTCCTCGAGGAAATGACAAGACAGTAAGCTAACTTCTCCAACTTATGATAGTTTCTCTCTGTTCTGGTCATTCGTTTGCTGATGTAATAGACTTGCCATTGTATCTGATCCTCCTCCCGAATCAAAGCACTACTGATTGCATTTTCTGATACCGCCGAGTAGATGTACAATCTCTTATGATCAATTGGTTTCGATAGAATAATTGGGGTGGATAGATGTTGAACCAGTGCTTGGAATGTGCCTTCACATTCTTGGTCCATTAAAAGTTCCGGTTTCCTTTCCTGATAAGATATAAGAAGGGAATACATTTATCGGTGGATTTTGAGATGAACCTGCTCAGCACAACTACCTTCTCGTTGAGGCTCTGCACTTGTTTTATGGTTCTTGGAGTCTTGAGCTTTTGAATCGCCTAGATCTTTTCAGGATTGGCTTCGATTCCCTGGGCATTAACAATGAACCCAAGGAACTTTCCGGACACGACCCCAAAGTGACACTTCATTTGGTTGGGCTTCATTCTATACTCTTAGAGGAAGATGAACATCATTTCCAAGCATTTGATATGATTGGTGGACAATCGTGACTTTACAAGCATGTCATCCACATATACCTTCATAGTTTTTTCGATTTGGTTAGCAAACATTCGATTGAATAGCTGTTGGTAAGTTGCTCCAGCGTTTTTGAGTCCAAAAGGCGACTTTGTGTCAGCAAAGTCCAAGATCGGTGACGAAGCTAGTGTGCTTCTAATCGGGTGGGTGCATGGGAATCTGATTATAGCTGGAATATGCATCCATGAAAGATAAAAGCTCATGTCCGGCTGTTAAGTCTATAAGTTGATCAATCTGGAGAAGTAGAAAACTGTCTTTAGGGCAAGCTTTGTTCAAGTCTGAGTAGTCAATGCAAGTTCTCCATTTCTCATTAGGTTTCCCAACAAGTACATGGTTGGATACCCATTTTGGATATAGTGCATCTCGGATAAACCCGTTCGACTTGAGCTTATCTACCTCTTACTTTAGGGCGGTAGATCTCTTTGGATCCATACCACGCCTTTTTTCTTAACCGAGACATGCCTTGGGTCAATATTCATTGTGTGGCTCGCGATGTCCGATGAGACCCCACATATGTCAGAGTGCGTCCAAACAAACACGTCGAGGTTTGCCCGGAGAAATTCTACCAATTCCTCCTTCCTCTATTGGCTTAGCTGAGATCCAATCTTTATCATTCTAGAATCGTCATCATTATCGATTGGAACATCGATCGTCAACTCTGCTGGAGAAGCTTGATTGTCTTTGACTTCATCCTCACTTTCATTATCTCTTGGGTCAAAATCTCTCGGGAATTGGTTATGGTTCCCGGGCCTAGGCCTAGGCATTAGCTGCCAATTATATGCAAAGAAAAAATAGAGAGATTCCTTTATGCCTTTTCCATTTTCTTTTCACTGTGCCTCCCATACCGCAGCAACATAGAAGGCCATCTAGCAGCCTGGTCTTCCTGAACAACTCTGACTCCATTGTCGGTAGGGAATTTCAAAGTCAGATACCAAGAGGCGATAGCAGCCTTGAACTCAGCTAGGGCAGGTCGGCACAAGGAAGCGTTGTACGGTGAATCAATATCCAATATAATAAACTGCAGTAACCAAACTCTCCGGCACTCTCCTACTCCCAACTCCACTGGTAACTCCACCATCCCAGTGGGTATAGTCGCACTCCCATTGAAGCCATGTTTACAAGACTGATAAGGCTTCAAATCGTTTGCTTCCATCTTCATTTGATCATAGGCTCTCTTAAAGAGTATGTTCACTGACTTCCACTATCCACGAAGATCCTCTTCATCCAAGAAGGACATATCTGAGCTGAAATGACTAGTTGGTCAATGGTAGGGGCTTCAAATCTGTCGGCATCCTTGTCTCAGAAAATGATGTCGTTCTGTCATCGTCTTCTGTTGTTTGGCCGGAGTCCCATCTTCCAAGTTACTGCAACATTCAAAGCTTGCATTCCTAGTAGAGTTGGCATATGACTCAATTTCCCTCCAGCTCTGATCCCCTAGATGAGGACCACCACTAATGGTGTTGATCACTAACCTCCAGCTAGTAAGCGCGGGTTCTTCTGGTCTAACCTGATTCAGTATTTGATTTTTATTTGATGAGCCCACACCTCCAGCCTGCAGCGCCCGAATGAACTGGTCCAACTTTATTTCTCGAATCAACTTCTCGATAATATCCTGTAGATGATGACACTTGTTCGTATTATGGCCATAACTATTGTGAAATCTGGAAAACTTTCTAGTTTGAATCTGTCTCTCTAACGATTACTTCGGAGCAGGTTTCTTATATTGGATAGTATTACAAGTTTTCATGTACACGTTCTCCAAGGATGTATTTAAAAGAGTATAGGTGTCAAACATGGGAGCTCTACATCACGGTCCGCGATTCTGATCCCGCTTCTTATCCTGATTTCCATCGCCTTTCTTCTGATTCTGCTTATTTTGTACATTTATCTGCACCTTTTCAAAACTCTTCCTGGTTTATTTCATAGTGACATTGTTTTGGATTCCTTCCGCATTGGGCCCTGCATCATCCAACTTCCTAGACTATTTCGCATCCTCTATCCTCAAGAACTGAGCTGCCTTGGAATAGAAACAGTCCAATGATGCAGGGGTTTTCTAGCCAACTAGTTTTCAAATTCAGAATCAGGATCGATCTCCTTAGTCAGTGCCATCGAAAAGGAATTGTCGTTAGGGTTACTAATCTTGGCGCATGCAGCATGGAACCAATCCAGGGTAACATCTGAGTGTCTCTCCAGGAGCTTGAGTGACACTGGACAGGGTATCAACATTTTTGGACCTTGTAACATGCATGTGAAATTTCTCAACAAACTTCGTAGACAACTGGTCGAAACATGAAATAGATCAGGGTGGCAGACAAGTAAACCACGTAGTCGCGATGCCCTTAGAGAAATTGGGAAACTTCGTCATTTGACCACATCATCAGCTCGTGCAACATTCATCAACCGTTCGTACTTTAAAATGTGCTAGTTAGGGTCGAAGCTCCCTTCATAAATAGGTAGAGTTGGCATTCTAAATTGCCGAGGTGGTTCAGTGTAGAGAATGTCATCGGTGAACGGTTGTGTGACTCCGGGAGATTCCCCAGTCGTCGTTGGTGAGGCCTTGGCTCTCACGGATCATCTGGAAGATCATTATTAGGATGTCTAGCATTTGGACATTCTGGGCATGCTGGGCCAAGGTATGGTCGGGTTCCACAATGCGTGGATGGGCCGGGTGTGGTCGATAGTCCATACCTCGCCTCCTTGGCTCTATGTCTTCAGGAACATAAGGTTCAGGAGTATAATCACTTTGGCGATGGTTTGGATCTGTTCAGTTTCGAGTGTCAGCTTCCAACTCGATGGCAGCGGTAGGAGCGCAGTTGTCAGTAGTGTGATAGGGAACCGTCCCTCCTCGGGAGGAGGGTCCGGTCTAGTGGTTGGTTGATGGACAACTCTTGCTTGTCCAAGATTCATAGTGCGTTGATGTCCAATAGCCTACGTATAGCTTCCATCCAGTCGTGGGTGCGTGGATCTATGATTGTAATCAAAGGAAGTTGAACTTTCAGTAAATGAGTAGGAAGCATGATCCATTCTCGATCTCCTTCGTCTTTCCCGATTCAGCCGATTGGTTAACTCCATGTTAGCACGGGGATACTGGGTAAGCTGCTGGTGACTTTGAGTCAGCTCTTGCATCAGTGGCTGGAACTCCTCCCTGGTGACAAGGCCTTGTGGATCCAAAGGCCGGTAGCGTTCTAATCTGCAGAGAGAAGCTTTGTGGGGTTTTGCCTATCCCGTCCTTTTAGATCTACAGCGGCTGAGGAAGTCCTAGTAGCGACCATGGTGAATAGTGAAGTTCTATCCTAGACTTTGTGAAAATCTGAATAGGATGGAAGAACTTTTAGCATCTAGATCTGGATCTTCTTCTTAGATTCTTACAATCTGATATCGGTCGTAGATCCAATGAGTAGGAGAAAAGCTGGGTTTACTCGATGAAAGCACCAAAGTGTTTGCACCAAAATTGGGCACAACACTCTTCATATGTGTTTGAAAAGATAAAATGAAGAATGTAAATGTAAATTAGGCTGATCAAACAATCACACCAATCAACAGATAAGAAAAAGTATAGAGACACCCAAATTTAGAGTGGTTCGGCGTATGGCCTACGTCCACTATGAAATGATTGATGTTTATTGATTATCACTCACAATTTACAAGTGAATTACAACAGTACAATCAAAGTACAGCAGTAATTTTGGTAGTGTATCGACGTAGAGAGGCCAAAAGTCTTTTTTCTACAGGTCCAGGATCACTATTTATAGGCATAGGCAGCAAATATCTCACCCACATCTCGGAGGACTTCTTCTCTCACGTAGGTGGGCACACGGGCTCGGGTTCAAGTGATTTCGGATCGATCTTGGAGGGATATGAAATGAGTTCATATCAATCAATAACTGGTCCTTTTGGGATGAAATTGATCAGGTACATTCTTGAGGTTGTAGGAAAGCTCCTGTGAAAATTTGATGGCATTTGGAGTTGTAGTTTTTGAGATATGATCGATGCAAATTTGAATTTACAAGGTGCAGCCGAGCTCGTATTGATACGATTCGTATCAATATCTTCGTATCTATAGCTTGCATGTTTTTGCTAGATGACGTGGTGCTATATTCCAGGATCGGTCTACTTTTCATGCCGAGTGACCGAGTCTTCCTCTCTTTTAAGCTTTGTTCGTATCCACTAGCATGATGTTATTCGTATCCATCTATTACATTCCACTTTGAATCTATCGTGGGTAGTCACTTCCTATCGTTTGAAAGATAGTCCTTTCGTATCGGTTATAGGATGGTCAATTTTGTAGCGATAACTAATAAGTGGTACAAACTATGTAAATAAAGAACCGTTACGAAATGGGTAATCATGTTGGATACGAAATGGCTCCAGTTTGATGGACATGAAGGATAACAGTAGGCGACCGATACGAACCAAATTAGGTTTGTTCGATGGATACGTGCTCAAACAACTTGAAGGATGGATACGAAATAAAGGCTCAATAGTTGATGCATATGAATTATCGCTGATCATGGTGGGTGCGAAGCAATGTACATGTGATGGATACGATATTAACACTTCTTCCATGGATACAAATGTGGTTTTTCACTTAGAATTTGATGGATACGGATTTGCATGGACACGAATGTATTGTTTTCCTCAACCTTGAGCGATCAATGTCTTAACCATATGAACTATGATTGACTTGAAATTTGAGACGTTGGCTTTCATAGCTTCGCTTGTTCTGTCATGTCGATTGTAGCTCGATCCGGACTCGAGCAAAATTTACCAGTATCCATAGTGAACTTTGTAGGTAATCGACCTTCGGGACAAACTGTCCATGGCTTCCAACCAAGCCCATAGTACCATAGCCTTGCCAAAAGGTGAGATAACAGCCATACCCACCTTATCCTACTTTTTCCTTTTTAAATGCTCCTCCATCCCTCATTCAAACAGCTTCAAATCGGAGGAAGAAAAAAAAGATTGAAAACTTATAAATTTAAATTTCCAAAAATCCATTCCTTCAGAAATTATGAAACAAATATTTTTGGGATCCTATGAGATTTCCTTCAAGTTGAAAGGTGAATGGGAGGGTGCAACAGTGTCTAATTATGATTGGCAGTGAGAGTTTGGTCAAGGAAAACTAGGGTTTGCAAATTCAAACAGATTAAGCGACGATTGTGGAATTGGAGGTTATACTTGGAATCGTGGTGGAGAATAGTACGTTGGCGCAAAATTTGGTGGGGTCCAATAATTAATGGCCTCGTGTGTCACAACAATGATGCGAAGGAGAGGGAAATTTCGCTTTTCAATTGGAAAATTTAGGCGAGTTGTGGTGTGGCCGCCTTGAACCTTGTGGGACAAGGAGTTCAATAGTGCAATCAGAATTGGATTTCGACAAGTGTGGATAACAGGGAGGCCTACATGCATGTTTGGTGAAGGGTTATCATGTGCAAGAGTTGGTTGAGGGAGAAGAAGGTGGGAAGTGATTAGTTTTAATAATATGTAATTAATTTTTTTAATTTAAAATTGTATAACTATCTCATACGATGTCCAATCAAAGTGGGATTTTCGTGTTGTGCTTTTAACGATGAAAGCATCATAATGAAACTGGTTTGGACAATTTTGGAGACATTTGAAATTTGGGCTAAAATTAGACGTTATTCGATTTAGTTCCAAATCGGAATGCCTCTACGATAGCAGAAAATTTCGGTGAGTTAATCTCACCTTTTGGTTAACTAGAAATGTTATATAAGTAATAAAAATTGTTGGTTGGATGTTTGGATGATTTACTATTTTTATTAGTTCATTTGGATTTTTTATCGCTCTTAGAAGCAAGTGAACCATATTATATAATTATATATGGTTTATGACATAGGGGAATAGATTGGAGGGATCCAACATGATTCCTCACCACTGTTGATTTTATTTATGTGTGTGCATGTATATATCTATGTGTGATATATATGAGTTGTGATGTAGGGAGACAGGTAAGAGGGATCCAACAGGATTCATCACCATGGTTTATGACATTATTATATATTAAAACTTAAACCCTATACTAGAAAATCGATATCAATATTCGTTGAGCATTGGGTGGTTATTGGCTTCAAAATTAGTATTTTAATACATACTATAAATTGTTATTTGAGAAGGATGGGTTCTTGAGACAGGAAATTATTTTAAATCCGAAATTGGGTTTCGAAAATATTTTATTTTGAAGGGTTTAATTTCTATTTTATTCCAACCTACTTACCTATCTTTTTATAAGTTATTTATTTATGTCTAACATTGTTTTTAAAAAGTTTTTTATTATATTAATGTTGTTTAAAAGCTATTTACTTATATCAATATTGTTTTAAAGTTATTTGTTTATATTTAAAGTTGTTTTAAAGGTATTTATCAATCTTTTATTATTTTGAAAAGTTAATTATTCAAAGAGTTAAGATGGTACGAAACTAATAATATTGATAATTAATAATATTTTAGAAGTTAATTATTATTATCTATAGTAATAATAAAGATTAGATATTATTGTTTCATTAATACTATTTTGAATTAATAATTACTTTTAAGATAATCCAAAATTAACAATTATTTAAAAAATTTCTTATTAACTGTTATTACTATAATAGTTTTTTAAATAAATAATTAGAATTTATCTATAAATGTTTCTGAGATATATAAATAGAGCTGTTTAAACAGAATTAGGTTTTATAAGAGAAATCTTATAACATGGTTTGGGAAACTCAAAGAAGGATAGAAAAAGGGTAAAAATAGTGGTATAAATGGTTTTAGATATTTATAATAGAGTTTAATAAAGGGTTTATAGATCTTTTAAAGGAGCTTGTAATTAGTTTTATGGATTTATAAAGGATTTATAAATGATTTTAGAAATGTACAAAAAGAATTTATAAGTGACTGAAATTTATAAAGATATTTTAAATGTTTTTCAGAGATTTATAAAATGGTTTATAAATGGTTTTTAGGAATTATAAGGAGTTTATAAATGATTTTAGAATCGGATAAAAGAGAATCTTTCTCAGTTTTATAAATATACTTATGTCATTGAGAAAAGTAAATAAGTACATTTTCTAAGTTATGAGGAGTAATGTGTGTGAATATAGTTATATTGTTGAGATAAGTATATGGATACTTTCTAAATATTGAAAATATAAGGGTTTGTGGATATATATATATATATATATATATATATATATATATATATATATATATATATATATATATATATATATATATATATCTTTGTAAAAGGATTTTGCTACAAATATTTACAAAGTGAATTTAATTAATAAAAAGGATCAATTTAAGAGGCTACTAGTTGCTTATGTGCTAACCAATGTTGGTTTTCCCTTTTGAAATAAATCCCTGATTTGGATGTGTTATTTCATGGTCAAATAACCGACTATGACATAAAAGTAACTTGGAAATATGTAGGAGAAACACGTGATTTATATGGCACGATCATCTCCGATGATGCTCTACTATGCATATAAATCTCGTTTTTCTATCCTAGGACAAGTGATAAGGAAATCCATCCACCAACGATTAAGAGACGATCTCCACTCTTATCTTTAGTTGTCTATTTCCTAAAGAACCGGGGTTGAGTTTAGCGAAAATTATCGAAAGTTGTTTTAAAGAGACGAGGTCAGATATGTCATCCGAAAACCACCTCAATCCAACTCAAGCTTTTCGAAGCGATGACATCTTAAAGATGATGGATTTGAAGATGGAGTTCTCATGTGTTTTGTTCGGTCCCAGAATGAACTTATATGGATGAATGCTGGCATTGTATTGTTGCCTAGAGGGCAGTGTTAGCATTATAAGTGTATAAAGGTAAAACAGAGCCTCAAGCCTCATTAAGGAGGAATGACTAAAACAGGGGAGATGTAGTAGGGCTAGGTGCGTCGCTTTCAAGTAAGGTATGATCATCCCTATCTAGAGTAAATATTATCTCTCATTTATATGCTTCGAGGGGTGATCATATTGTGAGAAATGCAGATTATAGATCTTAAGGCTAGAATTAAAACTAGAGGGGTGGAATAGTGTTTTAAGGAATTACTAAATATTTTTGAGTTTATGTTAATTTGAACACAAATGTATGCAATATTCAGATACAGATATGATTACAGAACCAAACACAGATACAGAAATAAAGTAAAAGTAATAAAGGAAAGAACACACTGGATTTTATACTGGTTTAGAGTTACCCTACATCCAGTCCCGCACACAAGTACGGATTTCCTCGATTTCAAGGCCACGAGGTACACCACTCCAGATTCACAATCCTCTAGGTAGAGATATGATTTTACATGCAACAAGTTCACCCAATTGATTTCACAGGCTACAATCACACCTTTTCTCGCTTGATTGATTTCACAGGCTACAATCATACCTTTTCTCACTCAATTTATTACAAACAAGCCTATAACTCTGAATAGCACTGAGATCTTGTTGAGATAGTGATAGAGAATCAAACCAAAGATGATGTACTTAGATTCAATGGTGATTTCGGCAAAGTAATGGTAAAAATATATATAAATAAATGTGGAAGAAGAAGAGGAGTGAAATCAAAGAAAATATGAATAAAATTCGTTTAAAACTGCCACTATTTATAGTAGAACAACAGCCATGTCCATTCGTGAAATGATATGATGAATAGACACTTCTTTTGAATTCAAAATTTTGAAATCAACTACCACCCTGTCGACAAGGGGTCCTAGGGGTTTTCGACAAGCCTATGTTATTTTTGGTGATTTGTTTTTCTTTGAAAATAACTTCTATCTTGTATTAAAACAATTTTTAAACTTTATAAATATACTTAACTATAGTTAAAATACATAAATGAGTATAGAGAATAATATTTTGATATGTAAAATTTTACTATAATTTTATATTTAAATCTAAGTATAAATATTAAAAGTTAAATATATTATTTTTAAAAGATAGTTTAAAACCAAGGATAATTTGAATTTGAAGATAAAGATTATTTTGAGGCTAAAAGTATTTTAAAATCAGGATAAATGTTTTTTATTCTTTTAAAAGGAAGGTTTTGAAATCATTTTCAAAACAAGATATACTTTTGTAAAAAAACATTTGAATAAAAGTTAGTGGATACAAAACAATGTTCCATAAGATTTTTTATAGGTTCCATCCTACTTAAGGTTCCATCCCTTTAACAGACTCGAAGTGGATTCCATTCCACGAATAAATTGGATTTTAAGATGTCAGTGCTTTTCTAGGAGTTTTAACAATATTCCTAACTAAATTACAATCTTGAAATCTTAAACTCTTGATAATCTTGATACTCATGAGTCTTCAATCTTGATATATTGAATCTCTATACTGTACAGTCTTCATTCTTGGTACATGCATGGTTAAATCCTGCATATACATATATATCTAAACCATAATGTTATTATTTATATTTTATAATCTTATTCTAAAGTTGTTGTCATCAAAACCATCTTCTCTGGGACTAACAATCTCCCCCTTTTTGATGATGACAACCTTCGTTTATAAAATATTACTTCTATCCTAATAACTCTCCCTTAATCTATGCCTAACTATCCTATTTTATACTTCTTCCCCTTTGTCATCAACAAAAACTAACTCCAAACTATATAACTCCCCCTAAAACTAATACTATATGACATGTGATTATAATGATAGTGTTATCATAAGTAATCATAACTTAATTCTAAAACTAAAACTTTGTCCTTAATTACTAACTATCCTAAACTAAGAATCCATATATGATAATACTTATAATAGTGATAATGTGAGAGATCAAATATAAGAACACAAATTATTTATTAATTATATATTGTTTTATTTACATTTGCGTAGAGGATGAAAGTAAGATCATACACAAAAGGAAGGAGAGAAAAGAAATTAATGTGTGTCTTTGAAAATGGGAGATCTATGATCCGAACAATTTGGGTAGTGAAAACAGAAATTTCCACGTTGTTCGACTAGATTTCCATCCTTGTCAAAGCACACTTCGCCAACACAAACGACTTTGTCGTCATCTTCAGTGTACTCTTCATCCATGAAGGCTTCTTCTTATGCATCCTCGTTGTCCTCTTGCACTTGATCTCCTAAAGATTCTTCATCAATCAAGATCGAATTAGCGTGATTGTCCATTAGAAACTTTTGCAAATTTCTAAGGATTTTACCTTGCCGTTCTTGTTCTTTGGCCATTCTAAGTTGCACTACTTGAATTTAGACATTAGTTGCAGTGCATCCTTCAAGGAATCCTCCATTTTCATCACTCAAGCAAGCGTAGTTCGTTGAAATGGTCCAGTAGAAGGAGAAGGGAACGAAAATGTTGAATTTTTGTTTGATTTGGAAGAGGAGGCCATTGTTTTATTATTTTCAGAAGTTAGAACAGAGAGAGGATAGAAAGAATGGACAAAATTTCGAAATAAGAAGACTATATAACCCCTTATTTGAATTTTGGTGGGAAAATTTCAAATATAAAAAAATATCATTACATGTCGACAGGGGTAAGAGGGGGCTGTCGACATTGTACTTGATATTTTTGCTATTTGACTTAATTTAATTTAATTTTTAATCGTACCTTGTTGTTTATATTCTATATTTCGGTTATTGAACAAATACCTAATTCTCTTGTTAATTTAGTAAATATAGATTCATTTAAGGTTTTTGTTAAGATATCAATAATTTGGTTCTCGAAATTGATATAATCTAGAGTAATTACTTCCTTGCTTATATTATCTCTGAGAAAGTGATGTCTGATATCAATATGTTTAGTTCGAGCATGATGAGTAGTATTTTTGGATAAATTTATTGCACCTGTATTATCACAATAAATTGGTGATTTTGAGATATTTAAACCAAAGTCTTTTAAAGTTTGTTTCATATATATTACTTGAGAACAAGCCAAAGCAGCAGAAATATACTCTGCTTCAGTTGTTGATAAAGAAACTGTGTTTTGCTTTTTATTAAACCAGGAAATCAGAGAATGCCCCAAAAAGTGACAAGTTCCACTTGTACTTTTTCAGTCTAATTTACAACTAGCATAATCAGCATCACGGTAAGATATTAATTCAAAAGAATCATTTTTAGGATAAAATAAGCCATTATCAAATGTGTGTTTAACATATCTTATGATACGTTTTATAGCTTTTAAGTGGGTCTCTTTAGGTTGGGATTGATATCTTGCATAGAGACAAATACTGTGCATGATATCAGGTCTACTAGCAGTGATATAGAGTAGTGATCCAATCATTCCTCTATATGATTTTTGATCTACATCTTTCGAGAGATCTTCTTTCCTTATGTACTCATTGGTTGCCATGGGAGTGGGTTTTCCACTTGCAGTAGTCAAACCAAATTCAGTAACTAGGTCTTTAGCATATTTTTATTAACTAATAAAGATACCATTATCTAATTGGTTTTATTTGTAGTCCTAGAAAGAAGTTTAATTCACCCATATGACTCATCTCAAACTCTTTTGTCATTATTTCAGAAAATTCTTTATTCATTTCAAAATTAGTTGATCCAAAAATGATATCATCTACGTAAACTTGTACTAGTTGAATATCATTTTTATTTCTTTTAATAAAAAGAGTATTATCTACTTTACCAATTTCAAAATTTGATTGTAATAAGTAAGATCTTAGTCTATCATACCAGGCTCTAGGAGCTTGTTTTAGACCATATAGAGCTTTCTTAAGTTTGTAAACATGATTTGGTAATTATTCATTTTCAAAAAGTGGTGGTTGTTCAACATATACTTCCTCTTTTACAAATCCATTTAAAAAGGCACTTTTAACATCCATTTGATATAATTTGAAATTATTATGATTGGTGAAAACAAGTAGAATCCTAATGGCTTATATTCTTGCTACGGGAGTAAAGGTTTCATCAAAATCTATCTCTTCTTCTTGACAATAACCTTGAGCGACTAACCGGGCTTTATTTCTAACAGCCTCTCCTTGTTCGTTCATTTTATTTTTATAAACCCATTTAGTTCCAATTATAGTTTTATTTTCAGGTCTAGGAACAAGTTCCCAAACATCATTTCTAGTGAATTGATTTAGTTCTTCTTGCGTAGCCAAAATCCATGAATCATCACTTGATGCTTCTTTTGGATTTTTGGGTTCAATAGTTGATATAAAGGCTACATTGCTCATTTTACTTAGTTGATTTCTAGTTGTAACAACAGATTGCATATCTCCTAATATATTTTCTATAGGATGATCTTTTAAAAGTTCAATCTTTTTATTAGGATGATTAGTTTCATTATTAGTTTCAGTTGACTCTTGATTTTGAGTGATTAAATCCTCTTCATCATTTGTATCTTTAAATTTTTTGAGATTTTCATCGACTGAAACATGCATTGTTTCTTCGATGGTGTTAGTTCTTAAATTAAACACTCTGTACGCTTTACTTCTATTAGAATATCCAATAAAGATACCTTTGTCGGATTTAGGATCAAATTTATCTACGTTATCTTTTGTATTTAAAATAAAACATTTACTTCCAAAAATTCTAAAATAAGATACCTTAGGTTTCTTTGAGTGAAGAGGTTCATAAGATGTCTTATCAGTTAAAGGTCTAATTAAAATTCTATTTAAAATATAACAGGCGGTAGCAACTGCTTCTGCCCAAAAATACTTCGGTAATTTACTATCTGAAAGAATAGTTCTCGTACACTCTTGAATCGTCCTATTTTACGTTCTACTACTCTGTTTTGTTGTGGAGTCCTTGGAAATGAAAATTTGTGAGTTATTCTCTTTTTATTGCAGAATTCCTCAAACTTTTCATTTTCAAATTCAACATCGTGATCACTACGAATGGTTATAATTTTTAGAGAAAGTTGGTTTTGAATCCTTTTTGTAAAGTTCTTAAAACATTCAAAAGTATCACTTTTATGTTTCAAAAATATTGTCCATGTAAATCTAGAATAATCATATACAATCACAAAAACATATTTACTATGATTTATTGACAGAATTTGATATGGCCAAATAAATCAAGATGAAGTAATTCAAGAGGTTTTGAGGTTGAAATCATATCTTTTAATTTAAAGGAACTTTTTCTAAGTTTTCCTAATAAACAGGCATCACATAAACTATCTACTTTAAAATTCATTTTAGGAAGACCTCTTACTAGATCATGTTTTGACAATTTAGATAAGAGTTTGAAATTCAAATGCCCAAATCTCTTATGCCAAATCCAAGGTCACTTGCGTTTGCCAAAAGACATAGGTTATCATTTGAAACTTTCATACTAAGAATATAAATATTCTTTTTCCTAATTCCATCAAATATTATGATTGAATTTTTATTTTCGATGAGATACTTACCTTTTTCAAATTTAATTTTATATCCTTTATCGCAAAGTTGACTAATACTTATGTTTTAGATTCTTAACTAGCAAAACATTAGTAATAATAGGAGTTTCAAAGTTACCGAATTTGTCGATGCCAATCACATATCCTTTTGAGTTGTCTCCAAAGTTAACCAGTCTTCCATCTTTGTATATTATATCACTCAGCATATCTGGATTACCAGTCATGTGTCTAGAGCATCCACTATCGAGTATCCATTTATTCTTTTTTATCTGCATAATTTTTCCAGTGTGAATTGATTCCTCAACACCCATAAAGCATGTTTCTTGTACATCATACAATTTTGATAGACAACTTGAATTTGAATACTGATTATTTGCAGACTCAAGAGACAATGATGATCTGAATATTCCTAAACTAGTATTAATAAGTTTCTTAAACATAGCCATTTTAAAAGCTTTTTCAAAAATCATATTATGAAACTTTGAAAACCTTGCTCCGATACCAAATGTGAGAAATGCGGATTACGGATCTTAAGGCTAGAATTAACACTAGAGGGGGGGTGAATAGTGTTTTAAGGAATTACTAAATATTTTTGAGTTTATGTTAATTCGAACACAAATGTATGCAATATTCAGACATAGATATGATCACAGAACCAAACATAGATGCTGAAATAAAGTAAAAGCAATAAAGGAAAGAACACAACGGATTTTATACTGGTTCGGAGTTACCCTACATCCAGTCCAGCACACAAGTATGGATTTCCTTTCAAAAGCAATTGTTACAATTACAACCCTCGATTTCAAGGCTACGAGGTACACCACTCTAGATTCACAATCCTCTGGGTAGAGATACTTGATTTTACGGGAAACAAGTTCACCCAATTGATTTCACAGGCTACAATCACACCTTTTCTCCCTTGATTGATTTCACAGGCTACAGTCACACCTTTTCTCACTCAATTTATCACAAAGAAGCCTATAACTCTGAATAGCACTAAGATCTTGTTGAGATAGTGATAGAGAATAAAACGAGAGATGATCTAGTTAGATTCAATGGTGATTTCGACAGAGTAATGGTAAAAATATATATAAAGAAATGTGGAAGAAGAAGAGGAGTGAAATCAGAGAAAATATGAATATAAATTCGTTTAAAACTGCCCCTATTTATAGTAGAACAACAGCCATGTCCATTCCTGAAAAGATATGACGAATAGACACTTATTTTGAAATTCAAAATTTTGAAATCAACTGCCACCTTGTCGAAAGGGGTCCTAGGGTTGTCGACAAGCCTACGGTATTTTTGGTGATTTGTTTTTCTTTGAAAATAACTTCTATCTTGTATTAAAACTATTTTTAAACTTTATAAATATACTTAACTATAGTTAAAATACATAAATAAGTATAGAGAATAAAATTTTGATACATAAAATTTTACTATAATTTTATATTTAAATCTAAGTATAAAGATTAGAAGTTAAATATATTATTTTTAAAAGATAGTTTAAAACCAAGGATAATTTGAATTTGAAGATAAAAAAAATTTGAGGCTAAAAGTATTTTAAAACCAGGATAGGTGTTTTTGATTGTTTTAAAAGGAAGGTTTTGCAATCATTTTGAAAACAAGATATACTTTCGTAAAAAAAACATTTGAATAAAAGTTAGTGGATACAAAATAATGTTCCACTAGATTTTTCGTAGGTTCCATCCTACTTAGGGTTCCATCCATTTAACATGCTCGAAGTGGATTCCATTTCACGAATAAATTGGATTTTAAGATGCCAGTGCTTTTCTAGGAGTTTTAAAAAAATTCCTAACTAAATTAAAATCTTGAACTCTTGATAATCTTGATACTGATGAGTCTTCAATCTTGATATCTTGAATCTCTATACTGTACAGTTTTCATTCTTGGTACTTGCATGTTTAATCCTGCATATACATATATATATATCTAAACTATAATGTTAGTATTTATATTTTATAATCTTATTCTAAGGTTGTTGTCATCAAAACCATCTTCTCAAGGACTAACACATATTCAGTACTACTAGTTAAGGGGTAGGATGATTATGTGTTAGCAGGGGATCCTGGCAAGATCTTCGTGTTATTTTATCTAGAGAGGCACTGTGACGGGCGTACCCCAGTAGCCCAGTCATTATATGGAATCCATTCTCCAATAAGCACCGTACGGACTTAGTTATGCTCAACTATGCTGAAACTTGAGATGCATGCACTTCAGCTATATTTATACTTTGACCTCTAGAGATTATTATAATATAAATGGATTTTCCATAGAAAATGTTTTGTTTATCTTAAGGTAAAAACCCATCCATGTTTATGTGCGGCGTGGTCGTACGACATACTTTTGATTCCTAAGGTTTTTATAACATTAAAATCCATTTTGGTGTGTTTTCTCATGCTAGTTTTCTAGACTGACTCGGGTATTATTTTATTATAATGCTCAAGTCAGACCAAGCATTTTTACAGATTCTTTGGATGCTTGGAGCTTTAGGAGTCGAGTTAGAGGCCCAAAGACGTATTCACGTACATGGTTATTTTTTCGCTATATTCATTATTGTATTTATCAGCAATTGTGAAGACATGTTGTTATAATTGTTCAAGCTAAAATAGGTTGGTATACTTTGATTAATGTATGTATATTTCATTTCTTATCTGTGTAAAGATTTATTATATATTATAGATTAGTCATTCCACTGTGGGATTTTGTGTTGTTTTTTTTCTTTCTTCTTCCTTCTTTCTTATTTCTTTTCCCTTAACAATTGTGTTTTCCAGCATTCGATTTCTCGGCATGAAATACAGTTGGTGCATTAGTGTCGATTTTCGAGGGTCGAAAATCCCGACTGATGCACTAGGTATCAAAGCGCAAGATTAGGCAAAAACCTTGGCTTTGGTGGGGTAACTCATTAAGAGATAAGGTAATGGAATGCCTTATTATGAGTTTGAGTGTATATATATGAGTACGTATTTGTTAGTGATATAAGACGTTTTATTTTGTGTTAGTTGATGTGTTGAGTGGCTTATGGATTCTTGTTAGTACGAGTAATTAACGTCATTGATAGTGATATCTAAACACTTGAATAGAGTAATCTGACATAATATTGTTTTAAAATTGGGTAAATGAAATAATTTTACGAAGAATATATATTATTTATATAAAGAAATAATTTTTTAGAAATTATTATAGTATATAGGGTGTGTTTGGTTGTTAGTGAATGATAATACTAGATTATTATCATTTATTGTTTGGGTTCTAATAAAGTATTTATTACTATAATGTAAACAAGGATGAGCAATTAAGAAATGATTTTATATAATCGTAGTGAAATCATATATATGAGGAAAACTGACATATATGATTGGAAAATAAGAAGATTTAAAAGCTGAGAATTTGAGAATTAAAATCCTATTGATTTGAAAAATTATTATTCAAAGTATTGGAAAATAATAATATTATTTAAGAAATATTTTTGAAGAGAAATATTTTTAAATGGAAATTTAAAAGAGATAAAAATCACTAAACTCACTTCGGTCGCTGGAAAATAATTTCGGTGATGACTGTAGCATCGTCAATGTTCATTTTTGGGTTTCCAAGAGAGGATTGCTACCAGTAAAGTTTTATTTTGCTAAAAGTAGTTTTGGTTTAAAATTCAAAAAGTATGATTTGAAATTCAAAAAATTATTTATAGTATTGTTTCAAAAGAAATTGAAATAAGAACAAGATGTCTAAATTCTGAAAATTTTCATTTATGTGTTTACAAAAATATGGGAAAAATAAGTTTTATAACTTATAAATTTTGAGAATTAGTAAGTTAAAACAAAGTTTTAAAATTGTTGAATATGAATGTTGAAAAAGGAAAATTTGAAAAGAGGAATTAACTTAATTTAAGTTAAATGAAATGATTTTTGGAAATGAATTAATGGAATGAACTAATTAAATTAGTAAATTGAAAATGGTTTAGGATGTTGTTTGATAAAATTGAATAATGAAGTGGATAAATGAAACAAGTTAAATGGAGCTGAATTTGATTTAGAATTAAATATGGACTTAAGTTATGAAGTGGAAATGGACATGAGAAGTGTCGTATAAAATGTTATAATAAACTTAAAAAAATTTGATGGAATGGTTCTTAAGTGACATTAGAATTGAAAGAAATATACTAAGAAAAAGATAGACGTAAATAAAGTAATGTGAATAATAGTTATGAATAAATGAATGTAAATAAAAGATAAGATATAATAAGAAACCTATTGAAATAAATACGTAAGTTGAACGTGTATTACCTTATTCCATAACTATTTGATCCAGATTCGAGTACATGATTTCAAGATGATTTACATCGATCCAAGTTAGAATTTTTCACTCGAGTCTTGACGGTGAACGCTGGATATGGATTTTTGATTGATTTTGGAATTCTCTATCATAGTATATGGCTATGCAAGGAGAATTGTGGTTTCTAATCAAGGAACCGGATTTGAGTCCGCATTAGGGTGGCCGTGTGGACGATGCTAGTCCAGAAGTGAAACTGTGTGATCGAGCGAGCGATCAGATTTGATATTGCATACGGATGGTATATGTACATCGTACGGGCTTTAGTAAATTAAATGTTGAAAATTGAAAATGCAAAATAATATGATTATGAATTATATGACTAGATATCATTGGTAGATAAGATGCAGGTATATAGAAGTAAAAGCTAGTTTGATGCCTTTGGTTTCATGAGTAGAATTTGGTTGCCCGACAAACAGGTACATGTTTATATTATTGTTTGTTTGATGATTCTCCTATTGCATTTGCTACATTTGCATATGGTTATTGTATAGGCTATGTTATATACTGATATTACCAACTATATACATGTTCTCATTGGTTGTTGAGTGATAAGTTGGGGTGAATGGCGAATGCTTTGCGTTTGGAGCTCGCCTTCACATTATATTGATCATATATGCTTGCCAATGCTAATAAAATGATACACATCTCAGATTACTTATCGTATTTTCATAGTTTTCTCTACCAGATGCCTCATCCATGAAGATGAAATGTATATTTGTGCTTATATATATAATAAATATTTCCGATCGACCCTCGCAAAGGAAACGATGGTGAACTTTTCCGTAAATCTAAGATGTTAGAAATTTTTTGGGAATTTTGAAAAAAAATTGATAACTGAAATTTGATTTTAAGTTATAACTTGAAATGATTGAATGGATGGAAATTAGTTGGTATGAATGAAGTTAAAGACATAATAGACTTTGGAAATCCATTACAACTAATTGTTTTTGGAAAGTTAATGGGTTTGGGGCAATTTTCTTACCTGGGAAATTTTGGAAACGAAAATCTTTTAAAGGGGAGAATGCAACGATCTAGAATTCCAGTCACTTGAATTTGAAATACTTAATTGGTTTTAAATATTGGAAAGTTAATTTTATAATTTGAGTAACTTGGATTTCAAGTATAGAGATTTATTGATAATTACATTGTTTAATTAGATATTTGGAATTGTTTAAATAATTAAATCCTGAATTTAATATGGATAAAGATGTTTTCAAAAGATGATTTAAATTCTACTTAAATATGAATGAAGATAGTAAAACTTGTAAATTAGATTTAAAAGTGATTTATTTGGTTTTTATAATAATTATTTTAATTGACGTGTAAAATAACATTCTGGGCCACTGTCTCGAATTTTGATGAAACTAGTGTCATTGATCCATAATGGTATATTATAATACACCATCGAATTTTATGACAATTGGGCGTATCGTTTGGGTGTGCGAGATCAAAATGCGTAGAAGTTAATATAGAAATTAATATAATATAACTGGGTTTGAAAAGCTATCTTCTGCATATGATCGAATTAGGTCTCAAGACTAGTTCCATTGTGTTTGAAATAGAGGTATTACATATAGAACGCTTGGCGAGATGCCTCGTTTAGAATTCGAGATTTTCGGACGTGATAGGCTAGACATTTTCAAATTAATATGTATAGATTCACCATACATTGACATATCGTACCCATAGCTATACTATTAATGGTCATACCTACCATATCCCTCTTTTTCCTTTTTAAATGATCCTTCCTCCCTCGTTCGAACTACTTAAACTCGAAAGAAGTAAAAAAGATTGAAAACTTATAAGTTTCCAAAAATCCATCCCCTTTAGAAATTATGAAATAACTATTTTTAGGATCTTAGAACCTTGGCCTTCAAGTTGATAGGCAAATGGGAGGGTGTTGCAGCATCTAGTGATGATCGGCAGTGAGAGTTTGGTCAAGGCAAACTAGGGTTTGCAAATTCAAATCGATTAGGCGTTGATTTTGGAATTAGATGTTACAGTGGGAATCGTTAGCACCTCCGAGCAAAATTTAGTGGGGTCCGGCAATCATCGTCCGCATGTGTCGTTATAGTGATGCGAAGGAGGGGGAATGTTGCTTTTGGCGAATGTAAGTGAATTATGGTTGTGGCCGCCTTGAAGCTCATGGGACGAGGAGTTCAATGGTGCAATCGGAATTGGATTTCGTCAAGCGTGGGTTGTGGGGCGGCATGCGTGCACGTTCAGTGATGGATTACCGTTTGCATGCTTTGGGTGAGGGAAAAGAAGGTCGGAAGGAAATAGTTTTTATAATATGTAATTAGTTATTGATTTTTTTTAATTTAAAACCGATTAATGTAAAATTGTATGACTCTCTCATAGAAGGTCCAATCGAGGAACGTATTTTTGCATTATACCCGTAACGATAAAAGGTTTCACAATGGAACTGGTTTGGACGATTTAGGAGACAGTTGAAATTTGGACTAAAATCGGATGTCATTCGATTTTAGTTCCAAACCGAAATGCCTCGTCGACAACAGAAAATTTCGTTGAGATATACTCACCATTTTGTTTAACCAGAAATGTTTTATAATTAATAAAAAAATTTGATTGGATGTGTGGATGATTTACTATTTTATAGTTGGTTTGAATTTATTCCCGCCTCTAGAAGCGGATGACATATATTATATGATTATATATGTTTTGTGATGCCGGTGAACATGTTGAAGGGATCTAACAGGATTCCTCGTCATTTTTGATTTTAAATTTCAATAATATTCCTGTTATATGATTATTGAATATGAAACCCGACTGTGGACACTATGCTTTATGACATTATTATATGGTCAAACTTAAAACCCTGTAGTAATAGAAAATCAGTATCAATTTTGGTTGAGCGTTTGGTGACTATTGGCTTCAAAATTAATACTTTAAAATATATATAAATTTCCATTTGAGTGGGAATGGGTTCTTGAAATAGGAAATGATTCTAAATCCTAAATTGGATTTCAGAAATATTCTATTTTAATGGGTTTAATTTCTATTATTCCAACCTATTTACCCATCTTTTTCTATGTTATTTATTTATGTTTAACTTTGTTTTTAAAAAGTTATTTATTATATTTAATGTTGCTTTAAATTTATTTATTTATATCAATATTGTTTTGAAGTTATTTATCTATATTTAATGTTGTTTTAAAGATATTTATCAATATTTTACTATATTGAAAAAGTTAATCCAAAGTTAATAATTATTTATAATGTTTAATGTTAACTATTGTAATATTTAAGCAAATCATTAGACTTTATTTATAAATTTTTCGAGATTTAAAAATAGACCTATTTAAATAGATTTGAGTTTTATAAGAGGAATCTTATAACATGGTATGGGAAACTTAAAGGAAGATTAGAAAAGGGGTAAAAAGGGTTCTATAAATGTTTTATTTATAGAAGAGTTTATGAAAGGGGTTTATAGATCTATTAAAGGATTTTGTAAATAATTTTATGGATTTACAAATGATTTTAGAAATGTACAAAAAGAATTTATAAGTGATTGAATTTATAAAAGAAATTTTAAATGTTTTCAGAGCTTTATAAAATGGTTTATAAACGGTTTTAGGGAATAATAAGGAGTTTATAAATGATTTTAGAATAAAATAAAAGAAAATCTTTCCCAGTTTTCTAAATAATACCATTAAGATAAGTATGTGAGTACATTTTCTAAGTTAGAGTTGTAATGTGTGTGAATATACTTATGCCATTGAGATAAGTATATGGATACTTTATAAGTGTTGAAAATATAGCGATTTGTGGATAAATATCTTTGTAAAAGGATTTTGATACAAATATTTACAAAGTGAATTTAATTAATAAAAGGAATTAATTTAAGAGGCTAGTGGTTACTTATGTGCTTACCAATGTTGGTTTTCCCTTTTGAAATAAATCCTTGATTTGGATATGTTTGTTGATAGTCAAATAACCGACTATCTCGTTGGACTAAAGACATAACTTTGGAAATATCTAGGAGAAACAGGTGATTATATGGCAGAATCATCTCCGATGATGTTGTATTGTGCATATAAATCTCGTTTCGATCTCCTAAAACAAATGATAAGGAAATCCATCCACTAATGGTTAGAAGGTGATCTCCACTCTTACCTTTGGCAATTTATTTTCTGAAGAACCAGGGTTGAGTTTGTCGAAGATTATCAAAAGTTGTTTCAAAAAGACCGGGATATGATATGTTATCTAAAAACCACTTCGATCTAACTCAAGTGTTTCAAGTGAAGACATCTTGAAGATGATGGATTTAAAGATGTAGTCCTCAAGTCTTTCGTTCACACCTAGAACGAACTTATGTAGATGAGTGCTAGCATTACATTATTGCTTGGAAGGCAGTGTTAGCATTCCAAGTGGAAAGTGCTATATAAAGGTAAAACGTATCCTCAAGCCTCATCAATCGGAAATGACTAAAACAGGAAAGATGCAGTAGGACTAAGTGGGTCGCTTCCAAGTAGGGTATGACCATCCCTATTTAGATTCGATATTATCTCTCATTTGTATGCTTTGGGGCTCACTAATGAAGGGGTGATCACATTCGATACTACTAGTCAAGTGGTAGGCCGGTTCTCTGTTGGCAGGGGATCTTGGCAAGGTAATGTTATTTTATATAGAGATGCACCTTGAAGGGCAGTACTTTAGTAGCTCGGTTATTGTATAGAATCCATTCTCTAATAAGCACCATACGGACTTAGTTTGCCCAACTGTGCTGAAACATGAGATGCAAGCATTTTGGCTATATTCATATTTTACTTTGACCCCTAGACATTATTATTATATAAATGATTTTCCACAGAAAATGTTTTGGTCATCGTAAGGTAAAAACCCATCATGTTTATGTGCGGCGTGGTCTTACGAGATATTTTTTATTCCAGAGGTTTTTATAACTTTAAAATCCGGTTGGGTGTATTTTCTCACAATGGTTTTCCGGATTGACTCAAGTGTTATTTTATTATAATGCTCAGGTCAAACCGATCATATTTATAGATTCTTTGGATGCTTGGAGCTTCAAGAGTCGAGTTGGAGGATCAAAGATGTATCCACACACATGGTTATTTTCCGTTGTATTCATTATTGTATTTATCTGCAATTTTTAGGACAGGTTGTTATAACTGTCTAGGCTGAAATATGTTAGTATGCTCTGATTAATATATGTATATTACATTTCTTCTTTGTGTGGAGATTTATTGAATATTATAGATTATTCGTTCCACTGTGTGATTCTTTGTTGTTTTTTTTCTCTCTTCTTTCTTCTTCCTTCTTTCTTCTTCCTTCTTTCTTCTTCCTTTTTCCCTAAAAATCGGGTTTTCAGACATTTGATTTTTCGACACGCAATACAATGGGCGTATTAGTGTCAATTTTCGAGGGTCGAAAATCTCAATTGTCAAAATTAATAATGAATATAAAATATTTCTACATCATAAATAATTTTTTATATAATTTAAATGTATCGAAGAAAAAGTATTATTTAATAATAATAAAGTTGAATTAATAAAAATAAACCATTAATGAATTTAAATATTTTGTGTAAATCATCAAAATATTTTTTTGGAAAGCTTATCAAATTATTTTAAATTGAACTGAAAACATGTTCAAAAATATTTTGTATGTGAAAAAACTTTATTGTAAGTAGTTGAAACTAAAGGAAAATAGTAATTTGTTTAAGGGACCAATTAGAAATAAAAAATGAAAAAAAATCATATAACAAATAAAACTCCCACTATTCCTTGCATTTAACTCGGTACAAGCCAAAGCTCGTTCCCTTCTCTTTATCCCTAATTCTTTCAATACCTAAATCACATCGTGAAAAATGGTCATGTAAAAATAAATAAATAAAAGTACGATGCACATGTGACAACCGTCGTGCGATGGTGGAATTAATGGCGATAATACGGAAGGATGAGCAACGCAAGGCAGAAGGGATGACAACGTCCGGAGGATGGTGGGTCAGGTTGTCAGCTTGGCACATGCACGATGGAGGGAGGTGTGATGGTTCTTAGGTTGGCGTACGATGTCGAGAGCTGGTTGAAGGAGGTAGCGTTTAATAAAGTTAGGGGCATGCCCTTAGGAAAATTATGTAATCTATTAGATATATCTAACTTGATAACCAATTTTGTTCAAAATAAAAGGTGTTTTCTTACTATTATATACTTTTTATATTATGATATAATTAATTAAGTAATTAATTTAAAGTATATTAAATAGAAAATCTTTAAATGATATTTTTGTGATAATAATTACAATGTGTTATAATCATGAGAAAGTTATCACATTAAAAATAACATATTATTTAAAATATTCCTTGTCAAGATGTTTCAAGATAGGACATCAATACATCCATCGAGACTAGAGTGTGTAACACTAACTATTGGGCAGTGTATTACTCATGACAATTAATGGCACTAAGGAGTTAAGTACCGATAGTTATTAGATAAATATGGAATGTCTCACTCGAGTTTTCTGTTGGTTAATATAACTAAGGTCAAACAGAGAAGCTTGAAGTGAAGATATTACATAATTCTCCCAACTTGAGAATACTATCGAACTTCAATGTGGATAATCCACTTTGCTTATAGTTAAATCATGGTGTGGCATCCATTGAATAACTATAGTTGGGTTTGAGTTGAAGCATTTGAAGTGAAACATTATTCAATAGAGAATCCCTCTCCTTAACATGAGGTTAGTATTACGGCCAACATTAGTCAATACAAAGTCAAAGTCTTCGGCCAGAGTAGTACAGTTTTTAATAATGTTATTATTGAACAAAGGATTTTGTGTTTGGACTATTTGAATGTAGGCGATGTTGGAATTTTGACCAAAATCAACTTCAAATTCCATAAGTCCTAAAGTAATATAGTATCGACGAAGATAGTCGGTGCTACCGGGTACCGCTTATAGTAGTAAAATTGGATTTTTACAAAAAGTATGCCTAAGTGATAAATTCCTCTAAAATGTCACATTACTAGCTAAGCCAACATGTGGATAATAATATTCAAACTATTTGGTATTGACCGCTATTGAATTTACACCTTTGAGTCATATAACCACAATGATGAATATTTCAAAAAATTACATGATTTAATTAATTTATAATCGTTGCAAATTAGTTAATTACTGAAAATTTGTGAAACATTATAATTAAATTTATTTGATTTGTTTGAATACCACTAGTATTTAGTATAATACGTGTATAAAAGTTATATACATGCGCACTGATATACTATATCGATAAAATATATAAGTTGGGTTTAAATTGATTAATTGCTAAGTGGTTTGGAAAAAAAATTAGGCCCACATTTCTCTTTTATGGTTGGCCATGCAAGATGATTGGGAGATACTTCAAATGTGATTGTAAACTTAAAGGAGTAATTAAAATAAGGAAATAAATCTCCATAATCTGCTCATCTTTATGACTCGCTTAAAAACATATATAAAATTAAAACTTACAAAAAGACCTTTTAACAACTTAAATAAAATAAATATTTTATTTAAAATATAGTGGAAAATAGGGATAAGGACAAACATAAAAAAATATTTTGGCGCAAAGACAGCACATTTTTTTCTAAGCACGAAGGCCAAACTTCCTACAAAAATTAATCACAACGCCAAACTTAAAAGACGACTAAAATGGTGGTAGTTTGGCAAACGACGTCACCACAAATGAGGCTTGGAATGGCAACGATGTTGGTCGAGGTAACGGGATGGCAGCAGCTTAAGAGACGAAAATGTGGTTAGTCGAGGTGGATTAGGAGGCGATGGAAGAGAAGAGTGTTGGAGGAGTAGCCGTGATGGTCAAGTCATGGCATCGCTGAAGGTGTGGTCGAGGTGGATTGGGAGGCGACGGTGACAGTGTTGAATGCGATCGATTTTTTTTTGAATAATTAAAAGCCGAAAATGCTAAATAGCATTAGCATTATCCATAAGTGAAAATTAATACAGCATTATACGTAGCATTTTTTAAAGTGTAAAAATAAATTATATTTGAAGGTAGCATTTTAGTTACAAAATCTAGTAGCCTTTTTTTGTTTTTAATCTAATGATAGTTTAAGGTAGCTTTTTAGTTACAAAATCTAGTAGCATTTTTATGATATTTGAAATGATATATTGATGTAGCATTTTAATTATAACTTTGTTTGCAAAATGATAATTAATTTTAGTATTTTCTGAACCATAAAGAAATGAAAATAGTATTATGTTGATTTAATGCTAATTTAATTTAGCATTTATTTTTGTTAATGATTTTTTAAAATTCAGATCGACGTCGACAATGTTGGTGCCTCCCTGAGGTGGTACAACGGGGATGGCCGCAACGATGAGGTGGTGTGGTGTTTGTTTGAGGAGTGTACGAGCTTCTCGATGATGAAGAAGAAAGAGAGAGCGACATCGACATCGGCGAGGCAGAGCAAGGCGTGATGCAGGTCGTGGCCATGGTGGTCAATGTCGAGCTGTTGAAGGCGATAGTGATGCAAGGGAGAGGGGCTACAAGGCGGTGATGTTGGCGATTGAAAGAGACAGCGACAGTTGAACGTAAAATCGAAGAAAACATGGTTTTGTCCTTAAACCTAAATTTGAAAACTTCTGTACTGGATCTAAAAAATTGACTAATGTTTGTCCTTTTGGCTAATTACCTCTAAAATATATTAGAATGGATCTAGTAACCCTTTATGCTTCATAGGCCTAATAGATCCAAATTAAGAATTTTTTTAATCCAACCATTTCACCCTTTTTTGATTGTCATAGTTTCTTCAATGATATCAGATTCCAGTAGCTTATGCAGTCTAAAATTAGCAATGTCAGGGCTAACTGATTGTCTTTGAAGGGTGTGTAAAAGGGTAGTGTCGAAGGTTGGGTTTGGATAACAATTACTCTGCCCTACCAAGCTACTGACCTGACTCAAAGGACGAGGTAAACCCAAAGGTTATCCCTAATTGGCACAAATTGATTTTGGACAATAGATTAATTTCCAAAATAATTTGAAAATTTAAAGGATATATTAAATTTAAATGTTAATTTTAAAATGTTAAAGTAAAATTTTAGAAAAGCGATAAAAAGTATTCAAAATTTTTAAAAAGAATTTCAAGTTAGTTTACTAATTTTGAAATTTAAAATTTAATTAATACGATTAATTAGATTAAGTGAAATAATTAATTAAAAGTTAATATATGTGTGTGTGTATTGATATATGCATATAACTATAATTGTTGTAGTTAAATATTTATCTTAAATTTTGTTTATGATAAATTGAATATTTCAAATTAATAAAAATTATTTATTTAAATAAAATTTATTAAATAAAATTAATTAAAAGTTAATTAATTAAAATATATGCATATATTGATATGGACATATAAACAAACTATACATGTTAAAGTTGATTAACTATTAAATAGTTTAAGATTTGTGATATAAAAGTTTAGAAATTTTATATAAAACAAAATAAAATATATAATTAAAATTAATTAGATAATAATGAATTAATAAGATACAAGTATATATCATATAAGTGAATTAAATTATAGAATTTATAATAAGTTAGTATTTATATTACAATATCTATACAAATTAAGTGGAAATGTAAAGAAATCCAAATCAGATTTAAGGAATAAATACATACTTTCAGTACATATAACATGATTCTAAATGTGTCTCACACTTAAATCATGAAGGTATTTCATAAAAATACATTGTTGCCTAAATCCATATTACTTAAATAAATTTATATTAAAGATTATGAACCTCTAATAGATATTGTCCTATACCATTTGTATATTAATAATTTACTTGCATACCATCTAGTCATTAAGCGAACTAACGCTAGATGTTTTGTGTAGTATTATTAACATATTTTTAGACATGATAAGATGCGTGCAAATATTCCTTAAGCAAATTCAAGGAATGCGCATTATACTTAGGCCATCATGAAATGATGGGAAGGAGTGGATAATCTCTTTTGATTTATTAAGCAAAATCAAGGTTAAGATTTAGATTAGGACATAGAACATGGATTATGGGTTGTATATGGTACAAATGATGAATTGTTATTCATTGCTTATAGTCCCATGGTTTGTTAAGCAAACTCAAGATCGGAATCCTAAGGTAAGCGAGTCTTAACACTCTTAGAGAAATCGAAAGATTTCTATACTTTTCTTAGGTTTTTAAGAAACATAAATATTATAGGAGCCTTATTATAAAAATAACATAGTAACATTTAAGCTTTCTAATATTGTAAGAATATATGTTATACAAGTCGAAATAATCTACATTGATTAAATTGCACACTTAAACCAATAAAATGTTTATTAGTTAAAATATACAAAAGAACTAAATTAAAGAAGACAAAGAAATATAAAAATATACTTACCTTTATATTCTTTGGCGTATTATCTTTTCAAGACCCATGAAAGATTCAATTTGTACGACCACTAAAACATTTATGCTTCTGTCACGTAATTTTTTATTTGTATAAAGCTGTGTATTGTCTTCTTTAAATGTCGAGCTCTAATAGAATTAAAACAATATGGATATTTGATCCATATTCTATCATATGTGTGTGTGTGTGTGTGTGTTATATAATGAATGGCCATGATATGTAATATATGAAACTACAAAATTAGTTCATTAGAAACAAGCAAATAAAAAAATGCAAAATCATGTATTCAATATAATTGATTACAATAAGGATCCACTTTGAATGGTTCAACCATTTTGGTAACAAAATTAAATGCACGAGAGAGGATATAACTTAGGCACAGTTGGGATAAAGAAACTGGTTGGTCATTTCTACTTTATAAAGGGACATCGAAAACAAGTACTGTATAAAATACTAAAAGATACTTAATATGGAATAAGAATGTGATTTCTATTCCAACTATCTTATAATATAAGAAATTGTTTTCTATAAATGTTAATTCCTTGAGTCTAATATATTTGATCAATATTCTAGACTATAACTAGTTACAGTAAAAGAAATAAATAGCTCCTGATAAGTATTTAAATGAAGCTTCATATTTCCTAGGCTATTATAGTAATAGCGGAAATAGTAGGAGCCTATGATAGAATACCTATCAGTAGATACATCAAGATACCAAAAATTATTTTCATAAATATACCAAATATTATTTATTAAACAATAACTGGTATTAGTATTGATTGAAAATAAATGGAGTTTTATTTTGTTATGAATATTTTGAATATTCGTTATAAAATAAACCTATTAAAATAATGATATATGTTACATTAAAATCATAACAAACTAGTATCTGGATTTTAATGATTATTTTAGGATTATGAACTAAGCAATATCTTAGTGGAATAATTCTTTAAATCGTATGATTATAAATCATATGGTATCAAAGAGTTATATCTTAAGGAATTAAGGACGAAACACTCACTCAGTGGGAGCGGCAAAAGAGTTGTTAAACCCTTAGGATTAATACATATAGATATATGTAATCGTAGATCTAGTGATTCCAAAATGGTTCCACTTACTTCATCATTATAGATGATTTATCATAGAATAGAACATGTGTATTTGATGCACAAGTAGTGTAAATTATGATAAGTTTGTTGAGTATGAAACTGAAGTGGAGAAACATAATACACAAAAGAAAACAAAACAATTTGATCTAATAGGTGAGTGCATTGGAAAGAGTTCCCAATGTACCTAAAGAAGAAGAAGATTTGATCTCAAAAGCCATTCCCCCTAATGATACATAATGATGTATCGATAAGGAGTAATCGGGATTTGTTGGACAAAGCATGATTTACCATGAGCGAGTTGGGTTAACTTTTTTTGTAAGGTTGTATACTTAAGAGTAAGTACATAAGATTAAAATTAATTTCATTTGAAACATGATTTACAAGATCGTACACGATAAGACTTGACAATAACTCCTATATATCCTAGGTCAATGAGTGACAGGTTTTGTGAGTCAAGAGATTACACTAATGCTTATTTGCAAGGGATCTTGTGTAGAGCACCCCAAATGAGTTTGGGGCTAATCAATATTGATTGATCAATTTATTTTATGAACATAAGTTTCATAAACTTAAAAACTAAATCATTTTTATACATAAATACATGAAATTAATAAAACGTTTATGAATACCTATTCTGTTGCATTAAGAAATAATTTTTGTTTCAAGAAACACCAACTTCATAAGGAAGGAATTTCTTTTAGAACTTATTGGTAGTAAAATGGATTTGGATACGAGCTAAAGATAAAATTGATTACTGAAATTGGCCAAAGCTAAACGTACACAACACTTACTGAATGATGGACCTCCGAATTTAGATTAAATGAATGATGGACCTCCGAATTTAGTATGCTAATGGCAGAAATAGTGGGAGCATGTCATATAGCACTTACTGAATGCATTAAATTACGAAAAAAAATTCGTAAAACATACTAAACATTTACGAAAAAATAACTATTTTTTGGTGTCGATTGAAAAATTGACATAGTTATACTTTAATAAGAATAATATGAGTATTCGTTATGAAATAAAACTACAATGGGTATTTGATTTCACAACAAAATTGATGCATTGGAAAATACTGAAGTATCTAAAATTATTTACAATTATTTTGGTATTATAGACTAAGCCATAGTTTTCAGAAGTAATTTTTTATTATATGATTATGAATTGGATGGTACTAGTTAATTATATCTCAAACAATTAAGAGCTATGTACTCATTTAGTGGGCGAATTTTAAGTGTTGATGAACTCTTCAAATTGATACATGTTGATGCATGTAATCGCAAGTCCATTAATACCAAAACAGTTCTATATACTTCTTTGTATTCATCAATGAATTATCAGAGACGTGAACATGTGTATATGATACACATGTATAAATCTATGATAAGCTCATAGAATATAAAAGACTAGTGGAAGCCTTATTAGAAAAATGAAATGATAACATTTAACCTTTCTAATAATGTAAGAGCATATGTTATATGATGTTATAATAATCTACGGTGATAAATGTACGCATTTAACACAAATGTTAAAACATTTATCAGTTAAGATATATAAACGAACTGAATTGAAGATTGACAAATAGAAATATAACATATACTTGCTAATAAATGCTTCTTACATGTTAATGTTTCAATACCCATGCAAGTGCATGATTTTACAACTACTAAATACATTTGTAATTTGGTTGGTTACATGCTCATTTGGTCGAGACCGTGTATTGCATTCTATGAGTTTTGTACTCCAAAGCAATACAAGAATATTGATATTTGATTCATATACTATTGCATATAAGTGTTATATGGCTAATGGTCATAGTTCATAATGTACAGTACTTCGATGAAGTTATTCATTCGAAATAAGCCAATAAACAGTACTGTGAGATCCAGTATTCAATTTGACTGATTACAAAAGGATCGCACTAGGTAAAATGTAACACGAGGCCAAAACTACAATGTAGAGCTAAAAACTTGATCACGGAAATGTCGATTTGAACAGTTTACGCGAACTGCAACATATTTGATGTCGTTAAATATTAAGGATAATCGAGTGCACTTTTATGAAGAGTACATTATGATATTGTAATAAGGGATTTCTTTTGAATGGTTTGATCATTTAGAAAGAAAAATGAA
Source organism: Allium cepa (assembly GCA_030765085.1). Lineage (NCBI taxonomy): Eukaryota > Viridiplantae > Streptophyta > Magnoliopsida > Asparagales > Amaryllidaceae > Allium > Allium cepa. The sequence goes on along the minus strand of CM060944.1, from coordinate 288,759,984 downwards.
TGTAAAAGTGTGGATGTGATTTAGGGTACAGTTAGGATGAAAGAGTGAATAGTCACTTCTACTTCATAAAGAAACATTGGAAATGAGAATTGTAACAATAATAATTGATACTTAACATTGAAATGAGAAATACAATTTCTATTCCAAAATTATTTTTGAATAGAATTTTTTTCTATGAGATTTATTTCTTTGAGTTCAAGATATTTGATCAAAGAACTTTCTGCTGTAAACTAGTTGTAGTATATGAAATAAATAATTTAGATTAAATGAATGATGGACCTACGAATTTAGTATGCTAATGGAAGAAATAGCGGAGCATGTCATAACGCACTTACTGAATGCATTAATTACGAAAAAAAATTCATAAATTATACTAAACATTTATGAAAAAATAACTATTTTTTGATGTCGATTGAAAAATTGACATAGTTATACTTCAATAAGAATAATATGAGTATTCGTTATGAAATAAAACTATAATGGGTATTTGAATTCACAACAAAACTGATGCATTGGAAAATACTGAAGTATCTAAAATTATTTACAATTATTTTGGTATTATAGACTAAGCCATAGTTTTCAGAAGTAATTTTTTATTATATGATTATGAATCAGATGGTACTAGTTAACTATATCTCAAACAATTAAGAGCTATGTACTCATTTAGTGGGCGCATTATAAGAGTTGATGAACTCTTCAAATTTATTCATATTGATGTCTGTAATCGCAAGTCCATTAATACCAAAACAGATCTATATACTTCGTTATATTCATCAATGTATTATCAGTGACGTAGACATGTGTATATGATGCACATGTATAAATCTATGATAAACTCATAGAATATAAAGCGGAAGTAAATAAAATTACATGCGATAGAAAAGATTTGATTTAACCGAATGTGTGAGTGTATTGAAAAGAGTTTCGAATGCCCTTAAAATGAATAAAAGATTCAACCTCAAAAGTCACTTCCCCAATAATACATAATGATCTATAGATAAGGAGTGATCGAACTTTGTTGGACAAAGCACGATTAATGATGAGTGAACTTGAGTTAAATACTTTCTATAAGGTGTGTACTTAAGAGTAGTATGCAGGGTTAAAATTAATATCATCCAAAGATTATTTTACAAAACCATATGAGATAAGGGCTTATAAGAAACCCCTATGTATCCTAGGCCAAGGAGTTGATAAGTTGTGCGAGTTGAAAGACCGCACGTAAAAATTATACGTAAGGGATCTTGTATGAATCATCCTAAGAGAATTTTGGGAACGATAGTCATTAGATATCTGATTTATGTTGTGAACATAAATATATCATGAACTAATGCAAAATCTACTTGATAAGGCAATTCATAAAATGTTTATGAATGCCTATTCTATTGCACTGAAAAACAAATGTTGTTTCAAGAAATACCAACTTCGCAAAGGAATTTCTTTGAGAAATTTTTGATATAAAATGAATTTGGACATGATTTAATGATAAAATTATTACAAGGGATGGAATGAACTAATCAAACCTAAATGAACATAAATACATTAAAACGTCTAATGTGTATCTTGTACATTAAAGAGAAAATGTCAGTTTCTTATCAATGTGTAACAACCCCCACTTACTAACATACCGATCCAAAAACTAAGGTCACTTTCAGACAGCATCATGCTAAGAAATACAAGCTGTTGGGTTTTTAAACACTACGTAGCATGATTATAAAGGTAAAATTCCAAGACATCCTATAATTTCAGTTCTCACAGCAGAAGGAATCAAAATATGAGTACTGAAAATAAACATTTCAGCCAAATAGTCTCTAGAATACTTAGTTGTCATTGTTTCCAAAGTAAAATACAAGTTTTCCAAACTTTAATAAAATAATAAACTACATGATGAACAACTAAGAATATGAGAACTCCAACATGAAGCTCCTTTCTCCATATACTATGCCTCATTAAATGCTAACCTGTCATCCTATAGTATAGGAAAATGGAAGGAAAAATGGTGAATCAAACAAAAGTTTGGTGAATGAGTACAAGTTTTATATGTGATGATCATACGTGGTTAATTTTCATTCTACTTTAGATGACAAAGGGTGTGTTACAAGTGTCCGTGAATTCCTAAGGCTCATTGACTAAGGTTTCTTGTCTAATACATACCTACATTATAACTTGTGTAGGCTACTACAAGGATTGAACTACGCATCGATCTCACAACTAACGATCGGCCACACACTCCTGAAGCCACTAAATATGAAAAATACTGCCACTAGGCTACTAAACACGAAAACACTCCCCCCTTGGCTAGTAATCCTGGAAACACCATCACTAGGCTATTGGAAAAATAAATTTTCACTACTATCACCGCTACTAGGCTACTGTGGAAATAAGTTCCCACTACTATTACTGCATAATGCTACTGTGGGAACTACACCCTACTAATATCAATGCTACTATGCTACAAGGGAACCAATTTCCCCCTTAGCAACGACTACCCATAACCCAACTACGCCTAAAGAGGAAGAACCTGTAATGTCGACTAGATGGTGTACCTAATTGTCTACACCCGCGCCCACCTCTTGATTGTAGTGTATGTCTTATTTTGCATGCATAGGGATCCTCTATCAGAACTGTTATCACGTCGCATTAGAAACCGTGCATATTAGGATTTCCATTATGCCGGGCCTACACATCTAACACCCGTCGCTGTTGTGTGTCCACTGCAGAACCTCCATGTGAGTGACATTTGTGGAAATAAAATCACCTCCAGTCGATTAGTCAACCCCCAATTAGGTAAACAACATTTACTCAACACCGCAATGGCCTAACATTCTCTTATGGAGAACTAGCTTACCTACAACTCCTAAATACATCCAAATAGCCCTAAATAGACCAACAAAACAATTAATGTTCATATTAATTTTTATTATTAAATAGGGTCTTAGGCCGAGTTTCAGTTTGTGTGTTTTCGGTGATAATCAATCAATCGTTTCCGATCGACCGCACGGAATGAGGGTTGATCGGTCACTTTTTAAAAATTTAGTTTTGTCCAGTTTTTTATTGCGATTTTTATTAGGGTTAATGTTTATTGATTACAGCATTTTAAGTTTACAATGAACCCTAAGAACCTATGTTAACCAGTTTATATTTCTCAATTTCAGTTTCAGTTTCAATTGTTTAATCTAGGGTTTATAGTTAAATAATTAAAGAGGTGTATTAGCATTAAACATCAAGTTTATCAAATTATAGTGATTTATATTCTACCCTAGACTATGGATTATAAATTAGGGTTTACAGTTTATAACTAGATTTCTATCATCCTAGATCATATAGAATAGAATAAGTGTAACTGTAATAATCATCTAATTAAATTAATTTCCACTCACCTTAGATCCAAGCTCTAACTTTGTTTCTTGCTCGTGAATCGCCACCCGTAAGCTTTCCCTTCAAGATCTAATTTGTTGTATTTCCTTTAATTTGCTTTTAATTTGATTTTGAAGAATTTTAAAGGTCAGAGGTGAGGTGAGATGTAATGACCCGCCTTTCATTCCATAGAAAGACGCATCATTAATAAGAAAGAAAGGGATAGAAAAGAGAACACATAGAAAAGAAAGAACTAAACAACCAAAATCTCACAGCGGAACGAATAAATTATATTATATCACATAATAAATTACATAGTATCATATACATCAGAGTTATACGGCTCTTATAACACAAACTAGACAGTTATAAACACCTGTCTATCATTACAACTCAAGTACATCACAGAAATACAAATATAATATTAGCACAGCGGAACCACTATAAATCTACAAACGCCGAAGCCTCCTGCTCCATATTTCCACCATAATTCGTCAAAGCTAACCTAAATCCCTTGGCTACTCGTAAAAGTTTGAGTACCCAAGAGTTTAATAAAATAGAAAATAAACTCTGGATCAGACATGGGTTTGGTATGAGTAAACGGGTTAAAGTTGTTTAACTTTAAAAATCCTTTGAAACAAAAGGTATCTCATAAGACTTCCCGCACATAAACATGGAAATGTTTTTACCTTACGATAACCTAAACATTTGATTGAAAATCTAGTTATATTATAATAAGGTCTAGAGTTTTCAAGTAAAATACAGAAATAGCTGGAATGCTTACATCTCACGTTCCAACATGGTTGGGCACAATCAAAACGTACGACACTTATTGGAGATTGGATTACATATAATGGCAGGGCTACTGGGGTACCGCCCGTCACAGTACGTGGCCTAGATCATCATACCGAGGATCCATCCTAAATACCTTGCAACACAAGGCCGGAACTATCCCTTACTGGATAGTCCCGAACAAGACAACCCCGTAGTTGTTCATGACCAACTACCCACACAGCCGAATAAAAAGGAACCTCTAGACAGGGGTAAATCTCATCCTACTTGGTGCTACCCACTTAGCATTGTTGAACCTCCCATGTTTTAGCCATTCCCGGTTGATGAGGCTTGAGGCTACGATTACCTTTATAGAATACATCTATCTTAGAATGCTCGTCGTCCTTCCGGCGATGTTCTAAAAGCATTCAATCCATACAAGTTCGTTCCGAGTTTGAACGAAACCGAAGGCACTGTCTCGCTACACTCATTTTGGAATCACCCTCAAGTTAACAAAAATGCCCTTGCACTCTGAATCTTCATCTCTATTGAAAGCACTATCTCCAATAACTCGTTTTGGAATCACCCTCAGAGTTAACGACAGTAGCCTTTCCTCTGAATCTTCATCTTCACTTGAGATTTCACGATCTATCGTTTAATTTGGATCGATGTGGTTTTCGAAATTCCAAATTTGGAAATCTGATCCCGATCTCACCGAAATCCAAAACGCCATCTTAATGTCCAAGTGGTTTAAGTTTGAACAATTTAACTCAATTCAAAACATTGAATTCACACAGCATCATTCATAGATAAATATCACACATTTATCATAACTATAACCAATATCACATTATAGAATAACACAGATTATCAAACTATAGATATCAATCAATCTAGACATTTTACGTAAATAATCATCCACAAATAGGAATTATTAATCCTATTTATAATTTATTTACTCAACTTAAATTAAATTAACTGCTTGAGAATTAATCTTTTATCCCTGCTTAAATCAATCATTAATTAATTACAACCATTTAATTAATTAATCATCCTTTAATTACCTTATAAACCAATTAATTAATCTTTAATTACGTATTAATTACCCTTTAATTGTTCTCTTAATTAATCATCCTGGATTAATTATTCTTTAATTACATTAAGTAATTAGCCTTTAAATTAATTACATAAATTAATTATTCTTTTAACCGTCCACATTAATTAACTTTTAATTACATTTATTAATTAATTAACTATAGTTTATTACATTGATCCTTAATTAGTTACATTAATTAATTATACTATAATCACTTTATTGATTAACTATCTTTTTAAGTAATATCATTCATTAATCAATTAAACCTTTAATTATTCTCATTAATTACATTAATTAATTAATGATCCACTAATTAATTACATTAATTAATTATTCTTCATTTAATAATTAACTTTTAATTAATCACATTCATTAATCAACCTTGATTAATCACATTCATTAGTCAACCTTGATTAATCACATTCACTAATTAACTATCCTTAATTAATTACATTAATTAATTAACTTCTTGATTAATTACACTAATCCTTTAATTAACTACATTGAGTAATTAGCACTTAATTACTTCCACTAAGTAATTAATTCTTTAATTACTTTCCATCAAGTAATTCCCCTTTAATTAATTACATCCAGTAATTATCCATTAATTATTTACACTGAGTAATTACACTTCATTAATTACATTAAGTAATTATACTTAACCCATCATCAAGTAATTCTCTTTAATTAATTAAACTTAATTAACTTAAATTAACCACATTAACTTAATTAGTTACATTGAGTAACTAATCCCTTTAATTACTTCATTGAGTAATTACCCTAATAATCCTCTTAATATTAAGTAATTAACCTCTAATTACATTCATTGCTCAATTATTCCTTAATTAATCTTTGATTACTCAAATTAATCAATCCTAAATTAAGTAATCATCTACCCTTAATAGATTACACAAATTAATTTATCTTAATTTAATTACCTATATTAATTTCATTAATTAATTATCTTTAATTAATCGTAATCTTAATTAATTAAAGATAAACTCTTTATTAAAATTGATCACTAGATTATACTTCATTACAAAAACATTCAGGCATCAATTATAATTGAAAATATATAATTTATTTAAAATATAAAACAATATAAAACATTTAATTTAACATTTAACGTCTTTGAAAAACTTGTTTAAATCTTGTTTAAATATATACTTATTCTTGAAAATTTAATCATCCTACCCTTTTAAACTTAATTATTTTAAATATATTCTAAAACTTGGTTAAACATTCTTCTTTGGAAAATTTATATATATTTTAACTTGGAAATCTTGTTTTATTTTGCTTTTATACTTGTACTTTTCTTATGCTTTAAACATATTCATTTTACATACATTCAAAATCTGTTCATTCTTTATATTAAAACCTTGTAATACAATTGTTTAAGTAACATCTATTTGCTTTACAAATTTTACACTCTCGTCAAAACAAATTTAACAAAAGGAAAGAAAACCCGATCCCATCAGGTAAAACTCGAACAAAACACAAGCCTCACGCAAACTCCTTCGAGTCACAAACGAACCCTACTCGAGATCAACCCCGAGCTTCCTTTCCAAACTATCGAACTACACAGAAAAGAACGTACATCGTGCATGTACACGGCGATCAGACCGATTCCATCACCTTGCTGACGACGCTCGCAAGTCGACGGCGACCTCTACTTCCATCAAAATACAATTACGTCTCTCATCAAAATAGTTGCATTAGGTCGTTGATGTTATTAAGTCGTTTAGAGTATGAGTCGACCATAGCTTAGGTCGTAAGGAAGGTGAGTCGGGTGGAAGTTGACTCGTGTGAGCGACTCATGGGGTGACCGACCTAAGAAGGCTACGGCTTAAGGTATGGAGCGACATATATGTTTGGACGGGTTAGCGTGTTAGTGCTAGACCGAGTTAAGGTAGTAACCGACTCATAGGGTTAACGACTTAAGAAGACAGGCCGACTTATAGTAGTTAACGGGTTAGTGAGTGAACGACCTAAGGCTTAAATCGTTGGGTCGGCTGTGTGTTAAGTCGTAGACGGGATAAGGCCTAACTCGTGTAGTCCTGGGTGTAGTTAGGTCGAGGTAGCGCGTGTGTTAGGACGGTTATGCTGTTGAGTCGGTAGGGGCTTGGGTCGTTAGGGGCTTGAGTCGTTAGGTCGACGCTTGGGCTTAAGTCGTGAGCTATGAGCCGCGTTGAGCTGCGTTTGTGTTGAGTCGTGTTAAGGCATGAGCCGTTGAGTCGCATGAAGCATGAGTCGTTAGGCCGTGTTAGTTAGGTCGTTGGGTCGTATGGGGTTGATAAGTCGTGAGTCATTAGGTAGGCTTGAAGTGGATGCGCATGTGTTTTAGGTCGTGAGTCGTGTGTGTTGTGCAGGGTGTGTTAGGCCGTGGATGGTTGAGTCGTAGGTCGTGGCCATGGTGAGTCGTGGACGACACATAGGGGCAGACGACTCATGGGTTTTTCAGCCTATAAATAGAGGGGTTTGGTTCACTTTTTGGCACCGGATTTTGAAGCGACGAAGTGCTGCCATTTTGAGAGCTCGACTACAACACTTCTTCACTTCTTTTCTCCACTCTAATCTAGTGATTCCTTCCATCTAAATTGAAGATCAAATCGAAGATTCAAGAGCCGAAGTTGAAAATCTTCATCCAACAAAGAGAGATTTCATCGTTTGAAGCGGAATCTTGTCGGATCAAGCTAGTTTCTTCACTGTCCAGATCTGAAGTTAGTAGCTTTTGAGGTGTTTAGGTGATTCGGTGAGTGGTGGTTATCTCTCACACGGACCCAAAGGAGTACATTGGATCGGTGGTTTGTTTATGTGTTAAAGATAGTGATTTTCGTGCATTTTCTTAAGTCTGCATGTAGATCTGTGGTTAATGATGATTCAACACCTATTTTACTACATGTTCACTTATGCAAGTTATTAATCAAGTTGTAGAGATATTGTTCATGATTCATGCTTGTTAGATTGCATGTTAGATTTGGATTCTTTATTTACGAAATTGCCATCATTGTTGTAATTGTTTATTTAGATCTTGTTTGAATGATTGATTGCTTGGATTAATGTTTGATTTGATTGATTAGTTGGTCGATAACTTATTTGGGCAAGTTGGTCAAAGATGATTCAAAAGCTAAGTGGAAAGGCTCTTGAAAAAGGAAAGCTGCCTGTGGCATATGAAGCGGATGTGGAAGCTCATATGGATAGATTTTTTGAGATGGGACTTTGCCATGATGCGATGAGGCTCATAGGAAAACAATATGCAAAAGCCACCAGCTCGTCTTCGTCATCAATAGCGTTGGTAGCCAAGAACAGCACCTGTCACCTGCTACGTAGTCTGCCCATCCCAACATGGATGAACAGCCCAAGGTAATAAGAGTTGAACATAAAACCTTGAGTCAGACAACAGTCTTAGTGAGCAGTAAATTAACTATCAAACATACCAAAAGAGCATAAAGGATAAAAGGAATAGGAACTCAACCATCCCACTCCACCTCATTCTACAGTGATAGCCCCCAGACCCACTAAGCAGAAACAAGCATAACAAAGCAGACATTTAAAGTAAAGTAATTATCACTCGAGTCAAGGTCGATGTTTACTAAGTACAAACCCCCAAGGCCTAAACCAAGATCAGATAAGCACCCAGAAAACATCGCTCTTGAGATCGAATGATGGTGCAACCAAACATCCATGACTCTGGCTGTCACTGTTATCATTGCTTTGATATCACCGTTAATTGAATGACCGACACCTTCTTTCAGCCGTCCGTCAAGGGCTAATGGCAACCCCGGTTCTAGACATAACTCCGCACGTCGTCATGACCCGTGCCTAGGACTATCGCTTCTGCCCAGAGTACTAACACGTCATCGTGACCCGTGTCTGAGACGTCATCGTGACCCGTCCCAACGTACTCTTGCTTTGAGCATGCTAGAACCTTCAATAACGATAAGATCCAAGCCTCCTAGTCATCCTCCTCGACGACTATTCTCACACTAGTTCAAGCGCCTCTCGAGCCCACCATTATCCACAAACCCGGACCGCATCACCGAGTTATCAACATGCTTGGGATGATCCCGTCTGGATTAAACCAAGGCTTTCACACATTGTGCTTTGCTTCAACGCATCATAGCAAAGCCCCATCTCAACATCATGGTTTGCCTCATCGCATCATGGCAAAGTCCCATCTCAAAAAATCTATCCATATGAGCTTCCACATCCGCTTCATATGCCACAGGCAGCTTTCACTATTCAAGAGCCTTTCCACTTAGCGTTTGAATCATCTTCGACCAACTTGTCCAAATCAAGTTATCAATCAACTAATCCATCAAATCAAACATTAATCCAAGTAATCAATCATTCAAACAAGATCTAAATAAACAATTACAACAATAATGGCAATTTCGTAAATAAAGAGTTCAAGTCTAACATGCATTCTAACAAGCATGAATCATGAACAATATCTCTAAACTTGATGAATAAACTTGCACAAGTGAACATGTAGTAAAATGGATATCAAAACTTCATAGATGATGGATCTACATGCAGACTTAGGGAAAATGCAAGAAATCACTATCAAACACATAAACAAGCCACCGATCTAATATACTCCTTTGGTTCCGTGTGAGAGATAACTACCACTCACCGAATCACCTAAACACCTCAAAAGATAACAACTTCAGATCTGGACAGCGAAGAACTAAGCTTGATCCGGCAAATCTCGCTTCAATCGATGAAATCTCCCTTCAATGGATGGAAATCTTCAACTTTGGCTCTTGGATCTTCGATTTGATCTTCAATTTAGATGGAAGGAATCACTAGATTAAAGTGGAGAAAAGAAGTGAAGAAGTGTTGTAGTCGAGCTCTCAAAATGGCAGCACTTCGTCGCTTCAAAATCCGGTGCCAAAAAGTGAACCAAACCCCTCTATTTATAGGCTGAAAAACCCATGAGTCGCGCCCCCATAAGTCGCCGCCGACCTACCCCATGAGTCGTCCCCGACCTAAGACTCTCGATCTAAAGCATGCGGCATAGCGACTTAACCTTATGAGCGACTCTAGCCCCTAACGACTCAACGAGCCAACGCCTTAACACGTACACGGCATAGCGACTCAACTACAAGGCCGACCCAACGACTCACACACCCTGCCGACCTAACCTTAACACTAAACCAAACTGGGCACGACCTAACGACTTATACCTCCATGTGACCTAACTAGGTCGTCCCACGACTTAACAGCCCTTGCCGACCTGACACAACTACACTCACGCGACCTAACGACTCAACATACTCGCGACTCAACGGTCCAACGACCTAACGCTATACACAAGGTCTCAACGACCTACGACCTATACCATAACCCGTCCACGACCTAACTGTAACCCCATCACTATAAGTCGCTTATGACTTAAGCCTGCAGGTCACTAACTCCTATAGGTCGTTAACCTTCTTAGGTCGGTCACACCTTAACTCGTCCATTCCTTAACTCGGTGCAAACCCTATAAGCCGTAAACTCTTAAGCCGTTAGCTCCCATAGGTCGCTACGACTATTAGGTCGCTCACTCTTCTAAGCCGCTCATCACTAGGTCGCTACCCTCTCTAACTCGCTAACCCGTAAGTCGTCAGCTACCTTAAGTCGCTCCATACCACTAACTCGTTCACACGACCCAGGCTACCCACGACTTAAGCACCACACGAGTTAACTTCCATACGACTTAAGCTATGGTCGACTCATACTCTAAACGACTTAACAACATCAACGACCTAATGCAGCTATTTTACGATTTATCGACACGTAAAATACGGTCGTTACATTCTCTCCCCCTTAGGAATTTCGCCCCCGAAATTCCAAACAAACAAGAGCAACCAAAACTATTCTGCATGCCTACCATCCATAGCAATCAACAAATCATGCATCCAATTACTAGCCTAGCATGCAGAATTCTAAGACTTAGAACAAGCTACAAATTCGTGAGATGTCACGACACCTTAGGGCCATACCTCGAAGAGTTCAGGATGAGCTGCCTTCATCCTCTCTTCCTCCTTCCACGTACAGTCGTCAACATCATCACTCCATTGTACCTTGAGCAACGTAATCGCCTTCCTCCTAAGCTGTTTCGTGTCGGTTTCAAAAACACGAAGCGGCTTACGGGGTCTCGTAACAACTGGATCAACTTCCAAATCTTCACAGCTATCAGCAGAAACCACCATATTCGAGTCATGCACATACTTCCGTAGATACGATACATGAAAAACATTGTGCACACCCGCCATCTTTTCTGGTAACTCCAATCTATAAGCGAGCTTTCCAATTCGCTCGATGATCGGGAATGGTCCAACATATCTCGGAGTCAATTTCCCTTTCTTCCCGAATCGAATAACATTCTTCAGTGGAGAAATCTTCACAAAAACCATATCACCTACGTCGAATTCCAAATCCTTACGACGATTATCGGCATAACTTTTCTGACGGTCTTGGGCTGCCTTCATTCGTTGCCGAATGATCTCTATACACTCCGAAGTCTGTCGAATCATCTCTGGCCCAAGTATCAGCTTTTCTCCAGTTTCCAACCAACATGTCGAAGAGTTACATGGTCTTCCATACAATGCTTCATACGGTGCCATACCAATACTTGACTGGTAACTGTTGTTATACACAAACTCCACCAAATGAAGATGATCTTCCCATGATCCTCCGAAATCCAAAACACATGCCCTTAGGAGATCTTCCAAAAGTCGGTTGACTCTCTCAGTCTGACCATCTGTTTGAGGGTGATAAGCTGTACTCAAACACAGCTCGGTTCCCAAAACTTCCTGGAAGCTCTTCCAAAATCCACTAGTGAACAATGGATCTCGATCGCTCACTATACTCTTCGGAATACCATGGAATCGAACTATCCACTTAACATAAAGCTCAGCCAACTTCGATGCAGTCCTAGTTGATCGAACAAGAATGAATCTTGCATTTTTAGTCAAACGATCTACAATGACCCAAATCCCTTCATTCCCTGCTCTGGTTCTAGGTAGACCATCGATAAAATCCATCGATATTTTCTCCCGTTTCCATGTAGGAGCTTCTAATGGCTGAAGCAATCCACTTGGCTTCTTCTGTTCGGCTTTTACCAACTGGCAGTTCATACATTTGGAAATAAAATTTCCAACATCCTTCTTCATAACTTCCCAGTAGTAGGTTCTCTTCATATCCCGATACATCTTATTTCCACCTGGATGAATTGTCAACTTCGAGTGATGACTTTCCCTCAGAACTTCATCTCTCAATTCATCTATATCAGGAACAACTAGTCGTCCTTGCTTCCGAAGCCAACCCTCTCGATCGACTTCGAATCCTTTATCCTTTTCTGGGTTCAATCCAGATTCCAAATCACAGATAATCTTGACAATCTTATTGTCTTGCTTTTGACTCTCGCCAACTCTTTCCACAAGAGTAGGTCTTATCGATAAGTTTGCCAACATTTCAGGTTCCAATTCACATCTAGGCCTGAAGTCAAATCCAGCCAAATACTCAAGATTCTTCCATTCCGAAAACATGGCTCCCAAACCTGCATGTCTTCGAATTAACGCATCCGCCACTGCGTTACCTTTTCCCGGAGTATAGGCTACACCAAAATCATATGATGCTAAGAACTCTAGCCACCGTTGCTGTCGAAGATTCAAATCCTTTTGGGAGAACAGATACTTCAACGACTTATGATCCGTAAACAACTCGAATCGAACTCCCAATAGATAATGTCTCCACATCTTCAAAGCAAATACAATCGCCGCTAACTCCAAATCATGAGTCGGATAATTCCTTTCATGCGGCTTCAGTTGTCGACTTGCATACGTAACAACTTTATCCTTCTGCATCAGTACTGCTTCCAGTCCAGTACCACATGCATCGGTGTAAACAACCATCTCATCATTCCCACTCGGAATAGTCAAAACAGGAGCACTTGTCAGTCGCTCTTTCAGGATTCTGAAAGCTTGTTCACACTTATCATCCCATTTGAACACTTGGTTCTTTTTCATTAATCCTGTTAACGGTGCAGCTATCTTGAAAAAGTCTTTGATAAACCGACGATAATATCCTGCTAATCCAAGAAAACTTCTCACATCATATGCATTCTTAGGCCTAACCCAATCCTGGATTGCTGCCACCTTAGCGGGATCAACCGCTATTCCATTTCCAGAGATAACATGACCTAAGAACCTCATTTCACTCTTCCAGAAGTGACACTTCGAAAACTTAGCCCTCAGCTGATGTTTCCGCAAGATTTCCAAAACAATCCGCAAGTGTGTCTTGTGCTCTTCTTCAGTTCTGGAATAAATCAGAATATCATCCACGAACACAAGTACGAACTTGTTCAACTGATCCTGAATACTCTATTCATAAGATCCACAAAATATGCTGGTGCATTGGTCAAACCAAACGGCATTACCAGCCACTCATAGAAACCGGATGGTTTCCTAAAAGCAGTCTTCGGCACACAATCCTTAGCCACTCTCAACTGGTGAAATCCCGTTGCTAAATCCATCTGAGAAAACACCTTAGCTTTGTGAAGCTGATCAAACAAGTCATCTATTCTCGGCAATGGATCTTGTTCTTCCTAGTCACTTTATTCAGCTCACGATAATCCACACACAACCTCAACGATCCATCCGCTTTGGTTGCGAACACAACTGGTGCACCCCATTCGGACACGCTACGCCGAATGAATCCTTTCCGTAAAAGGTCATCAACTTGCACCCTCAACTCTTGCTGCTCCCTAGGCGCCATCCGCCTAAGAGGCATCGCAACAGGTCTAGCTCCCTCAACTAGATCGATACAAAACTCGATCTCCCTATGCGGCGGTAACCCTTTGACCTCGTCAAAGACGTCCTCAAATCCATTCACAACCGGCATCGATGACAGTCCATCCCGTGGAACAACCAGCGAATACATGAAGCTCATGAAGACGCCTTCTTCATGCTTACATCGTATCACAACCTTTCGCCCCTCCACATTCCCGACTGTCACCTCCAGCTTCTCACAATCAACCTTCGCCGCATACTTCCTAAGCCAGTCCATACCCAAAATAATTCCGAACCCCGCAAAGTTCAGAACAAAGCAATCACAAACAAAAGAGCAATCATGACTCGATACAACTAGACCACGGCATATCATACACAAACAAGATGAACCCCCAACTGGATTAGTCACAACCAATGGCCTATCAACAATATCCGGTTCCAAACCTAACCGGTCTACAAGATCATTACAAACAAAAGAATGCGACGCCCCAGTATCAAACAACACTCTAACTGGAACACCACAAATGGAAAGAGTACCTTGAACCACCACACTCTTCCCCTTCTCTTCCACAGTAGGAGCTTTCGAAAATGATGGAACAGCCCCCAAAGCATAAGCTTGCACAATCTGCTTGTCCTTCCTCGGTTCCGGACAATCCTTCCTAATATGCCCCAGCTTATCACAGTTGTGGCACTTCAACTGCACCTTTGGATTCTTGCAATCCCTAGAGAAATGACCCTTCTGCCGACAATTGTAGCAGATCACTTCGCCCTTCGGCTTCTTCTGGCCATCCTTACCCTTCTGCTGCTGCTGCTTTCTCTTCTTGTTTCCACTTTGCTCCTTGGTCATAGCAACAACAGATCCTTCCTTAGGAAAAAGATTCTCATGCCTGAGAGCTTTCTCCACAAGCTTCTCAAATGGATCGTCCAAATGATCCACCAACTGTCTCCCAAGATAAGTGTCCAAGCCTGTCACAAACTTCTCATTCTTCTGATATGAAGACTCAATATACGACCGAGCATACTTGGACAAAGCTTCAAACTCATAAACATACTCAAGAACTGGTCTCCCACCTTGCTTGAGCTCCACAAACTTCTTAAACAGAACAGATTTCTGAGCGGTAGAAATGAACTTAGCTTCAAATCTAACTTGGAATTGCTCTCAAGTAATCTCTTCCTCTGGAGTATCAATGGTGATAGAATTCCACCAATCCGAAGCTCTCCCTTGAAGCTGTCTTGATGCAAGCTTCCTCTTAGTTGCATCCTCAATTCCCAAATCGCCAAAGATTCTTCTACAAGCATCAATCCATCTCTGAACTTCTATGGTTGATTCTGTTCCCAAGAAAACCTTTCCTCCAAGAGCAGTATAGTCCTTGCACAACTTAGCAAAATCCACTGGTTTTGGAGCTTGAACTTGAACTCCAACATCTACTGACTGTCCTGAAGTTGGTATCCTTCTCATGATCGAAGTCATCATAGCTTTGAACATTGCAGCATAGTCAGTAGCTCCCCCAACAGCACGGCTTTCCCTAGCAGCTTGTCTCTCACTTCGACTCATCCTTAATATCTACAAAAAGGAATGATTTAGAACACCTTGAGAAACAACTACATAAGGAGTTCAAATCCTTCTAAGCTACTATATTATATATAGTAATCATCCATCAAAATACAATTACGTCTCTCATACGTAGTTACGTCAGCGAGCGTTGGCTAAAATCTATTAACCAAGGCTCTGATACCAAATGTGACGACTGCCCATGGTTCCCGCACTAAAACAAGGGAATGGTGCGCTGAAAGGTGTGCCAGGCAGCCATGACGATGGTCAGGGTAAGGTAAAACAGAATAGTCTATCGTATTACTCACAGCGCATGGACAAAATACAATAGAAAATATACATAGTGAAGCTCCATAGAACAGAATCATATAAACTCATAATAGTTTTATACGATCATCTGAATAGTCAATACATCAAGCCTCACTACATAACACTCAGAGTATCAAACTAACAGCGGAACATCCAGTACATATAGTAAGAAAACAATATGCAAAAGCAAGATAACAAGCATAACAAAGCAGACATTTAAAGTAAAGTAATTATCACTCGAGTCAAGGTCAATGTTTTCCAAGTACAAACCCCTAAGGCCTAAACCAAGATCAGATAAGCACCCATAAAACACCGCTCTTGAGGCCGAATGATGATACAATCAAACATCCATGACTCTGGCTATCACTGTTATCATTGCCTCGATTTCACCGTTAATTGAATGACCGGCACCTTCTTTCAGCCGTCCGTCAAGGGCTAATGGCAACCCCGATTCTAGACATAACTCCGCACGTCGTCATGACCTATGCCTAGGACTATCGCATCTGCCCAGAGTACTAGCACGTCATCGTGACCCGTGCTTGGAACGTCATCGTGACTCGTCCCAACGTACTCTTGCTTTGAGCATGCTAGAACCTTCAATAATGATAAGATCCAAGCCTCCTAGTCATCCTCCTCGACGACTATTCTCATACTAGCTCGAGCGCCTCTCGAGCCCACCATTATCCACAAACCCGGACTGCATCACCGAGTTATCAACATGCTTGGGATGATCCCATCTGGACTAAACTAAGGCTTTCACACATTATGCTTTGCTTCAACGCATCATAGCAAAGCTCCATCTCAACATCATGGTTTGCCCCATCGCATCATGGCAAAGTCCCATCTCAACAAATCTATCCATATGAGCTTCCACATCTGCTTCATATGCCACAGGCGGCTTTCCTTTTTCAAGAGCCTTTCCACTTAGCTTTTGAATCATCTTCGACCAACTTGCCCAAATCAAGTTATCGATCAACTAATCAATCAAATCAAACATTAATCCAAGCAATCAATCATTCAAACAAGATCTAAATAAACAATTACAACAATGATGGCAATTTCATAAATAAAGAATCCAAATCTAACATGCAATCTAACGAGCATGAATCATGAACAATATCTCTACAACTTGATGAATAACTTGCATAAGTGAACATGTAGTAAAATAGGTGTTGAATCATCATTAACCATAGATCTACATGCAGACTTAAGAAAATGCACGAAATCACTATCTTTAACACATAAACAAACCACCGATCCAATACACTCCTTTGGGTCCGTGTGAGAGATAACCACCACTCACCGAATCACCTAAACACCTCAAAAGCTACTAACTTCAGATCTGGACAGCGAAGAAACTAGCTTGATCCGACAAGATTCCGCTTCAAACGATGAAATCTCTCTTTGTTGGATGAAGATCTTCAACTTCGGCTCTTGAATCTTTGATCTTGATCTTCGATCTTGGATAGATGTTAGAACTAGATTAGAGTGGAGAAAAGAAGTGAAGAAGTGTTGTAGTCGAGCTCTCAAAATGGCAGCACTTCGTCGCTTCAAAATCCGGTGCCAAAAAGTGAACCAAACCCCTCTATTTATAGGCTGAAAAACCCATGAGTCGTCCGCCCCTATGAGTCGTCCACGACTCACCATGGCCACGAAATGTAACGACCCATATTTTATGTGTCGATAAATCATAAAATATGCCATCGAGTCGTTAGTATTGTTGTTAAGTCGTTTAGAGTTTGAGTCGACCAAAGCTTATGTCGTATAAAGGTTTACTCGTGTGGTGCTTAAGTCGTGGGTAGCTTGGGTCGTATGAGAGTTAGGTTGAGAGGAGCGACCTATAGATGTAACGGCCTAAGTATGTTGAGCGACTTAAGAGTTAGGTGGCGTAGGAGTTAAGTCGCATAGGATTTATGTCGTGGGAGCGACTTAAGGAGACCAAGTAGTAGCGACGTATAGTAGTGACCGACTCATAGGGGTGACCAACTTAACAGGAGTTAACGACTTAAGGTAGGAGGGTCGTTCGAGCGGCTTAGTGTAGTTGGGTCGTGGATGAGTTATGATTAAGTCTTAAGTCGTTAGGTCTTTAAACGACTCATGGTAAGTCGCTGGGTCGAATGTATTGTTAGGTCGCATAGGAGTTGGGTCGGCTATGCTGATGAGTCGCTATGGTTGTTGGGTCGGCCTTGTGGGTAGGTCGTTAAGGGGTTTAGTTGATAGGCCGAGAACGACTCAGGGTTATAAGGTTGAGTCGTGTGTTGTCTCTCGTGTTAGGACGGCAGTGGGATAAGTCGTTGAGTCGTCCATACGACTTAGGACTTAGGAAGAAATGTGGCGGTGTCTTATGTCATAAGCCGTTGAGTCGTGAGTCGCACGCATGTGTTGAGCCGCGTTTGAGTTAAGTCGTTGAGTCATATAGAGGCTTGAGTTGGTAGGTCGTAGGACCTGTTAGGTCGTTAGCCGTAGGATCTGTTGAGTCGTGGACGACTCATGGGGGCGGCGACTTAAGGGACGTTTCAGCCTATAAATATACGTCCATATCTTCACTTTTTGGCACCGGATTTTGAAGCGACGAAGTGCTGCCATTTTGAAAGCTCGACTACAACACTTCTTCACTTATTTTCTCCACTCTAATCTAGTGATTCCTTCCATCTAAATTGAAGATCAAATCGAAGATCCAAGAGCCAAAGTTGAAGATTTCCATCCATTGAAGGGAGATTTCATCGATTGAAGCGAGATTTTGCCGGATTAAGCTTAGTTCTTCGCTGTCCAGATCTGAAGTTGTTATCTTTTGAGGTGTTTAGGTGATTCGGTGAGTGGTAGTTATCTCTCACACGGACCCAAAGGAGTATATTGGATCGGTGGTTTGTTTATGTGCTTAAGATAGTGATTTCGTGCATTTTTCTTAAGTCTGCATGTAGATCTATGGTTAATGATGATTCAACACCTATTTTACTACATGTTCACTTATGCAAGTTTATTCATCAAGTTGTAGAGATATTGTTCATAATTCATGCTTGTTAGAATGCATGTTAGATTTGAACTCTTTATTTACGAAATTGCCATTATTGTTGTAATTGTTTATTTAGATCTTGTTTGAATGATTGATTACTTGGATTAATGTTTGATTTGATTGATTAGTTGATTGATAACTTGATATGGACAAGTTGGTCGAAGATGATTCAAAAGCTAAGTGGAAAGGCTCTTGAATAAGGAAAGCTGCCTGTGGCATATGAAGCGGATGTGGAAGCTCATATGGATAGATTTGTTGAGATGGGAATTTTCCATGATGCGATGAGGCAAACCATGATGTTGAGATGGGGCTTTGCTATGATGCGTTGAAGCAAAGCACAATGTGTGAAAGCCTTGGTTTAATCCAGACGGGATCATCCCAAGCATGTTGATAACTCGGTGATGCGGTCCGGGTTTGTGGATAATGGTGGGCTTGAGAGGTGCTTGAGCTAGTGTGAGAATAGTCATCGAGGAGGATGACTAGGAGGCTTGGATCTTATCGTTATTGAAGGTTCTAGCATGCTCAAAACAAGAGTACGTTGGAACGGGTTACGATGACGTTCTAGACACGGGTCATGATGACGTGTTAGTACTCTGGGCAGATGCGATAGTCCTAGGCACGGGTCATGATGACGTGCGGAGTTATGTCTAGAACCGGGGTCGCCATTAGCCCTTGACGGACGGCTGAAAGAAGGTGTCGGTCATTCAATTAACGGTGATATCGAGGCAATGATAACAGTGATAGCCAGAGTCATGAATGTTTGATTGTATCATCATTCGGCCTCAAGAGCAGTGTTTTCGGAGTGCTTATCTGATCTTGGTTTAGGCCTTGGGGGTTTGTACTTGGAAAACATCGACCTTGACTCGAGTGATAATTGCTTTATTTAAATGTCTGCTTTGTTATGCTTGTTTCTACTTAGTGGGTCTGGGGGCTATCACTGTAGAATGAGGTGGAGTGGGATGGTTGAGTTCCTATTCCTTTTACCCTTTATGCTCTTTTGGTATGTTTGATAGTTAATTTACTGCTCACTAAGACTGTCGTCTGACTCAAGGTTTTATGTTCAACTCTTATTACCTTGGGCTGTTCATCCATGTTGGGATGGGCAGACTAGGTAGCAGGTGACAGGTGCTGTTCTTGGCTACCAACGTTGTTGATGACGAAGACGAGCTGGAGGCTTTGCATATTGTTTTTCTACTATATGTACTGGATGTTCCGCTGTTAGTTTGATACTCTGAGTGTTATGTAGTGAGGCTTAATGTATTGACTATTCAGATGATTGTATAAAACTATTATGAGTTTATATGAAGAGACTTCTGTTCTATAGAGCTTCACTATGTATATTTTCTATTGTATTTTGTCCATGCGCTGTGAGTAATAAGATAGAGTTTATTGTTTATTCTTACCACGACTATCGTCCATGGCTGCCTAGCACACTTTCAGCGTACTATTTCCTTGTTTTGGTGCGGAAGTCATGGGCGGTCGTCACATTTGGTATCAGAGCTTTGGTTAATCGATTTTAGCCAACGCTCGCTGACGTAACTACGTATGAGAGACGTAATTGTATTTTGATGAATGATTACTATATATAATATAGTAGTTTTGAAGGATTTGAACTCCTTATGTAGTTGTTTCTCAAGGTGTTCTAAATCATTCCTTTTTGTCGATATTAAGGATGAGTCGAAGTGAGAGACAAGCTGCTAGGGAAAGTCGTGCTGTTGGGGGAGCTACTAACTATGCTGCAATGTTCAAAGCTATGATGACTTCGATCATGAGAAGGATACCAACTTCAGGACCATCAGCAGATGTTGGAGTTCAAGTTCAAGCTCCAAAACCAGTGGATTTTGCTAAGTTGTGCAAGGACTATACTGCTCTTGAAGGAAAGGTTTTCTTGGGAACAGAATCAACCATAGAAGTTCAGAGATGGATAGATGCTTGTAGAAGGATTTTTGGTGACTTGGGAATTGAGGATGCAACTAAGAGGAAGCTTGCATCATGGCAGCTTCAAGGGAGAGCTTCGGATTGGTGGAACTCTATCACCATTGATACTCCAGAGGAAGAGATTACTTGGGAGCAATTCCAAGTTAGATTTGAGGCTAAGTTCATTTCTACAGCTCAGAAATCTGTTCTGTTTAAGAAGTTTGTGGAACTCAAGCAAAGTGGAAGACCAGTTCTTGAGTATGTTTCTGAGTTTGAAGCTTTGTCCAAGTATGCTCGGTCGTATATTGAGTCTTCATATCAGAAGAATGAGAAGTTTGTGACAGGCTTGGACACTTATCTTGGGAGACAGTTGGTGGATCATTTGGACGATCCATTTGAGAAGCTTGTGGAGAAAACTCTCAGGCATGAGAATCTGTTTCCTAAGGAAGGATCTGTTGTTGCTGCAACCAAGGAGCAAAGTGGAAACAAGAAGAGAAAGCAGCAGCAGCAGAAGGGTAAGGATGGCCAGAAGAAGCCGAAGGGCGAAGTGATCTGCTACAATTGTCGGCAGAAGGGTAATTTCTCTAGGGATTGCAAGAATCCAAAGGTGCAGTTGAAGTGCCACAACTGTGATAAGCTGGGGCATATCAGGAAGGATTGTCCGGAACCAAGGAAGGACAAGCAAATTGTGCAAGCTTATGCTTTAAAGGCTATGCCATCGTCTTTGAAAGCTCCTACTACTGAAGAGAAATGAAAGACTGTGGTGGTTCAAGGTACTCTTTCTATTTGTGGTGTTCCGGTTAGAGTGTTGTTTGATACTGGAGCGTCGCATTCTTTTGTTTGTAATGAACTTGTAGGCCGGTTGGGTTTGGAACCGGATAGTGTTGATAGACCATTGGTTGTGACTAATCCAGTTGGGGATTCGTCTTGTTTGTGTATGTTATGCCGTGGTCTAGTTGTGTCGAGTCATGATTGCTCTTTTGTTTGTGATTGTTTTGTTATGAACTTTGCGGGGTTCGAAATTATTTTGGGTATGGACTGGCTTAGGAAGTATGCGGCAAGGACTGATTGTGAGAGGCTGGAGGTGACAGTTGAGAATGTGGAAGGGCGAAAGGTTGTGATACGATGTGAGCATGAGGAAGGCGTCTTCATGAGCTTCATGTATTCGCTGGTTGTTCCACGGAATGGACTGTCATCGGTGCCTATTGTGAATGGATTTGAGGATGTCTTTGACGAAGTCAAAGGGTTACCGCCGCATAGGGAGATCGAGTTTCGTATCGATCTAGTTGAGGGAGCCAGACCTGTTGTGATGCCTCTTAGGCGGATGGCGCCTAGGGAGCAGTAAGAGTTGAAGGTGCAAGTTGATGACCTTTTACGGAAAGGATTCATTCGGCGTAGCATGTCCGAATGGGGTGCACCAGTTGTGTTCGCAACCAAAGCGGATGGATCGTTGAGATTGTGTGTGGATTATCGTGATCTGAATAAAGTGACTACGAAGAACAAGTATCCGTTGCCGAGAATAGATGACTTTTTTGATCAGCTTCACGAAGCTAAGGTGTTTTCTCAGATGGATTTAGCAACGGGATTTCACCAGTTGAGAGTGGCTAAGGATAGTGTGCCGAAGACTGCTTTTAGTACACCATCCGGTTTCTATGAGTGGCTGGTAATGCCGTTTGGTTTGACCAATGCATCAGCATATTTTGTGGATCTTATGAATAGAGTATTCAAGGATCAGTTGAACAATTTCGTACTTGTGTTCGTGGATGATATTCTGATTTATTCCAGAACTGAAGAAGAGCACAAGACACACTTGCGGATTGTTTTGAAAATCTTGCGGAAACATCAGCTGAGGGCTAAGTTTTCGAAGTGTCACTTCTGGAAGAGCGAAGTGAGGTTCTTAGGTCATGTTATCTCTGGAAATGGAATAGCGGTTGATCTCGCTAAGATGGCAGCAATCCAGGATTGGGTTAGGCCTAAGAATGCATCTGATGTGAGAAGTTTTCTTGGATTAGCAGGATATTATCGTCGGTTTATCAAAGACTTTTCCAAGATAGCTGCACCGTTAACAGGATTGACGAAAAAGAACTAGGTGTTCAGATGGGATGCTAAGTGTGAGCAAGCTTTCGGAATCCTGAAAGAGTGACTGACAAGTGCTCCTGTTTTGACTATTCCGAGTGGGAATAATGAGATGGTGGTTTACACCGATGCATGTGGTACTGGACTTGGAGCAGTACTGATGCAAAAGGATAAAGTTGTTGCGTATGCAAGTCGACAACTGAAGCCGCATGAAAGGAATTATCCGACTCATGATTTGGAGTTAGCGGCAATTGTATTTGCTTTGAAGATATGGAGACATTACCTATTGGGAGTTCGATTCGAGTTGTTTACAGATCATAAGTCGTTGAAGTATCTATTCTCCCAAAAGGATTTGAATCTTCGACAGCAACGGTGGCTAGAGTTTTTAGCATCATATGATTTTGGTATAGCCTATACGCCGGGGAAAGGTAACGCAGTGGCTGATGCGTTAAGTCGAAGACATGCAGGATTGGGAGCCATGTTTTCGGAATGGAAGAATCTTAAGTATTTGGCTGGATTTGACTTCAGGCCTAGATGTGAATTGGAACCTGAGATGTTGGCAAACTTATCAATAAGACCTACTCTTGTGTAAAGAATTGGCGAGAGCCAAAAGCGAGATGATAAGCTTGTCAAGATTATCCATGATTTGGAATCTGGATTGGACCCAGAAAAGGATAAAGGATTTGAAGTCGATCGAGAGGGTTGGCTTCGGAAGCAAGGACGATTAGTTGTTCTCGATATAGATGGATTGAGAGATGAAGTTCTGAGGGAAAGTCATCACTCGAAGTTGACAATTCATCCAGGTGGAAATAAGATGTATCGGGATATGAAAAGGACTTACTACTGGGAAGGTATGAAGAAGGATGTTGGAAATTTTATTTCCAAATGTATGAACTGCCAGTTGGTAAAAGCCGAGCAGAAGAAGCCCAGTGGATTGCTTCAGCCATTGGAACTTCCTACGTGGAAGTGGGAGCAAATATCGATGGATTTTATCGATGGGTTACCTAGAACCAGAGCAGGAAATGAAGGGATTTGGGTAATCATAGATCGTTTGACTAAGAGTGCAAGATTCATTCCTGTTCGATCAACTAGGACCGCATAGAAATTGGCTGAGTTGTATGTTAAGTGGATAGTTCGATTCCATGGTATTCCGAAGAGTATAGTGAGCGATCGAGACCCATTGTTCACTAGTGGATTTTGGAAGAGCTTCCAGGAAGTTTTGGGAACCGAGTTTTGTTTGAGTACAGCTTATCATCCCCAAACTGATGGTCAGACCGAGAGAGTCAACCGCGTTTTGGAAGATCTCCTCAGAGCATATGTTTTGGACTTCGGAGGATCATGGGAAGACCATCTTCATTTAGTGGAATTTGCATATAATAACAGTTATCAGTCTAGTATTGGTATGGCACCATATGAGGCATTGTATGGAAGACCGTGTAACTCTCCGACATGTTGGTTGGAAACAGGAGAAAAGTTGATACTTGGGCCAGAAATGATTCGACAGACTTCAGATCATATAGAGATCATTCGGCGACGAATGAAGGCAGCCCAAGATCGTCAGAAAAGTTATGCCGATAAGCGTCGTAAGGATTTGGAATTCGACGTAGGTGATATGTTTTTTGTGAAGATTTCTCCACTGAAGAATGTTATTCGATTCGGGAAGAAAGGGAAATTGACTCAAAGATTTGTTGGACCATTCCCGATCATCGAGCGAATTGGAAAGCTCGCATATAAATTGGAGTTACCAGAAAAGATGGCGGGTGTGCACAATGTTTTTCATGTATCGTATCTACGGAAGTATGCGCATGACTCGAATACAGTGGTTTCTGCTGATAGCTGTGAAGATTTAGAAGTTGATTCAGTTGTTACAAGACCTCGTAAGCCGCTTCGTGTTGTTGGAACCGACACGAAACAGCTTAGGAGGAAGACGATTACGTTGCTCAAGATACAATGGAGTGATGATGTTAACGACTGCACATGGGAGGAGGAAGAGAGGATGAAGGCAGCTCATCCTGAACTCTTCGAGGTATGGACCTAAGGTGTCGTGACATCTCATGAATTTGTAACTTGTTATAGTCTTAGAATTCTGCATGCTAGGCTAGTAATTGAATGCATGGTTTGTTGATTGCTATGGATGGTAGGCATGCGGAATAACTTTGGTTGCTCTTGTTTGTTTGGAATTTCGGGGGAAAAATTCCTAAGGGGGAGAGAATGTAACGACCCGTATTTTACGTGTCGATAAATCGTAAAATATGCCATCGAGTCGTTAGTATTGTTGTTAAGTCGTTTAGAGTTTGAGTCGACCAAAGCTTATGTCGTATAAAGGTTAACTCGTGTGGTGCTTAAGTCGTGGGTAGCTTGGGTCGTATGAGAGTTAGGTTTAGAGGAGCGACCTATAGATGTAACGGCCTAAGTATGTTGAGCGACTTAAGAGTTAGGTGGCGTAGGAGTTAAGTCGCATAGGATTTAGGTCGTGGGAGCGACTTAAGGAGACCTAGTAGTAGCGACTTATAGTAGTGACCGACTCATAGGGATGACCAACTTAACAGGAGTTAACGACTTAAGGTAGGAGGGTCGTTCGAGCGGCTTAGTGTAGTTGGGTCGTGGACGAGTTATGATTAAGTCTTAAGTCGTTAGGTCTTTAAACGACTCATGGTAAGTCGCTGGGTCGAATGTATTGTTAGGTCGCATAGGAGTTGGGTCGGCTATGCTGATGAGTCGCTATGGTTGTTGGGTCGGCCTTGTGGGTAGGTCGTTAAGGGGTTTAGTTGATAGGCCGAGAACGAGTCAGGGTTATAAGGTTGAGTCGTGTGTTGTCTCTCGTGTTAGGATGGCAGTGGGATAAGTCGTTGAGTCATCCATACGACTTAGGACTTAGGAAGAAATGCGGCAGTGTCTTATGTCATAAGCCGTTGAGTCGTGAGTCGCGCGCATGTGTTGAGCCGCGTTTGAATTAAGTCGTTGAGTTGTATAGAGGCTTGAGTTGGTAGGTCGTAGGACCTGTTAGGTCGTTAGCCGTAGGATCTGTTGAGTCGTGGACGACTCATGGGGGCGGCGACTTAAGGGACGTTTCAGCCTATAAATATACGTCCATATCTTCACTTTTTGGCACCGGATTTTGAAGCGACGAAGTGCTGCCATTTTGAGAGCTCGACTACAACACTTCTTCACTTCTTTTCTCCACTCTAATCTAGTGATTCCTTGCATCTAAATTAAAGATCAAATCGAAGATCCAAGAGCCAAAGTTGAAGATTTCCATCCATTGAAGGGAGATTTCATCGATTGAAGCGAGATTTTGCCGGATTAAGCTTAGTTCTTCGCTGTCCAGATCTGAAGTTGTTATCTTTTGAGGTGTTTAGGTGATTCGGTGAGTGGTAGTTATCTCTCACACGGACCCAAAGGAGTATATTGGATCGGTGGTTTGTTTATGTGCTTAAGATAGTGATTTCGTGCATTTTTCTTAAGTCTGCATGTAGATCTATGGTTAATGATGATTCAACACCTATTTTACTACATGTTCCCTTATGCAAGTTTATTCATCAAGTTGTAGAGATATTGTTCATAATTCATGCTTGTTAGAATGCATGTTAGATTTGAACTCTTTATTTACGAAATTGCCATTATTGTTGTAATTGTTTATTTAGATCTTGTTTGAATGATTGATTACTTGGATTAATGTTTGATTTGATTGATTAGTTGATTGATAACTTGATATGGACAGTTGGTCGAAGATGATTCAAAAGCTAAGTGGAAAGGCTCTTGAATAAGGAAAGCTGCCTGTGGCATATGAAGCGGATGTGGAAGCTCATATGGATAGATTTGTTGAGATGGGACTTTGCCATGATGCGATGAGGCAAACCATGATGTTGAGATGGGGCTTTGCTATGATGCGTTGAAGCAAAGCACAATGTGTGAAAGCCTTGGTTTAATCCAGACGGGATCATCCCAAGCATGTTGATAACTCGGTGATGCAGTCCGGGTTTGTGGATAATGGTGGGCTCGAGAGGCGCTTGAGCTAGTTTGAGAATAGTCGTCGAGGAGGATGACTAGGAGGCTTGGATCTTATCGTTATTGAAGGTTCTAGCATGCTCAAAACAAGAGTACGTTGGAACGGGTCACGTTGACGTTCCAGACACGGGTCATGATGACGTGTTAGTACTCTGGGCAGATGCGATAGTCCTAGGCACGGGTCATGATGACGTGCGGAGTTATCTCTAGAACCGGGGTTGCCATTTGCCCTTGACGGACGGCTGAAAGAAGGTGCCGATCATTCAATTAACGGTGATATCGAGGCAATGATAACAGTGATAGCCAGAGTCATGGATGTTTGATTGTATCATCATTCGGCCTCAAGAGCGGTGTTTACGGAGTGCTTATCTGATCTTGGTTTAGGCCTTGGGGGTTTGTACTTGGAAAACATCGACCTTGACTCGAGTGATAATTGCTTTATTTAAATGTCTGCTTTGTTATGCTTGTTTCTACTTAGTGGGTCTGGGGGCTATCACTGTAGAATGAGGTGGAGTGGGATGGTTGAGTTCCTATT
This sequence comes from Allium cepa, assembly GCA_030765085.1. Lineage (NCBI taxonomy): Eukaryota > Viridiplantae > Streptophyta > Magnoliopsida > Asparagales > Amaryllidaceae > Allium > Allium cepa. Next base: position 288,732,573 of record CM060944.1, on the reverse strand, counting down.
CCTTTTACCCTTTATGCTCTTTTGGTATGTTTGATAGTTAATTTACTGCTCATTAAGACTGTCGTCTGACTCAAGGTTTTATGTTCAACTCTTATTACCTTGGGCTGTTCATCCATGTTGGGATGGGCAGACTAGGTAGCAGGTGACAGGTGCTGTTCTTGGCTACCAACGTTGTTGATGACGAAGACGAGCTGGAGGCTTTGCATATTGTTTTTCTACTATATGTACTGGATGTTCCGCTGTTTGTTTGATACTCTGAGTGTTATGTAGTGAGGCTTGATGTATTGACTATTCAGATGATTGTATAAAACTATTATGAGTTTATATGATGAGACTTCTGTTCTATAGAGCTTCACTATGTATATTCTCTATTGTATTTTGTCCATGCGCTGTGAGTAATACGATAGAGTTTATTGTTTATTCTTACCATGACTATCGTCCGTGGCTGCCTAGCACACTTTCATAGTACTATTTCCTTGTTTTGGTGCGGGAGTCATGGGCGGTCGTCACAGTCCAGCTTCGCCAAAACGCCATAGAAACGAAAATGAACCTTAACGACCAAAAACTGAAATGCAACCCCATCAGAAAACCACTCCAATCCATCGCCTCCGACCACCTGTACCCATGCCGACCTACCCAGGGCGACGTCTCGACTCCAGCTATGTTCTCCCCATATGCGATCGCGATGCATGAACCTCATTTACCACGTCATCCTGATCCGGTCTTCAAACCGTAGTTTGGCTCCGCCATGCAACACCGATGATCAGAAAAATCTCGAACCATTTTTCCTGAGATCAACTACACTGCGGCCATCTCCAAATTGATCCCCAATGAAAATCTCGTCGTCGATCAACGATGATCGATGAAAATGTCGAGCCTGACCAACCAAGAAAATCTCAACCATTCCTATACTAAAAAGCATGAAATTACCTTTAAAATTAATCATTCACAAACACTAATCATTTAGGATAATCAAGACAGAGAATTAAAATGATTGATTTTCGACTAAAATTGATTTTCCACTGTTATTTATAAATTTTCGAGCTAAATATTTAACATAAATTCCCGAATTATTTTTAGTAAAGATGTTACCCAATTTCAATCATCTTCCATTTGCAAATCACAATCTATTATTGATTACGTGGAGAGATATTGGGTTTAGTTAGTAATCAAAGCCTGTAAACATACAACAGAGCCTATCTATGTATATGTATTCAAACAACACACAGGCATTACATACTTATATACATACATGCACATCAAACATTCCTGTAAGCATTATATCTTAATGCATCAAGGTTTATTTGTGAAATTGAAACTGTTTTTAAAAAAAGTTTACTCACCAATAATGAAATAGAGATCAGGCTTCCAGGTTTAAACTGGAACTGTTGTACTTGATTTGAATTCCTATTGCTTGATCTAGAGTTTACTTCTAATCGGAAGCTTGAAGTTGTTGTTAGATGCTGAGTTGAATTGATTCTTTAGAATTCAAGCTTGAAACTATTGAACTGTTCCTTTGAAATTTGATTTTTCCTTTTGATTTAGTTTCTAGTTTTCATTTTGGCTTTGAAAGATGAAAAGGAGATAAGTTTTGAAAAAGTTTTGAAATGAGATTCAAAATGGTCAGGTTCTTCTTCTTCTAATTCTTATTTTATAATTTAATTTTTAGAGAAAAATGATTGTCGCCACTTGTTACTTTAAGTTGCAGAATGTTTACAAATGTCTTTAAACAATATTAGCTGAGTGACAAATGTTAAACCCCCCTTTTAATTAATTTATTATATTACAAATATCTAAAATTCATTATTTTAATTAATTTCTTATAATATGTTTATGTTATTTCAATTTATGTTTTATTTATATATTTTTTAAAAATTCATTTTCCAAAGCTAAATTTAAAAGAAAGAAAATTAAAAAGAAAAGGACGTTAAATTAAATCTCGTTTTAAAGTTTAAACTAAAAAATGTTGTACTTAAATATATATATATATATAAACTAAATTTATTTCAAGAACCAATTTTTAAAAGAAAACATATTAAACTTTTATTATAATATACTATTTTAACCTATTATATTTTTAAACAAAATAAATATTTAATTTAAGTGTTTTTGAAAATATAAGATAAATTTTTAAATAGCTTTTGGAAAGTATTTACATTAAATTCAATCAAAATCTTCCAAATCATAATATTCACATATATATTATAAATTTGAAAATATTTTTATTAAATTTAAATTGAAACCAAACTTCCCTTTTCACAATGTATATACATATATACATTATAAATAGAATATTTTTTATTAACTTAGAAACATAAATTTCATCAATTAAATATTATTAACTTTGAAAAGAATAAAATTTGCCAATTTAAATATTATTATTGTTATTATTATTAGTTTTGAAAAGATAATTAGATTATTAAATCAATATTGCACAATTTAAAATAATTATTAATGGAGATTATTAAATAAATATTGTCCAAAATTCCGGGACATCACATTCCTTCCCCTTTAAAAGAATTTCGTCCCTAAAATTTAAAAGCAAATATAATTTAATAATCCCATATAAATTTTAATTTTAAAAATAGCAAGCACATGTTATCAACAATATACTAGGAACCATAACAACCAATTCATTCAAACAAATCTAATTATCCAGAAAAAATTCTGGACAAAACTTCCTAGAGTTTCCTAGGTACAAATACCGGAATACTCGCTCTATTGAATTTAAACTAGCTATACCACTCTGATCCTAAGCTCCTATATATCTAGATCTACAGTTTGAACAGGATATCAAAGCACAGACAAGTCCTGTTCAACTTCCAAATCTCCCTAGAACTGCTGGTTCTAAAACCAGTGATGGATCATACATGTACTCCCTCAGAGATACGTGAAATACATTACGAATCCCAGCCATCCGAACTGGCAATTCACTCCTATAGACCAAAGTACTTAACCTTAAGAGCATACAGAAAGATCCAATACACTTCTGAGCTAGCTTTCCAATCTTGCCCAAATCTTATTGCTCTTATGATCGGGGAAAACTTATCCAAAAATTAAATCTCCGACTTCGAATTCTGAATTCCTTTGTCTCTCATCCACAAAACTCTTCTGCCGATCCTGGGCTGCCTTCAACCTTCTTGAACAACCTAAACTTTGTAGATACCTCTCTGATCAAATCTATATCAAGAATGAGATGATCTCCGGATTCTACTCAAAAAGATGGTTCTCCTAAGATTCATCGAAATCCACCACACAACTCTACTCACAAACATCAGAAGACTTCAAACTTACTTCTCCAATCAATAGTAGCCAGAACAAGTGCACTAGACAACCTAACCTTCAAATCCCGAATGAACTTCCTATAGAAATCCCCTAATCCAAGACAAACGCAAACTTTCGAGGAATCTGAGGTTGCTTCTTATCTGGAATAGCTGCCATCTTGCTTCCGCTGCACAACTCTGATCTGAAGAAGATGAGAATGATGTTGATGATCACAAGCACGGACTTGATCCATATCCTGAAAACATTGTCCATCCAATTCCATAAAATCTTAGTGACCTATCCGATTCGGTCATAAACGCCACAGCAAAAATCCAGCCAGAAAACTAGATCCGATTAATCTTGACTGCTTCACAAAAACCTCTCTCAAGGAGCCCTCCTTCTACTAGGCTGAACCACCAGTAAAGCCCCAAGAACCAAGTCGATACAGATCTCCATCTCCCGATGCGGATGCAAACCCTGACTTCTTCGAAGACATTCAAATAATCTCAAACCACTTCGATAGCTCCTACATCCTCTAAAGATGACTCAATCCTAAAAAAAGATTACTAAGGGAACTTTCGAACCATCGCAAGTCACTTTTGCGATTCTACCCAGTTCAGATTCTAAAGAAAATGTTCCCTCTTCACAAATCAGAACAGCTTAAGCCTTACTAACCAAAAGAAGAAACTGATGGTCCACCCTTAACCACAAACATCATACCCTATTGAGCCTCCAGAAGAAGTGGGCAAGCCTTCACCATCTTCTCAGCCTACTGAAAGAAGAATCACAAAGACTCCTGAATCATCGAAGAAACGGACTACTCTACTGCTTCCAAACTCCACCTCTAGGACACTGCTAAGCCAAGAGACCTTCCTGACAGCACACTCAACACCTCCGAGATGCCATGCTGCCTCAGATGCCAAAGACTTCCTTATCCAAAAGCTCCTCGAATCACAAAGCTATATCAACCAATCCCACAAAAGAGCCTTCAAGATAGGCAGATATCTCTCAAGAAACTCGGGCTTCAAACCATGCACAAACACCTTGTCGAGCCGAGTTCCAAACTCCAATACAGACAAGAATCCTTCCTGCGGTTGCCAAGATACCATCACTCGCTTCAGCACTTTCGATTGATCCAAACTCTAGAAAATCCGCCTGCACGAGAGCAACCAAACTTACACTCCAAAGATGGACTTCAAACCTTAAAAAGGTTTCCTTCAGAGATTGGTGAAATCCTTACACTATGCTGCAAAGCTTACTCAAGATCCCCAATACCGCCCTGGCAAATACTCTTCCAATCTCAATTACTCAGACTTCTTCCACTAGTGGTAGTCGTGCTATACACACCACTACCTCTCCTATCTCTAGAACTTATATTGGAGAACCCAAACAGGTAACCCAACCAAATAGGCAGAGTTATACACACACACACACACACATACACATACATACAAGTACGCTCTATCAAGAAAGAAATCACTCCAAAGCCTAGGTATTCACTCAACCTAGCGCTCTGATACCAAAATGTAACGACCCGCCTTTCATTCCACGGAAAGAAGCATCATTAATAAGAAATAAAGGGATAGAAAAGAGAAAAGAAAGAAAAGAAAGGATTAAACAACATCAGAATCTCACAGCGGAACGAATAAATTATTTTATATCACATGATATATTACATAGTATCATATACATCAGAGTTATACAGCTCTTACAAAACAAACTAGACAGTTATAAACACCTGTCTATCATTACAACTCAAGTACATCACAGAAATACAGATATAACACTACCATAGCGGAACCACTATAAATCTACAAACGCCGAAGTCTCCTGCTCCATATCTCCACCAGAATTCGTCAAAGCTAACCTGAATCCCTTGGCTACTCGTAAAAATTTAAGTACCTACGAGTTTAATAAAACAGAAAATAAACTCCGGGTCAGACATGGGTCTGGTAGAGTAAACGGGTTAAAGTTGTTTAACTTTTAAAATCCTTTGAAACAAAAGGTATCTCGTAAGACTTCCCGCACATAAAAACGGAAAAGTTTTTACCTTACGATAACCAAAACATTTGATAGGAAATCCAGTTATATTATAATAGGGTCTAGGGTTTTTAAGTAAAGTACAGAAATAGCTGGAATGCTTACATCTCACGTTCCAACATAGTTGGGCACAATCAAAACGTACGACACTTATTGGAGATTGGATTACATACAATGGCAGGGCTACTAGGGTACCGTCCGTCACAGTATGTGGCCTAGATCACCATACCGAGGATTCACCCTAAATCCCCTGCAACACAAGGCCGGAACCATCCCTTACTGGATAGTCCCGAATAAGACAACCCCGCAGTTGTTCATGACCAACCCCCCAGTTGTACTTAAACATATATATAAACTAAATTAATTTCACGAACCAATTTATGAAAGAAAACATATTACACTTTTATTATAATATACTATTTTAAGCTATTATAATTTTAAACAAAATAAATATTTAACTTAAGTGTTTTCGAAAATATAAGACAAATTTTTAAATAGCTTTTGAAAAGTATTTATATTAAATTCAATCAAAATCTTCCAAATCATAATATTCACATATATATTATAAATTTGAAAATATTTTTATTAAATTTAAATTGAAACCAAACTTCCCTTTTGGCAATGTATATACATATATACATTATAAATAGAACATATTTTATTAACTTAGAAACATAAATTTCATAAATTAAATATTATTAACTTTGAAAAGAATAAAATTTGCCAATTTGAATTATTATTGTTGTTATTATTATTAGTTTTGAAAAGATAATTAGATTATTAAATCAATATTGCACAATTTAAAATAATTATTAATGGAGATTATTAAATAAATATTGCCTAAAATTCCGGGACATCACATGAGATTTTGGTAAAGTTTCTATATATTAAGCTTTCTATTGATTATAAGGTTAGCTTAGGTTTCAATTTATAGGGATTAATAATGAATTTGAGGTATTGATTTGGATTGGAGAATATTTTGCAAATATCATTTACACTCATCAAAAACTTGGTCATGAAGTAATATAATTGAATTCGATTACAGCTATCCATGTATGCACTCAAATTCATTGATTTTCTACGTGAATGGTCGACCATTCATGATCACAGGTCGACCACTTAGGAGCATAGGTCGACCTACATCGATCAACCACTCAACACCATAGGTCAATCGTTCATCTTCTATGGTTGACCTATACTTTGTTATAAAAATTAAAATTTATTATATTTTTAAATTTCCAAATGTTCGTAACTTTTACGTACTAACTCTGATTTCGAAGCGTTGAGTATGAAAATTGTCCAGAAAATTGCTACAAATGCAATGGTGCAAGTTTCTTAGCAAAATTCGAATGTCTGTAAAAATTTATTTTTCTTGTTTAATTTAAATTTAATTCTTTTATTAAATTTTCGTGATATTACATTCTCTCCCTTAAATAGATTTCGTGCTCGAAATCTCAAAGGACGAAAAAATGGAACTTACACACATAACAACCAATAGCTATAACCATCTACTCATCCCTCATCCATGGACAATCATTGTCCTTTGAAATTTTCTAACGTAATATGTATGTATATGCAACGTGAAATGCACGTTAATCTATACTATTGCAAAGAGTATATGGTCTCCTGATCTAGTCGACCTCCTGTCATGCATATGCTTATGCCATGCATCCAAAATATATGCAACATGCTAAGTAAATAAACTTGCAATTCTACATGTATGTGCAACCATTCCATCCATGTACAATATCCATATGCATAATGTCCAACGACACAGACAACGGTTAAGGGATAATGTGAATGTGTATATACTACTTATAGGATATATTGTCCTAAAGGTGTATATGAAACAATCCAAACAATATGTCCACTAGCATCCATGATCCATAACATGTTCTATTGACACATACAGCCATTCCTACCATCCAACAGTCTCTATCTAAGCTAGAACCTAATTAAAAATGTAATCTTTTCTAACTAAAATGGAAACATGCCAATAAAGACTTCGGGATGGGTAGCTCGGACTTTCTGCTCAAGCTCCCATATTCTCTCAACTAGATTGTCTCCCTACTAGACTCTAACCAGTTAAATTATTTTATAGCGGAGTTGATTTGTCTGATGTCCAATAATACGGGTAGATGCATGGTGAACAAAGGACTCACTTATCCTTTTTAACTTTCCCTAACCGAAATAGCTTGACCATGATAGTTGTATCGCATAGACACTTTTGCAAATACCTAATGACGGCTTCACAAAGAGTTAGCCTTGTCCTACTACCTTGGGGATTTTTCACTTGTACGCTTCCTAATTGTGGACTCAACTTCACGAACTATATAAATGTGTGTGGACTCGGCTCCACGGACAATAAAGGACTATGCTACTTGGACTACCCCATGTCTCCAGTAGGTACATATTTTTTGCCTATCTTATGCAATCCATCTCTTTTTATGAACGAATTACGACTACCCTTATCAATTTTCACAACCGGCAAAAATTTTCAATCCAAATGTATGTGCATCGGTAACGCCCAAAAATCCTTCCTACCTACTCAAATGATGTCAACTTGCATCACGCTAAATAACTTGAGCATCGGTATGCTCTCATGAAACTACAACCCTATGCATTTTCATTAGACCTTTATGCTCTCACGATACTACAACCCTAGTAACCCTACATTCTCATAAAACTGCGTCGATATCCTCTCCTCGATAATTTCCACTTAGACTTTTATGCTACTTCTCCATTTTCACCTAAGTATATCTAAACTTAGTGATTTCTTAACTATTGAAAATAGCATAATTCTTTTCCTATTCGATCAAACTTAAGTCATCTCGTTTAATTTTTGAAGTATTTTTTCGGTCTTTAAAAAATCTTAGTACATAGACGTCACATTTATAGTCAATAAGGATCCATTCTAAGTTCTGTAAGTGAAAGTTTGGTCTATCTTCAAATCCAACCCTAACAACAAAAGTTCTAAAATTATTTAAAGTTATAACCTAAAATCATTCTAACATTGATGATAATCACCAAAGTGGTACTTCGTTTGCTTGTGATTGTTATCCGCACGACTATGTATCCTAAGTTTTTCATGAATTCTCTTAAGTAAACAGCCTTCTTTTGATCCAAGGAATGATTGTAAAGAACCATTTTATCCCTTCTTCCAAATCTTACCAAAAATTTCCCAATCTTCTTTTCTATGAACACCACCTTCGCATTCTCAATGCATGCAATGACAATATGTTTTTCTTGACGGAGTCCCCATTCCTTGAATTAACCATCTCTTGCACAGTCTTGACTGAAAAATTTATCCAGGATACCTTTTGTGATTTAAACTTCCAAAACTTACATCATTTCTTGATGTCCTCTCATAAGTGAGACCTTTTTACCAAACATAACCTCATATCACCTTATTCCAATTATTTCATGGTTGAGACAACTCAATATGGAATGGTGCCTTTCCATTTTAATCCTATAGGCATAATGACCAATGCTTTGGTTTATACTTAGAGATTTATTTATTTTAATACATTGGAACTACATCTCTCCCGAAGGAAAGGTTGACAGTGTAAATTTCTATGTTTTATTCAAAAGGAGAATATGTGTTACGTTTAGAATTACAAGGAATAATCACTTTAATAGTCAATGAAATAGACAGTACAAAATATGGTAAATAAACCTATTTTATACATCTCTTTCTTTTTGGGTGTATTCTTGTCATTTCAAATGATATACTTTTATTTGTAAATCAGAACTTGATAATCCATAGTAATTTACATTGCAACCCTCTATGAAATTTTACTTAAATCTCATTCCAATTTAAAACATCTTCTAATTATGTTTGCTAACCTTTATCACTTGCCAAACAAAACCAGGCATTACCATAAAATTTCCCTGATAAAATTCTTCATAATTTAAGGATTGCTTCCCCTTATTTTCCATATTTAAGTATGTGCAATACTTAACCCTGCAATTCCAAGATTTACAAAGGCATACATGGAACACAACTACTATGATATAAATCCAATAACAAGCATAAAATATAAATCTTCCCACTTATGTCCACCTGGTCTGCTCATAGCCTTCAAAGGACAAACCCAATACCTAGACCGCTATAGCCTAGAGGGTCTTATCCTCACCTATACGATATTGACCTCGCTTCCATAGTGTCGAGCCTATACTTATCGTTCCAATTTAGATTATTTAATGCAATCAAGGAAATACCCATTTTCCACTTAACGCACTATATAAGGTTTGAAGTAGTCCCTACTTAGCTCCTTTTTTACACGTCAAACCGAATAAAACCCTTACATCTGTAGCATCCCTTGATAATAATCATCTTGAATTACTGTTTCCTTATTTCGGAATATGTTTTACCCAAACCATACTTTTCACACATCCTTACACAAAGATTCTACAATTCAAACCATACCAAGGTAGAGAGACATATGGTGGTGCTTCCCTTCACTACTACAGGAAGTTTGACCTAATACATCATGCTTCAAACTGTTGATTGGAAAGGTCGTTAAATTTCCATGTTGCTTTTTACCTTTATCTCGACCCTTTCAAAGCTTCCAGATTCCATAGTCAATTTCTTTCCTAGTGGGTTGTTTAATCCTTTTTATCTAACTCCAATCTGTTTCTTCTCTTTTTAAGTTTAGGCGATAGTCATAATAGTTTCGCTTTACCCTTTGATATCATAACCTTTGATTTTAACTTTATTTCGACAAAACTAGTAAGTTTCAAAACTATAAACTCACCTTTCATTGTTAAAAACATTTCCTCCTTACGGAGATCACGATATTTTTCTTTTATAAATAAGTAATTTTTACAAAAGTGTATTTTTAAAGAAATGTGACATTTCAACTTATTATTATATTAAAGCACGATGGAAAGATTTTTTAAAGGATATTTTCAAACACTGGACATTTTTTCTTTATAATAGGAGTTCAAAAGTTGGATTTTACGTACTCTTTAATTTTAGTTTTTCTTTTCAAAAGTTCTATTATCAAAAGCAAATTGCATAATGAGGCTAAGTGTAACAATGCGCCTAAAAGACAAAACAAAAGCTTTAAAACGGTTATTAAAAAATCATTTTTAATCAAATTCTCTAATTTTCCTTTTTAAACTATTTCCATAAATTTTGTCAGATTATTTTGTATAAAATCATAAACCAACCTCTTTTTTCTATTTGAAATATCAGACATCTACTATTTCTAACTTTAAGGAAAAAAATTCATTGGTTTATCACTTAAATCATATAGGCAATAGCAACCTTATTACCTAAGCCCACTAATACCTGACAATGCTTTATGCATAAGGTTTCCGTCCAACGTTTCAAACTTAAGTCTTTTTTCTAGTACAGTGTTCAACTTCAATATAGAAATACTCTAGCCATACTTTTAGGTGAATAGGAGTCCATGCAACTATGACTAATATAAGAATAAGGCTTCTACTTTAATTACGTAATCTATCTGAAATTTGTAAAGTCCTCATTATGTTGTCAACATTATTTTCCTGTTGTACGGGTCTCATGGTACTGATCTTCCTTACTCATCCTTCTGTCCATAATTTATTTGCAACTACTAGTTGGTCTATAAACCCTATACTTGCCTTTATTATGGGGTAAACCCCAATAAATGTGAAAAGTTTATTTTCACTTCAACTGTTATAACCTTAACCTTTACGCTGACCCACATTTATATGCTCATATAAGGGATAATCCAACAACTACTTTATAAGTCAAAATATATAGGGTGTTGTGTATTAATACACATATTAGAAAATTATAATTACATTCCATTAGTCGGTTAGGCATATATTGTCTTCTCGCTTGTAGATACCAGCAGAACAACGTAGGGATGTTAATGCTTGAAATCTTAGCTATCTTACCAAAGTAATTCCTCTAAAACTTATACTAATTATTATTATCCGTAATCGAGAATTATTAACAACTTTCCCACCGATAGCGTAGACACGAATAAGGGTAATTACAATACATAGACAAAATCTTTGAAAAGCTTTTTGAAAACTTTTATCTATATATATATATACACACATATATATACCTATTATTTATATTTTCGAAGTCCATTTTGAAAACTTTTCGAAAAACGTTTTGGAAAACATTTTGAAAAAAAACCACTTTTATTGCAAAACTTTGCAAGTACGTTCCCTCAATACGTGCCAAAATCCTAAGGTCTTAAAATTAAGTCTGATACCAATGCAACAACCCGCACTTTCTAACACACCGATCCAAAGACTAAGGTAACTTTCGGACTCGCGTCATGCTAAGAAATACGAGCTATTTGGTTTTTAAACATTTCATAGCATCATAATAAAGGTAAAATACTAAAAATTCTACACTTTCAGACCTCATTGTGTAAGGAACTAAAATATAAGTACTAAAATATAGACATCTCCAAAAGACAATCTCCAAATTAATTAATTTCCATATACGCTTTTTCTAAGGTATAATAGAAGTTTTACAGACTTTTAATATAATAAGAAACTACATGAAGAACAATAAAGAATATTACAACTCCAACGTGAAGCTCCTTTCTCCATGTACTATGCCCCCATCAAATGCTAACCAATCATCCTGTGGTGGTGAATGAGTATAGGTTTAATATGTGATGACCATGTGTAGTTAACTTTAATTCTACTCTAGATGATATAGGGTGCACAACAAGTGTCCATGAATTCCTAAGGTCCATTACCTAAGGGTTCTTATCAAATATATATCTACACTACAACTTATGTAGGATATAACGAGGATCAAACTATGAATCGAACCTTACAACTAACAATCGACCACCGTTCCTAGAGCTACTCAATATGTAAAACACTGCCACCCAGTTACTAAACATGGAATCACCGCCTCCTTGGTTATTAGCCATGGAAAAACCGCCACTAGGCTACTATGGAAATAATTCCCACTACTGTCACTACCACTGAGCTACTATGGAAATAAATTCTCGCTACAATGACCGCATAATTTTACTGTAGGAACTGCTCCCTACTAATATCACTGCCACTAGGCTACAAGGAACTGATTTTCCCCCTAACTATGACTACCCGTAGCACAACTATTCCTGGAGAGGAAGAATCTGAAATTCTGACTTGTTGGCATGTCTCATCATCTGTACTTGCATCCACCTTCGATCGTAGTGTATCCCTCTTAATGCGTGCATTGAAATCCTCCATCAGAACTGTATCACATCACATCAAAAACCATGCAAACTAGAATTCTCGTTGTGTTGGGCCTACTCATCTGGCATCCGTTAGTGCTAACGTTCACTGCAGAACCTTCCTGTGGGTGCCATTTACAAAAATAAAATCATGCCCAATCGATTAGTCAACCCCTACTTAGGTAAACAACGGTTACTCTATACCGCAATGACCTAGCAGTCTCACGTAGGGAAGTAGCTTCCCTACAACTCCGAAATACATCCAAATGTCCTTAAATAGACCCATAAAACAATAAATGGTTATATTAATTTTTATTATTAAACTGGGCCTTAGGCTGTGGTTCAGGTTATGCTTTCAAGTGACCACCGGTCGACCGCTTGTGGTCGACCGTCTGGGATGAGGGTCGACCGATCGCTGTTTAAAAATTGGGTTTTGTCCAGTTTTTTATTACGGTTTTTAATTAAAGTTAATTTTCATTGATTACAGCATTTGCAGTTTACAGTAAACCTTAAGCAACTCTATTAACCAGTATATATTTCTCAATTTCATAGTTTTGCACAATTTCAATTATTAAATCCAGGGTTTACAGGTTTAGGGTTTACAGTTAAATAATAAAAGGGGAGTATTAGCATTTAACATTAGTTTTATCAAATTATAGTGATTTCAGTTCTACCCTAGACAACAGATTTCAAATTTGGGTTTACAGTTTACAATTAGGTTTCTATCATCCTAGATCATATAGAATAGAACAAATTTAATTGTAATGATCATCTAATTAAATTTGTTCCCACTCACCTTAAATTGCTCTAATTTCATTCCTTGCTTATGAAATCCCACCCATAAGCTTCTCCTTCTAGATTTGATTTGTTGAATTTCCTTTAATTTTCTTTTAATTGAGTTTGAAGAACTTTTAGGGTTAGAGGAGAGGTGAGATTTTTGCTGAGTTTTAGTACAGTAAAATTTTCTATTGATTATAGGGTTAGTTTATGTTCCAGTTTATAGAGACTAGTAATGAATTTAGGTGTTGAACTAGACTAGAGAATATTTTGCTAATATCATCTATGCTCATCAAAAACTTGGCCATGAAGTAATATAATTGGTTCGATCACAACCATCCATGTATGCACTCAAATTCGCTGATTTTCTATATGAATGGTCGATCATTCATGGTCACAGGTCAACCATTCATACTCACTGAAATTCCAGTTGGCACCAAAGCATTCTGGTTTGAATAAAATCGAACGACGTCCAATTTTAGTCTAAATTTTCACTTGCTCCAAATTCAACAAAAACTAATTCAATCGCGTAGCCTTCGCTATTATGAATGCAACGCAAAAAAGTTTCATCTCGATTGGACTTCGTACGAAGGAGATATTGATTTTATAATATTTCAATTTTAAATAACAATGATTAGATACTTAATTAAAAATTTAAAACCTTGATCACCCACTTAATTCTTCTTCCCCGTTCATAATTTTCCCGCCTAAACATGCTTCTTGCTTCACTATGACTGATCCTTCTCCTCCCTCTACTCCACTCATATCTTAACAAAATCGTCTCAAACCAAAAGCAATCAACTCTTCTACTCATTCACAATCCAACAGATAACACCTCGTCATGGTCGAAGCCCAACCCCTCATCACGACCAGACCGCCCGTACATCATCGTAAAAGTTCGTTTTTCCCTACACTACCGCATCTTCTAAAACTCGACTCCCAAGTGCTAAACGACCTCACAAACTCAAAGCAACTGACGCCATCGCATTCCGCCACACCAATTTTGACAAAACTTTATCCTTAGTCCACTAACACTAAAACCCTCCATTGTTAAACTTCCCAAGCCAAGAAAATGAAGTCGCACCCTCTAAAATGCATGCCATCTTGTAGAACTACCTTAAACAAGATCAAAGACACCCCCTTTTACTTTTCTGATTTTTGTTAGATTTGTTATTGAATTTTGTTGATCTATGTTTAATTTATTTTTCTTCTTCTGTATACAATGGAACAGTGAGGCGATAAGGGAAACTTGGGATAATAGATTTGTCTAAGTGTTAATATGTATATAATTCGGGATTTTCGGCATTTTGGTACACAGGTTTTATCCATGTGCGAGCTCCGAATGATAAAAAAATACGGTCGCGCTCAGAACGACAACACAACTCCGAAACAATAATAATATATACTAGTTTACCGATTTAGTAAAATCATAAAAATACTGCCATTTTCCAAAAACTAAACAAACAATAATTTAAATATTTTTCGAATTAAAACTGTGGAAAAATCAAATAGAATAAATTAAAAATAAGTCAATAGAAACCGAGTCATAAAAATACAAGTATAATTTCCGATAACAAATTTTAACCATTTATTACTGGAAATAAATTAACAAAATGCATTTATCATTATTATTAATTAATTAAAAGGAGTTAGATAAAACTATTAAGTCCATTAAATTAATATTCAATTCAATGCCCAGATAGTTGAATCACCATTCAAATAATAAATTCACAAATACGATATTTTAAATAATCTTTGTATTTGAATTAAAGTTATTAAAAATTTAAAACTAATATTTTAATATTTAAGACTAATTAAATATTTTAAAATCACACTAAAAAAATTTAGGCTGTTACATTCTTTCCCCCTTAAAAGAATTTCATCCCCGAAGCTCGCAAGGTAAGAAAAATTCCTCAAACCCCCTAACTTTCCAAAATAGATTAGCTGAATTGGATAACTTAAACTTCTAAGTCTTTAATGTTATGGAAAATTTCGGCAACGTCACCTTTGTGTGGCTCGATCGGAAAAACTATAAATCACCACTACAGCCCCAAACAAACAAAAGAAAACAAAAGCCAAGCAGCCTCCCATATCCGGGCATAAAACCATCAAACCAACAATGATATAAACATGTACCTATTTATCGAGCAACAAACTCTACTCATGAAACCAAAAGCGTCAACTAGCCTTTGCTTCCATGAACCTCCATCTCACTCATAATACTATTCAACTATATAATTCGTAGCTATATAATTTGCAAATTCCTGTACCAACATATAATTGTAATAAAGTTTATAAGCTACACCTATATCATTCACACGTAATCTGATTTCTCGCTCGATCATACAATTTCACTTCCGAACTAGTATCGCTCGCTCGACCACTCTATTCCAAAATCCGATATGGTTCCTTGATTAGAAACCTCCATTTTCTTTGCATAGCCATCAACTATGGTAGAAAACTTTGGAATTAAATCATAAATCAATATCAAATATTCACCGTCAAGTATCGAGTAAAAAAATCCTAACTTAAACAGGGTCCAAATCACCTCGAAATCATGCACTCAAGTCTAGATCCAACGATTATGCGAATAAAATGATCTATGTACAACTTACGTATTTACTAAATTGATTTCTCTTAACTTAAACCAATCCTCTTTTTATCCATATTCATTTTAAATCACAATCTGTTTTCTTAGTAGTTTTCATTTAATACTAAATTTACTTACTAACCATTTCATACACTTTTATCTAAGTTCAATTTCATTTTCTTAACCCAAGTCCACATTATATAATACTCTCCCATATCTAAAAGAGTGTGTGTGTGTGTGTGTAATTTTCAAATTTGTTTTACTTAACCAAAATGTCCAACAAATTCAAAATTTGATTCAGCTTACTATTTCTTAATTTTGTAAGTTACAAAAAATTATCTTCTTTTATTTCATAAAACGCATAGCTTTAATTTATTCCTACATGGAAGTTTCTGACTGTCCAAAATCGTTGAATTCATTTCAATAAACTAAAATTATCAAATATCTCAAAGCGAAATGCACAAACCAAGCTATCCTAATGAATAGGACACATGAGTCTATAATGTCTATTAACTAAAAATTCAAGAATTAGACACCCGGTTTTATTTCAAATCATTCTAAAACATAATAATATACATAACAACTCTGTGGCAAATCTATTGGTATGCGGCAATTCCTCATCTTAGAGACTTGAAAATAAATACCGATGATGCTGGAGTAATCACCAGAATAAATTTCCAGCGAGTGAAGTGAGTTTAGTGCTTTTTACTTCCTTTAAAATTCTTTTTATTTATTTATTTTTATAAATTTATTTTTATAAATCGATACTTTCCAGTCATTTTTTTTAACTTTGAAAAACCCTTTCCAAAATACCGGGATTTAAGTTCTCAAATTCATAGCATAAATCCTTTATATTATAAACAATACTTTACAGTTCACATTTTATAACTTCCCACATAAGATCAATTCACAATTGTTTCTCTTTGTAAAGATTAAAATAAATTACTTAAAGTTGAACTCGGTATTGTCATCGAACACCTTATAGTCAAACTATGAAACTGGACTCACAAGGTATTTGCACTTAATTTAACCAAACAAAATTCCCATAAACTATTTGAGCACAACTAATCAACAGTAAATGATAATAATTGAATATAATCATTTTTTAAATACCAAACACACCATATAAAACTATATTAATTTATAAAAATTTATTTTTCTATATATAAATATAATATGGGTAAAATTATTTAATTTACCTAATTTCAAAACAATACTGTGTCTATTTTCCTTGTTTAGGAGTTTAAAAACCCTATCGATATAGTTGTTCTTTAGGTATCGACCAGAATTCATTACTACACAACCGATTAATTGACACAATATTAACATTTCTATATCACTAATAAATCGCGCTCATATATATAAATTACACTCAAACTCATCATAGGGTGTCGCTTGCCCTATCACGAATGATTTAATCCCCTTCAAAGCGTCGGTATTCGCTCAATCTAAGCTCCGATACCAACTGTAACGACCCACCTTTTCGGTTCTCCAAAATTGATGCTAATACATCGATGGTATGCACATGTCTAGCATCCAAGTGCCGAAAAGATAGATTGTTGTTGGAAAATAAAGAAAAGATAGAAACGAATCTCGAATTGTAACGAGTAACATATATTAATATAGAGAAGATGAGGGCAGGTACGAGATGGGAAAGCTAGGCGGAGTGGTGGGTGACGAGGTTTCGGGTGGAAAACGTGGAGGAAGGTAAAGTGCGGTTGCTTGACGTGGAGTGAGTTTGAGAGGAAGACAAAGCAACAGTTAAAGCTTTCTTTCTCCTTTTTTTTCAATACAAAATGAACGAATGGGAGAGTGAAAAATATGAAACCGTAAAATTTTGAAACCGAAAGAATATAAAAAGTCAGTAGGTTTGAATTCAAGGCAACATTTAAAAGCGGATGATCGTTTGATTTCAAACGGTGGAATATTGAAAGTTAACAAGAACTAGAAATCGCAAAAACAGGTATTGATACGGTTGCCGACATTTTATAGATTCTGCTGCGCACCAGACTTCAAAACAAAGAGTTGAATATACCGTAGAGATTAGCATAACGAGATGATCAAAATGCTATATAGACATCAGTAGTACGATCATACTATCAAAAGTCGATAATCGGTCTCGAAAAGTGTGGCTAATTTGTCAGAAATAAGATGAATGGAGCAATAGAAGTCCAAATTTGGAGAAATGAAATATGATGTCTCGCTCAGAAGATGATTTACAAATTTTCTATAGAAAATATTCAGGTTTGGAAAACATTTTATTACCATCGATTTTAACTAATATAAATTGAAATAAATTGCACAAAAAAATAAACTTCCTTATTATCCGATGAAAATTTACTAGTTGATATGTTAAATTAGACGTATTCCAAATATTAAATTTTTATTTCAAAATTCCATTATTTAAAATTTCCCAAAAATTCAATTAAATATATTATTAAACAAAATAAAATTTTATGGGTAGTTACACTCTCCCTCACTCAAAACTTTTCATCCCCGAAATGGAACAAGTAGGAGAATAGAAACAACAAGAAAGAAAACAGATTTGAAAAATAAAATAATTTACTTAACCCGTATAAATTTCAATTTTAATTAATTACTTCAACAATTGATTTTAAATTCAAGATATTTCATTAAGTTGATTAAATTTCAATTTATAAATTTCTTCAAAACAAAATATATTTTATTTATCCCATTTATTATTCAATTAACGTATTATTCTATTATCTCTATTAACATTTTTATAATTAAAATTTAAGTGAATAACATTTATTATAATCATTTCTGAATAATTTTGGTAAGTTATATTAGAATGAAATTGGGTATTATACAAGTATACTTTCCCAACTCAATTATTTCCTGTTAAATATTTATTCAAAAATTTTGGATTTATTTATAACTAAAATCATCCTTTAGCCAAAACTTAAAAATTAAATTTTCGGTTAACTTCAAATAATTTAGAGATATAAGTATATACTATATATACCAAACGAAATCTATAATCATATACTTATATTCATAAATCAAATCATATTCAGAAATTCAAATTAATGTTTTTTCTCAAAATAGAAGGGCGGCAAAGCTACAAATTGTCTATTCACTTTGAAACTCGAAAATGGATGTCAATGATGCGGCCGTCATCACCGAAATTATTTTCTAGCGACAATGGAGGAGGGCACGGATTTAAACATTTAAAAATTCTTTGGAAACAATTTCTATTCGAAAATACTTTCAATAATATAATCTTAAAACTTTGAAACCAAAGTTGAAATCATCGAAAATTAAATTCTCAAATTAGAATCATTTAAATCCCAAATCACCCTATAAACAATGTTTTTATAATTTCATTTATTTATATATTGGAAAAGATCAATGGTTTATAAAACAACAAATGAAAATCAAATATTATCAATCTTAACAGCCAATTTATTTAACAATTATCATTCAAAAAAATTTATACTTACATATATAATATAATCATACAAAATTTATTAATTTTGAAAATAATTGTGTCAGTTTCCTCTGTTCAAGTGTTTTGGAAATCCTACCGATAGCGTTGATCAGACGAATCGATCGAAAATCCAAATCAACATTAACAACTCAAACAGCACAACATATAAAACAATTTAATAATAATTACAAATACACTCTCTCGCTCGTTGGTACCAAATGGATTTCAAAGCAAGGATAGAGATTCAAATTCAAGGGGACCTTAATCAAAGAAAATTCTAGCCAAGAACATAGGCTTGAGCGGGAGATAAAATAATTAAATTTCAAAATAGGAAGATGGATATACCGATACTAATCTCGGGCAACCTTAACCGGGTCAACCGTGAATTCAAGGATAAGATCGATGTAGAATCCAGAAGAAAATCGACATTCGATCCCAAGAGATAGAATTCGAGCATCGCAAGGGATAGCAGCATCTAAACCGAGGATACAGAAATCTTCAGTAAATCAATATCGAAAGGAGTTTCACTTCATTACAATCATTCAGTGGAGCTATGGGATACTCCAAAATCAAGAAAAATTTGGATATGGGAAAATAAGCACAGATTTCAGAACGAATATGGGAGTTCCAAAATTCAAAGGAAACCGAATCAAAGAGGAAGGGATTCAAGCTCGAACGGAAATAATTCTATAACTACACTTACTTTATATGCTAAGTTTTTCCGAAAACCAACGCTCTGATACCAACTGTTACGTCCTAATATTTTCAACCATTCACATCCACACATGCCGGATTTGAATTGCTCAAATACCATATTGTTAATTTATATTTGAAAAAACTCAACATATACAGTAAATAAATAAATCACAGAATCATAGACACAGAGTATATACAATATGCAGTGGAAACAAAATGAATAGTAGTTCATGAAGCTACTATATATATATATATATCAGAGTTAGATACAATAGAAGTTTCAAATACAGTAGTCAAATTCAAGATCAGAATATATCACTGGAATCAACTGAATAACTGCAAGCTGAAAAGATGTAGATGGATCTCCAAATGAAGCTTCAACTCCAAAGGTGAGTCTCAAAAGCTGTATCACTCATTCTGACTCGAGCGTAAAGAAAAACACAAAATACTCGAGTCAGGATTAGCATTCTTATATCAATAAATCAAACTCAAGTGAAATAACAACTGAAATACAAGTAACTCAAAGGATGTTTGGGATAACCATCCTCTAAGAATCCGTTAAACTATCTAATATGTAATAATATGTGCTATTATAATAATGTCTAAAGTAAAGTATAATATATTTAAAAATCGCATTAAGGCTTCACATTTTCCACCTTAACACATTTTATAGTACCAATAGTCTATACAGTACCATCGTACCTCTAAATTGGGAGGCTACCATAAATACTCCATAGGTACGACACAAATCAAACTCGTAGTAAAGCACGCTAGGGTAGGCGACACGGCACAACTAGGCAATGCCATGGTGGATATACCAATTACACTTCCGGGCTGGTGGTAACGCATAACCGCAGCTACCGCCCACCTCGAGCCACACTCCCAAAAAAAATCAAAGGTGCGCACCAAATCAAACACAAAATAATAGAATGGCTCGAAGGAGTGTGTCCAATCAGAGGAGCTACCTCATTGGCCCGTCAATTGCTCCTGTTTTAGCCACCTTATTCCAACTCATGAGAGTCGGGTCCACATATATACCTCAGCTGGGATCGTCGCCACCATTCTACTTCATTCTGGATTCTCCACCACGTACACAGTTGTTAAAGTGATTTTTGGAGTTGGTAGAGAGTATGACAACTTCCAATCCTGGTCTCTTTAACTACCAAACATTATTATAATACCGTGGTCATTTCAAAATAGTTTATATTTCAAAACCAAAATATCATTGCCCTTTCAAAACCATATCAATAAAATATCATTTCCATTTCGAAACCAAGTACGATATCATTTCCATTTCAAATATATCCATTTCCAAAATCAAAGCACTATCAAAGTTATAACACTTCCAAAACCAAATACTTGAAATTATAACACTTTCAAAACATAATACTTTGAAAACATAACTTCCACCACTTAGATAGTTTAGATATTAAAACAGTATATAATAAATAGTTTATAAAGTAAAATAGTTTATATAAAAGAGTTATAAGTTAAAATAGTTTATATTAAAGTAGTTAGTATATTAAAATAGTTTATATAATAAAATGGTCTATACTAAAATGATTTATATCAAATTAATCTATAAAGTAAAATATAAAATAGTTTAAATATAATTCAAAAATACTTTATATACTAAAATAGCTTCCTCAAATTTCATAAATCAATTTCAAATCAACTTAAATTCCAAAATTCGAATTGAATCAAATCTCAAATCGACAATTTCAATTCAATCCAGTCCTTAATAAACCATTTCAAATTATATCAACTTCAAATATAGATTTGAACCACAAAATAAACCATTTCAATTTCAGTATATTTCAAAGCTTTATATATTCCACAATTTTAAAACTAAATTTGATAATTTCATTTATCTCAAATTCACTTTACAATTATTTAGTTTTGAAATATTTACTAAATCATTTCAATAACATTGAGATAAACTTTAAATTTCAAATTTAAATAAACTAAATATCCCATCTAAATTTATGTAAATTTCAAAATATTCATTTAAATCACCATAACCAAAATCAAGTTATGAAATCATATTATTTCAAGAATCTCAAATTCAATAAGCTCCAAATTGATTTCAATTAAATATAATTCTTAATTAAATATATTTTCAAATCAATTTCAAATCTATCTTCTCAACCTTAATTTATTAAAATCATTATAAACTCTATATTAAAATATAATTTAAATAAATACTTAACCATATTATATTTTATTAAAATCAAACTTTTTTATTAAACTTATTTTAATTAAAACAAATTTATACATATCTTAAAATCAAGAACTTAACTATATATAAAATAAAATTTATATAATATCTAAAATCAATATTTATATAAAACTATATTTTTCTTTCCAAAACCATAGAAATCATTTTCAAATATTTATATATAGACGTTGGTGTCTGTATATAATTTTCTATCATATGGTCAAGTGATACGGATATCTATCATTTCAATCCGCAATTTAAATACATATGGGTATATATATCATTTCAACCCGCAATCCCAAATTCAATTCAGTTGAAAATTAATTGGGTTTATCATTTCAACCCATAACGGTTTTCTCCTATTCTACTAATCGTTCGGGTATGTATCATTTCAACCCATAGTGAATTCTATACTAATAGAGAACTTGCAGAGTGATAACAGATATAACAATAATATAACAAACATATATCATCAATATAAATAACAGATAATGGTATCAGAAGTCACAGGTGAAGAGATATAGATAATATCATATATATAGCAATGTAAATAACTACAACAGCATATTTCAATTGTCGTTTCAACTGAAATCAAATTTAATAAATACAAGAACGTTAATCATGAGTGATTGCTCACCTTTTGAGGCTAGAGAGATTCGACAAAGAAATAGGTTATGGATCCAGGCACGAATTTCAAAGCAAAGGACGATGGACACGAGCTTGACGGATAAGCTGATAGATAAGAAATCGATAAGAATGAATCAAATCAATTTTGATATAAATTAAAAATATATGCATTGTTATTATACTACATATATATTCAATATTTTTATTTTAAGAAATATTAAATAATTAGAAATTTTAATTTCATTATTCTTAAAACTTAAGTAAAAAAATCAAAGATATATATTATATTTAAAACCCATACTTACATATACTTATATAAACAATAGATATATATAGACTAATAAAGAAACATATGTAAAACTGGCCTAAAACTGATGTATAAACATACATATAGTAGACTTATGAAATATAATATAGCTTATAGATATGCTGTAGCAACATGTAATACTATCCTTCTATTAACCATCAGACCAACTAAAGCAACTTATATACAATTATACTTATATATATATATATATATATATATATATATATATATATACATTCTATATATGTCATATATAAATAAACACAACGAAATTTTATATTATACTTTGAAATCAATAAGAACCTATATAAACTCTTACAAATATATATACTTTATAATATATAAACTATGTAACTTTAAAATATGCTACAACTAAATACTATGCACATAAAATATGTACTCCTATGCAGACCATGTCTTTATAACAAAATATAAAACAGTAACATATGCAGACAACGTATACTCTTCTTTATAAGCCATAAAATAGATTTTATAACATACACACAAAACTACAAACACATATATACCTTATAATATACTATAATTTAAAATTAAGAAATCATATCCTAAAGCTAATATTTATACTATGCGAATACCCTTAACATAAACAATATATACTAACAGACCAAAAATTAATGTGAGCTAACATATCAATATAATATATAACTATTATTTAAACTTTACACCATGAACTGATAATATATATAACATATACCTTTACATAAAACATATATCCCATACATATATACAGATATTGTAGGATCGATTTCACCCTAGATGGGGGGTGAATAGGGTGATGGTGTTAATTATAAAAATTATAACGGAAGCTTATAAAATTATTTCAACACAGATAAATCAAAATTATAGCAGCACAGATAATAGCAGAATAATAAATGTAGAAATAGAACGGCACGGAATTTACCCAACTTCGGCAAAACCCTGCCTACGTACTGCCCCCAAGGTTTCTACTAGAAATTAAGTAGTCTCACGCTTACACACGTAAACTCGCGACACCCGCTACTGACTAACCTAACTCTACGCTCAAAACCCTGCCACAACTTAGCCACTGAGTTGCGAATTCTCAAATTACACCACGTAGTTTGTCCCTTGGTTACACGACTAGTAATTACAATGTTTACAAGAGAAATACAAATTAAAAAACAATTAAAAAACAAAAGAAACTAAACCCTAATTTAAAACCCTTTTATTATAAACCAATATTAATGAAAAGAAGTCCGGCCCAATATGACTTAAGTGAAGTATTATTTCCTTTCTTCTTTTATCTATGTCGGCCCGCTTCCTTGTGAAAAATGGTGGCTTTCTTCGTTCGTTCCTCTCTGATTAAAAATTAGGGCTTTGAGAAATGAAAGCGCCTTACTGTTATGCTTGCTTGAACTCGATTGCCTATGTAGCCGATGATGATTTGGTTTTTATATAGGGTTCGAACCCCTTGATTTTCGTTCGTATATATTTGTTTGAATTTGTCTTCGGTCATTTGATTATTCTTGAACGATGGTGATTTATCTGACTTCTTCAATTCATATAATTTCGTTGCTTGATACTCACGATGTTGATTCTTGCTTGGTCAATTTACTTGGCCACCACGGTTTCGAATTTGAACTGTTCAATTTCGTTCTTTTTGACTTCGGCTTGTGATATTGTTTATGTGATGATTTCTGACCTTGATGGTTGAACTTGTTACTGTGGGTTTCTGACTTAGTTCGATGTTGACTTCGGCATTGATTGAATTCATTGCTGTAGCATATTTGACTTGTTTTGTTCTTTGTGTTTGTTAACTACTGCTTCTCTGTCTTGTTCAACTTGATGTTGCTTGATGTTGCGCTGTTGAGCTTTGTTCGAACTTGTATCACTTGAGTCTACACTTGCATTATCCAATTTCACAGTTGCATACTTGTATATGCACTCGAGTTTGATACTGGTGCATAAGCTTGCTTATTTCTTGCCAGTACATTGATATACATGTTGAGTCTTGTTTCTTTGTACTTCTGTGTAGACTGTTTGCTGGTGCATACATTTCATTTGTTGCCAGACCTGTAGCCTTTGTGCATTGTTCATGTCATTAACTTGTACTGTCCAGTTGAGTTTGAGTTGCCTTTGAGTTTCAGACCTGTAGCATGCATGTTGTCATTCCTTTCGTGCAGTTTCATGTATTTTGTTTATAGCCATTTCTTCATTGCTGATGTTTGATTTGGATTCACTGTTGCATTCCTGTAAATGCTTCGAGTCATGGTAGCGGTGACTTGAACTTTTAGCCTTTGGTTTGTAATCTTTGATTCTTTGTTGTTACTACCATTCACTGCTGCTTACATCTATTGGTCTGCACATCCCTATCTACTTGTAGTTTGTACCATTGCCTGTTCATGGTGAAGTTCGTTTGAATTTGTCGTAGTATTGTTGCCATATTGGCTTGTTCCTTCGAGCCAGTGAAACTTGTATATGAATATTGGTGCTGCACGGAGTTGTTTTCATATGTGACTTGTGGATTTTCTTTGAGCACACTTCTGGTTTGATGTGCACTGTGCCTTGAGTGTGCTTGCATCTGAGTTTCATTTGTTTCAATTCGATTTTGGTCGAGGCTGCATATATGTATGAGCTGGTACATGTTTGTATACTTTGACTGGCTTGCTCCTGACCATTTTATTAAACTTGTATATTCAAACCGCACCTGTGTTGAATCCATCTTGGAGCTTGGGTTTGACCTTGTGCTGATATTGTGACATTATTTTTATTGCACTTGAGTTGAACCCGACGTTTTGTGTTTGACCTATGCTCACCTGTCCTTGTAATTCTATCAAGTGTATATATCGGTGTGCACGGCCTTGTGGCATATACAGTGACACACTGTGTATGTCACAAGCTGTTCGTGTATGATGAATTCAAAATTAAATGATGACGAACAACCCAAATAACCGAGGCAAATATTATTTTCAAAATCCACATTTTATTTTATACTGCAAAAATATTTTATTTTCAATTTTACTGCGTCAATGTATATTTCTGCAGATTGCTCAGATGCTGGATTCATATTGGAGTGAAGATGAAGATCAGTACGAGTTGAGAATGAGTGATATGTATGTAGTGAGGTGCAATGTAAATGTGAATTGTAATTTAATCAAATTTGTATTGTAATTGAAATTGTATACAGTGAGAGCTTGAAATTTGTACTATTCAAATATTGTAATAAATATTTGGTTAAATAAAATTTCTGTTTGAATCCAAATTCTATGTTATTTATTTTATTCAACAAATATTTATTTAATCTATGAAAAATAAAATAGTACATTAACAAATACATTTAAACGAATATATATGTGTTTATTATCATCAAACAAAATATCATATAATCGCATATTCAACAATCTCCCCCTTTTAATGATAACAAACATATATTTAAGATTTTGAATATGTTAAATGTATTTGATCATTGATAACTCTAATTGCTCCCCCTATTTAAATGCTTCCTTTCTACACAAAGCTCCCCCTTCATATATGCATACCATTAAAAATATAAAAATGAGCCTAGATGCAAATAGAAAATATTTGACCTTTGCTTGATTTTATCTAACAAAATCTTAACTTTTCTCTCCCCCTTTTGTTATCAGCAAAAGAGTAATAGTGTTAGAAAAATGGAGATAAAGTGATAGATATTAATCCAACATTAAAACTCAATTGAATATAAATATTAAATTTCAATAAAAAATCAAACAAAAATCATAAATACTTTGTTAGGCGTATATTCCACTTTTAGAATGATGGGAATGATGTCATCATATAAAACCAAAGAGTTGTGTCTAACTGTGGTATATTTATACCAGAAATTTGAATATCTACTAACCATGCATAACCGTTAGGACTTTTAAACGAGATTAGTAGTATTCCAATTTTATTTTATTTTTTAAAAATGAATTCAAGTATCTTCTAACCACGCATAACCGTGAGGACTTTTTAATGGGATTAGAATCAACTTTATTATTTTAAAAAATCAATTTTGATATGCGTTCCATACATGCATAACCGTGAGGACTTTTAAATGAGCATGGAAGCATATAACAAATTCCAAGTAATTCACCCATGCATAACCGTGAGGACTTTTAAACGAGAGTGAATACTTTGGATTTTATTTTATTATTATTATTATTATTAATTATTATTTTATTTATTTTATTAAAAACATAAAATGAAAAACGAATGATTCATGTTTAAAGTACCATATATTGACAAACTATATAGAATTTTGATGAGTGATGGTCGTTAGAAATATGATAGAAATAGAGATGATCATAGAATTTTTTACCAACAAAATTTTTTTTTACAACTCTTGTTTAAATTTCTAAAGAAATTTACTAATTATACCATCTTGAGTCATAATATATGATAAATATCAACACTCGTCACTTTTTCAATCACTATTTATCTTTTTTCTTGATAATTAGTAGGGAGAAAAAAATGTTAAATATTTAGAAAATCAAATTTCTAAAACACCTAAGATGAGACGTAGTTTACAAAAACTATTTCTGGTAGGGGTTTTGTAAAAATGTCTGCCAATTGAGAATCGGTTGAAATGAAATTTATGCAGATATTTTCCTTGGAAATATGATCTCTAATAAAATGATGTCTAACATCTATATGTTTTGTTCGTGAGTGATTTATAGGATTATTTGTGAGATCAATTGCGCTTTTGCTATCACACATTAGTGGTACACGTTTAAATTTAGACCATAGTCTTGCAAAGTTTGTATCATCCATAAGATTTGAGCAGAGCAACCACTCAGAGCAATATACTCTGCCTCTATGGTAGATAACGCAATACAATTTTGTTTTCTACTTGACTATGAAACTAATGAATGTCCTAACATAAAGCATGCTCCACTAGTAATTTTTCTGTCAACTAGACTTCCAGCATAGTCCGCATCTGAAAATCCTTTTAATTCGAAATTATCATTTGTTGGATACCAAAGACCAAATCGTGGGGTATGCAACAAATATTTTATAATTCTTTTAACGGCTTTTAAATGAGATCCTTTTGGGTAAGATTGAAATCGTGCACACAAGCAGACAGAAAACATGATGTCAGGTCTAGAAGCAGTAAGATAAAGGAGTGATCCAATCATACCACTATATTGCTTTTGATCAACCGCCTTACCTTTTTCATCGTTGTCAAGTTTAATTGTTGTGCTCATGGGGGTTCTAGCTGGTTTAACATCTTTTAGTCCAAATTTGTTTACAAGTTCCCTAATATATTTTGTTTGAGAAATGAATGTACCTTTATCACTTTGTTTGACTTGAAATCCTAAAAAGAATTTCAACTCTCCAACCAAGTTCATTTCAAACTTTTCCTGCATGGCTTTTTCAAATTTCTCATACAACAAACTGTTAGTAGCACCATAAATAATGTCATCAACATATATTTGAACAATTAAAAGATCATCGTTTCATGCAATAGAAATAGTGTGGTATCTGCACAGCCCTTTTTGAACCCATTTTCAAGAAGATAAGTACTGAGGCATTCATACCAAGCTCTAGGAGCTTGTTTTAATCCATATAATGCCTTTTTAAGCTTATATACATGGTTTGGATATTCATGACTTTCAAAACCTTCTGGCTGTTCAACAAATACATCTTCTTTTAAATTCCGTTAAGAAATGCACTTTTAATATTCATTTGTCTTAACTTAGCAAGCAAAAGCTAACAATATCCTAATTGATTTTAGTCTAGGTACTGGTGCAAAAGTTTCATCGAAGTCAACTCCTTCAATTTGATTACATCCTTTAGCGACTAATCTAGCTTTATTCCTAATCACATTTCCAGATTCATCATATTTGTTTTTGAAAATCCATTTTGTTCCTACGACTGGATAATCCTTAGTTCTAGGTGATAGACTCCAAACATCATTTCGTTCAAATTGATTTAACTCTTCTTGCATAGCCATAAACTAATTTTCATCATTAAGAGTTGTATCTATGTCTTTGGGTTCTATTTCTGAAATAAATCCACTATATAAACACAGATCACACAAATTTCTAAAGGAGGAACGAGTTTGAACACCTGTGATAGGATTTCCTACTATCATTTCTGGAGGATGATCTACTTTGAATTTCAATCTCTCTGGATCTAGATTCCTTCGGACTTCTTTTGTTGCAGTTTCTTTTGGGTTTTCATTCTCAACTTTTTCGTTCTCCTCTTCAACATTGCTTTTGACCATTTCCTGTTCATTAGTGCCATCATCAAACTTCACATTGATTGACTCCACGATTGTTTTATTCCTTTTGTTGTAGATTATATAAGCTTTGCTTCTAGAAGAGTATCCCATGAATATGCCTTCATCGGCTTTTGCTTCGAATTTTCCTAATTGATCACTTGTATTGAGAATATAGCATGGACACCTAAATACTTTGAAGTAGTCAATGTTTAGTTTATTTTTGAACCATAGCTCATAGGGTGTTTTGTTAAGAATCGGTCTAATCATAACTCTATTCATTACATAACAAGCTGTATTTACTGCTTCTGCCCAAAAACGCAAAGGTAGCATATACTCATTTATCATAGACCTAGCCAACTCTTGCAATGTTCGATTCTTTCTTTCAACTACTCAATTTTGTTGTGAAGTACGTGGTGCAGAAAATTCTTGTTTAAAACCATTTTCATCACAAAAGTTTTCAAATTCATAATTTTCAAATTCTCCACCATGATTACTTTTTAACGAAACAATAGAAACTCCTTTTTCATTTTGAACTAATTTTGCGAAATTTGTGAAGTATGAAAAAGTTTCTGATTTTTTAGCCAAGAAATATACCCATGTATATCTTGAGTAATCATCAACTAACACAAAGCAATATTTCTTACCACCTAAGCGAGCAATGTCGTTAGGTCCAAACATATCCATATGAACTAGTTCAAGAACTTTAGAAGTGCTTACATTGTTTTTGGCATGAAATGATGATTTTATAAGTTTTCCCAAGGTACATGCTTCACATAAGTTTTCTGTTTCAAAATCATGTGATGGAAACCCTCTTACCAAATTTTTCCTTTTCAATTTGTTTAACAAGTTCATGCTAGCATGCTCCAAACGTCTATGCCATAAATTTACTTCTATATCCTTGGCTATCAAACATTTAGAAAGGGTGAGATCATCAAAAGATAGGGAATATATATTACCTTTCCTCTTACTTGAATATAAGATTTCTTTTGATGATTTGTCAACAATTTTGCACAAGTCAGAGTCAAAAATAACATTCATACCTTTATCACATAGCTGGCTGATTGATATCAAATTGTGGTGCAGATTTTCAACATATAGTACGTCGTTCAAGGTAAACGTATTGTTACCCACTTTACCTTTACCGACAATTTTACACTTGTCATTGTTACCCATTACGACTCTGCCACCTCTGTACTTTTCTAGGCTAAGGAACTTTGATTTATCGCCTGTCATGTGCCTGGAACAGCCAGAATCCAAGTACCATTGTTGTTGTTCCTTAGCCTGCCGGCATACCTACACGATAAGAGAGTTTAGTGACCTATTTGTTTTTATAGGTACATGATTGTTAGTGGCAGAATATTTTGAAAAATAATTTTGTGGAGACCCACCAATACTATTTATATATGTTCCTCTCGGTGCCTAGATTTTTTTAACCTTCAGATATTTTATATTTATGCCTTTTGGAACCCAAATTGGTATAGTTTTCACATGTTTGGGTCTATACCAACAATTATTGTGATATTGTCCATATTTTCTACAAATTGTGCACATAGAATTGACTTGATTAATTTTGCTTTCAACATTTTCAGATAGATTATATCCAAGTCCTTGTCTAACTATATTAACAGTTTGCTTCCCTAATAGCATATTCAACAATTTTTCACTTTTTGAAAATTTATCTAAAGTCGTTGACAATTGTTGGACTTGTGTTTTGAGAGATTCATTTTCGTTTAACAATTGTGTGCACTTTTTAATAGAATTTTCTCTTCTTATATTTTCACTTTCTTTTAAAATCAGAATTTCATTTTCAAGTGATTTTATATTAATTTCTGAATTTTTAATTTCTTCTTCAAATAATGGACACTTATCACACTTAGGGATCCTACTTTGATAGGTTTTAACTAATTGGTCAAGTTGTTTATTTAACTCTATCAAAGTATCCTTTTGTGATTCAAGTTTAACTAATTGGTCAAGTTGTTTATTTAACTCTATCAAAGTATCCTTTTGTGATTCAAGTTTGGCATACTTCTCCCTAAGTCGTTCAAAACAGCCATTTACTTCGTGGAAATGTATAAGTAATTCTGAATGAGTAAGTTTTGATACCTCACTTGGCTCATCATCATCACTGTCAGTTATTTCACCATGAAGACACAAATTTGCTCTTTCACTCTCACTACCGGTGCTATCACTTTCATCTTCATCGATTTCATTCCAAGTAGCTGCAAAACTTCTCCTCTTCGGTTTCTTTTCTTGACTTAGTCGATTCTGGGGACAATTTGGCTTAATATGACCGGGTTTATTACATTTGTGACAAATGATTTTCTGCTCTTCTGGTTTGTCTAGTGCTTTGTTTAATCTACTCTTTACTTGTTGATTTTTGACCGGATTGCCATATTTGCGATTCCACCTTTTGAATCTTCTTATTAATAGTGCTAGTTCTGCTTCACCATCATCTTCACTTTCAGTTGTCCCTTTAAGAGCTATTGATTTCTTTCGAGTGTCTCCTCCTTCATGCTCTTCCTTGAATTTCATTTCTAGCTCGTAAGTGGTGAGGTTTCCGATGAGTTCTTCGAATTTCATTTGTTTCAAATCTTTTGATTCTTGAATGGCAGTTACTTTTGCTTCAAAACTTCGTAGAAGGACTCTGAGGATTTTCCGAACTATCTCTAATTATGTGTATGCTTTTCTAAGAGCCTTTGATTTGTATACGATATTGAAAAGTCGTCTATACATTTCTTTGACATTTTCTTCCTTGGCTATTGTGAAATTTTCGTATTCGCTGCTTAGCATGGCAAGGCGAGATTCTTCGACTTCAGATGTTCCTTCGTGAGTCACTTCGAGTGTGTGCCATATTTCCTACGCAGTTAGACAATGTGAGACACGATTAAATTCAAATTGATCTAATGAATAGATAATAGAATTCATAGCATTAGCATTTTGTAATTTATTTCCTAGTTCTGTCCATTGATCCATCGGTTTATCTATTTCCTGATTATCTACAGTTATAGTTGGTGCTCTATAACCTGTCTCAACAATATTTCAAGCGTCAATGGTTTTTAGAAAAAATTTCATTCTGTTTTTCCAGTAGGCGTATTCACCATTGAACATTGGTGGTCTAACTATGGACTGACCCTCACCAAAAGCATTATTTAAAAAATCCATTTTAAAATTTCAAAATTTTAAAACAAGGATTGATTTTTGAAAAACGAATTTTTTTAAAACAAAGTTGACTTCTATTCCTAGCTCTGATACCACTTGTAGGATCGATTTCACCCTAGAGGGGGGTGAATAGGGTGATGATGTTAATTATAAAAATTATTGTGGAAGCTTATAAAATTATTTCAACACAGATAAATCAAAATTATAGCAGCACAGATAATAGCAGAATGATAAATGCAGAAATAGAACGACACAGAATTTACCCAGCTTCGGCAAAACTCTGCCTACGTGCTTCCCCAATGGTTTCTACTATAAATTAAGTAGTCACACGCTTGCACACGTAAACTCGCGACACCCGCTACTGACTAACCTAACTCTACGCTCAAAACCCTGCCACATCTCAGCCACTGAGTTGCGAATTCTCAAACTATGCCACGTAGTTTGTCCCCTAGTCACACGACTAGTAATTACAACGTTTAAAAGAGAAACACAAATTAAAAAACAATTTAAAAACAAAAGAAACTAAACACTAATTTAAAACCCTTTTATTACAAACCAATATTAATGAAAAGAAGGCTGGACCAATTTGACTTAAGTGAAATATTATTTCCTTTCTTCTTTTATCTATGTCGGCCCGCTTCCTTGTGAAAAATGGTGGCTTTCTTCGTTCGTTCCTCTCTGATTAAAAAATAGGGCTTTGAAAAATGAAAGCGCCGACTTTGTTGATCGACCATGCAGGTTGTTCTCATGATTTCTTGACGATCGATTTTATTTTTCGCTTTGCACGCGGCTGCTCCTTCTCGGTCGAGTTCGGTGATTTAGTATGTGATTTATTGCTTTTGCTTTACTACTACGCTTGCTCGAACTCGATTGCCTTTGTAGCCGATGATGATTTGGTTTTTATATAGGGTTCGAACCCCTTGATTTTTGTTCGTACATATTTGTTTGAATTTGTCTTCGGCCATTTGATTATTCTTGGACGATAGTGATTTATCTGACTTCTTCAATTAATATAATTTCGTTGCTTGATACTCACGGTGTTGATTCTAGGCTTGGTCAATTTACTTGGCCACCACGGTTTTGAATTTGAACTGTTCGATTTCGTTCTTGTTGACTTCGGCTTGTGATATTGTTTATGTGATGATTTCTGACCTTCGTGGTTGAACTTGTTACTGTAGGTTTCTGACTTAGTTCGACGTTGACTTCGGCACTGATTGAATTCATTGTTGTAGCATATTTGACTTGTTTTGTTCTTTGCACTTGTTAACTACTGCTTCTCTGTCTTGTTAAACTTAATGTTGCTTGATGTTGTGTTGTTGAGCTTTATTCGAACTTGTATCACTTGACTCTACACTTGCATTATCCAGTTTCATAGCTGCATATTTGTATATGCACTCGAGTTTGATATTGCTGCATATGCTTGCTTATTTCTTGCTAGTACATTCATATACATGTTGAGTCTTGTTTCTTTGTACTTCTGTGTAGACTTTTTGCTGGTGCATACATTTCATTTGTTGCCAGACCAGTAGCCTTTGTGCATTGTTCATGTCATTAACTTGTATTGTCCAGTTGAGTTCGAGTTGCCTTTGAGTTTCAGACCTGTAGCATGCATGTTTCCATTCCTTTGGTGTAGTTTCATGTATTTTGTTTATAGCCATTTCTTTGTTGCTGATGTTTGGTTTGGATTCACTGTTGCATTCCTGTATATGCTTTGAGTCATGGTAGCAGTGACTTGAACTTTTAGCCTTTGGTTTGTAATCTCTGATTCATTGTTGTTACCGCCATTCACTGCTGCTTACATCTATTGGTCTACACATCCCTATCTACTTGTAGTTTGTACCACTGCCTGTTCATGGTGAAGTTCATTTGAATTTGTCGTAGTATTGTTGCCATATTGCCTTCGAGCCAGTGAAACTTGTATATGATTATTAGTGCTGCACTGAGTTGTTTTCATGTGTGACTTGAACTTAGTTTGGATTTTCTTTGAGCACACTTCTGGTTTGATGTGCACTGTGCCTTGAGTGTGCTTGCATCTGAGTTTCATTTGTTTCAATTTGATTTCGGTCGAGGCTGCATATATGTATAATCTGGTACATGTTTGTATACTTTGACTGGCTTGCTCTTGACCATTTTATTAAACTTGTATATTCAAATTGCGCCTGTGTTGAATTCATCTTGGAGCTCGGTTTTGACCTTGTGCTGATATTGTGACATTATTTTTATTGCACTTGAGTTAAACCCGACGTTTTGGGTTTGACCTATGCTCACCTGTCCCTGTAATTCTATCAAGTGTATATATCGGTGTGCACGGCCTTGTGGCATATACAGTGATACACTGTGTATGTCACAAGCTGTCCATGTTTCATGAATTCAAAATTAAATGATGACGAACAGCCCAAATAACTAAGGCAAATATTATTTTCAAAATCCATATTTTATTTTATACTGAAAAAATATTTTATTTTCAACTTTACTGCGTCAATGTATATTTCTGCAGATTGCTCAGATGCTGGATTCACATTGGAATGAAGTTGAAGATCGGTACGAGTTGAGTGAATGGGTGATATGTATATAGTGAGGTGCAATGTAAATGTGAATTGTAATTTAATCAAATTTTTATTGTAATTGAAATTGTATATAGTAAGAGCTTGAAATTTAGACTATTAAAAACTTGTAATAAATATTTGGTTGAATAAAATTTCTGTTTGAATTCAAATTCTGTGTTATTTATTTTATTCATCAAATATTTATTTAATCTATGAAAAATAAAATAGTACATTAACAAATACATTTAAACTAATATATATATATATATATATGTTTATTATCATCAAACAAAAAATCATATAATCGCATATTCAACAGATATAACCAACGTACAGATCTTATAACATAACAATGTAAAGTAAAATATATAACAAAACACCTAGACATATATATACTATAAAATGTTGTACAAAATCTTTACACATACATGAATTATAAATATATTAATATAGAGAACAAACTGTTTACAAATGATACACACTTACAGAAATGCAAGGTTGGAGTTGCGGCCGACAGAGAGGAGGAGGGCAGGTAGGAGATGGGAAAGCTAGGAGGAGTGGTGGGTGACGAGGTCTCGGGTGGAAAACGTGGAGGAAGGGAAGGTGCGGTTGCTTGCCGTGGAGTGAGTTTGAGTGGAAGACAAAGCAACAGTTAAAGCTTTCTTTCTCTTTTTTTCAAAAAAAATGAACGAATGGGAGAGAGAAAACTATAAAACCATAAAATTTTGAAACCTAAAGAATATAAAAAGTCAGTAGGTTTGAATTCAAGGCAAAAATTAAAAGCTGATGACCGTTTGATTTCGAACGGTGGAATATTGAAAGTTAACAAGAACCGAAAATCACAAAAAACTGGTACTGATATGGTTACCGACGTTTTACAGATTCTGCTGCGCACCGGACTTCAAAACACAGAGTTGAATATAGCGTAGAGATTAGCACGATGAGACGATCAAAAGGTATACAAACATCAGTGGTACGATCATCCTATCAAAAGTCGATAATTGGTACCGAAAAGTGTTGCTAATTTGTCAGAAATAAGATGAACGGAGCAATAAAATTCTAAATTTGGAGAAACGAAATATGACGTCTTATTCAGAAGATGATTTAAAAAATTTCTATACAAAATATTCAAGTTTGGAAAACATTTTATTACCATCGATTTTTAACTGATATAAACTGAAATAAAATTACACAAAAAAATAAACTTCCTTATTATCCGATGAAAATTTACCAGTTGCTATGTTAAATTAGACATATTCTATAGGCGGGTTGACCTATAGGTCAACCTGACCCAAGCATGGGTGGACCTATGCCTTTGTATTATTATTTTTTTCATTTTAGTTTATTAAATTCTGATTTCTTATTTCTCTCATAACTTCTTCATACTAGCTCAGATTGCAAGTTATATATAGAAATTGCTTAGAAAATTACCACGGATTCAATGGTGCAACTTTCGTGGCTCAATTGTGATGATTTCACAAAATTATTTTGTTGTTTAGTTAATTCGTTAATTAATTATTATAGATCAAATTTTGGGATGTTACATTTACCCGTGAACCCAAACAACCGTAGGAACAATTGACCTACCTGTGGAGCTTGGAGAGGATGAGTGAAGGATCGCCCTCATTCAGAATTTTATGATCGTAGACGAAATGTCAACATACAATGCCTTCTTGGGACGGCCCGCATTAGTCGACTTCATAATAGCATTGGCCCAAAGGTGCCTTACAATGAAGTTCCCTATAGAGCATGGAGTCAGAATTGTGAAAGGAGACCAAAGGGCCGTCCGGGAATGCTACATCGCAGAGTTGCATGAGTCAAGAAGAAATGAAAAAGGAAAGGTTATAAGGAAAACCCTCCACATCTATGAATCTTCTGAATAGCAACTGTAGATTAACCCTGGCTTAGGGACCATAGCCGATTCGATAAGGCTTTGTACCCTAGAAAGAAGAGCTTGGGGAGGATCGGGCAGCAACGGCAGAATTGATGGTGTATGTCCCAATATGTATGGATAACCCAACACGAGTCCTAAAAATTGGATCGCACTTGGGAAACAGGATGCGGTCAGAACTAACTAAATTCCTCCATGTCAATTTGGACGTATTTGCTTGGACGCACTCCGATATTTGTGGTGTATCAGCCGAAATTGCCCACCACACGCTCAATATTGACCCCCAATTCACATCAGTAAAGCAGAAAAGGTGCAACTTGGGACTTGAGCGGTCCAAGGCATTGAGGGAGGAGGAAGATAAACTGATGGCTAACAGCTTCATCCAAGATGCAACTTACCCTAAATGGCTATCAAACCCTATCTTAGTCAAGAAGTCTAATGGAAAATGACGAACTTGCATTGACTTCTCAGATCTAAACAAAGCTTGCCCGGAAGAAAGCTTCCTGCTCCTCAGAATCCATCAGCTTGTAGATGGAACGGTGGGGCATGAATTGTTGTCATTTATGGATGCATACTCGGGCCACAACCAGATCCTGATGCATGAGCTAGATCAAGAAAATACCAGCTTCATCACTAATTTAGGACTGTACTGACAAAGAGTAATGTCATTCGGTTTTAAAAATGCTGGGGTAACATATCAAAGGCTAGTTAATACATGTTCAAGTGTCAAATCGGAAAGACTATGGAAGTTTATGTAAATGACATGTTGGTCAAATCTCGAGTAGCTGCTAACCATCTAGAAAATCTCGCTAAAATGTTCAAAATACTCAAGAAGTATGGAATGAAGCTCAACCCACTCAAATGTCACTTCGGAGTAGCCTATGGGAAATTCTTGAGGTTCATAGTCAATGCTCGAGGCATCGAAGCAAATCCATAACAAATAACGGCGCTACAGGAAGCCCAAGCCTCGAGAAATAAGAAGGAGCTTCAAAGCTTGAATGGAAAAGTTGTAGAATTGAGCCAGTTTATCTCAAAAGCTATAGAAAAGTACATACCGTTCTTCAGCACATTTAAGAAGGGAAAGAAAAACTTTGAATGTATTGAAGCTTGTCAGACAGCTTTCGAAGAATTGCTACGACACATGGAAGCTCCCCAATCTTATCAAAGCCGGTGGATGGGGAAGGTACTTAGCAGCCTCACCACATGCACTGAGCACCGCTCTCGTGTGAGAAGAAGCGAGAATCCAGCCACTTGTGTATTATATTAGCAAACGATTCGCCGAAGCTGAGATGAATTATCCAAAACTAGAACAGCTAGCGTATTGCCACTTGATCGCGTTCCGAAAGTTATGACCATACTTTTTGGCTCATCCAATTAAAGTATTGACTGATCAGCCCCTGAAGTAAGTGTTATACTGGCCAAAAACATCCAGATGACTGCTCAAATGGAATATAGAGTCGAGTCAATATGATATCACATGCCACCCGAGAAAAGCCATCAATGGGCAAGCATTGGCCGACTTCATCGTCGAATTTACAATACGGGATGACAAGGAGGAAGTCCAGTCGAAAACAGACACACATTGGAAGCTCTTCGTCGATGGCACATTCAATGACTTCTGTTCGAGAGCAGGATTAGTGCTTGAAACCCCCAAGGGGCGGGCCATCAGCTACGCTTTGCACTTGGAATTCACCCCACAAACAACAAAGTAGAATATAAAGCACTAGTCATTGGACTGAAAGTTGTGAAGGAAATCAAAATAAATGCTATTCATATTTACAGTGACTCACAACTGGTCGTCTGTCAAGTAAAAGGGGAGTATCAGGCATGTGCTGAGAATCTTGCCCCTTACTTGTCGAAATTATAGGAACTGCTAAGCGACGCCGAGCGCTACACCATAACTCACATCCCATGGTAGAAAAACACTAAGGCGGACTATTTGGCTAAAATGGAAAGCTCAGGAGAAGCTCGGTCATTGGGACTGGTCCCAATCGAAACTTTGGCCAACCCGAGTGTCGACGAAATGGACGTAGACTGGATTCTCGAAACCACCATCGAATGAGATATATGGATGACACCAATAAAGAACTATCTACTTACAGGAACCCTTCCAACTAACCGGAATCAATGGAAGAACCTCCTTCAAAAGGCACCATGGTTCATGAAACAGAATTGAATACCCTATCGAAGAGGATTCTCAACCCCCCTTCTTAGGTATGTGACCAATGACGAACCACGAAGAATCTCAAAGGAGGTACATGAAGGCGAATGCGGAGACCACATTGGGGTGCAGACCCATGCGAAGAAAGTCGTTCGATATGGGTACTTCTGGCCAACAATAAATTGCGACGCCACAGTTCACGCCAGAAGATGCGATCGCTACAAAAGATTCAGCAAAATTAAGAGAACTCCTTTAGCGGAGCTAATACATATAGTCAGCCCATGGCTATTTGCGATATAGGGATCGATTCGATTGGCGTCCTGCCAATAGAGAAAGGAGGAGCCAAATATGCTATAGTTCTCGTAGATTATTTCAGAAAATGGGCCGAAGCGGAACTGTTGATCACCATAACCACAAAGAAAGTTATTAACTTGTTACTAATAACATCATTTGCAGGTTTATTGTGTCATAAAAAATCATTACCGATAATGAAATCCAATTCGGAAGTGCGGAGTTCAAAGGCTTCTATAAGCGCTTTCGAATTGAAAAGAACTTTTCCGCAGTGGCTCATCCACAAATAAACGGGTACGTGGAAGCAATAAATAAGATCATCAATTCCACTGTCAAAAAGTGACTAGCAAAAGCCAAAGGAAACTGGGTTGGTGAACTTCCACTCGCACTACGGGCTTATAGAACTACCCACAAAGCGACAATTGGCTACACTCCGTCATAGCATATGGTTCAGAAGCAATGATTCTTGTTGAATTAGAAGTCCCCTCGCACCGAAGGTAAAATCTCAACCAAAATCTAAACTAGAATCTCCTACTCGAATCGCTAGACATGGTTGATGAAAAAGAGAAGAAGGAGAGCTGAGAACTACCACCTACCAAAAAAGGGTCGCACGGTACTTTAACTCCAAAGTTCACAATCAAACCTTCGAAGTGGGAGATCTTGTGTTCAAGCAAGTTTACCCCGTTCAGGGGGCCTTCAGACCCAACTGGAAGGGACCATGTGTTATTAATCAAAAGCTAAGAGACGTGACTTTCAAGCTAACAACCGTCGATAAAACTCAAGTTCCCAGGGCATGAAATAGCGAAGCGCTTCTCCATTACGTTGTTTGAATGCTACCTTATGTATTTTTTTTAATTTTCTAGCAAATAAGCCATCCTGAGATATCAGGGGCATTATACATAGGCAAAAACTTCCCTGCTTTCTTAATAAAGTTGCTTCTTGAACCAACTAAACCATGTTCATGATAATTACCCGTCAGGTCGACGGAAGCAAATCGACTCAAACCGTTAGATCGGCGGAACCCGTTCTTTACATTCTAAAAACTAATGTTTCTTTGGAAACATCAAGAAGGCTAAAATAATAAATCCTCACGTTGCCCGAAGATAGGTAACACCGAGGAAAAACAAAAGCAACGCACCTCATAAGCCACACACTGAGATAATAAATCCTCACATTGCCCAAAGATAGGAAACACCAAGGAAAAACAAAATACGTGCACCTCATAAGCCACACACTAAAATAATAACTCTTCATGTTTCATGTTGCCCAAAGATAGGTAACACCGAGGAAAAACAAAAGCTGCGCACCTTATAAGCTGCACACTAAAATAATAACTTCTCACGTTGCCCAATGATAGACAACACTAAGGAAAAACAAAAGCCTCGCACCTCATAAGCCACGCACTAAAATAATAAATCCTCACATTGCCTGGAGATAGGAAACACCGAGGAAAAACAAAGTTGTCCACCTCATAAGTCGCGCACTAAAATAACAACTCCTCGCGTTGCCCGAAGATAGGCAACACCGAGGAAAAACGAAGCGACACACCTCATGAGCTACGCACAAAAAAAATAACTCCTTACATTGCCCGAAGATAGGCAACACTAACGAAAAAGAAAAGTCGTCCACTCCATAAGTCGCGCACTAAATTCCAAAACACTAACTCCTCACACTGCCCAAAGATAGGCAAGTCCGAGGAGCAGGAAAAATCGTGCACTGATTCTTAAAGCTCCATTACTCGAAGATAGGCAGCGTTGGGAACACTAATACACATGCCCCTCACGTAGCCCGAAGATAGGCAACACCGAGGAGCACCAAAAACCATGCATCTCATAACCAGCACTAACTGCTTCTATAATCGGGAATAATGAGCACAACCCCAACAAAATTGGAATACTACAAACCAACTGAAAAGTCTCAACTATAGACACTTAATGATTAAAACCGCCCTTAATTAACCCATGCAATGTGCACCTCTCAAATACTCATATATTTCATACTTGCTGGAATATCGCAAGTAATTTGGATTACGTGCTAAAGTTGCAAAACTTCCGAAAAAAGGAGAATCAAGCTATAACTTAGCCAAACTTCCAATGAAATTATCTAAACCTTAAGTTACCGGTTATCTAAAAATTGTTTAAAGTAAACAGCCCAGTGAACTGCGGGGCATACACCGGTAATTGGATAGAAACACGTAAAAACAATAATTTCACAAGTTCTATCACTCCAAACAAAAAATTCTTAAACAAAAAAAATCGTTATTTTCTAAGTAAAGAATTATTAAGTTCTATTAATTTTTAAGTAATCTAAAACAAGCACAAGTGCACAGAACATATATGAGCAGACAGATGAGAATACAGTCAAAATGTCAATATATTGTTTATAATTTTCTTTACCCAAGGTCAAAATGTAGGGGCCATACCCACACAACACTGGCCAACAAAAAGAAAATACATACTCCACAGAAAAAACGCAAAGTGTAAACTCTGCACCTGTACAAAATGACTCAAAAAAGAACCAAAATCAAAGTAGTCTTCAGGCAAGCTGCTCAACACTTCTTTCCTCTGCTTTCCTTTCCGTGCTTTGTTGGCAGTTTCTACCTCGCCTTAGGAGTGCTATCACTGCCGGTGATATCAACGAATACTTCAGTGGCAATGTCCTTCTCTTCCTCTGCAGCCTTCTCAGAAGAGCCTTCCTTACCTTTGCGTTTCCATGATTTGTGGGAGCTCTTTGAGGCTATGACCGCTTCAACCTTTTCCTTCTTGATGGCGACCAGATCGAGTTGAGTCTTCTGGGGCTGCTCCAACTAAGTTTCATGCTAATTGGCCTCTTTCGCTATTATGTCGCCTTCAAAAGACATAGAAGGGTCATCCATGCCATAAAGCGCGGCTATCTTTTCATCCTATGGCCCCGGTTGCAAGCCAAATGCAGACATGGAGCTGGAACAGGAACGGAAACAACCATGGAAGATGTGGAAATAGCGGTAGGTCCGAGCATCGAAGAAGCTAGCACTTCAATAGGAAAGGTAGATAGACCTATAAGATCAAAAATAAAAGCATTAAATTCTTCTTGCTCATGCGGCTTAAGCTGGAAGCTCCCGAATTCGGAGGAAGCAAGAACATTACCTACATCGGAGGAATGGTCGAGAATGTTGACTTCAAACTCACCACCTTAGCCTTCTTTCGATGGCTCCACTCCCTGAGGAATAATATTAAGCTCTGAACTAACTGGATGGTCATGGAGTTGCCTTGATGATTTGCCAATGCTAGAAATAAGAGGCTAGGTGAGCACTTCGGTGGTAGCCGTTAAGGCAGCATCAGTGGCTTCTTTCTCTCTCGGCCCACAAGATTTCTCGACGCTCGAGCAACGCTTTCTTTGACTCTTCATTCAGGTAAACATCCTCCAACTCCTGCTCGGTGTAGACATCTCCGCTATAAGAAAAGCAGGACAAGACTTCTTCCCATACAAGAGCAAGAGTGCGTGGGAACTTCGAGCCCAGATAGTTGAGACTTCCTTACTGCAACAGGGAGTTAACACAAAAATTCAGAATGGTTATATCAAGCTTCTCCATCTTTCTTTCAAAGGAATTTTACAGTTCTAAATAATTTGCTCTCATGGCAACTTTCTCAACTTCAGCGGCAGATTTATCGGCTCTGAGTTGTGCGACCTGAGCCTGTAGCTTGGCAATGGTTTCGGCTTGGTCAGAGACAGTTTTTTTGTGCCCCTCAATGATGAGGTCGTGATCGGCAATAGTTTTCCATTGAGCCTCAATCGTCACACTACTGATAGTCACTTCTTGTTTTAATTTCTCCTCTTATGCATGTGCTTTTTTATCTCGTCTCTATAGACGGTCTCAATTTGGGCATGCGCCTCTTTCACCTCTTTTAGCAAATTGATGTTTCTCTTGCTCTTTTATAGCGTTGCTGATTTCTTTTCCTCTAACTGCTTAATCTCGATGTGACGATTGGCCAAAACCCACTTAAAGTCATCCTTCCCTGATTCGAAAGAGAGGATCTCTTGATAGTTATTGCATTCATTTCCGCTAGTTGTTTATAGAGTTTATCTTATCCTTCGACCTGCTCTAAGTCGCTCCGAATAGCCTGGAGGTGTGGAGTGTAGGAATCTTTACGAACTGGGTGTAGATCACGGTCAAATTTAATCCCCTTCAAGAACCAACCAGGTAGAGCTCCTCAAGCTTAGGGGGCCCGAAGGAAGGACATAGGCAGGTCTTTGGTAAAGGCGAAAAGCACCGGGGGATGCAATAACAATAGAAGATGACGAAATATGAGTCGTAGGAGGAAGCGGGGTAAAAGTAGTAGGAATTTCTTGACTCGTGGAAGAATGTGTTGGAGCAAGCTCAAAGGAATTGATGACGGCCAAAGGTTCACTTGGAATACCGTTGTGAGCCAGTAAACTCTTCAAAGTCATCGTAGAAACCTCGTCCTCTCATCATATCTGGCATAAAACATACATAAAAGGTTTCGAAAACATAAAATAAACACCACAAAATAAAGAAATGAAAGGAAGTGGTGCAATCCTAGCAAGACGTGTAGTATGGGCCTAAAATGTCATCATGAACAGGAACGAACGGCCATCATCGGTGGAACCGGACTAACTTCCAGCGCGATATCATTCGAGCGGGGAGGTGCTATATCAAATTTAAAATTTTCTTTCATGAACTCATCAAAGTCAACATAAACGTCGCTGAAATCCTCGAATTCCGGGCCGACGTCTTTACTAGGAGAATCTTAATGCTTTTCGGACTCTGGAGCTTTGCCTTTATCACTTATATCAAGGAAAGGCGAGCTCGAAGAATGGGGATCATACCCGGAGTTTCAGCACATGATTCCGAGTTCTCGCCATCAGATTCTGCGTACAGATCATAATTAGCAGTAGACCCATTGCTATTGCTCTCAAACTTTGTTTCTTCCTTTTCTGATTCCAATGCGGCCTTTCCTTCTATGTGCTTGAACTCTTCTTCTGCTTCCTCCGGAATTGGAGGCATTTTAACAGGGCCGCTTAATCCAATCATAGTGGCGTCTCTTCCCTCACGGGCCTCATCCGTTGATCCTCCAGGCGGACTCTCCCTCTCCTGAGAGGCGCCTTCCCCAAAATCATAGGAGGAAGAAGTAGATCTTATACAAACCTTGGATTGGGCAGGAGAATGAATTTCAACCTAAATAGCAGATCTACCCGAAGCCAGTATCCCATACCGATGCAAGTTCTCATTGGTCAATAACACTTTAACGCATCTCTCCTATCAATAGCCTTTAGAGTCTGACAAACTTCATCAAGAGACACATGTCTATTTGGATTTGGAATAACCACAAGAGACATATGGCTAGTTAGAAACTCCATTGCAACGCATCAAAGCTCAATGAATAAAAAAAGGAACTTACCCTATGTTGTCCACCAATGATTGAACCCCTCGAGGTATCTAACAAAGAAATATTGCGTCTTGAATTACGACAAGCTACTTTGCAAGCAAAGGATGATTATTCAATTTCTTTG
Organism: Allium cepa; assembly: GCA_030765085.1. Lineage (NCBI taxonomy): Eukaryota > Viridiplantae > Streptophyta > Magnoliopsida > Asparagales > Amaryllidaceae > Allium > Allium cepa. Next base: position 288,687,637 of record CM060944.1, on the reverse strand, counting down.
AGCTTCAATTATGATCAAGGAAGGACAATCATCTCTCCTCTAAAATGCCAGAAAGTACCGCAACTCATCAAAACTTGGTACGCAGTTGAACGCCTACATGAAAAGAACATGTAGGAAAGTCAAGATGGCATAGCCATTAGGATGAAGCTGAAATGGGGCAATACCCAAGTTCAAAAGAGTCTCGTGTAGTAACTGCTATGAAGCTGGACATAAGTCAATCTGGTCTAATGGATGAAGATAGCGAAATGCGTCAAGCGTTGGACCAAAGCCTGAACATAATTCCAGGAGAAAACTCATGACTCGATTGGCTATCTTCACCTGTTAAACTGCAATTAACTCAAACTTCTCGTGACCAACATTGCAAATGTAAACTCGCCATCAAACCTTCAAACAAACACTCTAATTAGCAAACCTACATAAGATTGAATTCTAGAACATGGGAAAGAACGAAGACAGAAATCAATGAGCTATGGACAGATTGGTGGCAAGGTAAGGAATCGGATCGCCTAAGATCCAAGGAAAGGTCAGGTACGATTATCAAGGCAAAGGTTTTGGTCAGTGGTGAACTGGGGAAGCAGCGGTGCTTTGGTGATGGTAGCGCTGGAGAAAAACGATGGAGTTCTTGGACGAGGTGGATCAAGTCGAGCAAAATAGAACGAGTCGCTTAGGGTTTCTGGTCACAGAAAAGCAAGTTCGGGTCGCGTAGGAAGTAGGAGGAAGGATTGGCTCGAGTGGTATGTATAAATAAGAAAAATAGCAAAGCAAAATTAGGCTAAGTCATCGGGTCGCCTGTGATCCTTCAGGGATCGCTAGCGACCCATCTAGGGGTCAGGTCGCTAGCGATCCATCTCATATGGTTCGCCAACGCCCCCATAAAGTTGTGGGAGACTTTTCTTGAGCTCCAACACCTATTCATTATTTCGAAGCACGTTGGGAAACTACGTGAAGAGATTTAATACATTGCGGAAAGCAATAGCAGTCAAGACCAAAGCTAGATGTGTTAAAACCTCCATTGTTGGATTTTAATGACAACAACTATACAATTATGCCAGAGAATCTCTAAGCTAACTTACAGGTACATGAGCATCAAAAAAAGACAAACAAATAAGTTCAACATGAAGATACACAGTACCAAAGATGATGAAAGTATGTATATGGTTGTGCAATTAAAAGGCCCGGCAGATTCAATACGATGGAGGTGCAAAATGTAATAGCGGGGATACACCGAGAATATAGCGGATGACTCTAAAATAGAATATAAAACTCGTACTTAATGTCTATATAAATGGTAATTAAATGAAAAACTAACATTCAATTGAATTATAATTAATACATAAATAATTTTAAATAAAAACATGTGCGAATATATTGTAAAATAAACGTAAAACTGTTACATAACATACTTTAATTTAGCAGAATATTAGAGTATTTTCATTTCTTAAAATATATTAAAAAAATCAATTAAAGTAATTAATTTCAAAAAATTTATAACGTATAAATATCATTTTTCAATTCATTTCTTTTAAAGAAGATAGAGCGAAAATAGCGGAATATAGCGGGACTAACGGGATATAGCGGAAATAGCGGGGCTAAAAGCAGAAAGGCTATATTTAGGGCATTATGGAAAAATCATAGCGGTATAAATCTGCTATGAGATATAGCAGGTTTATAACGTGGTTATACCATGGCATTAACTGCATAGGTATATGGAGATACAAGAAGAGATATACGCGATAGAGACAAGACGAAGGTGACAAACAGAGTATTTTTATTCATAGAGTGTCATGTCTAGAGTTTATAGATGTTAAAATCTTCTCAAAGTGGTATACATGCATATAAATACACATTCGAAACATTTTATTAAAGTAATATAAGTTTTATTTAAAAAATATTAATAATGATAACAATAATAATAATAATATACGAAGCAAGACTTGAATTTAGGTCATCGGTAAAATCATATTTTAAATGAAAAATCAAGTTTTCAAAAAAATGCATGGAGAAAGACTCAACCTAGGTCACTAGTTTAGAAGGCAAGTGCTCTAACCAATTGAGTTATGGTAATTCTTATTCATTAACAGAATTCGGTCGACTGAACAAGGTCATTCAGTCGACTAAATATCTATGCACATGCATAATTTTGCACAATGATATGAATGTTCATTCGACTGAATTGCATGTTTTTTGTACTGATTCCTCTCGGATTTAAATTTTTAATATTTCAGTTAGCTGAATTCCTTTGTTCGGTCGACTGAAATTGCATAACGACTATATTTCTAGAAAGACATTTCAATACATCAAACGGAAACAAGCCTTGATTCAAGAGTTGTTTCCTTAACTTTTGATCGCTGCTTTTCACAACAAGTTACAACACTTTAACTCTATATATAGCCTTCATTTCATTGGTTTTAATCACCAATTTCTGATTTAAATTCTCATTCTTATTGTCTAAACTATCTTGCCATTTGCAATCAATATTTCATTCAAATCACCTGTTCATTCAAGAAAACCTCATTAAGTGATTTGATAAACTTTCTATCTTCACGAATTACACGCTATACCTCAAAGAGGAAGATTATAGGATGGGCGTACAAGATTGACTTATCAGTGTTATTCGAGCATATTTAGTCAAAAACAACTTTACTATTTGTATTGAAAGTCCTGTTCGGTTACTCAGGCGTTAGAAGTCCTATTTGGTTGTCTAGGCAGTAGAAGTCCTGTTCGATTGCTCAAGTGATGTAACACATGTTCCTCCGGGTTAAGGGAGGGTCGATAGCTAAATTCCAGAAGGAGTCTGGGACTAGACGTAGAATGAGAGTTCGAATCAATATAAAAATCCTTGGTGTCGTTTACTTTTATTTTTATTCTGTACTAGCAGATTTACTATTCCATATTACGATACTTAGTTGCACTTTCAGTTGGTATCAGAGCACGGAATTCTATCGATCGTCACAACATCATAGCATAATGGTCGTAAAAAGATCCAATCAAAATATAACAAGTAAAATACCTATCAAAGCCACCAATGAGGACTATAAAAAGGTACTACCTGATTTACAAATTTCAGTAAATAGTAATAATAAATTAGTTAATATATGCGATAAAATCTTAAAGCATAATTTCTTATCTTAGAAAAGATGAAATCAATCAAAATTGAAAATGATAAATTGAAAAATGAGAAAATAGATTTAGAAAATAAACATGGTGTTTTGAAAAATAATTTTGAGGCTCTTAAAGATTTTCTAGATGAACAAAATACTATGTTTGAAAATGAAAAAGAAATTTTTTCAAAGGAAATTACAGATTTGAAAAGACAAAATGATTTATTACAATTATCTTTAGATAATTCAGAATCTTGAATTTTTCTTCTCGAAAATGAGAATTGTACATTAAAAAAGGAGAATTCTGAATTAAACAAGCAAATTGATATTTTGAAAAGCAGTAATATTTCTTTTGAAAATAATAATTGTGACTATGAAGCTATATTTGATAAACTTAACACCGAAGTCACAAAATTTAATGAAGGTCAAAACGATTTAAACATGATTTTATCTAGTTCTAGACCATTACATGATAAAATTAGTTTTGGATATAATAAACCTGATCATAGAAAGAGCACTAGATACGCTTTCATGTATAGCAAAAATGTTAGTGCCAATTCTAGATTTCGAGTTAAGTCTAAATCCAATTTTTATAGAAATTCAAATGCTGGTATGACTAATAATGTTTATGATATCTCTAGAAGTATAAATCATTGACAGGAAATATGAATAAAAATTATCTAAGTATTTGGGTTCTTGTTAATTGGAAAATTAGAGATAAATACATTGATGATTATTTTGATATGTAGTTAACAATGAAAATTATATTTATAAAGGTTCAACCACACCCAAATTGGTATGGTTTCACAAGACCTAGCCCCCTAGACCCTAACATAGTAAGTGGGTACCAAAATGATTATTATTTATTGCAAATACCAGGAGAAACAAAAGGAAAAGGATGGATTTTGGAATTTTAAAGGACGTTCCATACATTTAATAGAATTACGTGCTTACAATGAAATATGGAATTCAGAAAATACTGTAAAATCTAATTTTTTCCTCCATGATTAATATTGGGTTTATCCTGCTATTTACAAAATATTTTATAAAATTTATTATATTCCCTTGTTTTTTTTTGTAACGACAAAGGGGGAGAAATTCATATGCATATTAATAGAGGGAGATATTATACTTGGGGGAAGATATTATATTTAGGGGGAGCTTTAAACATATTAATATCATTTCATATAGAATGAATATTTTTAAAATTGTACAGTTGTCATCATCAAAAGGGGGGAGAATGTTAGAACCTCCATAGTTGGATTTTAATGACAATAACTATACAATTATGCCAAGAATCTCAAAGCTAACTTGCAGGTACATGAGCACCAAAAGAGACAAACAACTAAGTTCAACATAAAGATACATGGTACAAAAGAGGATGAAAATATGTATATAGAGAGACAAGAAGAGATATACACGACAAAGACAAGACGAATGAGACAAACAAAGTATTTCAAGTCATAGAGTGTCATGTGTAGAGTTTACAGATGTTAAAATCTTCTCAAAGTGGTATACATACACATTCGAAACATTTTATAAAAATTGTAAAAGTTTTATTTAAAATAATAATAATAATAACAATAATAATAACATATGAAGCAAGACTTGAACTTGGGCCATTGGTAAAATCATAATTTAAATGAAAATTCAAGTTCTCAAAAAAATGCATGAAGCAAGACTCGAACCCAATTCATTAGTTTATAAGGTAAGTGCTCTAACCAATTGAGCTCTGGTAATTCTTGTTTATTAATGGAATTCAATCGACTAAACAAGGTCATTAATTCGACTGAATATCAGTGCACATGCACAATTTTGCAAAATTTGATATGAATGATCAATCAACTGATTTCAGTCGACTGAATTGCATCTTTTTTGTATTGATTCCTCTGGGATTAAAATTTTGAATATTTCAGTTGGCTGAATTCTTTTGTTCAGTCGACTGAAATTGCATAACGGTTATAATCCTAAAAAGACACTTCACTTCATCGAAAGGAAACAACCCTTGATTCAAGAGTTGTTTTCATACCTTTTGACCGCTGCTTTTCATGATAAGTTACAACACTTTAACTCTATATATAGCCTTCATTTCATTTTTTTTAATCACCAATTTCTGGTTTAAATTCTCATTCTTATTGTCTAAATATCTTGCCACTAACAATCAATATTTCATTCAGATCACTTGTTCATTCAAGCAAACCTCATTAAGTGATTTAATAAACTTTCTATCTTCACGAATTACATAATATACCATAAAGGAGAAGATTATAGGAAGGGTGTACGTGATTCACTTATCAGTGCTATTTAGAAGCGTACTCAGTTAGAAATAACTTTACAATTTGTGTTGGAAGTCCTGTTCGGTTGCTCGGGCGGTAGAAGTCCTATTCGGTTCTCTAGGCGGTAGAAGTCCTGTTCGGTTGCTTATGCGGTGTAATATCCGTTCCTCCGGGTTAAGAGAGGGTTGATAGTTAAATTCTAAAAGGAGTTTGGGACTGACGTAGAACCGGAGTTCGAACCAAATAATGGCCATTTACATTACTATTTACTTTACTATACTATTTACTTTTTTTATTCTGCACTAGTAAATATCTTAGTTACTATTCCATATTACGATCCTTAGCTGCACTTACATTCGGTAATAAAGCCTGGAATTCTATCGATCGTCACAACATATTAGAATAATGGCCAGAAAAAGATCCAATCGAAATACAACAAGCAAAATCCCTGTCAAAGCCGCCAATGAGGACTATAAAAAGGTACTTTCTAATCTACAAATTTCAGTAAATGGTAATAATGAATTAGTTAGTATATGCGAAAAAATATCAAAGCATAATTTTCTAATTTTAAAAAAGATGAAATCAATCAAAATTGAAAATGAGAAATTGAAAAATGAGAAATTAGATTTAGAAAATAAATATGGTGTTTTGAAAAATAATTTTGAGTCTCTTAAAGATTTTCTAGATGAACAAAATACTATGTTTGAAAAAGAAAAAGAAAAGTTTTCAAAAGAAATCACGGATTTGAAAAGACAACAGGGTTTATTACAATCGTCTTTAGATAATTCAGAATCTCGAATTTTTCTTCTCGAAAATGAGAACTGTACGTTAAAAAAGGATAATTCTGAATTAAACAAGCAAATTGATATTTTGAAAAGCAGTAATATTTTTTTCAAAAATAATAATTGTGACTTTAAATCTAAATTTGATAAATTTAGCACCAAAGTCACAAAATTTAATAAAGGGAAAAATGATTTAAACATGATTTTATCTAGTTCTAGACCTTTACATGATAAACTGGTTTAGGATATAATAAAACTGATCGTAGAAATTGCACTAGATACACGTTCATGTATAGCAAAAATGTTAATGCTAGTACTAGATTTCGAGTAAAGTCTAAATCCAATTTTTATAGAAATTCAAATACTGTTATGACCAATAATGTTTATATTATCTCTAGAAGTACAATATCGTTAACGGGAAATATGAAGAAAAAAATTATCTAAGTACTTAGGTTCCTGTTAATTGGAAAATTAGAGGTAAATACATTGATGGTTATTTTGATATATAGTTACTAATGAAAATTATATTTATAAAGGTTTAGCACACCCAAATGGGTATGGTTTCCCAAGACCTAACCCCCCGGACTCTAACATAGTAAGTGGGTACCAAAAATGATTATAATTTATTGCAGGTACCTAGAGAAACGAAAGGAAAAGGATAGATTTTGGAATTTTAAAGGATGTTCCATACATTTGATAGAATTACGTGCTTACAATCAAATACGGAATTCAGAAAATACGGTAAAATCTATTTTTTTCTCCATAATTAATATTGGGTTTATCCTACTATTTACAAAATATTTTATAAAATCTATTATTTTCCTTCATTCTTTTTCATAATGACAAAGGGGGAGAAATTCATATGCATATTAATAGAAGGAGATATTATACTTAGGAGAAGATATTATACTTAGGAGGAGCTTTAAACATATTAATATTATTTTATATAGAATGAATATTTTTAAAATTGTATAGTTGTCATCATCAAAAGGGGGAGAATGTTAGAATCTCCATTATTGGATTTTAATGACAACAACTATGCAATTATACCAAAGAATCTCTAAGCTAACTTGCAGGTACATGAGCATCAAAAGGAGACAAACAAATAAGTTCAATATGAAGATACATAGTATGAAAGAGGATGAAAGTATGTATATGGAGATACAAGAAGAGATATCACGATAGAGACAAGACGAAAGTAACAAACAAAGTATTTTTAGTCATACGGTGTCATCTCTAGAGTTTATAGATGTTAAAATCTTCTAAAAGTGGTATACACGCATATACATACACATTCGAAACATTATAAAAGTACTAAAAGTTTTATTAAAAAATACAAAATAAAATAAAATAATAATAATAATAATAATATGAAGAAATGCTTAAACTTGGGTCATTGGTAAAATCATAGTTTACATGAAAAATCAAGTTTTCAAAAAATGTATGGAGCAAGACTCGAACACGGGTCACTAGTTTAGAAAGCGAGTGCTCTAACCAATTAAGCTATGGTAATTCTTGTTCATGAATAGAATTCGGTAGCGAATATTTGTGCACATGCACAATTTTGCACAATTTGATACGAATGTTTAGTCGACTGAACTACCATTTCATTCGACTAAATTGCATGTTTTTTGTACGGATTCCCCTCGGATTCAAGTTTTTAAAATTTTTAATATTTCAATTGGCTAAATTCTTTTGTTCGGTCGAATGAAATTTCATAACGGTTATATTTCTGAAAAGATACTTCACTTCATCGAAAAGGAACAACCCTTGATTCAAGAGTTGTTTCTGTACCTTTTGATTGCTTCTTTTCACGATAAGTTACAACACTTTAACTCTATATATAGCCTTTATTTAATTTGTTTTAATCACCAATTTTTGATTGAAATTCTCATTCTTATTGTCTAAACTATCTTGCCATTTACAATCAATATTTCATTCAAATGACTTGTTCATTCAAGCAAACCTCATTAAGTGATTTACTAAACTTTCCATCTTCACGAATTACATGCTATACCACAAACGAGAAGATTATAGAAAGAGTGTACGTTATTGACTTGTCAGTGCTATTCAAGAGCATACTCAGTCAGAAACAACTTTACTATTTTTTTGAAAGTCGTTTTCGGTTGCTCAGGCAGTAGAAGTCCTACTCGGTTGTCTAGGTGGTAGAAGTCATGTTCGGTTGCTCAAGCGGTATCATACATGTTCCTCCGATTAAGAGAGGGTTGAAAATTAATCAAAAGGGTTCTGGGACTGGACGTAGAACGGGAGTTCGAACCACTATAAAAATATTTAGTGTCATCTACTTTACTATTTACTTTTATTTTATTCTGCACTAGTAGATATCTTAGTTACCATTCCATATTATAATCCTTTGCTGCGCTTTCAAGATGCTCAACGGCATGACCTGCCATGTATTCATAAAACACTGACGCAATCACTTGGAATTCGACGGATATATATGGAGGCGATAACTTCCAGAGTATGCCTTTTTTACATCGAAGACGTACTCCGGAGGGGCAAATGTGTAACGATCCGTAATTTATTTACTCCGAAAATAAGAGATTTCGTTAGTTTTTAAATTGAAAAGATTTAAAACATAAACAAATAAGTTATATATAATAAATAGTAATAGAAAAATTACTTATTCTTATAGTTAATAAATTAAAAGGTATAAATTTGAATTTTAGAACAAATCAACAAACGTTAAGTTTTGTTAAAAATAAATAAAGGCTTAAATATATAGGTTTAAATATTTATCTGATATGTTAAATCTTATTTAAAACATCTAATAAAGATAATAAAAGTATATTAAAAGATTTAAAATAGTATTGATAATCGTTTTATAAAAATAACCAAAATTTGTCGTATTTTGTCAATTTTACATACATTATAAAAATAGAGATTTTGACATTATTTAAATATGATTTTAAAATATGAATAGACATTTTTTAATTTATTTAAAAGAAAGAAAAAGTTCATTTTAAATTTGGTTTACATAAATGAATAGTTTAACGAAAATATCGAATTATGACCGTAAAACATTTTGTCCAAAATCAACGTTTTGTCGATTAAAAGTCGTTGCAACGCTGTTGCACCTTTATTTTCTTATATATGAACATATATTCAAATAGTATAAGTATTATTTAATTCATAATCAAGTTTACTTTTACTAAACAAGTTTAGAAACAATTAGTATAAGTAAATATAAAAGGACAAAACATGTCACATCAAGTCCAACCAAATCTTTACTTTTCTTTACTTAATATTAAGTGATTAAGACATAAAGTGATGATGTGATAAGATGATGTAAGTGTTGAAAAGGTAAGATAAAGTAATGATATTTTGATAATTTGTTAAAGGGTTAGTTTTATAATTCATCACTCCTTACTTTTTCTATAAATACTCATCCATTCTTCTCATTTTCTTCACATTTCTCATTCTTCTTCTTCATTTTTAAGCTTTCTTTAGATCATTAATGGTTTCTCCTCTTTAAGAGAGGTAGGAGGGTTAAAAATAGTGAAATGCTTAAGAATTAATCCACTTATTACTCTCTAATCTCTTCTTAATTCACCTTTTCTTCTTTTCTTCTTCAATGGCGCTTGGCTGTGAGAAATATGGAGGTAGGAAGGCATGGCCGAGATCAAAGCAAAGGTAGAAGCGGTGGCCGAGAGTAAGGAGTAAGAAGGAGTTGAATTGGGAAAGTTTTGGTTGAGTTTAGTAATTATTTAGATGAAGTGTTGTTGTGATTTGAATGTTGGTAGGAAGTTAATCAATTTGGTTAAAGGTGATAAAATTCTCATCGCTTTTAAAACAGCATATTTTGATTTTGTTATAATAATCATCTTACTACATGCAAGTATACACCCCTTAAAAAGTTGCTATGGATGTTTGGTTATGTTTGTGTTATGTTTGAATAAGTAACAAATATTTATGGTTGTGATTGTTTATCATGTTAGCTTATATATGGACCATAATTATGTTAGTGATAACTGTTAACTCTATTATGTTCATTTTGATTTAATAATCCCTTTGTTAATAAGAACATATTTTAGTGATATGAGATATTTTGGAAAAATTAGTCTCTTTTCAGTTAGAAGTGAAATTAAAGTGAAAATAAAAGAGAATTTGAAATATAAAGTGAAATGGGTTTGAAAAGGATAGTTAAACTGAAATTGAAATTGAGATGAATAGTGAAATTAAAATCGATTTTGAAAAGTGGAGTTGAGATTAAGGATGAATTGAAGTTTAAATTGAAATTAAATTTGAATATTAGTCTTAACTGTAGGATCTAGATTAACCCTAGAGGGGGGGTGAATAGGGTTAATAACAAATTTTCTCGATTTAAAACAAAGAAACAAACTGCAGAAATAAATATGCTGAAAAGTAAATCACACACAAAATTTACCCAGCTTCGGCAACCCCTGCCTACTGCTGCATTCCCAGATTTCTATTAGAATTAAACAGTATCTCGCTTACAAACACTCTACCAGACTCGCAAACCCTTGCTCCCGCTCACAAACACTCTCACAGACTCGCACACCCTGCTCCGCCTATAGAGCTTTGTTTACTCGCAAACTCTGCTCCACCTCTAGAGCTTCGCAAACTCGCACACCCTGCTCACTGAACTAATTCTAACTAGACAATCTGACACTACCTAAACCCTAGGTGGTGATTTACAAATTTGTTGACTCGAAAATAAAAACAAGAACAACTTCAAAAATAAAACCCGATGCAAAAATTAAAATATGAATTTGAACCCCTAATTTTTGCTTGAAATAAAATAAAGCAAACCCCTTTTAAAACTTAAACCCCTTTTATCATTAACAAAGCCGGCCCCTTGTTTTCCTTTAACCCGACCCACTTCGTTCTTTTGCTTTGTGAAAAATAATGGCGACCGATCTCCTTCTTTCTGAAACTAGGGTTCGTCTCTTGCGATCCAAATTGGGTTTTCGGCTGGTTTGTGATGCTCTTGTGTTCGTTCTCTGATGATCAATTGCTTGATTCACGTTGCTCTTGCTCACTGCTTCGTTCGTTCTCTGATGATTGATTGTACTTGCAGCTGACCGAGTTCGTTGAATTGTGGTATGTGATTTTCGTATGCTGGTTTGATTATTTGCCTTTTTCTCTTCATAACTCGATGCCGATGATGATTTCTTTTGGGTTTATTTATAGGGTTGAAACCCTCCTAATCACTGTCATACTTGATTTTTCCATGTCGTTGATTTTTTCTTGAAATCAATTTTGAATTACTGCTATCCATATTTGTATTCGAATTAATTAATTCGAAAATCTCTTTCCATACTTGTTGGTTCGGCCCCTTTATGAATTAACACATACCATATATGAATTTTGAGATATTTGATGCCGAGATATCTTTCTAAAAATAAATTCCTGAATTGAAGCAATTTTTGACTTCGGCCCATATTTGAACACATGCCTCTTTTGGTATGTATTTTTTATAGATGCTACACTTGATTACAGCTGCTGTTTTTGTTCATTTGCATACTGATGTAATTCACTGGTGGCCTATGTGCATGCTTCACTGTTGTACTTTGCATCTGTATTCATCATGTTGCATACAGTAGCTTCACCATTGCATTTTTGTAATTTCATTTGATGATGATCTCTGCTTTGTGGTCAGTGGAGCTTGTTGTTCATTTGAGCATTGCATCACCTGTAGCTTGCTACTGTGTTGATCTTGCTACTGCACATTTGTGTATTTGGATTTGTTGTACATGTTTGTTCCAGTCCCTTTACCTTGAGCATATTTGCATCAATTCTTGTGTTGCATTTGTATGATTTCATGTATTGTTGCAGAGACTTTGTTTTCTTGTGAAGTTGTACTGTCTTGGTACATGCATTTGATAATGGCATTGGACCATGCACCTTGTTGCATGCTTGCTGTAGCCTGTTCTCTACATATAATTAATTGTTGCAGTCATTGTTTTTGTTGAAGCCTTGGAATTTTTTTTTGTGCTTCATGGACTTGAAACAAGTTGGGCTTGTCATTTATGCTGTGTTACACTTGATCATTTTTCTTGTGTCTGCACTTGTGGACTTTGTTATTGGCATTGGCATTGTCTCTGTTGACATTGCAGTTGTACTTGATCATGATCATATTTAGGCCATATGTGTTCATCTGTCTGCACTTTATCACTGACCTTTGCTGTCTCTCTGACTTGAGTTTGTTGGTTGGGTCTGCACATTTCTATGCTCTGGTCTCCATAACCTTTACCTGAACTTCACTGTCTCTGGCTGTAGCTTGGTCATTTGTGTAGTCTTCGAGCATGTTCTCTGATCATTCGTTGTCTTCATTGTGACTGCGTTATTGAAGTGTGTCTGACCTGAACTTGTCTTGTTGCATGTGTTCTGTAGTTGCTATGCCTTTGACACAAATGCATCACTTGATACATATATTCATTTGCATTGGTGCTGTTGCAATTTGTTTCGGCCTAATTGCTTGATGTCTACGTGCATGTGGTCTTGGTAGTGCTTGTTTTGTATCACTGTACTTGTAATCTTCATTCATGTATTCAACATTGCCATGTTATTCACTGTTCATTGTTTCATTTTGAATCTTTGCACCTATTCTGTTGCACTTTGATGTTGTTCACCATGTTGCATTCAACTTTAAAATGTTTGTCACTTGAGTCTCTTTACTGTGTACATGCATATTTCAATGTTACAGTGACCATTGAATTTTGGTCGAGACCATTTGCACTTGTATTGGTTCAAACGTGAACTTGTCTCGTATTATTGTAGTGGTTGGTCTGCATTCTCTAATGATTTTAACTTGAACATTTGCACATTCACGGTCTGCATTTTCTTAACCCATATCACTGTCTTGTTGATATTGTAACTAGACACTTGAGACTTGTTGCATTTGTCCCACTGTTTCATGTAGCCGTTGACATGTTTGCATTCATTCCACTATTTCCACTGCTTGCTGCCTGAATTTGTTGTACAATGCATAGTGCATCTGTTTTGGACTTGCAGTTTGAATTGCTTTGAGTCGAATTTGCATTGATGGCTTGACCTTTGCATTTTCACACTTGCTCTTGTTGGCTGCGCACACGAGTTGGCGAGGCAGTGCACACGTGTATGAATGTACACGTGTGTATTGCAGCCACTTGTGATTACCTGTCCCTGTAATATCTATGTGCACGACTTTGTGATAAATTCAAGTGTGAATGATGACGAACAACCCATATATCTGAGGCAAACATTATTTTCAAAAATATCGTTTATTTTAAACTTCAAAAATATTTCTCGATCAATTTTACTGCGTTAGTGAATATTTTTGCAGATTTGCTCAGATGCTAGATACAAACTGAAATGCAGTTGAAGACCAAATACGAGTGTGAGTGATATGTAGTGAGGATAATAATGTAAATATGAAATGTGATGTAATTCAAAATTGTATATAGTGAGAGCATGAATTTGTACTATTCAAGATTGTAATAAATATTTGTTTGAATAAAATTTATGTTTGAATTCAAAATCTGTGTAACTTGTTCTATTTGAATTCAAATTCAAATTCTGTATAATTTATTTTATTCAACAAATATTTATTTAATATATGAAAATTAAAATAGTACATTAGCAAATACATTTAAACGAAATATATATGTTTATTATCATCAAACAAAAATCCTATAAGCGTATATTCCACATTAACTGTGTTTAATTTGAAGTTAGAACTGAAATTGAGTTGAAACTGGAAATTACAATTTAATATTAAAATATTATTATAATATGGTAATAGTGAAAATATATTTTAAATACTTCAAAAATTGAAAATATTGATTTAAAATGATCTGTAATAATTTTGTAAGTGATAAAATCCAATTTGAATAGATTATTTCAAGTATTAAAAATTAAATTAAAACAAGACGCGTCGCGCAACGGTAGTTTGCGATTTCGCGCCAAAAAGTTCAAATGAATGTGTAGAGTGGAATATAGCTCGGAATTCTACAAGATAAGAAATTTCTAGAATATTAAATCCATATCTTCTAAACGAAGAAAGAGAATCGGTGAGTAGATTTCGAATTAAGTCCAAATCAATTTTCTAAAAAAATCGCATTAGTGTAGTCCAGTGAGCATAACAGAAAATCTGTTTAAATGCATGTTTTTAATTATGGAAAAATACGGAATAAATTTGATAAATCTTTTTAAATGATTTAAAGGAGATTTGGATTGAAAAATATGAATTAACGAATGTTTAAAAGTTGTTTAAATCAAATAAGCTTATATAGCAATTTCCGCAGCACTTTTATGCTGCGAATTCTATAACTTTTTGAATATAAGTTTAAACGTAACGATTTTTTCTGGAATCAATTGTGAATGTTTTTAAAAGGAAAATTAAGCATTTTGAAAGATAATTTGGAATCTTTAGAATCAATTCCAAAATAAAGTCGATAACCGAGTATGCGGAAATGACTAGTACATTTGTCCCGCGTGTGAGATCTGGGAAGATAAAAACAAGGTGTTTAACAAAGGTTAGGGATGGAGCAACCAGTGTCCTGAACTTACCTGGCCTATGTTTTCTTTTCTTAGGTGAGGGGTGGAAAAGATCGAAAGGAAAGCCTAGATGCTCTTAAAAAAAGATTATGTTAAGTTTTCCAAAGTAAAAGAAGAGTGGTATTATCCAAAATATAAGCAATCTCCAGAATAAATGATTTCTATTTACGCAAAAATGTTTGCTAAGATTGATTTTAGGGTTTATTGTTAACGATGTCTTAAATAACATTGTTTTGACCTACCTAAAAGTTAAGGAATTTGGATCGAAAGTTAAGTAAGGAAATTTGAGATATTATCCAAAGCAAAAGAATAAATTACTTAGAATTATTCTAAATCAAAAGAAAGAAATTTCGAAATCATCCGAAAAGAATTAAAGTGAAAAGAGACTTAATAAATCCCATGTACTCATATTCATTTTTTATCGATAATTGGATTTCGAAGGAACCGGGGTCGGATTGGGGTGATTCCTATCCGAAAACCACTTCGAACCAATATATACATTTGAATGTAAAGGCATGTTAAAGATGATGATTATTGAAGACCGTGGATCTTCATAGCGTGAAGACTGCTTGTTGAACATGCTCTGTGTAGCTACCATTATAGAGTTATTTATAGCAATGGTTTTCCCGAGGTGGAGATTTTTCGGATTGCAAGGACTACTCACTACTAGTGGTAGTAGGAGAGTGCCATCGTTTTGTCCTATTCCTGGACAACTTATATGGACATTTATCCGACTTTGCATTTTTAAAGATTACGTACATTGGTTTTTACAAATGTACATCAGTGGTGACGGAGAAGGCAACTTCTCTTAGCTTAACGCCCTCCTTGATCATACGAGCTCAAGGGTTGTATTTTTGTGGATGGCAATCAGTAGTTAATGGAAATGGCAATATGGTATTCAAAGATGTGATATGTGCCATGTGAAAAGGTAATCGTTGCCTCAAGCCTCATTAAACCGAAAATGGCCGAAACTGGGTTAGATGCGGCAAGACTAAGTGGGTCATTCCCAAGTAGGGTATGGTCATCCCCTTCTAGATATATTTCTTCCCGCTATGATGTTCGGGATGTAAATTAATGTGGTGTATAGAAAAATGAACACTCGGTTAAAGGTCGGTAACGACCGGGGGTTGACATATCGGTACTATCTAGTTACAGAGGTAGGCCGGTCTTGTGTTGGCAGAGGTTCATTTGTGTTGTTCCTCGGGGCATCTATCTAGAGATGTACCAATTCAGAAGGTAGGTCCTTCACCTGGTCATTTGTATGGAAATCTGTTCTCCAATAAGAACCTACGGTTTTGTTTATAGAGTCTAGCATGTTGGAATTCAATATTGGTAACAATTTCGGCTAAGATTAATATGTTTATTTGCAAATGTTTTCAAAGAGATGTCATTAAAAATAATATCAAATGTTTTGACATAAAAGTGTTTAGTTATCATAAGGTAAAAACCCGTCCGTGTTTATGTACAGGCGTGTTTTTATGAGATACTCTTTATTTTCAAAGGATTTTTATTCCAAGGCTGATATTTGACACTGTCATTTTTTATTGATTTTTTCTCATGCTGGTTTATCAAGCCCGATCCGGGTATTTTCAATCTCGGGTCAGATCCAAGTAGTTTCAGGTTAGTCGAAGACGATTAGAATTTCCAAAGGAGAACTGGAGATATTCATCTACGTATATACGTATTCTATTATCCGTTGTACTTAGTTTGTTTTATTTTGACGTTTGTCAGCAATTGTGAGGACAGATGCTTATAATTATCCAAGCTGAATTTAGGTTAGACTCTGATATATGTATTTTAAAAGTATTTCCGTTGTAAAGATTTTTATTCAATATTATATGTTATTCCATTCGTGTGGGATTCTTTTCTGTCTATTTTTCTTTATTACCCTTCATGTTCCGTATTTTCGTGCAATTTGAACTGGACATATGTGGAAAATATACGGTTTATCGTCGATTCAAAGGGTATGGAAAAATGTACCATCACATTTGGTATTAGAGTCTAACCTAAATTCAATTTGGACAGTTATAAACATTTATCCTTACAATTGCTGACAAACATCCAACTAAAACAAACTAAATATAACGGATAATATAATATGTCCACGCGTAGATGAATATCTTCAGCACTCCTCTGGAAATTCCAGTCATCTATGACTAACCAGAAACTACTCCGATCTGACCCGAGTGTTGAAAATACCCGAATCATGCTTGATAAACCAGCGTGAGAAAAACTCAATAATAAATGACAGTGTCATATATCAGCCTTTGAATAAAAATCCTTTGAAAATAAAGAGTATCTCATAAGATCATGCTCACACATAAACACGGATGGGTTTTTACCTTATGATAACTAAAACACTTTTATATCAAAACAATTAATATTATTTTTATTGACTTCTCTTTGAAAACATTTGCAAATAAATTTATTAATCTTAGCCGAAATTGTTACCATTATTAAATTCCAGCATATTAGGCTCTATAAACAAAACCGTAGATACTTATTAGAGAATGGATTTCCATACAAATGACCAGGTGAAGGATCTACCTTTCGAATGGGTACACCTCTAGATGGATGCCCGGAGGAACAGCACAAAAGAACCTCCACCAACACAAGACCGGCCTACCTCTGTAACTAGATAGTACCGAATATGTCATCCCCCGGTCATTACCGACCTTTAACCGAGCATTTTTTTTCCATACACCACATTAATTTATATCCCGAACGCCACGGGAAGAAATATATCCAGAAGGGGATGACCATACCCTACTTAGGAATGACCGACTTAGCCTTGCCGCATCTAATCCTGTTTCGGTCATTTCCGTTTTGATGAGGCATGAGGCAACGATTACCTTTTCACATAGCACATATCACATCTTTGAATGCCACATTGCCGTTTTCGTTAACTACTAATTGACTTCCACAAAAATATAACCCTTGAGCTCGTATGAAGGAGGGTGTTAAGCTAACAGAAGTTGCCTTCTCCGCCACCACTGATGTACGTTTGTAAAAACCAATGTACGTAATCTTTAGAATGATATGTCAAATAAACGTCCATACAAGTTATCCAGGAACAGGACAAACCGAAGGCACCCTCCTACTACCACTAGTAGCTAGTAATCCTTGCAATCCGAAAAATCTCCACCACGAGGAGACCACTGCTATAAATAACTCTATCATGGGAGCTATCCAGAGCATGTTCAACAAGCAGTCTTCACACTATGAAGATCCACGGACTTCAATAATCATCATCTTTAACATGTCTTCACATTCGAATGTAAATATTGGTTTGAAATGGTTTTCGGATAGGAATCACCCAAATCCAACCCCGGTTCCTTCGAAATCCAATTATCGATAAAAAGTGAATATGAGTGTATAGGATTTATTAAGTCTCTTTTCACTTTAATTCTTTTGGATGATTTTGAAATCTCTTTCTTTTGATTTAGAATAATTCTAAGTAATTTATTCTTTTGCTTTGGATAATATCTCAAATTTCCTTACTTAACTCTCGATACAAATTCCTTAACTTTTAGGCTGGTCAAAAACAATGTTATTTAAGACATCTTTTAGGATAAACCCTAAAATCAATCTTTGCAAACATTTTTGAGTAAATAGAAATCATTTATTCTGGAGATTGCTTAAATTTTGGATACTACTGCTCTTCTTTTATTTTGGAAAATTTAACAGAATCGTTTTATTTAAGAGCATCCGGGCTTTCCTTTCAATCTGTTCCACCCTTCACCTAAGAAAAGAAAACATAGGCCAGGTAAGTTCAGGGCACTGGTTCTCCATCCCTAACCTTAGTTAAACACCTTGTTTTATCTTCCCGGACCTCACGGGAGGGACAAATGTACTAGTCATTTCCACATACTCGGTTATCGACTTTATTTTGGAATTGATTATAATGATTCTAAATTATCTTTCAAAATGCTTGATTTTCCTTTTAAAAACATTCACAATTGATTCTAGCAAAAATCATTACGTTTAAACTTATATTCAAAAAGTTATAGAATTCGCGGCATAAAAGTGCTGCGGAAAGTGCTATATAAGCTTATTTGATTTAAACAACTTTTGAACATTCGATAATTCATATTTTTCAATCCAAATCTCCCTTAAATTATTTAAATAGATTTATCAAATTTATACCGTATTTTTCCATAATTAAAAACATTCATTTAGACAGATTTTCTGTTATGGTCACTTGACTGCACTAGTGCAATTTTTCTAGAAAATTGATTTGGACTTAGTTCAAAATCTACTCAACGAAACTTTGATTTTCTTTTTTTTTAGAAGATATGGAAATAATAGTCCGGAACTTTCTTATCTCAAAGAATTCTGAGCTATATTCCACTCTACACGTTCATTTGAACTTTTCGGCGTGAAATCGCGAACTATCGTTACGCGACGCATCTAGTTTTAACTTATTTTTAGTACTTGAAATAATCTATTCATATTGGATTTTATCACTTATAAAATCATTATAGATCATTTTAAATCAATATTTTCATTTTTAAAATATATTTTCACTATTATCATATTATAATATTATTTTATTCCTATTATTTTAATATTAAATTTGAATTTTCAATTTCAACTCAATTTCAATTCTAACTTCAAATTAAACACATTTAAAACTTAGATTTAAAATTTAATTTCAATTTAAACTTCAATTCATCCTTAATCTCAACTTCAGTTTTCAAAATCGATTTCAATTTCACTATTCATCTCAATTTCAATTTAACTATCTTTTTCAAACCCGTTTCACTTCATATTTCAAATTCTCTTTTAATTTCACTTTAATTTCACTTCTAACAGAAAAGATACCTATTTTTCTAATATATCTCATATCGCTAAAATATGGTCTTATTAACAAAGGGATTATTAAATCAAAATGAACAGAATCGAGTTAACATTTTTCACTAACATAATTATGGTCCATACATAAGCTAACATGATAAATAATAACAACCATAAACATTTGCTACTTATTCAAACATAACACAAACATAACCAAACATCCATAGCAACATTGTAAAAGGTGTATACTTGCATGTAATAAGATGATTATTATAACAAAATCAAAATATGTTGTTTTAAAAGCGATGAGAATTTTCTCACCTTTAACCAAATTCATTAACTTCCTACCAACATTCACATCACAACAACACTTCATCTAAATCATTACTAAACTCAACCAAAACTTGCCCAATTCAACTCCTTCTGACTCCTTACTCTCGGTCATCGCTTCTACCTTTGCTTTGATCTCGGCCATGCCTCCCCACCTCCATATTTCTCACGTCCAAGCGCTATTAAAGAAGAGAAGAAGAAAAAGTGAATTAAGAAGAGGTTACAGAGTAACAAGTGGATTAGTGCTTAAGCACTCCACTATTTTTAACCCTGCTATCTCTCTTAAAGAGAAGAAGCCATTAACGAGCAAAAGAAAGCTCAAAAATGAAGAAGAAGAAGAAGAAGAAGAAGAAGAAGAATGAGAAATGTGAAGAAAATGAGAAGAATAGATGGGTATTTGTAAAAAAAAGTAAGGAGTGGTGAATTACAAAACTAATCCTTTGAAAAATTACCAAAATATCCTTACTTTATCTTACTTTTTCAACATTTACCATAACCTTATGAAATCATCACTTTATGTCCTAATCACTTAATATAAGTAAAGAAACGTAAAGATTTGGTTGGATTTGATGTGACATGTTTTGTCCTTTTGTGTTTAATTCTGCTAATTGTTTCTAAACTTGTTTAGTAAAAGTAAACTTGATTAGTGAATTAAATAATACTTAAACTATTTGAATATATGTTCATATATAAGAAAATAAAGGTGTAACAACGTTGCGACAATTTTTAATCGACAAAACGTTGATTTTCGACAAAATGTTTTACGGTCATAAATTTGACGTTTTAATTAAACTATTCATTTATGTAAACCAAATTAGAATGAACTTTTTCCTTCTTTTAAATAAATTAAAACATGTCTATTCATATTTTAAAATCATATTAAATAAATTAAAATCTTTATTTTTACAATGTATGTAAAACTGACAAAATGCGACAAATTTTGGTTATTTTTGTAAAACGGTTATCAATACTCTTTTAAATCGTTTAATATACTTTTATTATCTTTATTAGATGTTTTAAATAAGATCTAACTTATCAAATAAATAACTAAACCTATTTATTTAAGCCTTTATTTATTTTTAACAAAACTTAACTTTTGTTGATTTGTTCCAAAATTCAAATTTATACTTTTTAATTTATTAACTATAAGAATAAGTAATTTTTATATTATAATTTATCATATATAACTTATTTATTTAAGTTTTAAGTCTATTAAATTTAAAAATAAACGAAATCACTCATTTTCGAAGCAACGAAATTATGGGTCGTTACAAAATGTTATTCGGCTTTTTAACCCAGCGGGATCCAACAGGAAACAGAACAATCTTGTTTTATCAGAATGGTTTAGAACTTAACCAGGAAGGCTAAGCCAAGGAGTTAACTGTGAGAAATGCGAATTACAGATCTTAAGGCTGGAATAACACTAGAGGGGGGTGAATAGTGTTTTGTGGATTTTCTAAATCTTTTTGAAACTTAAGTAATTTAATCACCAACAAATGCAATTCATGGACATAGATAAAATCATAGAATCGGACACAGATGCAACTACTTAAATAAGAAGTAAAGGAAAGAACAAACCGGGATTTTATACTGGTTCGGAGTTACCCTACATCCAGTCTCGCACAATTGTACGGATTTCTTTTCAAAATAATCTCCCAGATTACACCCTCGGTTTCAAGGCTATGAGGTACACCCTCCTGTATTTGAGTCTGGGACAAACTCTCTTGATTTAACCAGGCTACAAAATCACCTAATCAATTTCCGGGGCTGTAATCACACCCAATTGATTTTATGGCTCAACCGCACCTTTTACTCAACAGTTTGATTTACAAAAGATCCTATAACTCTGAATAGCACTGAGATCTTATGAAGAGAGGGGTAGAGAATCAAACAAGAGATAGTCAAGTTTGATTCGCTTGGTATTTTGGGAGAATAAAGTTTGGATTCTTTAGAATAAAAGAGGAAGATGAAGAGGAGAGAAAACAAGTGAAATCTGATTGAAAATTCGTTTAGAACTACTGGTATTTATAGAAGATTAATAGTCATATCTATTCGTTAAAGGATACGACGAATAGACAGTTCTTTTGAAAATTTGAATTTTGAATTTAACGAGCACCATGTCAACATCGAGGGAAGGAGTATGTTGACATGCTCTACGATAAAAATGGTGATTTTGATTTTCTTATTAAAATTGGTTTCTATAATTTGTCAAAACAATTTCTAAACTTTGTAAATATATTTGAATATAGATTAAGCATATAAAAGTAACTTTTAATGTATATAAATCTTAATCTATAAAGTGATTTAAAATCTGAGTATATCTATATTTAAAAGCTAAATTTTTAAAACAAGAGATGGTTTAAAATCAAGGACAGTGTTTAAATCAAAATATAAAAAATGATAAAGATAATTTTGAGGCTAAAATATTTCAAACAAGAGAGATGTCTTTTTGAAAAGAAGTTTTTAAAAACATTTAAAATAAGAGATATATTTTTGAAAAGCTTTTTCATAAAATTAGTGGATATCAAAAATAGGACCATTATATGTTCCACTGGATATTTTTGTGGGTTCCATCCCACTAGGGTTCCATCCCTTTAACAGGCTCGAAGTGGATTCCATTCCACGAATAAATTTCAAATAAAGATGTAAGTGCTTTCAAGAAGTTTTAACATAATTCTAGACTCAATATTTATCTTGTACTTTGAAATCTTGAACTCTTGATATCTTCAATCTTGAATCTTTATACTGTACAGTCTTCATTCTTGGTACCTGCATGGTTATATCCCGCATATACATATATATCTAACATATAATGTTAGTATTTATATTTTATAACAAGTCCTAAGGTTGTTATCATCAAAAAACATCATCTCAATGACTAACAATCTTCCAATTTTTGATGATGACGAACTATGTTTATAAAATATAAAATATACTTATCCTTCACAATGACTACCCCTAAAACTAATAACTCCTCCTTAATCTAAGCCTAACTGCTCTAACTACTATATTTTATATTTCTCCCCCTTTGTCATCAACAAAACTAATCCTAAACTAATATAACTCCCCCTTAATCTAATACAATCCAAACTAAATACAAATAAGGAAATATAATAAGTGAAAACAAATATTATGTTATATATTATGTTATATTTACATGTATATATAGAACATAAACACACAAATATATTTAAGTACATAAATTATCGAATAACACTACTAACGAGAGTTTATGACAATTGGAGATTTTTGAATCGAACAATTTGGATAATGGAAATAAAAGTTTCCACGTTGTTCAAGCAGATTCTCATCTTTGTCAAAACAGACTTCGCCTACGCAGACCACGTTGTTGTCTTCTTCCATAGATGTTTCTTCCTCTTCTTCTTCTTCTTCCTCTTTGTTGTGCTCTAAGGGGTTATGCATTTGAATGTTGGGAGAATCTTCTTCAATCACAATAGGATTTGCATGATTATCTATTAGGAATTTTTGCAAATTATGAAGAATTTTACTTTTCTTTTCTTGTTCTTTTGTCATCCTTATTTGCACAACTTGAAGTTCAGTCAGCATTTGCATGGCATCTGTAATGACCGGTGTAAATTCGATGTTTAAAATGAATTAAATTATAGGATTTCTAATTTAAATTTAGGAAGAAACAGAAATCCTATTTGTTTACATGAAAGAGAATGTTGAAATTTGATGGATCAAGCGTAATTAAAATTTTACAAATTTAATTTTATATTTCAATTAATTGGAATAGTGAAAATTTGGAAATAGATTCAAATTTATGTAAGACAATGAATTGCAGTAATTAAAGTTAATAAATCAATGGATTAAATGGAATAATTAATTGGAGTTAAGATCTAAATTTATATGTGAGCATTCATTGATATTGGAATATAAAATGGTAAATTTATAGTATAAAATGTAGACAACACCTTTAAGATGATGGGTTTATAATTGATGCATAATAGGGAAATCAAATGAATTGGTTTAATTGAATAACAATTAGCAATTAATGAATGAAGAGAAATTTTAAGGGCGTAATTGTTTTCGTTAAATTAATTTTGGTAACAAATTGTATTGAATATAGATTTAACGTTGGGTGATGTATTTAAGTAATAATTGGAGAACAATGTAAATTATATCTGTGAATGGTCAATTCAATTAAACAACAAGATTTTTAAATAAATAAACGTTTTTATTTAGGTTTCAATTTGTTAATTTATGAAGTTTAATGGGAAATCAATTGCAATAAATTGCCCTAATTTATGCAGTTAGAGGAGATTTGGATTTGCATTATAGATGGAAGTATAATCTAAATTGATAGGTAACAAACTTAAGAATAAAATTTAGAGCTAATAGGTAGCAAATTTATATAGTTGTTTATTTATGTAATGTGTACGTAAGCTTTGGTAAACCGATTTCTATCGATCCAAATCTAACGATTTGTTAATATAGATTTAAGTATAGGAGCAGTATTTATTAATTAAATTGAAGTATTGAAAAATAAATGAAATTCAACGTTTAATATTACATTATTGTAAGTAAGATAATATGTGTAAGTATTGTTAAGGTTATTCATATTTGACAAATTTATTGAGTTATAAGGATTGATATATAAATTAATGTTGGTTTACGATATCGTTACTTGGTGATTTATTATAGAGTAACGGGAGTGTGAACGTAAAATAATAAAAGCATAGATTTATGGTAGGACATAATTTATGGTTTTAGGAATTTAAATCCGAAGATTTATTTATTTGAGGAAATAATACGTATTAAATCTCAACTTAATATAATCAATGCAAATATAGTAATTAAAAATAAATTGCAAGTTGGTAATTTAGGATGTTTGTGAGTAAATTTGCAGGTAAGATAATTTTTAAAGTTTTACCCATTCATATAATTTATTTAAATATATATAAATCAAATGGCAACATTGTGTTAATAATAGTCGTAAGTGAATTTGAATGCTAAAAGGGTAACAATCGTTTTAGGTTAACCGTTTATTTAATATATTAAGTCTAGACTGGTAATCGATTGAAATAAAAAAAAACTATTTTGTTTTGTTAATGTGACTTGGTTAATAAAGAGGAATTTATATGAAATGAAGCATGCATGAGAAATGCATTATAATTCAATGTTATGTTTACCTATTAAATGTATACTAGGTTAAGTATCAAATGGAGGGAAAGAAAAGTAAATATTGAATTGATTAATGAATAAGTATTCATTGGATAGAAATTTAATGTAAAGTTGATATTAATTGTATAAAATCTATCTAAGATAATTAATTGCAATAAATTGTGGGTTGATAATAAGGTGTGAATGGAAATTTGATTTGTTATATTAAATGAATGGGATTCAAATTTATTGGGAATTTGGTAATTTGGTAATAAATATAAACGGACTTCAATAGTGAATTTAGTTAATTTGAATATATATAATAAATAATGATTTAATGGAAACCTATACTCTGTATATATATCTATAATATTTGAGTGGAAATAATATATACTTACAAATGTGGGATTTAGAGTCTTACAACAATTATTAGGAGTGATATAATTAGTTCATTCAATTAAATTTGAAAACATTGCAATAGATGTAAATTAAGGGTTGTGTTAAATAAAGTAATAAATGGGAAATAATGTAAATGTCTTCATAGTATGGTGATTTGTAATTATTACGTTAATTTAAATTATCGTTTAGCGCGTTTGTTTATCAGATCCATCTACTCTAATTCTGACCTATCTATATAAACCCTAGCCTCCATCTATTCTCTTTTATTTGTGCGTTCATTTTCTTCAATTCTTTCTCTCCTTAAATGGATGCAAATTTCAGATCCAATTCTATTCAAAAACCAAATAAAATTCAAAGTTCTCAGAAAATTTCAAAAATTATGTTGTAGTTTTCATCTACGGATCTAAGCACAGTCTCTTTTTTTGCAATAGTCGTTTGAGTCAACCAGAAATCACGGTCGAACGTGTAAAATTCGAAATCCAAAAGGTTGAATTGGGGCTTTTTTATTTCTTCATCTATTTGCGAAATTGGAACATGGGTTTGGTGAGATTAGTCACTAGGGGTGCGCAGGAAACGCTGACGTGGCAGGTGGTAATAGGTAGGTTTATTTTGTTTGAATTTAATTTAATTTTGATTTTTCAAACGCGTTAATACATTTAACTTCCACATACGAACTCCGTTTCATGCGCGATTTTTTTTGTTAGGATCGTAATTAGATTCCAGATTTTTTGACGCTGGTTTGGACAGATTTGGAGACCGTCGAATTTTGGGTTTAAATCGGATTTAAATTCGATTTAAATTCAAAAGGTGAGTGTTTTAACCCACTCACAACTTCTAAAATTTCTTATGTTTGTTAAATTGATTTTTGTTATGAGTAGAAATTTATTTATGACTGTTGGAATGCTTTATTCATCATCTTTGTTAAGGCGCATTTATTTTATTTAACTGTTAATTTATTTTATTTATTGCATATAGTTCAACAGTTATTAAATTTTTATTTGCATATAAACTGCTAGATTAACAGTTACAAAATTTATTATTGAATATAAACTGTTAGTCAATACCTGTTATTTATTACCTGTATAATTTATATGCTCTATATCGATGATTGTTTGAAATTGGACGATGATTGCAAATGATGGTTGATGATTGATATTTGGATGAATGGATGTTATATTTATATTGTATAAACTGCAAGTCATCATACATTTTCATTTCATTCGGGATTGCGGTTTGAAATGATATACAACCGCATTTTTATTTTTAAATTGCGGATTGAAATGACAAACATCCGTATTACTTGACCATAGGGTAGAAAATTTTATACAGGCACCGCGGTATATATATATAAAATTATTTTTGAAATGATTTTCATGGTGTTGTAAAGCTATATATATGGTTTATGGAATATTGATTTGGTTATTTATATATATATAGTAATTTTCGGTTTTTTTTAAGCTTTGTATGAATTTGATTTGAAGTATAAAATATAGTTGATTTTCGATATCAATATGATTAAGAATTTATTTAAAATTAAATTTCTGGAGTTTTAAATGACTTAAAAGAGAATATGATTTGAAGATGAATATTAAGTTAAATTGGAAATTTAATAAAAAGTTAGAATTTTTAAAGGATATGATTTTATAACTTGATTTTTGTGTAGAATGATTTAAATGAATGAATATCAGGTTTATTTAAATGAATATAAAATAAATTGAAAGATTTTTTCCAGTTATGTGAAGTTAAAGGTTTTCTTAAATTATATTGAATTCATTAAGTAAAGATTTCAAGTCTAAGTAATAAGTAATTGAATTTAATATATATAGGATTTTTAAATGAGTTTGTTTTTTTGAAATGGTGAAATAATTAAAGCTTTGGAACATAAGAATTGAAATGGTATTTGAAAGTTTAAATCGATATTTGAATTTGATTTGTGAAATCTAAAGAAGCTATTTTGTTTTATAAAAGTAGTTTGATATTTAACCACTTAAGAGATGGAAACTTGTTTCAAAGTTATGATTGTCAAGGTAGTATAATTTGAAAATATTATATTCAAGAGTTTTGATTTCTAAATATTTTATTTTGGAAAACCCTATGGTTTTGAAAAGAATATATATTGGAAAATAAAATGATATCGTATTGATTTGGAGTTTTTAAGAATAAATGATATCGTATTTATATGGGTTTTAAATGGATATTTTATTTTGGTTTTAAAAGAATAATTATTTTTTAAATGACTGCGGTGTTATAATAACGATTGGTTGGCAAAGAGACCGGGATCGGATATGGACATACTCTCTGTCTATACCGAAAACCACTTTGACTAACCGTGTACGCGGTGGAGATTCCAGAATGAAGTAGGTTGGTGGCGGCGTTTCCTGTAAGGTAAGTACGTGGACCCAACTCCCGTGAGTTGGCATAAGGTGGCTAAAACAGGAGCGATCGACGGGTTAATGAGGTAGCACCTCTGATCGGACACTTCCCTTCGATACTATACTATGACTTTGGATTGTATTCGGTGGCCACCTTCACTTTTGATTTCTTTGATATGGGGAGTTTGTCCGAGGTGGGCGGCAGCTGCGCGCTGCGCGTTTCCATCGGCCCGGAAGCGTAATTGGTATATCTACCCTGGCATTGCCTAGTTGTGTCGTGTCACCTACCCTAGCGCGCCTTATACGATTTTGGTTTTGTACCATACCTATGGAGTGCCCTCTGACAACGCCCAGTACGGAGAGATTACGGTACTGTATAGACTATGGGAATATATAACTGTGTTAAAGTGGAAAATGTAAAGCCTTAACGCTATTTAAAAGTAAGTTTATTTTACAAATAGACACTATTATAATAGCGCAATATACTATATAGTAAAAAGTTTAACAGATCCTTAGGAGATGTAAATCCCGAGCATCTCTTGAGTTACTGCACTCATATTTATTTCTGTTAATTTAACTTACATAAGATCTTTTAGTTCTGACTCGAGTGTTTTGTCTTTTCAATTCGCTCGGGTCAGTCCGAGCATTTCAAGATTTGAAGATTTAGCTCTGGAGGACGAAGACGAAGATGTATATTATTATTATTTATACTAGTGCACTACACACTGTTCCGCTGCATTGTTGTTAGTATGTGTAGCTCTGATATGTATTATATGAATGTTTTATAAACAGATTTATGAACTGTATATTTTATTATTATATCTTATCCTTCCGCTGCGAGATTCTGTTTTCTTTTATTTCTTTCTTGTTTTTCTTATTTACCCCATAACAATCCGCCCTTCCATATGGATTGAATCGGCATGTGTGTCTGTTTAAATCATGCGAAAAGGCGGGACGTTACATCTGGTATCAGAGCTTTGGTTTAGCGATAAACCTTAGCTTTGTGGGGTTTGACTCTTTACTAATAGGGTAGTAATACCCTATGGGAGTCGATGAGTGTATATATATGAGAGAGCATATTTGTTAGTGTTATAAAAAGGTTTTTATATTGTGTTAATCTGTTCCGTTTCGTATTTATAAATTCTGGTTGGTGCATGGGACGCTATGACATCAATAGGGATTTCTAAACGCTTAATAGGACAGACCGACATAATATTTGTTTTAATATTGGTGAATGAAATAATTTTACCTATTATATTTTCTATAAAATAATTTTTCAAAATAATATCTATATTTGGCTGTAATAGATTGGTTGTTAGGTAATAAAGTGTATAATTAATAATAGAAGTAAGATTGAAAAATAAAATCAATGAAATTTGGAAATTTAGGACTTAAGATCCGGGGTTTTGAAATTTCTTTCGAATAAATTTTGGAATATAATAATATTGTTTATAAGTATTTTCTTATATAAATATTTCAATAAAATTCGAAAGATTTGTTTAAAGGAGATTTTGGAGAAAATAAGTTTTGTACTTCCCTCTCTGTCGTTGGAAAATAATTTCGGTGATGGGTGCACGCATCATCGACATTCATTTTCGAGTTTCAAGGGGGAAAGGCCACTGTAGTAGTTTTACTACCGATTCTTTTTTTTTTGAAAAAAATATTTATATATATTTTGAATTGTTTTAAATATAAATTGAGATATAAGTGTAAGAATATATTTATCTGTTATTTTAAAATAATTTGAAATTTAACCCGGTATCTAAATTCTTAAATTTCTGTTAATAAATTGTTTCAATTATTGTAGTGAAATGAAAGGTTGGTAATTAATAATTGGAACCTTTAATTAAAGTAAAAATTTAATAATAGGGAGATAAGTAATGTATATAAATGATTGTAAACCTTAGTAAATGAATTAATGAAATTCTTTATTTATAAGAATTGATGTTATAAGGTTATAAATTTAAGTGTAATTAAAATGTTACTATAACTAAAAACAATAGAATAAAAGGAATTGAAGGTAATCTGAAATATGTAACTTATAAAACAAAGATATAATTATTGAACCATTAATTAATTAAAAAAATTGTGAAAAAATTTGCATAACTTTCAATTACATCCTTAAATAACATATATATATATATATAACTTACCAAATATTAAAAGTTGAAATGTTTAATAAGAGATTGTAATCGAATATTATACAAGTAGTAAAAGTATTCAATGAAATTGTTGTTAAATGAGAATTTAATGTTATAAACTTAAGTTATAATTGAAATTTTACCAAGTAAAATATAATAAAGGTAAGTATGACAAATAGATGATTATAAACTTAAGTAATTAAAGTGTAAATAAAAGAGGTCATGCAATAATAAATGGATGAATAATAGTAATTAGTAAGTGAAAATAAATGAGTGTAATAATAAAGGGAAATTGTAAACTTAAGAAAAAGGGTTGAAGTTAATTTCTAAACAAAATAGAAAGAAATATAATGAAAATAAATGACGTAATGAAAGAAAGGAAATTAAACAGCTAAAGTATGAAATAAATTTATAATAAGTTAATTTGGTTTGTTGGTTTGAATTCTATTATTTGATTTATGGTTGGTTAGGTAAGGGAATTTGAAATTATTGGATGAATAAATAATCTATTTTGTTCCATCTAAGACTGTTGAGTAAATGATGCACTTGATAGTTATTTCCATTCCGTACAATTTCAAGTTTTGAATCCAAACAACTATTTGTTTGTTTGTTGAATGGTTGTTTTGGATTTGTTGTGTATGATGTTTTGATGGTTGTTGTACTGATTGGTTGTTAGTGTTTGAAACCGCTTAATTTCACTTTATATAAATTGTTAACCCTTTGGATCTTTATAAGTGAAATGCAGGTTGTGGAAGCAATTGCTGCTGCTTTTGGTTCCATAACTTAAGCGTAAAATGCCCGACAAATAGGTACGTTTCAGATTACGGTTTATAGCGCTATTTATATATATTTCGGGAGTTGGAATATAATATTTTGGATAATATATGTAATATAATTGTTATATTTTGATATTATATTTTCTCCTGAGCCTCCCCGTACAAAGGAGACTCTGCCAAAAAAAATTTCGTAAATTTTGGACTTAGAATTTTTTTTTTTTACAAACATAATGATTTTAAAATGGTATATTTTATTTAAGGTAACAAATGTTGTAAATTATTGTTTATAAGTAAATATTTGAATAAGATGTACTATTATTAAATTCTTCCTTCGCCCTTCTTTTCCTTTTCGGGGACGAAAAGTTTTGAGTGGGGGAGAGTGTAACGACCGGTGTAAATTCGATGTTTAAAATGAATTAAATTATAGGATTTCTAATTTAAATTTAGGAAGAAATAGAAATCTTATTTGTTTACATGAAAGAGAATGTTGAAATTTGATGGATCAAAGGTAATTAAAATTTTACAAATTTAATTTTATATTTCAATTAATTGGAATAGTGAAAATTTGGAAATAGATTCAAATTTATGTAAGACAATGAATTGCAGTAATTAAAGTTAATAAATCAATGGATTAAATGGAATAATTAATTGGAGTTAAGATCTAAATTTGTATGTGAGCATTCATTGATATTGGAATATAAAAGGGTAAATTTATAGTATAAAATGTAGACATCACCTTTAAGATGATGGGTTTATAATTGATGCATAATAGGGAAATCAAATGAATTGGTTTAATTGAATAACGATTAGCAATTAATGAACGAAGATAAATTTTAAGGGCGTAATTTTTTTCGTTAAATTAATTTTGGTAACAAATTGTATTGAATATAGATTTAACGTTGGGTGATGTATTTAAGTAATAATTGGAGAACAATGTAAATTATATCCGTGAATGGTCAATTCAATTAAACAACAAGATTTTTGAATAAATAAACGTTTTTATTTAGGTTTCAATTTGTTAATTTATGAAGTTTAATGGGAAACCAATTGCAATAAATTGCCCTAATTTATGCAGTTAGAGGAGATTTGGATTTGCATTATAGATGGAAGTATAATCTAAATTGATAGGTAACAAACTTAAGAATAAAATTTAGAGCTAATAGGTAGCAAATTTATATGGTTGTTTATTTACGTAATGTGTACGTAAGCTTTGGTAAACCGATTTCTATCGATCCAAATCTAATGATTTGTTAATATAGATTTAACTATAGGAGCAGTATTTATTAATTAAATTGAAGTATTGAAAAATAAATGAAATTCAACGTTTAATATTACATTATTGTAAGTAAGATAATATGTGTAAGTATTGTTAAGGTTATTCATATTTGACAAATTTATTGAGTTATAAGGATTGATATATAAATTAATGTTGGTTTAGGATATCGTTACTTGGTGATTTATTATAGAGTAACGGGAGTGTGAACGTAAAATAATAAAAGCATAGATTTATGGTAGGACATAATTTATGGTTTTAGGAATTTAAATCCAAAGATTTATTTATTTGAGGAAATAATACGTATTAAATCTCAACTTGATATAATCAATGCAAATATAGTAATTAAAAATAAATTGCAAGTTGGTAATTTAGGATGTTTGTGAGTAAATTTGCAGGTAAGATAATTTTTAAAGTTTTACCCATTCATATAATTTATTTAAATATATATAAATCAAATGGCAACATTGTGTTAATAATAGTCGTAAGTGAATTTGAATGCTAAAGGGGTAACAATCGTTTTAGGTTAACCGTTTATTTAATATATTAAGTCTAGACTGGTAAACGATTGAAATAAAAAAAAATTATTTTGTTTTGTTAATATGACTTGGTTAATAAAGAGGAATTTATATGAAATGAAGCATGCATGAGAAATGCATTATAATTCAATGTTATCTTTACCCATTAAATATATACTAGGTTAAGTATCAAATAGAGGGAAAGAAAAGTAAATATTGAATTGATTAATGAATAAGTATTCATTGGATAGAAATTGAATGTAAAGTTGATATTAATTGTATAAAATCTATCTAAGATAATGAATTTCAATAAATTGTGGGTTGATAACAAGGTGTGAATGGAAATTTTATTTGTTATATTAAATGAATGGTGTAACGTACGTGATTTTTCGTTTCCGAAAAACCGAATAGTTAGGATTTTTTTTAAGAAAAATTTAAGAAAAGAAAACGAAAGAAGAAGAGATAAGAAGGTAGAAAATAGATAGGAAAGAACATAGGAGAGAGTAGAAAATAAAACAGAAAGAAAAGTAGAACGGAATAGAAAACAACAGAACAACAACAGAATCTCACAATTCGCAGCGGAACAACATATAGTAATAAATGAATAATCTTTAAACAAAGAACTATATCAGTTATTACATTTTACACATTACATTTCATTACATCATATCATCATAGTGTACAACAACAACAACAAACAGTGCAGCGGAAAAAGAAATACTATATACTAGTAATACGCCATGCCATCCAGCTTGCCTCCAGCAATTCCTGAATATCCAGAATATCCTGATAAACCTTAACTCTTAACTGCCCATGTGGAGATTGGTGGGCACCCAGAGTTTAGGAAGGAAAACAATAAACTCCGAGTCAGTCATGTGACTGGTGTGAGAACTCAAAACAGTTTATTTATCTTTAAAATCAAAATAGAGGAATATTTTTAAAGTCAATTCACAATGCTTTTAATAATGAGACTACCATAAGGCCTCCCGCACACACACACAATGCAAACGCAGAATCGGAGGAGATTTCTCCTTATGATAGTCAAAGATGCTTGATACGCATTTAAAAAAAACATTTCATATTATTATTAGTGCATAGTGTAGGAAAAATTCATTTCGAAAGTAGAATACAAATCTTAGCCAACATACGACCATTATCGTATGCCTACTATAGCTACCATCCAAACAGTGGGGCGCCACCATAAGTGAATGATAGGTTCTACAACTAATACCCTACAAGTCTCGTATTGTTTCTTTGGATTTCCAACGAATGATCAGGCCAAGGAACTTCCCATTGCCACATGAGAATGCCTCTGGATGGACATCCCCGAGAACCAAACCGGATCTCTACCAACACAAGGCCGGGTTACCCCTAACTGAGTAACAACTGACCGAATATTCCATCCCCCGGCCCTTTGGGACCTTTCACCGAGCGCTCGCAATCAATTCACACAATCATAACAAAGTGTTTTCAACATGAGTAAGTATCTGGGCTCCATGCCATGATACCACCCTTTTCCAGAAGGAAATGCACACATCCTAAAGGGCGCTACCCCTCATAACCTTGCTGCTTCTTTCCTGTTTTGACCATTCACGGGGTGTGAGGCTCGACGAAGTCACGTCCACAAAAACATACTTTATACAAAAGCCATGCTTTGGGTCAACAAATGATCATAGAAATGATCACCAGGATAGACGATCAAATAAACGATCCTATCACAAATAATCAACACAATGATCATTTACCGCAACACTCAGCATGTCACATTACCAAATTGGGAATATAGAGCTGATAACCTTCAACTACATAACCTCTGAGCTCGTACGTCTCAGAGAAGGGTGTTAAGCTAAAAGAATAAATTCTCCGCCACCAACAGAAATATATTTGAAAGAAATCGGCTTTATATCTCAACTTGTAATGTCAGACATACAATCCATACAAGTCTGTTCCGGGCTCGAACAAAACCGAAGGCACTTACAAAGAAGTCCTTGAAATCCGGATATTCACAATCCTGATCGGATTTCCCATCACTTAGGGAGTCTCTATACCGTTGCAACTCAGTGCAGAGACAATCGACAGGTCATCCTATCGCTCTCGCAAATACCGGGTCTTCAACACCGATCTTCAATGCTATCATAACGACGTATCACATATTCGGAATGGGTTATACGACCCCATGGTCCTTTCCCGGTTAACCCGAATAGTGAGCGCTTATTCAAAAATAAGTGTGGCATTCAAATTCAAACAAATCACATCAATTACCCATTCAAAGGGAAATATTGATAGTCGGTTATTGAACTATCAATGGATATGCACACATCACCAGTTTCCAAATTATTTATTTTCCAAAATATCTTTACTAGATATATAATTTTCACACTTCAAAAATAAATCAATATTTATTTTTAAACAAATTCTCCTTTTCATTCATAAATTCCATAGTGAATTTATATTTCACAATATCCATGCATATA
Source organism: Allium cepa (assembly GCA_030765085.1). NCBI lineage: Eukaryota > Viridiplantae > Streptophyta > Magnoliopsida > Asparagales > Amaryllidaceae > Allium > Allium cepa. The sequence goes on along the minus strand of CM060944.1, from coordinate 288,652,751 downwards.
CGATTTCAATTATTCATTTCAATTTATCTTCAAAAAGATAAATTCTCAAAATATTCACTTTATATTGGAAAACATTTCCATACTTATTAAATAAGTAATTCACGAATTTTATTTATTTTCAACACTTACAAAATATTCAATATACTTAAATCGAAATTAAGTATATATTTCATTCTTTAAGGAAATCATTCTCTTAAACATATTTATTTGGGCCAAAACGAATGTTGCGTAAAACATCGTTACGACAACCCAAAATCACTAGTATAGGGATTCGAAATTAAGATAGATATATAAATCCCAATACTATACAAAACATTTCCTTTCGGAAATCATTTACTATAACAACAGTGTTATAGTCCACCATTTCCTTTTATTTCTCGAAAACGTCTATTTCAACAATCAATGTTGAAATCTATGGTTTCGAATCTCAATCCAATTGAAACATCGTTAACTTGTTTTTAATTCTATTTAAAACACCACATTCAAACATTTTCTTTAACATATTATTCACTAAAAAAAATGTGAATATACTACGTTAACAATTTTCATCACTTCGATTCATTTTTATTTCAAAGGGTTATTCATAGTCAAAAATGTGAATATAACTCCATTAATAGGTTTCAACAATTAACTTATCAAAATAAGTCGTTTGTGAATTTATAAAACAACGTTCATAAATTCCTTTATTAAACTATTCAATTCCATATCTCAATGATATACTAACAGTTCATCTTATAAGTTAAATGCTTATCATTTCTTTGTTTACAAAAATCATTCTTTTTAAACTTCCCAATATAAAAATCTTATAACTTATAAGATTCATTCATTTATCCAAATATATTCTTTAATAACTTCACAAAATTCATAAATCTTACTATTTATAAATTTCATTTATAACTTCACCATTTATAATTTTATAAATCCCATTCACATATGCAATCCATTTTCACTTCATTCAAACACTTATAAAAACTCGTTTTATAATTCAAATGTTTTAATTTATAAATATCAATTTTATAAATCTTTTATAAAATCAATTTATACTATTATTTTAAAAACATCTTTAATCTCCTTTATAATTTCACAATTCTCTTGATTTATAAAATAATCAAATTTTATAAATCCTAATTTTTTTAACTTTCAATAATAAATTCAGAAAATTCCAATTTAACTATTTTATAAAGTCATTAATCCCGTATTTTCAAAAATCAACTTTTAACTATATTTCTCAAAAATTCATAATTTTTATTGTATTAAAATTATGACGTTTATTTATTTAAAATGAATCAATTTCCAAACATACAGTATATTTTCAAAAAATCACTTTAAAAATCATTTTAAAGTTCCAAATTTGGTCTAGTGATGCTACACACCAAATAGTCAATCACGACAACAACGATATCATATATCGATATGATAATCCATCAAATATCAAAATATCTGAAATCATATAAATACTATTGAGAAATCCAGTTGGATCCCTCCAACCTGTTTTCCTGCATCCACAAACATTAGCACAATACCAATTTCGCTCCAGTACGAAATTATCGCGGTATATGTTTTTATTAAATATTATCCGCTTACTAACGGCGCAATAGGGTCTCATCCTCTAAACAAAAAATGCGGGAAATCAATAACTCCAATATATACATATGCCAATATATATATATATATATATATTGCTATTATATATAATACCAATTTCACTGTTTATGAAATATTCGCGGTATATGTTTTTAATAAATAACATCCGCTTACTAACGGCGTATAATGTCTATTTTAACAATCAATAGATACTAATCATCATTCAAACATGCATTCAAATATTTTAAATCTAACTATTTAAAATAAAATCGAAACTGATTCGATTGAGTGAGAAGTTCTCACCTTGATTTTAATTCCGTTTTAGCGATTTATTTCGAATAAAATTAAACGGACGTTTAATTTTACACGAAATTTTCACTAACTCCAAACGACTCCAATCCAATTTCATCGCATAGTGCTCGTCCACACGATTCCAACGCAACTGGTTTCGCGCGTTTTCGACCTCGTATGAAAAAGTTATGAATTTTTGAACTTACACGAATTTATATTATATAAATTACAACACAAACTTTATAACTTTAACCTACAACATCTAGGCCGTAGGATCCACTTCCACTTCATCACAACCGCACGTTAGCTTCTCCTACATCACGCAACTCCTACAGACAACGGCCGCTAACATGAACCCATCAACAAGCAACTAGGGTTGAATTTTTCAATCACCACACTCAATTTGAACACGATCGGAGACCAGGGTTTTGAAGCCCCTCGCACAAGCTACACTCGGCCATAAGCTCATAGAGCTCGGCCCCCTCCTCCTCTTCGAGTTGCGTGCGCAACTGGCCACGGTCGGCCCCCCTTTCTCCCTCCATGTTGCTCCAAATCACATCACCACCGTTGAACTCGTAGCTCTCGATGTGCTCTACCTCTTTGTAGTTGAGGGTTTTGTCTAAAAGTTGATGGATTTCGAGAGATCGAGGGGAGAACGTTGAGCATTTCTGGCCGTTTATCAGGGAGGTGGCGGCTAGGGTTTTAGATTAGGTTTTAATTTTTTTTTTTTATTAATTTTTTGAGATAGTGGGCTATTTATAAGGAACCGACGAAACACTATTCATTCCGAATTCCGGACACAATGGAACAGGTTTCGGAAGCTAATTCGGACATCTGTGCGAGTTATGGCTATAAACGTTCAATTTGAATTAAACCGATTTAAGCGATTTTCTAGGCGTTTTAATTTGTACCGGACAAACGGTAAATCCAATTAACACGAAATTTGAAACCTTACAATAATATCACATTACGGATCCGATGAAACTAGTTTCGTCGAAATCCGAGACTTTTTGAAAAATGGCTATTTTAACTCGCCAAATTAAAATTAAAAATAATTCGATGCGTTTCGAGCTACCACGATCAAACGGTAACTCCGATTGACACAAAAATTGAAATCCGATAATAACTAACTATTACGGATCCAATGGAACTGGTTTCGTTCAATTCTGAGACTGTTCAAAAATTGACTATTTTCACTAGTCGATTTAAATATTAAAATATTCAATTTTCACAAATTAACTTTTAATTCGATTTTAAAAGTTCTAAAATATCGTTCTAACTTCAATATGATAAAATAAAATTTTACAAATTATTTTCAATCATATTTAACTCAATTTTCAATTATTTCCATAATTTCACATATTAAATTATTGATTTAATTATCCAATTAAATCCAATTATTCAAATAAAAATTTATTCGACTTATAAATTTACTTATTAATATTTAAAATTAATTAAATATTCAAATTTTAATTAATAAAAATCCTGGGTCGTTACAAATGGGATTCAAATTTATTGGGAAAGGTAAATGGATATTTGGTAATAAATATAAACGGACTTCAATAGTGAATTTAGTTAATTTGAATATATATAATAAATAATGATTTAATGGAAACCTATACTCTATATATATCTATAATATTTGAGTGGAAATAATATATACTTACAAATGTGGGATTTAGAGTCTTACAACAATTATTAGGAGTGATATAATTAGTTCATTCAATTAAATTTGAAAACATTGCAATAGATGTAAATTAAGGGTTGTGTTAAATAAAGTAATAAATGGGAAATAATGTAAATGTCTTCATAGTATGGTGATTTGTAATTATTACGTTAATTTAAATTATCGTTTAGCGCGTTTGTTTATCAGATCCATCTACTCTAATTATAACCTATCTATATAAACCCTAGCCTCCATCTATTCTCTTTTATTTGTGCGTTCATTTTCTTCAATTCTTTCTCTTCTTAAATGGATGCAAATTTCAGATCCAATTCTATTCAAAAATCAAATAAAATTCAAAGTTCCAATTCTATTCAAAAATCAAATAAAATTCAAAGTTCTCAGAAAATTTCAAAAATTATGTTGTAGTTTTCATCTACGGATCTAAGCGCAGTCTCTGTTTTTGCAATAGTCGCTTGAGTCAACCAGAAATCAAGGTCAAACGTGTAAAATTCGAAACCCAAAAGGTTGAATTGGGGCTTTTTGATTTCTTCATCTATTTGCGAAATTGGAACATGGGTTTGGTGAGATTAGTCACTAGGGGTGCGCAGGAAACGCTGACATGGCAGGTGGTAATAGGTAGGTTTATTTTGTTTGAATTTAATTTAATTTTGATTTTTCAAACGCGTTAATACATTTAACTTCCACATACGAACTCCGTTTCATGCGCGATTTTTTTTGCTAGGATCGTAATTAAATTCCAGATTTTTTGACGCTGGTTTGGATAGATTTGGAGACCGTCGAATTTTGGGTTTAAATCGGATTTAAATTCGATTTAAATTCAAAAGGTGAGTGTTATAACCCACTCACAACTTCTAAAATTTCTTATATTTGTTAAATTGATTTTTGATATGAGTAGAAATTTATTTATGACTGTTGGCATGCTTTATTCATCATCTCTGTTAAGGCGCATTTATTTTATTTAACTGTTAATTTATTTTATTTATTGCATATAGTTCAACAGTTATTAAACTTTTATTTGCATATAAACTGCTAGATTAACAGTTATAAAATTTATTATTGAATATAAACTGTTAGTTAATACCTGTTATTTATTACCTGTATAATTTATATGCTCTATATCGATGATTGTTTGAAATTGGACGATGATTGCAAATGATGGTTGATGATTGATATTTGGATGAATGGATGTTATATTTATATTGTATAAACTGCAAGTCATCATGCATTTTCATTTCAATCGGGATTGCGGTTTGAAATGATATACAATCGCATTTTTATTTTTAAATTGTGGATTGAAATGTAAAACATCTGTATCACTTGACCATAGGGTAGAAAATTTTATACAGGCACCGCGGTATATATATATATATAATTATTTTTGAAATGATTTTCATGGTGTTGTAAAGCTATATATATGGTTTATGGGATATTGATTTGGTTATTTATATATATATAGTAATTTTTGGTTTTTTTTAAGCTTTGTATGAATTTGATTTGAAGTATATAATTTAGTTGATTTTCGAGATCAATATGATTAAGAATTTATTTAAAATTAAATTTCTGGAGTTTTAAATGACTTAAAAGAGAATAAGATTTGAAGATGAATATTAAGTTAAATTGGAAATTTAATAAAAAGTTAGAATTTTTAAAGGATATGATTTTATAACTTGATTTTTGTGTAGAATGATTTAAATGAATGAATATCAGGTTTATTTAAATGAATATAAAATAAATTGAAAGATTTTTTCCAGTTATGTGAAGTTAAAGGTTTTCTTAAATTATATTGAATTCATTAAGTAAAGATTTCAAGTCTAAATAATAAGTAATTGAATTTAATATATATGGGATTTTTAAATGAGTTTGTTTTTTTGAAATGGTGAAATAATTAAAGCTTTGGAACATAAGAATTGAAATGGTATTTGGAAGTTTAAATCGATATTTGAATTTGATTTGTGAAATCTAAAGAAGCTATTTTGTTTTATAAAAGTAGTTTGATATTTAACCACTTAAGAGATGGAAACTTGTTTCAAAGTTATGATTGTCAAGGTAGTATAATTTGGAAATATTATATTCAAGAGTTTTGATTTCTAAATATTTTATTTTGGAAAACCCTATGGTTTTGAAAAGAATATATATTGGAAAATAAAATGATATCGTATTGATTTGGGGTTTTTAAGAATAAATGATATCGTATTTATATGGGTTTTAAATGGATATTTTATTTTGGTTTTAAAAGAATAATTATTTTTTAAATGACCGCGGTGTTATAATAATGATTGGTTGGCAAAGAGACCGGGATCGGATATGGACATACTCTCTGTCGATACCGAAAACCACTTTGACTAACCGTGTACGCGGTGGAGATTCCAGAATGAAGTAGGTTGGTGGCGGCGTTTCTTGTAAGGTAAGTACGTGGACCCAACTCCAGTGAGTTGGCATAAGGTGGCTAAAACAGGAGCGATCGACGGGTTAATGAGGTAGCACCTCTGATCGGACACTTCCCTTCGATACTATACTATGACTTTGGATTGTATTCGGTGGCCACCTTCACTTTTGATTTCTTTGATGTGGGGAGTTTGTCCGAGGTGGGCGGCAGCTGCGCGCGTTTCCATCGGCCCGAAAGCGTAATTGGTATATCTACCCTGGCATTGCCTAGTTGTGCCGTGTCACCTACCCTAGCGCGCCTTATACGATTTTGGTTTTGTATCATACCTATGGAGTGCCCTCTGACGACGCCCAGTACGGGGGAGATTACGGTACTGTATAGACTATGGGAATATATAACTGTGTTAAGGTGGAAAATGTAAAGCCTTAACGCTATTTAAAAGTAAGTTTATTTTACAAATAGACACTATTATGATAGCGCAATATATTGTAGGATCGATTTCACCCTAGAGGGGGGGTGAATAGGGTGATAGTGTCAATTATAAAAATTAATCGCGGAAGCTTATAAAATATTCAATTCAGATCACAGAATAGCAGCACAGATATCGCAGAATATAAATAACAGAATAAAACAGAACAACACAGAATTTACCCAGCTTCGGCAAAACCCTGCCTACGTGCTGCCCCCAAGGTTTCTACTAGAAATTAGATAGTCCCTCGCTTACACACGTAAACTCGCTGTACCCGCTATTGACTAATCTAACTCTACGCTCAAAACCTTGCCACAACTCAACTACCGAGTTGCGAATTCTCAAGCTACGCCACGTAGCTTGCCCCTAGTCACACGACTAGAAATTTAAAAGGTTTAAAATTTAAAAACAAATTTAAACAGAAATTTAAAAATAAAAACCCTAATTAAACTTAAAATAAAGCCCTTTAAAATAAAGTAAGCCGGCCCAATTTATTTTCTTTAACCCAATCCTTTTGCTTGTGACGGCTGTTCCTCTTTTTCGAATTTAGTCTTCTGCTTGCGATCCAAATTTGGCTTTGTAAAAAAAATATGGCGGCTCTGTTCCTCTTGCAAATTTAGGGCTTCTGCTCCTTGCGCTCTTTGTTCCAAATTAGGGTTGTAAATTAGAAGCAGCTGATAGTAGTTCGATCGTATGATTGATTTCGCTCCTCTCTATGCCGATCGACTATTTTCCTGAGTTGCTCGCTGCTGCTCGATCGAGTTCGACGCTTGCGATTTCGGTATGTAATTTATCCTTTTGATTTACTGGGTTGATGCTTGAACTCGATACACATATGCCGATGATGATTATGGCAATTTATAGGAGTCGTACTCCTGAATTTTCGTTCGTCTAAATATATTTGAATTTGTCAAATTATTCACCTCGGCCACTTGATGATGCTTGAATGTTTGAGATTGATTCTGACTAATTCACATGTGAATATTCTTGATATTGCTCGGTTGACTTGGTTTAAAATTATTTCGTGATGACCACGCTGTCGATTTTTAACTTGGTCAATTTTGACTTGTTCATTATATCCACGGCTTTGAATTCTGATGCTTGATAAAATTGATTTGCTATTTTTATAACATACTCGACTTTGGTCATTTGTTTTGAAAACTGCAGCTTGATGAAATGCATCCCTCTTGCTGTTCACAGCCATTATATCCTTACTGCCATGTTGTTCACTTGTTCTTGTATATGAGTTGTTTCACTGGTGGCCTATGTGCATGCTTCACTGTTCTTTGCATTTGTTTATATGAGTGTGCTCACTGTTGTTTGTACCTGTGCATATATGTTTACTGAGTTTGCATTTGATCTTGATCATACTTCGGCCATATGTGTTCATCTGGGTTAGCTGTATCTTTGAGCACTGAATCATTTAAGCCTTTGTGCTTTGGTGCTGTGTTGAATTTGTGCAGTGTTGTACTTGGATATTTGCAGTTCCACTACTTTGTGCCCGAGCTTGCATGCTTCACGTTTGTTGTGTCACTTACAAATATTGATGCCTCTGATCATTTGACTTCACATTTGTAGTCTTGGTCTTTCACTGTGACATGTTCGCTTGTGACTGTTGCTACACACTATTGTATTTGGACTTGTACCTGTAATTGTATTCATGTATACTGCATTGTCGTCTTGTGGCAGTTGCTTTGTCTTCATGTATTTCATGTAGTATGGGCATTTGAATATGCATTTGTGAACATTGTCGAGTCTGCACTGTGTCTTTTGTTTGCACCTGTTAGCCTGTCCCTTGTTTGGTTGTTTGGTGTTGGTCTAACTTGAACTTTCATTGTTGAGTTTGTTGTGTCACTTACTTGATGTGTTTGCACTTGTATCACTGTCTGGTATGCTGCAGCTTGTACTTGCATAGTACCATAGCTTCTCTATTGCACTCGAGTTTGGACTAGCTGTGCATTGTTCATTCCAGTGAGTTTTGTTTTGTGATATCCATGTTGCAACTGTTTTTGACATGTGAACTGCCATGATTGTTGCAGTCCATTTTGCTGTTGGTCTTCGTTTCATTCATATCATGTTGCCTTGTGTTGAATCCAGTTTTAAAACTCGGGTTTGACCTTGTGCTCGTGTCGTGATTTTCAATGTTATTGCACGTGAGTTGAACCCGGCTTTTCATTTGGGTTTGACCTGTGCTCACCTGTCCCTATAAATCAATCAAGTGTATATATCGGCGTGCACGGCCTTGTGGCATATACAGTAATACACTGTGTATGTCACATGTTGTTCGTGTATGATGAATTCAAATTTAAATTATGACGAACAACCCAAATAACTGAGGCAAATCATATTTATAAAATTATCTTTTATTTTTGAATTGCAAAAATATTTCTTTTTCAATTTTACTGCGTTAGTTTATATTTTTGCAGATTGCTCAGATGCTGGATTCAAACTGGAATGCAGTTGAAGATAGAAATATGAATTGAGTGAATGAGTGATGTGTAGTGAGGTTAAACTGTAAATGTAAAATTGTGATGTAATTGAATTTATATCAAAGTTGTATAGTGTATAGTGAGAGCTTGAATTTGTACTATTCAAAATTGTAATAAATATATGTTTGAATAAAATATTCGTTTGAATTCAAATTCCGTGTTATTTATTTTATTCAGCAAATATTTATTTAATCTGTGAAAAATAAAATAGTATATCAACAAATACATTTAAACGAATGTATATATGTCTATTATCATCAAACAAAAATCATATAAGCGCATATTCAACAATCTCCCCCTTTTGATGATAACAAACATATATTTAAGATTTTGAATATGTTACATGTATTTGATCATTGATATATCCTAATTGCTCCCCCTATTTAAATGCTTCCTCTCTACCCAAAGCTCCCCCTACATATATGCATACAAATAAAAATATGCAAATGAGTCTAGATGCAAATAGAAAATTATTTGACCTTTGCTAGATTTTATTTGACAAAATCTTAACTTTTCTCTCCCCCTTTTGTTATCAGCAAAAGAATAATAGTGTTAGAGAAAATAGAGATAAAGTTATCGATATTAATTCAACATTAAAACTCAATTGAATATAAATATTAAATTTCAATAAAAAATCAAACAAAAATCATAAATATTTTGTTAGGCGCATATTCCACTTTTAGAATGATGGGAATTATGTCATCATATAAAACCATACAGTTGTGTCTATTTGTGGTATATTTATATCAGGAATTTGAATATCTACTAACCATGCATAACCGTTAGGACTTTTAAATGAGATTAGTAGTATTCCAGTTTTATTTTAAAAAAAATGAATTCAAGTATCTTCTAACCACGCATAACCGTGAGGACTTTTAAATGGGATTAGAATCAACTTGATTATTTTAAAAATCAACTTTTGATATGCGTTCCATACATGCATAACCGTGAGGACTTTTAAATGAGCATGGAAGCACATAACAAATTCCAAGTAATTCACCCATGCATAACCGCGAGGACTTTAAAATGAGAGTGAATACTTTGGTATTTATTATTATTATTATTACCCTTTTTTTTTAAAAAAAATGTGAAAAATGAAAAACGAACGATTCCTGTTTAAAGTACCACATATCGACAAACTATATAGAATTTTGATGAGTGATGTTCGTTAGAAATATGATAGATATAGAGATGGTCATGGATTTTTTGCCGACAAACAGTTTTATAACTCTTGTTTAAATTTCTAAAGAAATTTATTAATTATACCGTCTCAAGTCATAATATTTGATCAATATTAACACTCATCACTTTTTCAATCACTATTTTTCTTTTCGATAAACATTAGGGAGTCAGATTAGTCAAAATAGTCATTTAAAATCAAATTCAAAAAATAATTATGAAATTAATTTTTCAAAATGACTAATCTGAAAATATGGTCAAAAATGATTTTCTCCAGGGGGTTTTAAAAGAAAATTTTCTGCTATTTGAAAATTATTTGAACTGAAAAATATGCAGATATTTTCTTTGAAAAACGATGCAGTTACTAAATGTCTCAACAAAAATCATGTTTCACTAGTAAATTTTTTTTTTTATCAACTAGATTACCAGTGTAATCTGCATCTGAATTTCTCTTTCACTCAAAAGTTATCATCGATTGAATTTTATAGACCAAAACATGAAGTGTGCACCAAAAATTTCAAACTCAATTTTAACAATTTAAATGACATTGTTTTGAAATTGAATTGAAGCCGTGTTATAACCAATTGTATTATCCAACAAAACACTATTTTTTAATCCAAACTGATATGTATGAAGTAATTCAAAGAATCTAGAGATTTTTATAGTGTTTTTGGCATAAGAATATAATTGGCCAACAATTTTGAATAAGTCAGAATCATCATCTTTTCATCATCTCAATATTGGCTGATTTTAATTCAGAATACGGTGCAGATTATCACATTTAATATATCATTTAAAACATACAATTACCTGTTTTACCTTTACGATATTTTTCGTCGTTGTCCATTGTGATTCTGTCACCTTTATACTAGGCTAAGGAACTATGCTTTGTCGCCCATTGTGTTTCTGGAACAGCCAAAATCCAAAGAACATTGTTGTTGTTCCTTAGCCTGCCACCACACCTACACGATGAAAGATTTATGTGACCTATTTGTTTTTATAGGTCCATGGTTGTTAGTGGCAGAAAATTTTGAAAAATAATTTTGTGTAGACCCATAACTATTTATAATTGTTCCCTTCGGCACCCAAATTTGTTTAACTTTGAGAGATTTTATATTTGTGCGTTTTGAAACCCAAATCGGTATAGTTTTCACATGTTTGGGTCTATACCAACAATTATTGTGATCGTGTCCAAATTTTCTACAAATTGTGCACATAGAATTTTCTCGATTAATCTCATTTCTAACATTTTTAGAATGACTATATCCAAGTCCTTGTCTAACCGTATTAACAGTTTGCTTTCCTAATAGCATGTTCAACGATTTTTCACTTTTGGAAAATTTATCTAAAGTCGTTGACATATGTTGGACTTGTGTTTTGAGAGATTCATTTTCATTTAACAATTGAGTGCACTTTTTGATAGAATTCTCTCTCCTTGTATTTTCACTTTCTTTTAAAATCAGAATTTCATTTTCAAGTGATTTTATATTGATTTCTGATTTTCTAATTTCTTCTTCGAATGTTGGACACTTATCACACTTAGGGATCCTACTTTGATAGGTTTTAACTAATTGGTCAAGTTGTTTATTTAAATCTATCAAAGTATCTTTTTGTGATTCAAGTTTGGCATATTTCTCCCTAATTCGTTCAAAACAGCCATTTACTTCGTGGAAATAAATGAGTAATTCAGAGTGAGTAAGTTTTGATACCTCGCTTGGCTCGTCATCATCTCTATCGGTTATATTCCCATGAAGGCACATATCTGCTTTCTCACTCTCACTGCTAGTACTTTTATCATTCTCATCCATTTCATCCCAAGTGGCTGCAAAACTTTTCTTTTTCTGTTTCTTTCCAAAGTCGCGTCGATTTTGAGGACAATTGGGCTTGATATCACCGGGTTTGTTGCAAGTGATCTCGTGTTCTTCCGAGTTGTCCAGTGCTTTGATTATTCTGCTTTTTAATTTTTTATTTAGAGCTGGATTTCCGTATTTGTGATTCCACCTTTTGAATTTCTTCATTATTAATGCCAGCTCGGCTGCTCCATCATCATCATCCTCATCACAACTGCTATTTACCAATCCTGTTAAGCATAATTCTTTAACTGAGTTGCTAGTGGAGGATTTCTCATTGTTGTTGACTTTTGCACCATATATTGCATTTAAAGTATTCCAGATTTCCTGTGCATTTTCACAATGAGAGATGAAATTAAAATTATCTTGATTAATATGAGAATATAATAAATGCATAGCCATAGCATTAATCGAGATAATTTTCTTATCTGTTATATCACACCCATTTTCAATAATATCCCAACATTTAATATTAAAAGATTTTAAATAAATTTCCATTTTTAATTTCCAATTCAAAAAATATGTTCCATCGAAAATAGAAGGAATAATATTGGAGCGACCCTCATCAGAAGTATTAATAAAAGAAGCCATTTCAAAAATTCAAAATTTTAAAACAAAAACCAATTTTTAAAACACGAATTTTTAAAACCAAAATTGATTTTTGTAAAAAAAAAATTAAAACAAAAACGACTTTTGTTCCTAGATCTGATACCACTTGTAGGATCGATTTCACCCTAGAGGGGGGGTGAATAGGGTGATAGTGTCAATTATAAAAATTAATCGCGGAAGCTTATAAAATATTCAATTCAGATCACAGAATAGCAGCACAGATATCGCAGAATATAAATAACAGAATAAAACAGAACAACACAGAATTTACCCAGCTTCGGCAAAACCCTGCCTATGTGCTGCCCCCAAGGTATCTACTAGAAATTAGATAGTCCCTCGCTTACACACGTAAACTCGCTATACCCGCTATTGACTAATCTAACTCTACGCTCAAAACCTTGCCACAACTCAACTACCGAGTTGTGAATTCTCAAGCTACGCCACGTAGCTTGTCCCCTAGTCACACGACTAGAAATTTAAACGGTTAAAAATTTAAAAACAAATTTAAACAGAAATTTAAAAATAAAAACCCTAATTAAACTTAAAATAAAGCCCTTTAGAATAAAGTAAGCCGGCCCAATTTATTTTCTTTAACCCAATCCTTTTGCTTGTGACGGCTGTTCCTCTTTGTCGAATTTAGTCTTTTGCTTGCGATCCAAATTTGGCTTTGTAAAAAAAATATGGCGGCTCTATTCCTCTTGCAAATTTAGGGCTTCTGCTACTTGCGCTCTTTGTTCCAAATTAGGGTTGTAAATTAGAAGCAGCTGATAGTAGTTCGATCGTATGATTGATTTAGCTCCTCTCTATGCCGATCGACTATTTTCCTGAGTTGCTCACTGCTGCTCGATCGTGTTCGACGCTTGCGATTTCGGTATGTAATTTATCCTTTTGATTTACTGGGTTGATGCTTGAACTCGATACACATATGCCGATGATGATTATGGCAATTTATAGGAGTCATACTCCTGAATTTTCGTTCGCTTAAATATATTTGAATTTGTCAAATTATTCACCTCGGCCACTCGATGATGCTTGAATGTTTGAGATTGATTCTGACTAATTCACATGTGAATATTCTTGATATTGCTCGGTTGACTTGGTTTAAAATTATTTCGTGATGACCACGCTGTCGATTTTTAACTTGGTCAATTTTGACTTGTTCATTATATCCACGGCTTTGAATTCTGATGCTTGATAAAATTGATTTGCTATTTTTATAGCATACTCGACTTTGGTCATTTGTTTTGAAAACTGCAGCTTGATGAAATGCATCCCTCTTGCTGTTCACAGCCATTATATCCTTACTGCCATGTTGTTCACTTGTTCTTGTATATGAGTTGTTTCACTGGTGGCCTATGTGCATGCTTCACTGTTCTTTGCATTTGTTCATATGAGTGTGCTCACTGTTGTTTGTACCTGTGCATATATGTTTACTGAGTTTGCATTTGATCTTGATCATACTTCGGCCATATGTGTTCATCTGGGTTTGCTGTATCTTTGAGCACTGAATCATTTAAGCCTTTGTGCTTTGGTGCTGTGTTGAATTTGTGCAGTGTTGTACTTGGATATTTGCAGTTCCACTACTTTGTGCACGAGCTTGCATGCTTCACGTTTGTTGTGTCACTTACAAATATTGATGCCTTTGATCATTTGACTTCACATTTTTAGTCTTGGTCTTTCACTGTGACATGTTCACTTGTGACTGTTGCTACACACTGTTGTATTTGGACTTGTACCTGTAATTGTATTCATGTATACTGCATTGTCGTCTTGTGGCAGTTGCTTTGTCTCCATGTATTTCATGTAGTATGGGCATTTGAATATGCATTTGTGAACATTGTCGAGTCTGCACTGTGTCTTTTGTTTGCACCTATTAGCCTGTCCCTTGTTTGGTTGTTTGGTGTTGGTCTGACTTGAACTTTCATTGTTGAGTTTGTTGTGTCACTTACTTGATGTGTTTGCACTTGTATCACTGTCTGGTATGCTGCAGCTTGTACTTGCATAGTACCATAGCTTCTCTATTGCACTCGAGTTTGGACTAGCTGTGCATTGTTCATTCCAGTGAGTTTTGTTTTGTGATATCCATGTTGCAACTGTTTTTGACATGTGAACTGCCATGATTGTTGCAGTCCATTTTGCTGTTGGTCTTCGTTTCATTCATGTCATGTTGCCTTGTGTTGAATCCAGTTTTAAAACTCGGGTTTGACCTTGTGCTCGTGTCGTGATTTTCAATGTTATTGCACGTGAGTTGAACCCGGCTATTCATTTGGGTTTGACCTGTGCTCACCTGTCCCTATAAATCAATCAAGTGTATATATCGGCGTGCACGGCCTTGTGGCATATACAGTAATACACTGTGTATGTCACATGTTGTTCGTGTATGATGAATTCAAATTTAAATTATGACGAACAACCCAAATAACTGAGGCAAATCATATTTACAAAATTATCTTTTATTTTTGAATTGCAAAAATATTTCTTTTTCAATTTTACTGCGTTAGTTTATATTTTTGCAGATTGCTCAGATGCTGGATTCAAACTGGAATGCAGTTGAAGATAGAAATATGAATTGAGTGAATGAGTGATGTGTAGTGAGGTTAAACTGTAAATGTAAAATTGCGATGTAATTAAATTTATATCAAAGTTGTATAGTGTATAGTGAGAACTTGAATTTGTACTATTCAAAATTGTAATAAATATTTGTTTGAATAAAATATTCGTTTGAATTCAAATTCCGTGTTATTTATTTTATTCAGCAAATATTTATTTAATCTGTGAAAAATAAAATAGTATATTAACAAATACATTTAAACGAATGTATATATGTTTATTATCATCAAACAAAAATCATATAAGCGCATATTCAACATATACTATATAGTAAATAGTTTAACAGATCCTTAGGAGATGTAAATCCCGAGAATCTCTTGAGTTACTGCACTCATATTTATTTTTGTTAATTTAACTTACATAAGATCTTTTAGTTCTGACTCGAGTGTTTTGTCTTTTCAATTCGCTCGGGTCAGTCCGAGCGTTTCAGGATTTGAAGATTTAGCTCTGGAGGACGAAGACGAAGACGTATATTATTATTATTTATACTAGTGCACTACACACTGTTCCGCTGCATTGTTGTTGGTATGTGTAACTCTGATATGTATTATATGAATGTTTCGTAAACAGATTTATAAACTGTATATTTTATTATTATATTTTATCCTTCCGCTGCAAGATTCTGTTTTCTTTTATTTCTTTCTTGTTTTTCTTATTTACCCCATAACAATCCGCCCTTCCGTATGGATTGAATCGGCATGTGTGTCTGTTTAAATCGTGCGAAAAGGCGGGACGTTACATCTGGTATCAGAGCTTTGGTTTAGCGATAAACCTTAGCTTTGTGGGGTTTGACTCTTTACTAATAGGGTAGTAATACCCTATGGGAGTTGCTGAGTGTATATATACGAGAGAGCGTATTTGTTAGTGTTATAAAAAGGTTTTTATATTGTCTGTTCCGTTTCGTATTTATAAATTCTGGTTGGTGCATGGGACGCTATGATATCAATAGGGACTTCTAAACACTTAATAGGACAGACCGACATAATATTTGTTTTAATATTGGTGAATGAAATAATTTTACCTATTATATTTTCTATAAAATAATTTTTCAAAATAATATCTATATTTGGCTGTAATAGATTGGTTGTTAGGTAATAAAGTGTATAATTAATAATAGAAATAAGATTGAAAAATAAAATCAATGAAATTTGAAAATTTAGGACTTAAGATCCGGGGTTTTGAAATTTCTTTCGAATAAATTTTGGAATATAATAATATTGTTTATATGTATTTTCTTATATAAATATTTCAATATAATTCGGAAGATTTCCTTAAAGGAGATTTTGGAGAAAATAAGTTTTGTACTTTCCTCTCTGTCGCTGGAAAATAATTTCGGTGATGGGTGCACGCATCATCGACATTCATTTTCGAGTTTCGAGGGGGAAAGGCCACTGTAGTAGTTTTATTACCGATTCTTTTTTTTTGAAAAAAATATTTATATATATTTTGAATTGTTTTAAATATAAATTGAGATATAAGTGTAAGAATATATTTATCTGTTATTTTAAAATAATTTGAAATTTAACCCGGTATCTAAATTCTTAAATTTCTGTTAATAAATTGTTTCAATTATTGTAGTGAAATGAAAGGTTAGTAATTAATAATTGGAACCTTTAAATAAAGTAAAATTTTAATAATAGGGAGATAAGTAATGTATATAAATGATTGTAAACCTTAGTAAATGAATTAATGAAATTCTTTATTTATAAAATTGATGTTATAAGGTTATAAATTTAAGTGTAATTAAAATGTTACTATAATTAAAAACAATAGAATAAAAGGAATTGAAGGTAATTTGAAATATGTAACTTATAAAACAAAGATATAATTATTGAACCATTAATTAATTGAAAGAATTGTGAAAAAATTTGCATAACTTTCAATTACATCCTTAAATAACATATATATATAACTTACCAAATATTACAAGTTGAAATGTTTAATAAGAGATTGTAATAGAATATTATACAAGTAGTAAAAGTATTCAATGAAATTGCTGTTAAATGAGAATTTAGTGTTATAAACTTAAGTTATAATTGAAATTTTACCAAGTAAAATATAATAAAGGTAAGTATGACAAATAGATGATTATAAACTTAAGTAATTAAAGTGTAAATTTAAGAGGTCATGCAATAATAAATGGATGAATAATAGTAATTAGTAAGTGAAAATAAATGAGTGTAATAATAAAGGGAAATTGTAAACTTAAGAAAAAGGGTTGAAGTTAATTTCTAAACAAAATAGAAAGAAATATAATGAAAATAAATGACGTAATGAAAGAAAGGAAATTAAACAGCTAAAGTATGAAATAAATTTATAATAGGTTAATTTGGTTTGTTGGTTTGAATTCTATTATTTGATTTATGGTTGGTTGGGTAAGGGAGTTTGAAATTGTTGGATGAATAAATAATCTATTTTGTTCCATCTAAGACTGTTGAGTAAATGATGCACTTGATAGTTATTTCCATTCCGTACAATTTCAAGTTTTGAATCCGAACAACTATTTGTTTATTTGTTGAATGGTTGTTTTGGATTTGTTGTGTATGCTGTTTTGATGGTTGTTGTACTGATTGGTTGTTAGTGTTTGAAACCGCTTAATTTCACTTTATATAAATTGTTAACCCTTTGGATCTTTATAAGTGAAATGCAGGTTGTGGAAGCAATTGCTGCTGCTTTTGGTTCCATAACTTAAGCGTAAAATGCCCGACAAATAGGTACGTTTCAGATTATGGTTTATAACGCTATTTATATATATTTCGGGAGTTGGAATATAATATTTTGGATAATATATGTAATATAATTGTTATATTTTGATATTATATTTTCTCCTGAGCCTCCCCGCACAAAGGAGACTCTACCAAAAAAATTTCGTAAATTTTGGACGTAGAAATTTTTTTTTTACAAACATAATGATTTTAAAATGGTAAATTTTATTTAAGGTAACAAATTTTGTAGATTATTGTTTATAAGTTAATATTTGAATAAGATGTACTATTATTAAATTCTTCCTTCTCCCTTCTTTCCCTTTTCGGGGACTAAAAGTTTTGAGTGGGGGAGAGTGTAACTACCGTTGTAAATTCGATGTTTAAAATGAATTAAATTATAGGATTTCTAATTTAAATTTAGGAAGAAACAGAAATCTTATTTGTTTACATGAAAGAGAATGTTGAAATTTGATGGATCAAAGGTAATTAAAATTTTACAAATTTAATTTTATATTTCAATTAATTGGAATAGTGAAAATTTGGAAATAGATTCAAATTTATGTAAGACAATGAATTGCAGTAATTAAAGTTAATAAATCAATGGATTAAATGGAATAATTAATTGGAGTTAAGATCTAAATTTGTATGTGAGCATTCATTGATATTGGAATATAAAAGGGTAAATTTATAGTATAAAATGTAGACATCACCTTTAAGATGATGGGTTTATAATTGATGCATAATAGGGAAATCAAATGAATTGGTTTAATTGAATAACAATTAGCAATTAATGAATGAAGATAAATTTTAAGGGCATAATTGTTTTCGTTAAATTAATTTTGGTAACAAATTGTATTGAATATAGATTTAACGTTGGGTGATGTATTTAAGTAATAATTGGAGAACAATGTAAATTATATCTGTGAATGGTCAATTCAATTAAACAACAAGATTTTTGAATAAATAAACGTTTTTATTTAGGTTTCAATTTGTTAATTTATGAAGTTTAATGGGAAATCAATTGCAATAAATTGCCCTAATTTATGCAGTTAGAGGAGATTTGGATTTGCATTATAGATGGAAGTATAATCTAAATTGATAGGTAACAAACTTAAGAATAAAATTTAGAGCTAATAGGTAGCAAATTTATATAATTGTTTATTTACGTAATGTGTACGTAAGCTTTGGTAAACCGATTTCTATCGATCCAAATCTAACGATTTGTTAATATAGATTTAACTATAGGAGCAGTATTTATTAATTAAATTGAAGTATTGAAAAATAAATGAAATTCAACGTTTAATATTACATTATTGTAAGTAAGATAATATGTGTAAGTATTGTTAAGGTTATTCATATTTGACAAATTTATTGAGTTATAAGGATTGATATATAAATTAATGATGGTTTAGGATATCGTTACTTGGTGATTTATTATAGAGTAACGGGAGTGTGAACGTAAAATAATAAAAGCATAGATTTATGGTAGGACATAATTTATGGTTTTAGGAATTTAAATCCAAAGATTTATTTATTTGAGGAAATAATACGTATTAAATCTCAACTTTATATAATCAATGCAAATATAGTAATTAAAAATAAATTGCAAGTTGGTAATTTAGGATGTTTGTGAGTAAATTTGCAGATAAGATAATTTTTAAAGTTTTACCCATCCATATAATTTATCTATACTATTATATTATTAGTGAGTTCAATTTTAAGAGCACACAGGCCCCCTTGAATTTTGGCAACCGAACAGTCTTCTGCTTTTATTCTACTAAGTTTTGCTTAGAACTGAATACTGCTTTGTTTCCGTAGAGCAGAGGTCCCCTGCTTTCATTATACACTCAAACGTCGCACCTTTAATTCTTCTTTTTGTCCATGAGGTCTTACCTTATCATCTAACGCGAATTGGAGGAATGGCATCACAGTAATCTTCGATGAAGCAATAGGAGAAGGAGTCAATCATCGAAAGCAAATTTCTCGATAGCCCTATTCATTTCTTTCTGTACGCCGCTCTCCATTTCCTCCCTTATCGTCCAAGCCCTAATTTGTAATGTGCACTCAATTTTTGCCTTTTCCCACATATCGTCGTTGATCTATCCTCCTACCACCATGGCCGATCCCTTCAACTTCGACTCTCAGCTCGATCGGCTGACAATCGCCTTTGCATCTCTATCCATTTCGGCTTTCCTTTTCCATCGTCTGTAGTATTAATCGTCTCAGTCCGCCAAAGGAGTCGTCGGCAATGCAGTGTTGACGGGTTGTCTTTAAAGTTGCCAGTTCTTCTTCCATTGTAAGTGATTCTTTCTTCTTCCTGTAGTTTCTTTTAAACTATCATAGCATGGGTTATTTACCCTGTAATAATTGTGCTCCTTCCTTTTACTACGAAACAGATAAAACTTCCCTTTATTTGCTATGTCATATGATTTTTCATGTTGGAGGAGATAGGTCCTGTGGGTGGTATCCCTTGCAGAGATAGATGATACAGGTTAATGTACTTATATTACATAACCATGATATAGTTGTACTTAGTTATATGCAACTATTTGATGCTTTACCTAAAATTTTGAATTCTTATAAGTTCTATAGCCATAATTACATTTGAATTACTTTTGGATATTGGTGTAGGTGTTTTCCCTTTTAAAAGAGCACCCAAGATTTGAATATTGCATATCATTCCAATGTGGTGCAACTTTCAACATATAAATAAGTATCATGAATAAGGTATAATTCCTTCTGTTATGCACCAATGAAAAATCTGAATCATTTTGTTACATTCTATTCCAGTTAGAGTATAGACATATGGTCTTAGATTTTAATTTTTAATTTTGTAATATTTCTTACTATACAATTCCTAAGATCAGTTTTTGGTACATCACCCTTTAATACCCGTGAAGTGGTTAAAGTAACCAATTCAATAGGAAGAAAGAGATGAATCATATTGACTTAAGGTTAGCCTTGAGTTCTACTGCTTACATTGTGGACAAAATTTAACCATCAGGTTAGTTAAGGAACTCTCACCCAACACTATAGGATAAGATGGACTTCAATGTTATCCACCTACTGAAGAAATAAACGATAAATAAGAGGATCGATATAAAATGAACTAAAACTTACGCAAGAAACTCAAATTGTAGAGTTAGTTATGTTACATCATAGAGGATGTGAAAAAAATTACATTAAAAATAAAAGTTCTATTGTATACATGATATTACCTACACATATTATATAACCATGGGAACATTCAGTTTTAAGAGTGTTTATTTCTAACGATGGCAAAATATTCAACGAGCAAATAATATTCTAGAAAATTTCAGTTCCAATCGAGATGTGTTATGGAGCAACCTAAATAATGGTACACTCTATGCAACATAGGTATTATTCCCAACCATTATAAGAAAACCAAACTCCAAACAGAAAACCTTCCCTCCTAAATCTATTGCTTTTACAATGAACTAAAACCAACAGGTATTAGTTTATATAATTTGGATCAAGTTATTCGATTTGAAAATGTAAATTTCTAAAGTTTGGTTCTTTTGAAAAATTTCAACTCCTTTTAGTAGAATAAGTGTTGTTTTGAATAATTTTTCTTTCATTTACTTTGGTTTACATGTTATTGTAATAATCTAATCGGTTGTCTAATATTTGCAAACCAAGTGAATTTCCTTTCAGATTGAGCTATTACTTTACAGTAAGTTTCTTTACCTACCCCTAAAGTACGTGGGCTTCTTCAACTATGTTGTTAGGACATTTGATATATTGATTATTTTATAGATTTATCCAGTTAGTATCATAGATAATTTTGATGATAGAATAATACTTTTCGAACATTATTCATTTTTCACATTTGAGGTTGTTATGTAAAAATTACACCATGCTTTCACAGTATGTTAGCACAACCATTATGATCCCTTCTTTGTATTTAAGTAATTTAGTATATATATTATTAGCACTATTACTTTCTTAAAAACTTTTGTTTTTGTGTTCATTTAATCATAATTCATATTACATTGTTTCTCTATTCTCACCATGCTAGGATGTTTATGCTAATGTTTTTGACGAATTTGAATTTAACATGAATGCTAAAACTATAACATGACTGCTTTTGCATTGAAATGTTAAATAAACATTGTCACTGACAGTAAGATATTCTTAGACAACCACAAAATTTGCCCGAATTTGTATATTATGATTTTCTATGTTGGTGCCACTAGATATTCTCTTAGGAATTCATTACAACCTGGCAGCTTGCAGTACTTTGGTTTTGAATACCAAATTTTCAATTTTTTTGTCTGCACATATGTACTATGATTTTTGTATCTTCTTAACTTAAGAAATTGTTTTGGTTGTACTTATTAACAGTTAAAAAAAATGAAATGAAATTGACAGTGAAAATAAACCTACATAAAAATATAAAAATGTATCTCTTTATTCTACAATGCTTTCTTTTTTTAGTTCTATCTTTAAAAGCATAAGGCAAAGGTCAATATCAATGATTGACTTTTAGATGTCAGGCCGAGTGCTACACCGGAAATCTTTTCTTGAAGTATAGCTCAGACCCTGCATATTCATCTGATTTTTATTTGTTTCCAAAAATACGCAGTAATACTTTCTTTGGAATATTACATTTTATATGGACGCAGTGTAAATTTTCAGTATATTAGTCAAAAGATTGTAGAATAACAACAGTAAATCCAAAAGGCAATTTATGACAAGGAAAAAAAACAAGAAGAAAAGGAAAAAGAAAAAAGAATCATACTTGAAACGTCTCTGAGGAGTTATGAATAGAAGAAGTATTCTTTCCCAGAATTGATTTCCAGGAATACTATCGATTTTCATGTAAGCGAAATATCCCTAAAGAACTGATGTTGGAATCAATTTAATAATTGGCATTGCCTCAAGACATGCACCAACAAGAAGTGGTTGGAGTAAATTAGTTGCTCTTTGCTCATTTACTCGAAAATGCAGATGCCCTTCTAGATGCTTTTCAGGATCAAATGCAACTTTTTGTTCCTCGGCGTTTTCATCATCCATTACTGCATCTTTTAAGGTTTTTTTACTCTTCTCTTATTGTTGCATTCTTATTATACGGGTCAATAACTAAAACAAATAGTTCACTGCACAACATAACTATGTCCATTCATTTACATAACAAAGTATCTCCTTATTTTGTTGTCGTGTGACATAGATTATTTATTCATGCATTTTTCTTCTTTAAAGTTTCATGTTCGTAAAGAATTCAATTTTACGTATTAACACGCTTAATGAATTAACATAAGACAATTAAGTGACGCAAAAATCATTTGTACATTTATCTTAAAGAGCAGGAAACTTTTCTGCTGAATAACCGTTAAGGTTGCACCAGTTTCACCATCAGATCAAAGTACAAATGATGTCAAAAACATGAGAAAGCTAATACAAGTAAACATGAACATCGGATACAACGATTTAAGACATCACAAAAAGTGAATAAATTTCAAATTTAATGAAATAGAACTGAACTAAACAATGTCATTTCATACTTCATAAATTTGTATGTTCACCTTGTGTAAGTTGAATGCCTATTAGATTTGTTACTTCTAGGCTTCTAGCATTTTTCTATGACTTATGGAACCATTGTCAAAGTTGAATTGTTAATTGCTGCTTTATCTAACTTCTAAGAACTGTCATAGATAATTCAATTTATAAGACAA
Source organism: Allium cepa (assembly GCA_030765085.1). Lineage (NCBI taxonomy): Eukaryota > Viridiplantae > Streptophyta > Magnoliopsida > Asparagales > Amaryllidaceae > Allium > Allium cepa. Next base: position 288,629,196 of record CM060944.1, on the reverse strand, counting down.
CTAATGAGTTCATACCTACCAAACAGAAGAGGGATCCTTAAAATTGCCAAAGCATGAACTATTTCCTTTGGCTTTGCTTCCATTTTGTTTTCACCGTGAAATAGTTTTTTTCTCTACTGAATATCTAATAACATAAAATGATGCTATTTTACGAATTTTGACGGCTGTTACCATAAAATTTCCGGACTCATCAAGTACATGGTATCCATATATTTCTTTGCCATAAATTTGTGTGATTTCATTCTAGGGTTAAGCGATAACATCGGTATTTGAAGCGTATTTCAAAAATATTTATTGTGGTTAATATTTGTTCGTTATTGCTCTCCATGTGTACAATATACAAATATTATCCATAGAAGTATGTTCTGGGATTTTAAATCAATATAATTATGAACTACTATTCCCACTCAAAAATTCACTTTCATGTAGTTTAGTTAACCAGAAAATGTCGCTAAAGGTAAATGGTTAAATGAAGTCAATGTGTGGGTTCCATATACAAACCAAAATTATACAAATGATAATGTTGGCTAGATATATTGATTGATATTCATAGCTAATACTTTTCAAGTTGGTAAACATTCTCTTTATAGCAATTCGTACATGATATGTTTTTTGTGCTTCTTTGCAAACACATATACCGTTTTAGTGATATTCGTATACTTAGTCAATCTTTTTAACAAAAACCTTTTGCATGTGTTTTTTGTTAGAGTGATCGTGAAAGTCTACATTATCTACTGGCGATGCAAGAATATTCATTCTTATTATACCAACAGTTCTTTGACATGAATGTGCACTCTCTATTGAAGTTTGCATCATTTCCAGGTAATACTTATCAACTCAAAACATTGTGTTAGTAGCCAAGATTTAATCTTCAACAACTTACTAAGATAACCTATTTTAAATTCATGATGCGTTTATTGGGTATATTTTTGAGTGTATGTTGTGTTTCAGCACTGTCAAATTTGAGCATATTCTATTTTTACTGAACTTTTAAAAATAAACATTATTTTCTATTTTTATCTGAACTTTGTCAAATTCGAGTATATTTTTCAGTATCGGCATTTGACAAGGGAAGAAATCACAGCGCATAAGGATTGCCACAACTGCAGCTATTGCGTTATGGTACAATTGTTCTTTTTTTCCTTACATTTAGCACACTTTCATCTTCTTGATGACATGCACAAATTTTCCTGTTCTGAATTTCCAACTGAACTTCCATCTTCATCTTCATCCAATTAAAGCAACTTGACTATTTGTAATGTGATTTTATTCAGAGCAAATCATGCTCCAAGACCAAAGCTAAGTTCAACTTTAGTTTAAACACCGTTTTCTATAGAATATTTATCTGGGCTCGCATTTCTGCAGCATGACTGAGATGTTATTTTAAATTTGATGTATAAAACTTAATACAGCATTGTTGACTACTGCTTTCAGTGTTGCTGTTTGAATTGAATAATTGGATGAGTAGGTGTTTGCTGGATTGAAGTTAATTAGCTGATAATTGGGCAGTTTCTGTTTGACCCTGCTACTTGAACAAATTGGTATTTGGATTGCATTCGCGCATAATTTTTGCTTAAATGGCACTTGACATTATGATGACTAAATATTGCTTCAGTGAGCATGGTTTAGGAAACTTAAATTTGGCTTATATGGATCTGCATGGATATTTCTGAACATCTTGCACTAATATTGCATTAATCAATGACATACATGACCTTATAGCTTGAAGTATTTGTGTTTATATTTGTGGCTAAAATGAATTAACAAATCAACTAATGTTGATTACATTCGGCACCTGAATGGATTTAAGGCTTTGAATTGTCCGCTTGAATGTCATTCCACCTGAAATTGCATGGATAAAATCCTTCAACTTTTCAATCAATAAAAATGAATGAAATAAGATTGCGTGTTTTATTAGTTTTGTTACTACTTTCACACTAAATGTAGATTTCAGGTTATAGAAATATGCAAGTACAAAATGCATTTAGACATTCCTTCTGCAACTAAATATATTTTTTATACTTTGCTGCAGGTACAAATGACTTCACTGTTGAAATAGTTAACCGGGCTAAAATGCAAAAGTTAACAACAAGATAAGGGCTGCCAGTTAATATGAAGACCATATTTGTACAAACAAAGCTGATTTTGATTTTTGCACATCCTTCTAAAATTATACTTATCCGCTGCTGTTTGTACTGTGTATGAACATGAATTCTGAAAACCATTCTCTGTTAAAATCATCTTGCTGTCTTATTGCTCTCTGCCCAGATTTGGTTTTTTATTAAATCATCTAGCTGTCTTATTACTCTTTTGCCCAGTTTGATTTTTCATTTACGTTTGCACCAGTCTATATATTTGCTACATAGCTATGCATTCAGTCTATATATATTGCTCTCTGCCAGATTGATTTTTCATTGGTACAAATGACGTTTGGTTTTTCATTGAAGTCCATCAACTACAAACCATGTAGAACTATGAAGCTACAGATCATGTTACTCTTTTGTTATCATTCCTTCGTCATAAAACTAGATAGCTATGCATTAAGTCTACATATTTGCTATACCAATTACAATAGGTATATTCATATTTATTGATATATTAATTCAGTAAACTCATTTCTTTGTCAATACTTATCGTATATATCAACAATATCATACACTTTTTTTTTCGTCTGTGTGTTGAAGTCGTTTAAAAAATAACGTTGACACAGTCACATATTGGTCACCGTTTGTATACTATATCAAAATATGCCTCTATTTCATAGTGGACACATTATTTTATTACACTTTGGTCCTATCCCTTTTTTTTACTGCTTGGTGCATCTGCTATTTTTTTATTTGATTAATCATTTATTTATTTCCTTAATGTATTGACAGGTATATCTTTCCATTTAAAACCTTATGCCTACATCTATGTTTGGTAGGGTAATACCATTTCACATTACTTCCTTCAGATAGAAAATTCTAATTATTTTGAAAATATTTTTATTCTTTAATTGCATGTAAACTATTTTTATCCTACCCGTGTGCAAAGCACGGTGCTTATTTCCTACTGTTCTATTTACCTACCTGTCCATACAGTTCTATTTATTAATATACTTTATAAATATCCTGCTCTGAATGACGTGATATCTCATCCTTTTTGTTTTTAATAATAAATTTGCCTTTCTTAAATTTTTGTTATGTGTTACCCTTAAAACTAAATATATCTGTGCAATCTTTATCCTTCCAGATAGTTATTATTATGTATCGCTACCGAGCAATTATAAATTTAAATATCAATGAAAATACATAATTTTGTCCATATCCGTGTGCGAAGCACGGGTTCGCGCTAGTTTAAATATATATAAATCAAATGGCAACATTGTGTTAATAATAGTCGTAAGTGAATTTGAATGCTAAAGGGGTAACAATCGTTTTAGGTTAACCGTTTATTTAATATATTAAGTCTAGACTGGTAATCGATTGAAATAAATAAAAAAAAATTGTTTTGTTAATGTGACTTGGTCAATAAAGAGGAATTTATATGAAATGAAGCATGCATGAGAAATGCATTATAATTCAATGTTATGTTTACCCATTAAATGTATACTAGGTTAAGTATCAAATAGAGGGAAAGAAAAGTAAATATTGAATTGATTAATGAATAAGTATTCATTGGATAGAAATTTAATGTAAAGTTGATATTAATCGTATAAAATCTATCTAAAATAATGAATTGCAATAAATTGTGGGTTGATAATAAGGTGTGAATGGAAATTTGATTTGTTATATTAAATGAATGGGATTCAAATTTATTGGGAAAGGTAAATGGATATTTGGTAATAAATATAAACGGACTTCAATAGTGAATTTAGTTAATTTGAATATATATAATAAATAATGATTTAATGGAAACCTATACTCTGTATATATCTATAATATTTGAGTGGAAATAATATATACTTACAAATGTGGGATTTAGAGTCTTACAACAATTATTAGGAGTGATATAATTAGTTCATTCAATTAAATTTGAAAACATTGCAATAGATGTAAATTAAGGGTTGTGTTAAATAAAGTAATAAATGGGAAATAATTTAAATGTCTTCATAGTATGGTGATTTGTAATTATTACGTTAATTTAAATTATCGTTTAGCGCGTTTGTTTATCAGATCCATCTACTCTAATTATAACCTATCTATATAAACCCTAGCCTCCATCTATTCTCTTTTATTTGTGCGTTCATTTTCTTCAATTCTTTCTCTTCTTAAATGGATGCAAATTTCAGATCCAATTCTATTCAAAAATCAAATAAAATTCAAAGTTCTCAGAAAATTTCAAAAATTATGTTGTAGTTTTCATCTACGGATCTAAACGCAGTCTCTGTTTTTGCAATAGTCACTTGAGTCAACCAGAAATCACGGTCAAACGTGTAAAATTCGAAACCCAAAAGGTTGAATTGGGGCTTTTTGATTTCTTCATCTATTTACGAAATTGGAACATGGGTTTGATGAGATTAGTCACTAGGGGTGCGCAGGAAACGCTGACATGGCAGGTGGTAATAGGTAGGTTTATTTTGTTTGAATTTAATTTGATTTTGATTTTTCAAACGCGTTAATACATTTAACTTCCACATACGAACTCCGTTTCATGCGCGATTTTTTTTGTTAGGATCGTAATTAAATTCCAGATTTTTTGACGCTGGTTTGGACAGATTTGGAGACCGTCGAATTTTGGGTTTAAATCGGATTTAAATTCAATTTAAATTCAAAAGGTGAGTGTTTTAACCCACTCACAACTTCTAAATTTTCTTATGTTTGTTAAATTGATTTTTGATATGAGTAGAAATTTATTTATGACTGTTGGCATGCTTTATTCATCATCTCTGTTAAGGCGCATTTATTTTATTTAACTGTTAATTTATTTTATTTATTGCATATAGTTCAACAGTTATTAAATTTTTATTTGCATATAAACTGCTAGATTAACAGTTATAAAATTTATTATTGAATATAAACTGTTAATTAATACCTGTTATTTATTACCTGTATAATTTATATGCTCTATATCGATGATTGTTTGAAATTGGATGATGATTGCAAATGATGGTTGATGATTGATATTTGGATGAATGGATGCTATATTTATATTGTATAAACTGCAAGTCATCATGCATTTTCATTTCATTCGGGATTGCGGTTTGAAATGATATACAACCGCATTTTTATTTTTAAATTGCGGATTGAAATGACAAACATCTGTATCACTTGACCATAGGATAGAAAATTTTATACAGGCACCGCGGAATATATATATAAAATTATTTTTGAAATGATTTTCATGGTCTTGTAAAGCTATATATATGGTTTATGGGATATTGATTTGGTTATTTATATATATATATAGTAATTTTCGGTTTTTTTAAGCTTTGTATGAATTTGATTTGAAGTATAAAATTTAGTTGATTTTCGAGATCAATATGATTAAGAATTTATTTAGAATTAAATTTCTGGAGTTTTAAATGACTTAAAAGAGAATAAGATTTGAAGATGAATATTAAGTTAAATTGGAAATTTAATAAAAAGTTAGAATTTCTAAAGGATATGATTTTATAACTTGATTTTTGTGTAGAATGATTTAAATGAATGAATATCAGGTTTATTTAAATGAATATAAAATAAATTGAAAGATTTTTTCCAGTTATGTGAAGTTAAAGGTTTTCTTAAATTATATTGAATTCATTAAGTAAAGATTTCAAGTCTAAATAATAAGTAATTGAATTTAATATATATGGGATTTTTAAATGAGTTTGTTTTTTTGAAATGGTGAAATAATTAAAGCTTTGGAACATAAGAATTGAAATGGCATTTGGAAGTTTAAATCGATATTTGAATTTGATTTGTGAAATCTAAAGAAGCTATTTTGTTTTATAAAAGTAGTTTGATATTTAACCACTTAAGAGATGGAAACTTGTTTCAAAGTTATGATTGTCAAGGTAGTATAATTTGGAAATATTATATTCAAGAGTTTTGATTTCTAAATATTTTATTTTGGAAAACCCTATGGTTTTGAAAAGAATATATATTGGAAAATAAAATGATATCGTATTGATTTGGGGTTTTTAAGAATAAATGATATCGTATTTATATGGGTTTTAAATGGATATTTTATTTTGGTTTTAAAAGAATAATTATTTTTAAATGACCGCGGTGTTATAATAACGATTGGTTGGCAAAGAGACCGGGATCGGATATGGACATACTCTCTGTCGATACCGAAAACCACTTTGACTAACCATGTACGCGGTGGAGATTCCAGAATGAAGTAGGTTGGTGGCGGCGTTTCCTGTAAGGTAAGTACGTGGACCCAACTCCCGTGAGTTGGCATAAGGTGGCTAAAACAGGAGCGATCGACGGGTTAATGAGGTAGCACCTCTGATCGGACACTTCCCTTCGATACTATACTATGACTTTGGATTGTATTCGGTGGCCACCTTCACTTTTGATTTCTTTGATGTGGGGAGTTTGTCCGAGGTGGGCGGCAGCTGCGCGCTTCGCGTTTCCATCGGCACGGAAGCGTAATTGGTATATCTACCCTGGCATTGCCTAGTTGTGCCGTGTCACCTACCCTAGCGCGCCTTATACGATTTTGGTTTTGTACCATACCTATGGAGTGCCCTCTGACGACGCCTAGTACGGGGGAGATTACGGTACTGTATAGACTATGGGAATATATAACTGTGTTAAGGTGGAAAATGTAAAGCCTTAACGCTATTTAAAAGTAAGTTTATTTTACAAATAGACACTATTATAATAGCGCAATATACTATATAGTAAATAGTTTAACAGATCCTTAGGAGATGTAAATCCCGAGCATCTCTTGATTTACTGCACTCATATTTATTTCTGTTAATTTAACTTACATAAGATCTTTTAGTTTTGACTCGAGTGTTTTGTCTTTTCAATTCGCTCGGGTCAGTCCGAGCGTTTCAGGATTTGAAGATTTAGCTCTGGAGGACGAAGATGTATATTATTATTATTTATACTAGTGCACTACACACTATTCCGCTGCATTGTTGTTGGTATGTGTAACTCTCATATGTATTATATGAATGTTTTGTAAACAGATTTATGAACTGTATATTTTATTATTATATTTTATCCTTCCGCTGCGAGATTCTGTTTTCTTTTATTTCTTTCTTGTTTTTCTTATTTACCCCATAACAATCCGCCCTTCCACATGGATTGAATCGGCATGTGTGTCTGTTTAAATCATGCGAAAAGGCGGGACGTTACATCTGGTATCAGAGCTTTGGTTTAGCGATAAACCTTAGCTTTGTGGGGTTTGACTCTTTACTAATAGGGTAGTAATACCCTATGGGAGTCGATGAGTGTATATATATGAGAGAGCGTATTTGTTAGTGTTATAAAAAGGTTTTTATATTGTGTTAATCTGTTCCGTTTCGTATTTATAAATTCTGGTTGGTGCATGGGACGCTATGACATCAATAGGGATTTCTGAACGCTTAATAGGACAGACCGACATAATATTTGTTTTAATATTGGTGAATGAAATAAGTTTACCTATTATATTTTCTATAAAATAATTTTTCAAAATAATATCTATATTTGGCGGTAATAGATTGGTTGTTAGGTAATAAAGTGTATAATTAATAATAGAAATAAGATTGAAAAATAAAATCAATGAAATTTGGAAATTTAGGACTTAAGATCCGGGGTTTTGAAATTTCTTTCGAATAAATTTTGGAATATAATAATATTGTTTATAAGTATTTTCTTATATAAATATTTCAATAAAATTCGGAAGATTTGTTTAAAGGAGATTTTGGAGAAAATATGTTTTGTACTTTCCTCTCTGTCGTTGGAAAATAATTTCGGTGACGGGTGCACGCATCATCGACATTCATTTTCGAGTTTCAAGGGGGAAAGGCCACTGTAGTAGTTTTACTACCGACTCTTTTTTTTTTTGAAAAAAATATTTATATATATTTTGAATTGGTTTTAATATAAATTGAGATATAAGTGTAAGAATATATTTATCTGTTATTTTAAAATAATTTGAAATTTAACCCGGTATCTAAATTCTTAAATTTCTGTTAATAAATTATTTCAATTATTGTAGTGAAATGAAAGGTTAGTAATTAATAATTGGAACCTTTAATTAAAGTAAAAATTTAATAATAGGGAGATAAGTAATGTATATAAATGATTGTAAACCTTAGTAAATGAATTAATGAAATTCTTTATTTATAAGAATTGATGTTATAAGGTTATAAATTTAAGTGTAATTAAAATGTTACTATAATTAAAAACAATAGAATAAAAGGAATTGAAGGTAATTTGAAATATGTAACTTATAAAACAAAGATATAATTATTGAACCATTAATTAATTAAAAGAATTGTGAAAAAATTTGCATAACTTTCAATTACATCCTTAAATAACATATATATATAACTTACCAAATATTAAAAGTTGAAATGTTTAATAAGAGATTGTAATAGAATATTATACAAGTAGTAAAAGTATTCAATGAAATTGTTGTTAAATGAGAATTTAATGTTATAAACTTAAGTTATAATTGAAATTTTACCAAGTAAAATATAATAAAGGTAAGTATGACAAATAGATGATTATAAACTTAAGTAATTAAAGTGTAAATAAAAGAGGTCATGCAATAATAAATGGATGAATAATAGTAATTAGTAAGTGAAAATAAATGAGTGTAATAATAAAGGGAAATTGTAAACTTAAGAAAAAGGGTTGAAGTTAATTTCTAAACAAAATAGAAAGAAATATAATGAAAATAAATGACGTAATGAAAGAAAGGAAATTAAATAGCTAAAGTATGAAATAAATTTATAATAAGTTAATTTGGTTTGTTGGTTTGAATTCTATTATTTGATTTATTGTTGGTTGGGTAAGGGAGTTTGAAATTGTTGGATGAATAAATAATCTATTTTGTTCCATCTAAGACTGTTGAGTAAATGATGCACTTGATAGTTATTTCCATTCCATACAATTTCAAGTTTTGAATCCGAACAACTATTTGTTTGTTTGTTGAATGGTTGTTTTGGATTTGTTGTGTATGCTGTTTTGATGGTTGTTGTACTGATTGGTTGTTAGTGTTTGAAACCGCTTAACTTCACTTTATATAAATTGTTAACCCTTTGGATCTTTATAAGTGAAATGCAGGTTGTGGAAGCAATTGCTGCTGCTTTTGGTTCCATAACTTAAGCGTAAAATGCCCGACAAATAGGTACGTTTCAGATTACGGTTTATAGCGCTATTTATATATATTTCGGGAGTTGGAATATAATATTTTGGATAATATATGTAATATAATTGTTATATTTTGATATTATATTTTCTCCTGAGCCTCCCCGTACAAAGGAGACTCTGCCAAAAAAAAATTCGTAAATTTTGGACTTAGAAATTTTCTTTTTACAAACATAATGATTTTAAAATGGTATATTTTATTTAAGGTAACAAATGTTGTAAATTATTGTTTATAAGTTAATATTTGAATAAGATGTACTATTATTAAATTCTTCCTTCTCCCTTCTTTTCCTTTTCGGGGAAGAAAAGTTTTGAGTGGGGGAGAGTGTAACGACCGGTGTAAATTCGATGTTTAAAATGAATTAAATTATAGGATTTCTAATTTAAATTTAGGAAGAAACAGAAATCTTATTTGTTTACATGAAAGAGAATGTTGAAATTTGATGGATCAAAGGTAATTAAAATTTTACAAATTTAATTTTATATTTCAATTAATTGGAATAGTGAAAATTTGGAAATAGATTCAAATTTATGTAAGACAATGAATTGCAGTAATTAAAGTTAATAAATCAATGGATTAAATGGAATAATTAATTGGAGTTAAGATCTAAATTTGTATGTGAGCATTCATTGATATTGGAATATAAAAGGGTAAATTTATAGTATAAAATGTAGACATCACCTTTAAGATGATGGGTTTATAATTGATGCATAATAGGGAAATCAAATGAATTGGTTTAATTGAATAACAATTAGCAATTAATGAATGAAGATAAATTTTAAGGGCATAATTGTTTTCGTTAAATTAATTTTGGTAACAAATTGTATTGAATATAGATTTAACGTTGGGTGATGTATTTAAGTAATAATTGGAGAACAATGTAAGTTATATCCGTGAATGGTCAATTCAATTAAACAACAAGATTTTTAAATAAATAAACGTTTTTATTTAGGTTTCAATTTGTTAATTTATGAAGTTTAATGGGAAATCAATTGCAATAAATTGCCCTAATTTATGCAGTTAGAGGAGATTTGGATTTGCATTATAGATGGAAGTATAATCTAAATTGATAGGTAACAAACTTAAGAATAAAATTTAGAGCTAATAGGTAGCAAATTTATATAGTTGTTTATTTACGTAATGTGTACGTAAGCTATGGTAAACCGATTTCTATCGATCCAAATCTAATGATTTGTTAATATAGATTTAACTATAGGAGCAGTATTTATTAATTAAATTGAAGTATTGAAAAATAAATGAAATTCAACGTTTAATATTACATTATTGTAATAAGATAATATGTGTAAGTATTGTTAAGGTTATTCATATTTGAAAATTTTATTGAGTTATAAGGATTGATATATAAATTAATGATGGTTTAGGATATCGTTACTTGGTGATTTATTATAGAGTAACGGGAGTGTGAACGTAAAATAATAAAAGCATAGATTTATGGTAGGACATAATTTATGGTTTTAGGAATTTAAATCCAAAGATTTATTTATTTGAGGAAATAATACGTATTAAATCTCAACTTGATATAATCAATGCAAATATAGTAATTAAAAATAAATTGCAAGTTGGTAATTTAGGATGTTTGTGAGTAAATTTGCAGGTAAGATAATTTTTAAAGTTTTACCCATTCATATAATTTATTTAAATATATATAAATCAAATGGCAACATTGTGTTAATAATATTCGTAAGTGAATTTGAATGCTAAAGGGGTAACAATCATTTTAGGTTAACCGTTTATTTAATATATTAAGTCTAGACTGGTAATCGATTGAAATATAAAAAAATTATTTTGTTTGTTAATGTGACTTAGTTAATAAAGAGTAATTTATATGAAATGAAGCATGCATGAGAAATGCATTATAATTCAATGTTATGTTTACCCCTTAAATGTATACTATGTTAAGTATCAAATAGAGGGAAAGAAAAGTAAATATTGAATTGATTAATGAATAAGTATTCATTGGATAGAAATTTAATGTAAAGTTGATATTAATTGTATAAAATCTATCTAAGATAATGAATTGCAATAAATTGTGGGTTGATAATAAGGTGTGAATGGAAATTTGATTTGTTATATTAAATAAATGGGATTCAAATTTATTGGGAAAGGTAAATGGATATTTGGTAATAAATATAAACGGACTTCAATAGTGAATTTGGTTAATTTGAATATATATAATAAATAATGATTTAATGGAAACCTATACTCTGTATATATCTTTAATATTTGAGTGGAAATAATATATAATTACAAATGTGGGATTTAGAGTCTTACAACAATTATTAGGAATGATATAATTAGTTCACTCAATTAAATTTGAAAACATTGCAATAGATGTAAATTAAGGGTTGTGTTAAATAAAGTAATAAATGGGAAATAATGTAAATGTCTTCATAGTATGGTGATTTGTAATTATTACGTTAATTTAAATTATCGTTTAGCGCGTTTGTTTATCAGATCCATCTACTCTAATTATAACCTATCTATATAAACCCTAGCCTCCATCTATTCTCTTTTATTTGTGCGTTCATTTTCTTCAATTCTTTCTCTTCTTAAATGGATGCAAATTTCAGATCCAATTCTATTCAAAAATCAAATAAAATTCAAAGTTCTCAGAAAATTTCAAAAATTATGTTGTAGTTTTCATCTACGGATCTAAACGCAGTCTCTGTTTTTGCAATAGTCACTTGAGTCAACCAGAAATCACGGTCAAACGTGTAAAATTCGAAACCCAAAAGGTTGAATTGGGGCTTTTTGATTTCTTCATCTATTTACGAAATTGGAACATGGGTTTGATGAGATTAGTCACTAGGGGTGCGCAGGAAACGCTGACATGGCAGGTGGTAATAGGTAGGTTTATTTTGTTTGAATTTAATTTGATTTTGATTTTTCAAACGCGTTAATACATTTAACTTCCACATACGAACTCCGTTTCATGCGCGATTTTTTTTGTTAGGATCGTAATTAAATTCCAGATTTTTTGACGCTGGTTTGGACAGATTTGGAGACCGTCGAATTTTGGGTTTAAATCGGATTTAAATTCAATTTAAATTCAAAAGGTGAGTGTTTTAACCCACTCACAACTTCTAAATTTTCTTATGTTTGTTAAATTGATTTTTGATATGAGTAGAAATTTATTTATGACTGTTGGCATGCTTTATTCATCATCTCTGTTAAGGCGCATTTATTTTATTTAACTGTTAATTTATTTTATTTATTGCATATAGTTCAACAGTTATTAAATTTTTATTTGCATATAAACTGCTAGATTAACAGTTATAAAATTTATTATTGAATATAAACTGTTAATTAATACCTGTTATTTATTACCTGTATAATTTATATGCTCTATATCGATGATTGTTTGAAATTGGATGATGATTGCAAATGATGGTTGATGATTGATATTTGGATGAATGGATGCTATATTTATATTGTATAAACTGCAAGTCATCATGCATTTTCATTTCATTCGGGATTGCGGTTTGAAATGATATACAACCGCATTTTTATTTTTAAATTGCGGATTGAAATGACAAACATCTGTATCACTTGACCATAGGATAGAAAATTTTATACAGGCACCGCGGAATATATATATAAAATTATTTTTGAAATGATTTTCATGGTCTTGTAAAGCTATATATATGGTTTATGGGATATTGATTTGGTTATTTATATATATATATATAGTAATTTTCGGTTTTTTTAAGCTTTGTATGAATTTGATTTGAAGTATAAAATTTAGTTGATTTTCGAGATCAATATGATTAAGAATTTATTTAGAATTAAATTTCTGGAGTTTTAAATGACTTAAAAGAGAATAAGATTTGAAGATGAATATTAAGTTAAATTGGAAATTTAATAAAAAGTTAGAATTTCTAAAGGATATGATTTTATAACTTGATTTTTGTGTAGAATGATTTAAATGAATGAATATCAGGTTTATTTAAATGAATATAAAATAAATTGAAAGATTTTTTCCAGTTATGTGAAGTTAAAGGTTTTCTTAAATTATATTGAATTCATTAAGTAAAGATTTCAAGTCTAAATAATAAGTAATTGAATTTAATATATATGGGATTTTTAAATGAGTTTGTTTTTTTGAAATGGTGAAATAATTAAAGCTTTGGAACATAAGAATTGAAATGGCATTTGGAAGTTTAAATCGATATTTGAATTTGATTTGTGAAATCTAAAGAAGCTATTTTGTTTTATAAAAGTAGTTTGATATTTAACCACTTAAGAGATGGAAACTTGTTTCAAAGTTATGATTGTCAAGGTAGTATAATTTGGAAATATTATATTCAAGAGTTTTGATTTCTAAATATTTTATCACACGTGCTAGTGTAGTGCGTTGGAATGGACCTGAATGAGGAGAAAAGAAAGAAATGTTGTCATTTTGGGTTGACTCAGTGGAAGAGGCCATTAGTATCAATTTTTTGAAAAGTAATATAGAGAAAGAAATGTGAGAAGACAGAAAAGTGATAAGACAGAAACATTCGAAACACATAGATTTATATAACTTTCAAACTAATTTTAGAGGGAAAATCAAATTTTCAAATTTTACCGTTGTATGTCAACATGGGTGGTAAGGGTATGTCGACATGCCTATGAAAAACTTGGTTTTCTTGTATATTTTTGTTTATTAAAATATATGTTACTACATCTATATTCTATATTTCAGTTATTGAACAGATGCCTAGTTCTCTTCTTAATTTATTAAATATAGGTTGATTTAAGGGTTTGGTTAAAATATCAGCAATTTGGTTCTCGGCGTTGATAAATTCAAGAGAAATAATTTCCTTACACATTATCTCGAAGAAAATGATGTCTGATATCAATATGTTTAGTCCTAGCATGATGAGTATGATTTTTAGATAAATTTATTGCACTACTACTATCATGATAAATTGGTGATTTTGAAGTTGTTAATGCAAAATCTTTTAAGGTTTGTTGCATATAAATAACTTGAGAGCAAGGAAAAGCAGCAGAGATATATTCTGCTTCAGTTGTTGATAAAGAAATAGTGTTTTGTTTTTTACTAAACCATGAAACCATGGAATACCCCCAAAAAGTGATAATTCCACTTGTACTTTTTCGGTCAAATTTGCAACCAGCGTAATCAGCATCACAATAAGAGATTAAATCAAATGGATCATTTTTTGGATAAAATAAACCATAGTCAAAAGTATGTTTAACATATCTTATGATACGTTTCACAGCTTTTAAGTGAGTCTCTTTGGGTTGAGATTGGTATCGCGCACAGAGACAAACACTATGCATGATATCGGGTCTACTCGCAAAAATATAGCGTAGTGATCCAATCATTCCCCTATATAGTTTTTGATTTACATATTTTGAAATATATTCTTTATTTAAATCTTCATTGGTTTCCATGGGAGTGGGTTTTCCACTCGCAATAGTCATACCAAATTTACTAACTAGATTCCTAGCATATTTTTCTTGACTAATAAAAATACCATTATCTAATTGTCTTATTTGTAAACCTAAGAAGAAAGTAAGTTCACCCATATGACTTATCTCAAATTCTTTTGTCATTATTTCAGAAAATTCTTTATTCATTTCATGATTAGTTGAATCAAAAATAATATCATCTACATAAACTTGTACTTGTTGGATATCATTTTTGTTTCTTTTAATAAAAAGAGTATTATCTACTTTACCAATTTCAAATTTTGATTGTAATCTAAAAGATCTTAGTCTGTCATACCATGCTCTAGGAGCTTGTTTCAGACCATATAGAGTTTTCTTAAGTTTGAAAACATTGTTTGAAAATTTTTCATCTTCAAAGAGTGGAGGTTGTTCAACATAAACTTCCTCTTTAACAAATCCATTTAGAAAAGCACTTCTAACATCCATTTGAAATAATTTGAAATTATTATAGTTTGCGAAAGCAGGAAGAATTATAATGGCTTCTAATCTTTCTACGGGTGTAAAGATTTCATCAAAATCTACTCCTTCTTGACAATAACCTTGTGCAACTAATCGAGCTTTATTTCTAACGACCTCACCTAGTTCATTCATTTTATATTTATAAACCCATTTAGTTCCTACTATAGTTTTATCCTCGGGTCTAGGAACAAGTCCCCAAACATCATTTTTTTTGAATTGATTCTGTTCTTCTTGCATAGCCAGAATCTGTGAATCATCAGACGATGCTTCCTTTAGATTTTAAGGTTCAATAGATGATATAAAAGCTATATTACTCATGTTATATAGTTGATTTCTAGTTCTAACAACATATTCAATATCTCCTAGTATATTTTATATAGGATGATCTTTTAAAAGCTTAACCTTATTATTTGGATGAATAAGTTCATTATTTGTTTCAATTGATTCACTATTTAGGGTAGCAAAATCTTCTTCATCATTAATTTGTTCAACATCTTTGAAATTTTTATCAAACGAAACATGCATTGTTTCTTCAATGGTATTAGTTCTTAAATTGAAAACTCTGTTTGCTTTACTTCTATTAGAATATCCGATAGAGATTCCTTTGTTGGGTTTAGGATCAAATTTATCCAAATTGTCTTTTATATTTAGAATAAAACATTTACTTTCAAAGATTCTAAAATAAGAAACCTTTGGTTTCTTCTTGTAAAGAAGTTCATAAGGTGTTTTATCAGCTAACGGTCTAATTAATATTCTATTCAAAATGTAGCAAGTTGTAGTGACCGCTTCAGCCCAAAAATGTTTTGGTAAATTACTATCTGAAAGCATTGTTCTAGCACACTCTTGAATCGTCCTATTTTTACGTTCTACCACTCCATTTTGTTGCGGAGTTCTTGGAAAAGAGAAATTATGAGTTATTCCCTTTCTATTGCAAAATCTCTCAAAATTTTCATTTTCAAATTCCCCACTATGATCACTACGAACGGTTAATTTTTTTAAAGAAAGTTGGTTTTGAAGTCTTTTTGTAAAAAAATTAAATGAATCAAAAGTATCACTTTTATGTTTCATAAAAATTGTCCACATAAACCTAGAATAATCATCAATAATTACAAAGGCATATTTATTGTGATCAAAGAATTGGGTTGAGATTTGGACTCAACTGGAAGCGATTCAAAAGAAAGAGTGTATTTAATCTCGTTGGGAATTTCATGAAACAATTTTTCATAGTCGGCCTCACGTTCATCGTTAAGATCAAATGTTTCGTTTTCAAAGTTTTCGTGAATGGCACTAACTTCCAACGTCTGCTCACGAGGTTCATTTGATTGGCTTTCAAGATTGAAAATGTTGAGATCTAAAGTCATATTTCCAAAAAAAGATTTTCATTGATCCGTTACGACAATTGATTAAGGCATTTGAGGTGGCTAAGAATGGTTGGCCTAAAATCAATGGAATTTGACTCGCGGGATTTGTCACGGGTTGTGTTTCGAGATTGATAAAATCAACGGGGAATATGAATTGCTCTACTCGAATGAGAACGTCTTCGATTTCTCCCATAGCCTTCTTAATGGAACGATCGGCGAATTGAAGCGAAACTTTTATGGGTTTGAGCTCACCTAAGCCTAATTGTTCGTACATAAGAGTATGTAATCAAGTTGATACTCGCACCTAATTCAATCAAACACTTGTTAATCGTCTTGTCTCTAATTGTACACGAAATCGTAGGGCAGCCAAGATCTTTATATTTGACAGGCATGGATTGGGACAAGACTTCACTCAAACTGGTGGCTAAGAAGACTTTTTTGGGCACTTGAGTGTGTCGTTTTTGGATACACAAGTCTTTAAGAAATTTCACGTACGTGGGGACTTGCTGAACAATGTCAAGAAGTGGAATGTTAGCTTTGACTTGTTTAAAGATTTCCACCAGCTTTTCCATTTGGTCTGAGTGTTTCTTGGGTCGGAAATGATGTGGAAATGAAACATGATACTCGGTAGGTGGGTCTATTCGAGTAAAAGAAGAAGAATTTTGATTGGCATTCGATTCAACGATTAGCTCCATGTTCTGTTCAGATTTGTTCGTTGTTTCAGAAGTGTCGAGAGAGGTTTTTGGTAAATCGTTCGGGTTAATGACTTGATTATCGATTTGTTTACCGAAACGTATTCTGATTGCATTCAATTGGGTGACATTGCTATCTTGAACAACATGGGCTTGAAATGAATTTGCGTTTTGATTTCTGGGATTTGGAATGGGCTGGCTTGGGAATGTTCCTCATTCGCGTTCACTTACCGATGTGGCTAATTGACTCATTTGCATTTCGAGTTTTGCAATAGATTGGTTTGTGTTATGCATATATGAGGTCAATAAATTTTGCAAATTGCTGTTTGATTGAAGGCTCTGAGTAGTTGCTTTAGCCAATATTTAAGGAGTTTTCTCAAGTGAACTTAAACGTTTATCGTCTTGGGGAGGATAAGCAGAATTTGGTTGAAAATTTGATTGTTGTGCTTGATTATGAGATGGACTCGCAAAATTTGGTTGAAAATGGTTGGGCTGAAAGGGAGGATTCGAAGCATTATTCGAGAAAGCTTGAAAATTAGGACGAACCGTATTCATGTTGGGATTGTTTTGGTTCCTTCGGATGATTTCTCCAACTAGGGTCGTACGTCGGAGAAAAATTTTCGGTGATTTTCTAACTCGATAGAAAATTTACCATTAAATAAGCTTTTGGGTCATTTTTGATTTTCAATTGTTTGACAGAATTGGGACACTGACCGGTTATATGATTAGGATCGTTGCATTTATAACACATCGATTGGGAAGCTTGGTTCATTTGATTCGATGAGAAAACATTACTGAATTTTTTAATCATTGCGTCAATCTTAGCTTCCAAAGCAAAAGAAGATCCTATCGAGTGTGCAATCGAACGTGAGCAAATTGATTTTTCGTTCGAACGTTCCCATTGGGATGACTTTTCGACGAGGTTTTCAAGAAATTGCCAAGCATCGTCGTGATGTTGGGCAAGAAAGTTGCCTTGGCACGTTGATTCGAGCATGGTTCGTGGGCTGTTTTCGAGTCCATCGTATAAGATAATAAAAGTATATTAGATGCAGCAGAGGTAGATAGTTCTGTAAAAATATTCTTGCAACAAAAATATTTGAGCAACAAAAACATATAAATTTAAAACCATTTAAAACCAAGAACAAAGTTCTTGAACCAATGTAACATATCAACATTAGATGCATACAATTGAAACAAAAACACCAAGACACTCTTAAAAAGTACCTGAAATTGCACATTTAGGTTTTTTGCCCTTCACATTCCCCATAAAAGCATAGTATTGATTGAACCCATTGTTAAGACAAAATAAATTTAAATGTTGACAGATTTTAATTTTTAAAAAAGCACAGAAGCAAGCATATATACACAATTTTCCGGACCATTGAAGATCCACTAAAATTTAATTAGGGCACTGAAGAAAGTAAAAACATGTGATAATGGTAGCAATCGTCCTCTATGCAGGACAGATTCATTCATGTGTTATCTATAAGTTATATTTTTCCTATCGCCAAAAAAAAAAGCAAATAATAAAAATAAACAAATAAACAGCTGAAAAAGCAAGTACATCACACTTCAGAATTTTTATTATTTATTAAGACAACAAAATTTGTTTGAACATGAACATTTAGCATCAAGCAATTTAAGTTCAATAATATAAAAGAATCAATCCTGGGCAATGACCAAGCTCAGGAGAGCGAGAGCGAGAGTGCGTCGGACTAAATTTTAAACCCTGAAAAATGATCAGAAAAGCCATCACTAGCGTATATAACGTTCTATAATTAAACTAATCCACAACGATTTTATCGGCATGCCAGTTTTCACATTTATCTTCGGGCCAATTTTAACCATTTCGAAAGACAATGTTAAAAAAACAATCTTACAATTTACAGAGTTCAAATAAAATCCCATCAGAATTCAGTAGCAGCATACTGCCAGTGATAATACACTAGCGATGAGTGAAATACATCATGTTGCAGTAAGAAGACTGCATAGAGGAGAATTACTAAAAATATCAAGTTTGCTTTAGTCAAAAGGAATAAGCAATTTAAGTTCAATAACATAAAACCTTCTCCTTTCTCCATTGCCTCTAATTTCAACATATTTATCATTTCTTTTATTCCAACTGGCTATCAAACGTTTTTGTCTATGGATATTCAAATCTTTGTGTAATATGTCAAAGACTAACATCAATGTCGTATATGGAGTCTGGATTCAGAAGTTGGATTCAAAGCACAGACACCAATTTTCCACCGTTATTAGAATATATGAAAAATATCATTTTTATCACATCCATTCTTATTTATTTTTCATGTAAATATATAAAACAATATATATTATTTATTAGATAATATAAGAGAAAAAGGAGTTTTGATAGGCCTATGCTCGGTTCAGAGAAGAATTTTTCAGAGGAGAGGGAAGAAGAATGAAGAAGAAGAAGACATGAATGCAAAGAGAAAGAAAATATAATTCATCCTATTTTTTTAGCATTCATTGATAACAATATATATAGCCAGTACACGTTCTGTTGTAACTAATTTGTAATACGTGGCAACATCGTAGCCACTGCATTGTAAACAAATATTAGCCTATAAAGTATAACAGAAAAGATTCCTAAATTTGTAAAAGATTTGTTGTAACAGTATATGTCCACTAGCATAGCATGTGCACAGTGCACTTTATTTGCAGGTTGAACCTTGGTAGCATTAATCCAGGTACCTAGTTGGAATGCGGGTGGAGCGCCTTTGCCTAGTAGCAGCCCGTGGTGGGGAAGAACAACCCGTATCAGTGCCTCCCCCTAAAAAGTCGACCTTGTCCTCAAGGTTGGTAGGTAGGGTAAGTGAAGGTGGCAATGGAATTTGAGTAGTGTTGTGTGGGTTTGGGCAAAGCTTAAGGAGGGAGATATGGAACACGGGATGGATGCGTGCTTCAGGTGGGAGGAGGAGTTTATATGCGATCGCGCCTATCTTCTCAATTATTGGAAAGGGCCCGAAGAACTTTTTGGACAGTTTGTGTTGCGCTGGTCGTAGAGAGTGTTGGCGATAGGGATGGAGTTTGACGAAAACATACGAGCCGATGGGAAAGTCTTTGTCGCGGCGATGTTGATCCGCTTGGTTTTTCATACGGAGTTGTGCCAGTTGGAGGTTATCTTTAATGGACTTCAGAAGTTGATCTCTGGATGAAGCCCATTCTTCAATTTCTGGCACCTATGCGGTTCCTTGGATGTAGTCAGCGATGATTGGTGGTGTACGGCCATAAACGGCTTGGAATGGTGACATTTTTAAAGTAGAATGGATACAAGTATTATACCACCATTCCGCCCAAGGTAGACACTTAACCCACTGTGATGGTGAATCGCCACATATTGCTCGCAAATAGGTTTCCAAACAACGGTTGACTACCTCCGTTTGTCCATCGCTTTGTGGATGATAGGCACTACTCATGTTGAGTTGAGTACCATGTAGGCGAAAAATTTCTTTCCAAAATTGGCTCATGAAAACACGATCTCGATCGGAAATTATTGAGCGAGGGAATCCGTGTAAGCGGACATACTCTTGAATGAAATAAGAGGCTAATTGAACCGCGGTGAAGGAGGTAGGTAATGCAACAAAATGTGCATACTTAGAGAGGCGATCGACAATAACCCAAATGCAAGTTTTGTCGGACGATGGGGGTAGGTGAGTAATAAAATCCATGGATATGTCTTCAAAGATTTGGTTAGGGATGGATAGAGGTTGTAGAAGTCCTTTAGGCGCAGAATTCTCTAGTTTGGTTTGCAAACAGCCCGAGCATTCAGTAACAAATTTACAGACAGACTGATGAAGATGTGGCCAGTAGAAGTTGCTGGCTGTAACGACCCGTATTTTATGTGTCGACTAATCGTAAAATAATGGCTACTAGGTTGTTAGTGTTGTTCATGTTGTTCAGAGCTTAAGTCATGAAAAGTTAACTCGTGTGGAAGTTAACTCGTGTAGGTGGATTTAGCTTAGGTCGTGTATTTTTAAGTCGTAGACGACTTAAGGGGTTTCGAGTTATAGGAATTACGACCTATAGAAGTTTCACGAGTTATTGTGTTAGAACGAGTTAAGGGGATAGGTCGGTTATACGACCTAAGGAAATGGTCTAGGACTTAGGGTGGTTGCACGAGTTATGGGTTTCTGACCGACCTATAGTACTTGACCGAATTAAGGAAGTTGCCGAGTTAAGGGTTAACGACCTAAGGAACTGGACGAGTTAGTAGCTTAGGCGAGTTATCGGTTTTAGGGGTTAAGCGACTTACTAGACAACGACTTAAGAGTGTTTACGACCTATGGAAGTTGAG
Organism: Allium cepa; assembly: GCA_030765085.1. Lineage (NCBI taxonomy): Eukaryota > Viridiplantae > Streptophyta > Magnoliopsida > Asparagales > Amaryllidaceae > Allium > Allium cepa. The sequence goes on along the minus strand of CM060944.1, from coordinate 288,607,609 downwards.
TCGTGAACGAGTTATAGTAGTTGACCAACCTATGGGGTTTACGACTTATTCGATGGGCGACCTAAGGAAGTTAGTCATGTTAGTTAGGTCGTAGACGACCTAAGTTAGGATGCTGAGGGAGTAGGTCGTGTGAGTTTAGGTCGGCGGGGTATTTAGGTCGTAAGTCGTAACACGGTTAGGTCGTAAGGTTGTTAACTCGTGATGGTGTTAAGCTGTTGAGTGCTGAGTCGTATGAACGACTTAGTGGTGAGTCGTAGGTCGTAACTCGTGAAGGCATTAGGTCGCGTAGGAGCTTAAACCATTAAGCCGTTAGGTCGTGTGACCCTGGGTTTGGTTAGGTCGCGGCTTTCGATGAGTCGTAGGTCGTTGGTACGAGTTAAGGAATGCGGTAGTGTTTTTTTTAGGTCCCATGCATACTGTAGCAACTTAGGCGTAAACGACCTAGTTAGGTCGGAGATTTCTTAGGTCGGCAACGACCTAAAACCGAGAACGACCTAAGGTGTGATCTGCCTATAAATAGAGAGCTTTGGCTCACTTTTTGGCACCGGTTTTTGAAGCGACGAAGTGCTGCCATTTTGAGAGCTCGACTACAGCATTTCTTCATCTTCTTTTCTCCATTCCAATCTGGTTCTAACATACATCAAAGATCGAAGATCAAGATCGAAGATCCAAGAGCCAAAGCTGAAGATCTTCATCCAACCAAGCTAGATTTCATCATTTCAAGCGAGATTTCGACAAATCAAGCTTGAATCCTTGCTGTCCAGATCTGAAGTGATTTGTTTTTGAAGTGTTTGGGTGATTCGGTGAGTGGTGGTTATCTCTCACGCGGACCCAAAGGAGTATATTGGTTTGGTGGTTTGTTGGAGTGTTGTAGATAGTTATTTCATGCATTTTTCCTTAGATTCGAGTGTAGATCCATTACTTATGAAGATGTTTACTTATGCAAGTTCATTCATCAAATTGTAGAAACAAAACCCATGATTTATAATTGTTAGATCCATGCTAAAAACCTATGATCCATGCATGTTAGACTTATGCTCATTTATTACGAAATTGCCATTGTAGTTATAAATGCCTACTTAGACCATATTTGGTTACTTGATTGCTTAAGTTAATGATTGATTTGATTGATTGCTATGTATGTTAGTTGATTGATAGTTAGATCTAGACAAGATGGTCGAAGATGGTTCAAAAGCTAAGTGGGAAGGCTCTTGAATGTGAAAGCTGCTTGTGGCATATGAAGCGGATGTTGAAGCTCATATGTATGGATTAGATGATGTTAAGACGGGACTTTGCCTTGATGCGATGAGGCAAGCCATGATGTTGAGATGAGACTTTGCTATGATGCGATAAAGCGAAGCATGATGTGAGATAGCTTTGGTTTAATCCAGACGAGATCATCCCAAGCATGTTGATAACTCGATGATGCGATGCGAGTTGGTTGATAATGGTTAGCTTGAGAGGCGCTTGAGCTAGTATGGAAATAGTCGTCGACGAGGATGACTAGGAGGCTGAGATCTCATCGTTATTGAAGGTTCTAGCATGCTCAAAGCAAGAGTACGTTGGAACGGGCTGCGACGACGTTCCAAGCACGGGCTGCGACGACGTGCTAGTACTCTGGGTAGTTGCGAAAATTCCTAGGCACGGGCTGCGACGACGTGCGGAGTTATGTCTAGAACCGAGGTTACCATTAGCCCTTGACAGATGGATAAAAGAATGAGTTGGTCATTCAATTAACGGTGAAATCAAGGCAATGATAACAGTGATAGCCAGAGTCATGGATGTTTGGCTATACCATCATTCGGTCTCAAGAGCGGTGTTTTCTGGGTGCTTATCTGATCTTGGTTTAGGCCTTGGGGGTTTGTATTTGGAAAACATCGATCTTGGCTCGAATGATTATTGCTTTACTTTAATTGTCTGCCATGTTATGCTTGCTTCTCCTTAGTGTGTGTTTGGGGGCTATCACTGTAGAAAGAGGCGGAGTGGGATGGTTTGGTTCCTATTCCTTTTATCCTTTATGCTCTTTTGGTATGTTTGATAGTTGATTTACTGCTCACTAAGACTTTGTCTGACTCAAGGTTTTATGTCTCCTCTTATTACCTTGGGATGTTCATCCATGTTGGGATGGGCAGACTAGGTAGCAGGTGACAGGTGTTGTTCTTGGAGATCTACGTTGATGATGACGAAGACGAGCAGGAGGCTTTTGCATATTATTTCATATTATGTACTGGGTGTTCCGCTGTATATACTTTGAGTGCTTTGTAGTGAGGTTTTGATGTATTGACTGTTCTGATGATTGTATCAAACTTCTAAGATGCTTATTTGATGATATTCTGTTATGAAGCTTCACTATACATATATTTCTCTATTGTATTTTATCCATGCGCTGTGAGTTATGCGATAGATTCTGCAATGTTTATTCTATCCTTGACGGTCACCCATGGCTGCCTGGCACGCCTTTCAGCGCATTATTTCCTTGTTTTGGTGTGGGAGTCATGGGCGGTCGTCACATTTTGTATCAGAGCTTTGGTTAATCGATTTTAGCCAACGCTCGCTGACGTAACTACGTATGAGAGACGTAATTGTACTTTGATGAATGATTACTATATATAATATAGTAGTTTAGAAGGATTTGAACTCCTTATGCGGTTGTTTCTCAAGGTGTTCTAAGTCATTCCTTTTTGTAGATATTAAGGATGAGTCAAAGGGGGAGACCAGCTGCTGGGGAAGGCCGTGCTGCTAGGGAAGCTGTTGATTATGCTCCTATGTTTGAGGCCATGATGACTTCGATCATGAGAAGGATACCAGCCTCGGGGCCATCAGTAGATGTTGGAGTTCAAGTTCAAGCTCCAAGACCAGTGGATTTTGCTAAGCTTTGCAAGGACTATACTTCTCTTGGAGGAAAGGTTTTCTTGGGAACGGAATCAACCATTGAAGTGCAAAGATGGATTGATGCTTGTAGAAGGATCTTTGGTGACTTGGGAGTTGAGGATGCAACTAAGAGGAAGCTGGCATCAAGGCAACTTCAAGGGAGAGCTTCGGATTGGTGGAATTCTATCACCATTGATACTCCGGAGGAGGAGATTACTTGGGAGCAATTCCAAGTTAGATTTGAAGCTAAGTTCATCTCTACGGCTCAGAAATCTATCTTGTTTAAAAAGTTTGTGGAGCTCAAGCAAGGTGGAAGACCCGTTCTTGAGTATGTTTCTGAGTTTGAAGCTTTGTCCAAGTATGCCAGGTCATATATTGATTCTCCCTATCAGAAGAATGAGAAGTTTGTGACCGGTTTGGATGCTTATCTTGGAAGACAGTTGGTGGATCATCTGGACGATCCATTTGAGAAGCTTGTGGAGAAAGCTCTCAGGCATGAGAGTTTGTTTCCTAGGGAGAGTTCTGTTGTTGCTGTAACCAAGGAAGGGTTTAAGCCACAGAAGGGTGGAAACAAGAAGAGGAAGCAACAGCAACAGAAGGGTAAGGATGGCCAGAAGAAGCCGAGGGGCGAAATGACTTGCTATAATTGCCAGCAGAAGGGCCATCTCTCCAAGGATTGTAGGAATCCAAGGGCGCCGGCGAAATACCACAACTGTGATAAGCCAGGGCATTTCAGGAGGGATTGTCCGGAACCAAGGAAAGACAGGCAGATTGTGCAAGTTTGTGCTTTGGGAGCTGTTCCGTCATCTTTGAAAGCTCCTACTGCTGAAGAGAAGGGGAAGAGTGTGGTGGTTCAAGGTACTCTTTCCATTTGTGGTGTTCCAGTTAGAGTGTTGTTTGATACTGGAGCGTCGCATTCTTTTGTTTGTGATGATTTGGTAGGCCGGTTAGGTTTGAAACCGGATATTGTTGATAGGCCATTGGTTGTGACTAATCCAGTTGGGGGTTCGTCATGTTTGGGTATGATATGCCGTGGTCTAGTCGTATCGAGTCATGATTGCTCTTTTGTTTGTGATTGTTTTGTTCTGAACTTTGCGGGGTTCAGAATTATTTTGGGTATGGACTGGCTTAGGAAGTATGCGGCAAAGGTTGATTGTGAGAGATTGGAGCTGACAGTCGAGAATGTGGAGGGGCGAAAGGTTGTGATACGATGTAAGCATGAAGAAGGCGTCTTCATGAGCTTCATGTATTCGCTGGTTGTTCCACGGGATGGACTGTCATCGGTGCCAATCACAAATGGATTTGAGGATGTCTTTGAGGAAGTCAAAGGGTACCACCGCATAGAGAGATCGAGTTTCGTATCGATCTAGTTGAGGGAGCCAGACCTGTTGTGATGCCTCTTAGGCGGATAGCGCCTAGGGAACAGCAAGAGTTGAAGGTGCAAGTTGATGACCTTTTACGGAAAGGATTCATTCGGCGTAGTGTGTCCGAATGGGGTGCACCAGTTGTGTTCGCAACCAAAGTGGATGGATCGTTGAGGTTGTGTGTCGATTATCGTGAGCTGAATAAGGTGACTAAGAAGAACAAGTACCCATTGCCGAGAATAGATGACTTGTTTGATCAGCTTCACGATGCTAAGGTGTTTTCTCAGATGGATTTGGCAACGGGATTTCACCAGTTGAGAGTGGCAAAGGATAGTGTGCCGAAGATTGCTTTTAGGACACCATCCGGTTTTTATGAGTGGTTGGTAATGCCGTTTGGATTGACTAACGCACCAGCATATTTTGTGGATCTTATGAATAGAGTATTCAGAGATCAGTTGAACAAGTTCGTACTTGTGTTCGTGGATGATATTCTGATTTATTCCAGAACTGAAGAAGAGCACGAGACGCACTTGCGTATTGTTTTGGAAATCTTACGGAAACATCAGCTGAAGGCTAAGTTTTCGAAGTGTCACTTCTGGAAGAGTGAAGTGAGATTCTTAGGCCACGTTATCTCTGGAAATGGAATAGCGGTTGATCCCGCTAAGGTGGCAGCGATCCAGGATTGGATTAGACCTAAGAATGCATCCGATGTAAGAAGTTTTCTTGGATTAGCAGGATATTATCGTCGGTTTATCAAAGACTTTTCCAAGATAGCTGCACCGTTAACAGGATTGACGAAGAAGAACCTAGTGTTCAGATGGGATGATAAGTGTGAGCAAGCTTTCGTAATCCTAAAAGAGCGACTAACAAGTGCTCCTGTTTTGACTATTCCAAGTGGGAATGATGAGATGGTGGTTTACACCGATGCATGTGGTACTGGACTTGGAGCAGTGCTAATGCAAAAGGATAGAGTTGTTGCGTATGCAAGTCGACAACTAAAGCCGCATGAAAGGAATCACCCGACTCATGATTTGGAGTTAGCGGCAATTGTTTTTGCTCTGCAGATGTGGAGACATTATCTATTGGGAGTTCGATTCGAATTGTTTACAGATCATAAGTCGTTAAAGTATCTCTTCTCCCAAAAGGATTTGAATCTTCGGCAGCAACGATGGCTAGAGTTTTTAGCATCGTACGATTTTGATATAGCCTATACTCCGGGAAAAGGCAACGCAGTGGCAGATGCGTTAAGTCGAAGACATGCAGGATTGGGAGCCATGTTTTCGGAATGGAAGAGTCTAGAGTATTTGGCTGAATTTGACTTCAGGCCTAGATGTGAATTGGAACCTGAGATGTTGGCAAACTTATCGATAAGGCCTACTCTGGTGGAGAGAATTGGAGAGAGCCAAAAGCGAGACGATAAGCTTGTCAAGATTTTCCGAGATTTGGAATCTGGATTGAACCCAGAAAAGGATAAAGGATTCGAAGTTGATCAAGAAGGTTGGCTTCGGAAGCAAGGACGACTAGTTGTTCCCGATGTAGATGGATTGAGAGATGAAGTTCTTAGAGAAAGTCATCACTCGAAGTTGACAATCCATCCAGGTGGAAATAAGATGTATCGGGATATGAAGAGAACCTATTACTGGGAAGGTATGAAGAAGGATGTTGGAAATTTTATTTCCAAGTGTATGAACTGCCAGTTGGTGAAAGCTGAGCAGAAGAAGCCCAGTGGATTACTTCAGCCATTAGAGGTTCCTACATGGAAGTGGGAGCAAGTGTCGATGGATTTTATCGATGGTCTACCTAGAACCAGGACGGGGAATGAAGGGATTTGGGTCATCGTAGATCGTTTGACCAAGAGTGCAAGATTCATTCCTGTTCGATCAACTAGGACTGCATCAAAGTTGGCTGAATTGTATGTTAAGTGGATAGTTCGATTCCATGGTGTTCCGAAAAATATAGTGAGCGATCGAGACCCATTGTTCACTAGTGGATTTTGGAAGAGCTTCCAGGAGGTTTTGGGAACTGGGTTGTGTTTGAGTACAGCTTATCACCCTCAAACAGATGGTCAGACTGAGAGAGTCAACCGAGTCTTGGAAGATCTTCTCAGAGCCTGTGTTTTGGATTTCGGAGGATCATGGGAAGACCACCTTCATTTGGTGGAATTTGCATATAATAACAGTTACCAGTCAAGTATTGGTATGGCACCATATGAGGCACTGTATGGAAGACCGTGTAACTCTCCGACGTGTTGGTTGGAAACTGGAGAAAAGTTGATACTTGGGCCAGAGATGATTCGTCAGACTTCGGATTGTATAGAGATCATTCGGCAACGAATGAAGGCAGCCCAAGACCGTCAGAAGAGTTACGCAGATAAACGTCGAAAGGATTTGGAGTTTGACGTAGGTGATATGGTTTTTGTGAAGATTTCTCCTCTTAAGAATGTTATTCGATTCGAGAAGAAAGGAAAATTGACTCCCAGATTTGTTGGACCATTCCCAATTGTCGAGCGAATTGGAAAGCTCGCGTATAGATTGGAGTTACCGGAAAAGATGGCGGGTGTGCACAATGTTTTTCATGTATCTTATCTACGGAAGTATGTGCACGACTCGAATACGGTGGTTTCTGCTGATAGCTGTGAAGATTTGGAGGTTGATCCAGTTGTTAGAAGATCTCGTAAGCCCCTTCGTGTTGTTGAAACCGACACGAAACAGCTTAGGAGGAAGACGATTATGTTGCTCAAGGTACAATGGAGTGATGATGTTAACGACTGTACATGGGAGGAGGAAGAAAGGATGAAGGCAGCTCATCCTGAACTCTTCGAGGTATGGCCCTAAGGTGTCGTGACATCTCATGAATTTGTAGCTTGTTCCAGTCTTAGAATTCTGCATGCTAGGTTAGAAATTGGATGCATGGTTTGTTGATTGCTATGGATGGTAGGCATGCAGAATAGTTTTGATTGCTGTTGTTTGTTTGGAATTTCGGGGGCGAAATTCCTAAGGGGGAGAGAATGTAACGACCCGTATTTTACGTGTCGACTAATCGTAAAATAATGGCTACTAGGTTGTTAGTGTTGTTCATGTTGTTCAGAGCTTAAGTCATGAAAAGTTAACTCGTGTGGAAGTTAACTCGTGTAGGTGGATTTAGCTTAGGTCGTGTATTTTTAAGTCGTAGACGACTTAAGGGGTTTCGAGTTATAGGAATTACGACCTATAGAAGTTTCACGAGTTATTGTGTTAGAACGAGTTAAGGGGATAGGTCGGTTATACGACCTAAGGAAATGGTCTAGGACTTAGGGTGGTTGCACGAGTTATGGGTTTCTGACCGACCTATAGTACTTGACCGACTTAAGGAAGTTGCCGAGTTAAGGGTTAACGACCTAAGGAACTGGACGAGTTGGTAGCTTAGGCGAGTTATCGGTTTTAGGGGTTAAGCGACTTACTAGACAACGACTTAAGAGTGTTTACGACCTATGGAAGTTGAGTCGTGAACGAGTTATAGTAGTTGACCAACCTATGGGGTTTACGACTTATTCGATGGGCGACCTAAGGAAGTTAGTCATGTTAGTTAGGTCGTAGACGACCTAAGTTAGGATGCTGAGGGAGTAGGTCGTGTGAGTTTAGGTCGGCGGGGTATTTAGGTCGTAAGTCGTAACACGGTTAGGTCGTAAGGTTGTTAACTCGTGATGGTGTTAAGCTGTTGAGTGCTGAGTCGTATGAACGACTTAGTGGTGAGTCGTAGGTCGTAACTCGTGAAGGCATTAGGTCGCGTAGGAGCTTAAACCATTAAGCCGTTAGGTCGTGTGACCCTGGGTTTGGTTAGGTCGCGGCTTTCGATGAGTCGTAGGTCGTTGGTACGAGTTAAGGAATGCGGCAGTGTTTTTTTTAGGTCGCATGCATACTGTAGCAACTTAGGCGTAAACGACCTAGTTAGGTCGGAGATTTCTTAGGTCGGCAACGACCTAAAACCGAGAACGACCTAAGGTGTGATCTGCCTATAAATAGAGGGCTTTGGCTCACTTTTTGGCACCGGTTTTTGAAGCGACGAAGTGCTGCCATTTTGAGAGCTCGACTACAGCATTTCTTCATCTTCTTTTCTCCATTCCAATCTGGTTCTAACATACATCAAAGATCGAAGATCAAGATCGAAGATCCAAGAGCCAAAGTTGAAGATCTTCATCCAACCAAGCTAGATTTCATCATTTCAAGCGAGATTTCGACAAATCAAGCTTGAATCCTTGCTGTCCAGATCTGAAGTGATTTGTTTTTGAAGTGTTTGGGTGATTCGGTGAGTGGTGGTTATCTCTCACGCGGACCCAAAGGAGTATATTGGTTTGGTGGTTTGTTGGAGTATTGTAGATAGTTATTTCATGCATTTTTCCTTAGATTCGAGTGTAGATCCATTACTTATGAAGATGTTTACTTATGCAAGTTCATTCATCAAATTGTAGAAACAAAACCCATGATTTATAATTGTTAGATCCATGCTAAAAACCTATGATCCATGCATGTTAGACTTATGCTCATTTATTTACGAAATTGCCATTGTAGTTATAAATGCCTACTTAGACCATATTTGGTTACTTGATTGCTTAAGTTAATGATTGATTTGATTGATTGCTATGTATGTTAGTTGATTGATAGTTAGATCTAGACAAGATGGTCGAAGATGATTCAAAAGCTAAGTGGGAAGTCTCTTGAATGGTGAAAGCTGCTTGTGGCATATGAAGCGGATGTTGAAGCTCATATGTATGGATTAGATGATGTTGAGACGGGACTTTGCCTTGATGCGATGAGGCAAGCCATGATGTTGAGATGAGACTTTGCTATGATGCGATAAAGCGAAGCATGATGTGAGATAGCTTTGGTTTAATCCAGACGGGATCATCCCAAGCATGTTGATAACTCGATGATGCGATGCGAGTTGGTTGATAATGGTTAGCTTGAGAGGCGCTTGAGCTAGTATGGAAATAGTCGTCGACGAGGATGACTAGGAGGCTGAGATCTCATCGTTATTGAAGGTTCTAGCATGCTCAAAGCAAGAGTACGTTGGAACGGGCTGCGACGACGTTCCAAGCACGGGCTGCGACGACGTGCTAGTACTCTAGGTAGTTGCGAAAATTCCTAGGCACGGGCTGCGACGACATGCGGAGTTATGTCTAGAACCGGGGTTACCATTAGCCCTTGACAGATGGATAAAAGAATGAGTTGGTCATTCAATTAACGGTGAAATCAAGGCAATGATAACAGTGATAGCCAGAGTCATGGATGTTTGGCTATACCATCATTCGGTCTCAAGAGCGGTGTTTTCTGGGTGCTTATCTGATCTTGGTTTAGGCCTTGGGGGTTTGTATTTGGAAAACATCGACCTTGACTCGAATGATTATTGCTTTACTTTAATTGTCTGCCATGTTATGCTTGCTTCTCCTTAGTGTGTGTTTGGGGGCTATCACTGTAGAAAGAGGCGGAGTGGGATGGTTTGGTTCCTATTCCTTTTATCCTTTATGCTCTTTTGGTATGTTTGATAGTTGATTTACTGCTCACTAAGACTTTGTCTGACTCAAGGTTTTATGTCTCCTCTTATTACCTTGGGCTGTTCATCCATGTTGGGATGGGCAGACTAGGTAGCAGGTGACAGGTGCTGTTCTTGGAGATCTACGTTGATGATGACGAAGACGAGCAGGAGGCTTTTGCATATTATTTCATATTATGTACTGGGTGTTCCGCTGTATATACTTTGAGTGCTTTGTAGTGAGGTTTTGATGTATTGACTGTTCTGATGATTGTATCAAACTTCTAAGATGCTTATTTGATGATATTCTGTTATGAAGCTTCACTATACATATATTTCTCTATTGTATTTTATCCATGCGCTGTGAGTTATGCGATAGATTCTGCAATGTTTATTCTATCCTTGACGGTCACCTATGGCTGCCTGGCACGCCTTTCAGCGCATTATTTCCTTGTTTTGGTGTGGGAGTCATGGGCGGTCGTCACACTGGCGATGCGAGCTAAAGTAGTTTTGATTCCAGAATGTCCACCAGTTTTTGAAGCATGGTATGTAGTCAGAATTCGTTGTTGTAATATGGGATCATTTGGTACAAATAGGCGTTTGCCTTTGAATAGCAATCCATCACGAAAAGAAAAATTTGGGTTAGGCATATTACCAGTCTGTAGGTGAGCAATAATTGTTTGAGCAGCTGCGTCGAAGGGTAGGGCCGCACGAATCTCGGTTGTAAGAGCAAAGGATGGAGATGACAAAGCGGCCATAGTTGCTGCCGAAGTCCATCTCGATAGGCCATCTGCGACTGTATTCTCACTGCCAGGCCTGTATTTAATGGTGAAATCGAAACCCATAAGTTTGGAGAGCCACTTTTGTTGATCTGGTGTTTGAATGGTCTGAGTGAGGAGTTGTCGAAGGCTTTGATGGTCGGTAGTGATGGTGAATCGTCTGCCGAGAAGATAGCGTTGCCATTTTTGGATTGCAGAGGTTATCGCGAACATCTCGCGAGCATAAGTGGAGGCTGTTTGGAGACGTGGTGGGAGTTTTTGACTGTGGAAAGCAATCGGGTGACGGGACTGGGAGAGGACGGCGCCGCAAGCATGGCCTGAAGCATCGGTGTGGAGGTCAAAGGGTTGGGAAAAATTGGGGAGGATTAAGATTGGGGCAGTTGTTATTGCATGTTTTAGAGTACTGAAGGCATCATGGGCTTTGTTGGGCCAAGCGAATGGTGCATTCTTCTGCAGTAATTCAGTTAAGGGGTTAACAATATGGGCGTAATGTTGGATGAAGCGGCGATAATATCCTGTGAGGCCAAGGAATCCGCGAATGGCAGTGACAGATGTTGGAGTTGGCCAATTAATGATGGCTTCAACTTTGGATGGATCGACGCGCACGCCTTCACTAGAGATAATGTGGCCCAAATAGTATAACTCCGTGAGTCCAAAAACACACTTCGAAAAATTAGCATAAAATTTATTTTTAGCCAAAATGTCTAAAGTAGTGTGTAAATGTGAAAGATGTGAATCCCATGATTTACTATAGACAAGAATGTCATCAAAAAAAACGAGAATGAATTTGCGTAGGTGTGGACGAAAAACATTGTTCATAGTAGCTTGGAATGTTGAGGGAGCATTTGTGAGGCCAAACGGCATTACAAGGAATTCGTAATGCCCTTCATGGGTACGAAATGCCGTTTTAGGAATATCGGGTGGGTGGACACGAATTTGAAAATAACTACTACACAAATCAAGTTTGGAGAAATACATGGATCCATATAGCTCATCCAATAATTCATCGACGGTTGGAATGGGGAATCGATCCTTAACGGTAATGGCGTTAAGGGCACGATAATCAACGCAAAAACGCCATGTACTGTCTTTCTTTTTGATGAGAATTACGGGAGAGGAAAATGGGCTTGTGGACGGTTGAATAATTTGGGTGTGGAGCATTTCTCGTACTTGGGATTCAATTTCATTTTTCTGAAAATATGGGTAGCGATAGGGTTTAACATTGATGGGTCGTGAGTTTGGTGGGAGGTTGATGTGGTGATCAAGGCCGCGGTGCGGCGGAAGGCCTGTAGGTTTGTCAAAAAGTGTGGAGCAAGGGACTAAAAGTTGGTGAATATCTGGGTGCAGACTATCGGATGTTGGAGGAGATATTGGGCTTGGGCCTTGATTGGGTTCAATGGTGAGTTGGAAATATGAAGAAATGGAGGTTGTGGAGTGTAGACATTTTAATTGTTGGAAAGAAATTTCTGATGGGCTTACTAAAGTGTCTCGGCCCGAAAGAGTAGTGAGCTCCCCATTGTAAATAAAAGACATTGTCATATGCCTGTGATCCATTGTGATCGGGCCCAAAGTTTGAAGCCATTGGATACCAAAGACAGCCTCCGCTCCAGAAATCGGAAGGAGAAAGAAATCTGTGACAAAATCGTGTTCTTGAATCCGAACAAGAACATGGCGAAAAACTTGCTGACATTGTAATCGTTCTCCGTTGCCAACAGTAACGAAGAAATCGTGTTGTGCGTCTGCTCGAAGCCCTAAAAATTTTGCCGTCTTTGGATGAATGTAGTTATGGGTGTTGCCCGAGTCAACGAGGATAGAGACCGTCTTGTTGTTGATTTGCGCCTGCAATCGGAGGGATTGAGGGTGGGAAGAGCCGACGATGGCATGGTAAGAAATGGCAGGATCGGACTGAGTTGGCTGCGTTGGATCTGGAGTTTCCAGGAGTGCTGAACTCGGTGTTGACAAATCGGAGTTGGCGTTATCTTCATTAGGTAAGAGTAGCAAAATTTGTTTGGTGCTGCATTTATGGTCGGGATAATATTTCTCTTCGCAATTGTAGCATAGGCCTTTCGCTTGGAGGTTTTGAAACTCGGTTGGGGTCAATCGTTTGATGGGGTAAGTGGCGTTCGCTGGTTGGGTTGGAGCAGGTATTGGCGGAAGGGACAGCAGAGGAGGTGGTTGTGGTCGGTTAAGGGAAGGCGATTTAGGAATTGTTTGGTTTCTATGGTTTTGCTTTCGATGAGTTTTGCGAGATCGATGGCGTTGGATAAGGTAGTGGGTTGAAATGGTTGTAGCTCATTTCTGATATTAGTTTTGAGGCCGGAGATAAAACAGTTAAGGAGGGCATCTGGGGGAAGATTTGTGATACGGTTACTGAGTGTTTCGAATTGGGACTGGTAGTTCTCGACGGTGGTTGTTTGGCGTAGTTTGAATAGGGTAGCTTGTGGGTTTAGAAATGAGGATGGTCCAAATCTTTGTTCGATGGCTCGTGTGAGGTGGTGCCACGATGTGAGTTGGTTGTTGCGGAACATCCATTGGTACCATGTTAGTGCTTGGCCTGACATGTAGAAACTGGCGAGGTTGAGTCGTTGTCCGTCGGAGGTTGAATGGTAAGAGAAGAACCTTTCCGCTTGGAAGATCCAATCCAAAGGATTAGATCCGTCGAAGTGAGTTAATTCACATTTGGGTGTTCGAATATGAATAGGGGATGGGAGATGTGATGTATGAAGCGGTGTTGTGAGTAATGGGGGAGGTGGTGGCGGTCGAGTATGGGTTTCACGTTGGGGTGATGTAGGTGCAGATGTGAATTTGGTGGATAGTTCTGCGATGGCTTGGGTGAGTTGTTGAAAGGAGAGTTGCTGTGAGGCTAGAGTATTTTTGATGTCGATTATGTCGGCTTGTTGAGTAGTGAGGGATGTTTCTTGATTAGAGAGGGAGGTCTGTTGGGTGGATAATGTGGTGTTGATGGTGTCTATGGCGGATTGATGGTGGCTGAGTTGAGACGTTAGCTCATCGAGGCGGGTCATGGTAAGGATGGGGAGGAAGTGAGTGAGTGGGTGAAAGCACCAATTGATAGGCCTATGCTTGGTTCAGAGAAGAATTTTTCAAAGGAGAGGGAAGAAGAATGAAGAAGAAGAAGACATGAATGCAAAGAGAAAGAAAATATAATTCATTCCCATTTTTTTAGCATTCATTGATAACAATATATATAGCCAGTACACGTTCTGTTGTAACTAATTTGTAATACGTGGCAACATCCTAGCCACTGCATTGTAAACAAATATTAGCCTATAAAGTATAACAGAAAAGATTCCTAAATTTGTAAAAGATTTGTTGTAACAGTATATGTCCACTAGCATAGCATGTGCACAGTGCACTTTATTTGCAGGTCGAACCTTGGTAGCATTAATCCAGGTACCTAGTTGGAATGCGGGTGGAGCGCCTTTGCCTAGTAGCAGCCCGTGGTGGGGAAGAACAACCCGTATCAAGTTTATGTCATGATTAACTATGTCCAATCATGCAAATTGTTGGTATTAACCTCATTCTTTAGACCCCTGTTTTAAAGTGAATCCAATAAGAGTATGGATATTAACGTCCTATATCAACCAAATGCAGAGAAGTCACTATGTTTTCAACACAGACTTATTTAGCTCCTAATACAGTCGCTCGCACGCGCGCGCGCACACATATGAAAATAATTCACATGGTCGGTAAAACTTCTTAAATATCCTAGTTTGAATTTAAACGCTTAAGGTTGTCAATGGATTCCCCCAAAATCCAAAATTTGTCATCATCCGTATTCAAAAAGAGGATAAATATATGATATCTGGGAAAACAAATACATATAAAAAGGCATCCACATATGAAAATTATCCGTCTGATTTTTGATAAAATTATAGTTTATTATACGTGTATTTTAGTATAAAGAAAGATATGTATTTATTGTTTAATTAAGTTACCAGTTTATATTGCATGCATTTTATACACATTAACTATATAAAACAATTTATTATCATCATATTTGTTGATTTTGCACGCTTTTATAATCAATTAGATTGAAAAATTAATTATGTTAAACCAAAATTTTATATTATGTTTCTTGATTTATCGATCGTTAGCAGATTGAATAATTTTTTGATATTTGTCTGTATGCAAAGATGCGAATATTCGATATCTGAACATGATTTCAGATGCGAATACAACACTATCCGTATGCGAAAGTATTTGTTAACAGATCTATATGCTTTTAGTATATACAATTAAACAAAAGTTTTTTTTAAAAGTGTTCATTTTGTTGTGGATTTCCTGCTCAAAATATTTTTTTAATAAAGAATATATTTTTCTTTCCAAGTGTTCGCTTTTTCGCAGATTTCCTGCTCAAAGTAAATTTTTAACATCCATGGAAAAATACATAAAAGTTTATGTGCTATAAAACGGATAATTTTTCATGTGTATAGCATCAAATGTATTTTTATCTCGCTGAAAAAAGTATAAACATAGTTATTTTCCAACAGTACCAAGTATAATACATATCTAGACAGATAATAAACACAAAACAAACAAGTTTTTAAATACAATAACAGTAAAATAAAATATAAAATAACGTTCCATCTTACTGAAAAAGTCAAAAAACTACGAACATTGTAATTTTTCTTCCTCCGTGCAATAGATGGGTTACAAACCAAGAGGGTTTCAAATCCTTTTTCATATATACATAACACGCATGTGCATGCATATATACTTCCATCCGCGCGCACTAACTACATACCAACGCACGCGCACGGCCGCCCACGGACACATAGGGCAAGGATTGGTCACACCTCGTTTCTGCTACACCTCGAATCTCCCGGTTTATTATCTAACTCGGAACATGTGATTGAAATCAGGCGGAATTCTAATTAAATAATAGATCGTTCTATTATCTAATTTGGAACCTATGGGTGAAATCAGACGGGATTCTAATTAAATAATAAATCATTCTATTTTCTAATTCGGAAAATGCGGTTGAAATCAAGATGGATTCAAGGTGTATCAAAAACCAAAGGTGTAGCGAAAAATGAGATGTAGCTAATACTTGCCCCCACACACTGATGTATATGATTAGTTACAATTCTTATTCATGATTTATTTTTTGCTAGCCACAACTTTGAGAACATTACAGCTTTTGCAAAACTAGCAAGTTTTTAATAGTATTGGGAATCAAAGTGCTCTATTGTGTGCTAGTTAAATGTCTTAACTAAATGAAGGTGTTGCTCTAAATAGTAGTAGTAATACTACTTTTTTTTCTTATTATTTTTGGGAATCAAACCATGTATGTTTGAAATCAGCAAATGTTAACTTGATATTTAGCAAGATAGCTAATTTGGAATGGTAAATATGATCAACTTTAAAGTGAAAAGATCATCGTAAGTAAAGAAAATGATCTGGATTGAAATCTCGAATTGGGATCTCAACAGAAAACTCACCCAAAATTTCCATATCTCAACCGAAATAAGGTTTGAAAGAGATTCCATTGAAACTTATTGCTTCGTAAATGCGGAAACAAATTTCCAACCAAATTTTCAACCGAGTTGAACAAGATTTGAAACATTGGTATAAACGTTATAAGATTGTGTGATAAATTTTATTTCCCCCTTTCAAAAATATGAAGTACATATAGCCGTTTGGGACACATATCAAGGTATAAGTATATCTTTAACAATAGTTGTAATGCCTTTGTTATCACACTTTTTTTGTGTCAGGGCGAACTACCAAAAATGCCCCTAATACCAAATCTTAATATCATTTGAAAATAAGATCTAATAATTAAATTTCTTTTACAAATTCAAAACGTCAGTCTACAAATGTTATTTAATCTTAATATATTAATCTTAATATCACCTAAAAATAGGATCTAACAAATAATATTCTTTTACAAATTTAAAACATCCATCTAAAAATTCTATCAAATTTTAAGATCACTTAAAAACAGGATCTAACAAATAAATTATTAATTAATAATATAAATAAAAATTCAAACTTAAAAAAAAATAGATGTTGCAACTTAGAAATAAAATTCAAACTAACAAAAATGATTTCAACGCAAAAATATGGTTAAATATTTATATAAATCATTTTCTTTTGACTGTGCTAAACATATATAATTTGTAGAAAAACAATCACGCGCGTAGCGCGTGCCGTAACGCTCGTTTTTAATAATAGTTGTAATATCTTTGGTATCACACTTTTTCGATGCAAACGTAAACTACTGAAATTACCCCTCTACATATATTATAAAATCTACATCACCTAAAAATAGGATCTAATAAACTTCATTTACCAATCCAAAATGTTCTTTTATAAATATGACTAAATCTCACTATCACTTAAAAATAGAATCAAATAAATAAACTTTCTTTACCAATTCAAAATCAACATCTACAAGAATTACCAAATCATAATATCACTTAAAAAATAGATCTCACAAATAATTTTTTTTTACATATTCAATCTTTATTAATTAATGATAGAGATAAAAATTAAAACTAACAGAAAATTAGATATTGAAACATTGAATAAAAATTCAGACTAACTACACATGATTTCATCACAAAAATATGACTAAATTGTTGAATAAATTAGTCATCTTAAATGTGTTCACATATAGCTTGTGAAAAAATAATTCACATACGAAAAGCATGTCGTAACACTTGTCTTTAATAATAGTTGTAATCCATTCGATATCACTTTTTTGCTGTCAGCGTGAACTATCAAAAATGTCTCTGTATAGATATTGTCAAATCCCTTAAAATTAGGATCTAACAAATAAACTTTACAAATTCAAAATATCCCTCTACAAATATTAAAAAATTAATATCGCTTAAAAATAGGATCTAATAAAGAAAATTACAAATTCAATATGTCCCTCTACAAATCTATTAAATAATAGTAAAGCGGAAGAATTTAAAGCTCTGTTATTAATTGTAGGAGATTTCTCTGCTCTCCTTAATTCTCTCTTTAGATATTTTACTGTTAAACTTTTAATTTATCATTTTTATTCTAATAAATTCTAATGCCAAATTATAATCAAATACATACTTTTAAAATTTTATATAATTATTCACATATGTCTTCTTAATTCTCTTCTGATATTTTACATTTAAGTACATACATTTAAATTAATTACATAATTCAAAATTTAAACAATTTAATAAACTCAGCTAATGAATATTCGATACGTCATGTAAATCATAAGATATGAACAATTTCAATAGTATACCATACTAGCATCAACAAATCGATAAAACAAAATTTTCATTTGCATAAAATGATATGTAAATCACATAGCATAAATTATATACATCAACAATAATAACTAATTTGTTTTATAATTGATTTATATCAATGAAGTTATCATGTATTAAAGTGAAAAATTATATTTTTAGCTTTAAACACCTATATTTTAAATTTCCATGATTACTTAAACCATTCTCAATTCTCTCCTAAAATTTAGTACTCATATCCATGTGTTTGACTAATTATGTGATATTTATCTTAAATCATTCAAATAAAATCAATTAACTAATTTTTATTAATTCATCTAATAAATCTTAAGTTGTACCGATTAAGTGTGTATACAACTTTCATATATCTATAAGCAAAGATAAAATTATTATTTTCATTCGTATATAAAGATATATGAATCGCATAACGTAAAATGTAAACATGAACAATAATATATATTTTAATTTATAATTCATTTATCTCAAAAAATATCATACATTGCATTACAAAATTTCATTTTTACAACGTTTGAAGGATAAATTTATATTTCACAACATGGGTGTGGAAGCAAGGATTACTCTAATAAAAATTAGGTTACGGAGACATTCACATTTTCAACGTGATATTAAAACTTACCCAACGCATAACTCAAATTAGCGCTACAGAATTATTATTAATATTTTTTTGCAAATATTAAAGTTGCAAACATGACACTCCTGCAACAATGTGAAATTTATGATTAACTACAAAGTTAAAAAAAGTTTACTAATAGAAATCTCAGATGATAAATAAAATTTCATGTGCATATAAGTTGACTGTAAGATGTTTTTCTCAACTACAATTACATACAAAGCTCTTCTCATTTTTTCCCTGCTTTCTAACATGAAGCTCCATATATATAATTAGTTAAGTTGATAATTGATTTAAAATATTTAAATAAATTTAATTCTGTAACATTCATTATTTGCTTATAAATTCTTAAATATATATATATATATATATATATATATATATATATATATATAATATTCATATTAAGAAAAATGAAAAAATCATTTTTTCTTCTTCCATATATATGAAAAATACGCGTATCACATAACATCAACTACTCGCATATATAGTAGCAAACTATACACACACACACACACATATGCATGTATATTGTGTTTGCTAT
Source organism: Allium cepa (assembly GCA_030765085.1). NCBI lineage: Eukaryota > Viridiplantae > Streptophyta > Magnoliopsida > Asparagales > Amaryllidaceae > Allium > Allium cepa. Next base: position 288,588,653 of record CM060944.1, on the reverse strand, counting down.
TACCGAGTTAGGATAATAATTGCGATATGAATATGTGGTTAGCGACCATCTACCTTACATCTGAGCGTTGCATGTCATTTTAAATTATAAATTCTTTTATTTCAATAAATTTATCATACACTACTTGAAAAAAGTTCAATTTTCAACAATAATTAATTTTAGAGATTATTATTTAACAACACTATCGTGTGCAACGCACGGGTTACACACTAGTATTATTAGATTTTAATCACTTTAAATTATGATCTAACAAATAAATTTCCTTACAATTCGTTTTTTGTTAATTAGTGATAGAAAAAAATTTCAAACAACCAAAAATAATAGATATTGGAACTTAGAAATAAAAATTCAAACAAACTACACATAATTTCAATGTCAAATATGATTAAATATTTATGCTCTATTTTTTGAATGTGTTGACACATATACGGTTTGAAGAAAAATAACTCACGAGCGATGCGCGTGCCATAATGCTCGGAAAAAAACTCATTATATTTATCGTTCATTTTCCTAAACCTTATTTAACATAAAAATTAGATCTAAAAGAACCAAGATTGATTTTTCTTCAATTTCCTCTTTTTACATTCATTTTATTTGTTCACTGATTCCAAACATGCGTATTCAACTAATATGATATCGTTGCAATCTTCTAAATTTTATTTTGACTTTATTTACTTTTTTAAAAAATGATAATCTTGATTTTCTTGTTTGTGATTTTAAAAAAAACCAATTAGTCACTTGAACCACAAAAGAAATGTAATTTTAGAAGAATCAATTTGAAAATATTAGTCTATTTATTGGAGGAGAGTTCTTACACTTAATACCGCTTGTACATAAGAATATAGTTTAATAGGCATGGCATACCTCATAAATAAAGAGAATAAATCAGTCTTGAAAGTTGCCTCTAATCAAAATAGTGAGATCGCAATTACATCTCCAAGGATCGACTGCGGGTGTTAAAAAATAAAAATAAAAGAGTAATGTATACAAATTATGAAAAGGGGCATTTAAATTTATACTCAATTTTTGAAGAAAATTATAACATTAATTTAGAGCCTAATCCTATTATAAATTTAGTAAATATGTCTGACTAAGAAAACGGTCCCAAGACCTCTACCAACGATACCAAGTATCTTACCATTGGATCAACTGTATATATTTACATATCTAGGTGACCACACGTCTTCTTTAAATTTCATTCTGATTTTTTTATATAACAAATTAGAACCTTTTTATCTGCACATATTCGTTCCAATTCAAACCCTTGTGATATGTATATTCTACTATATCCATTATCAATTATATGTATATACGTATAAAATCTAACATCTATTATATATTGTATGATAGCACAATTTAGTATCTTGTAACTTCTAAAATTGCCATAAACATTTATAATATATATATATATATATATATATATATATATATAAATAAATAAATCAATTATATGTATATAGATACAAAATCTAACATCTATTATATATAGTATAACAGCACAATTTAGTATCTTGTAACTTCTAAAATTGCCTTAAACTTTTATAATATATATAATCAATTATATGTATATACATACAAAATCTAACGTCTATTATATGTAGTATAACAACACAATTTAGTATTTTGTAACTTCTGAAATTGCCTTTAACATTTATAACACACACATGTTATAATGGATCGATTTGTGGTTCAAATATTCATAGTTTTTTAAGAAAAATCTTTCCAAACTATTTTTAACATGCAAGGAAATTTTACAATATATTTTCTATAAAATACTCTACGCACAATTATGTACTCGTATAACATACTGCAAAAGAAATTGCTATTAATATTTTCAAAGGCATGCCACATGCTTAAAGTTGTTACTTTTTTGTATTATCAAAACAACATAAATGAGTTTTTGAAAATGTCCAATGAAAGGTTTTCGAAAATTGAACAAAGGTTTAAAAAATTACCTAGAACCAAAATGAAAAAATAGAAGAATTGTAGCAATATGATATCATTCAAACACATTCATTTAGTCAACAGATATTTATCAAATTTCTTGACAAACAAAATAATTGAAATCGAAATCTATCTTGGATTACTGAAAGTTGACCTGAAAAGAAAAAAAAATCGATATTGGATTTCTAAAATTGATCTTGTACAACACTTGTGTTGCACAGGGCATACTTTTGAAAAATATTAGTAGTGGTGTCATACTGTCTTTTTTAATATGTCATACACGTCAAAGTTGGATGTTGTGCTTGTTAAGCGAAGCCGTAAGCCTCGGAACGTTGAGACATAAGTTTATCGAGTAAAACACATGACCTATCAAAGAGTAAATTATTTATACAACTTTTTATTAAACAATAAACACAAATTATTTACAATTTTTACAAACAATAAGCATTCATTCTTAGTTAAAAATAAACATAAAATTTATTCATACAACTGAGCAAGTCAGCAAAATTCAAATTAGCAATTTAGCCGCACGTAACTTGGCAGCAATAGCACATTAATCAATAACCAGCCATATCGAGTTATGTGATTTATTCTTCTTCTTCTTTTTTCCCTTCCTTTCGGGATCCTTTTCTTTTATATACAAAAAAAAGAGTTCACTTGATATAAAATATCAGTTTCAACTTAGAAATAGATTTTAAAGCGATTACTCATGTCGAGTTCAAAGTTAAATAGTTCGCAAATTTTTTAAAAAAATTGTGTTTCTATTTTCTTGTGCTTGTTCTTTTTTTATTTACTATGAAACAAATAGAATTTTGTAACATTTATTTATTAGACCTAGTTTTATTGCAATTAGAAGTAATGTTCTATCTTAAGGAGCAAGCCTCGAGCAGCTTGAGGTGTGCAAAGCGTAAGTTCCACACATCTAAGGCTGATGAAGCGTAAGATTTGGAGGCAGAATCCTTTTCTGGCCAAGTCTTTAGGCGCTTTACACTCCCTTACCTTCAGGTGTTCATTTAGATGAGTTTTAAAACACCGATACGCATACAGTACTGTGCATAAGGTATACTATAGCAAATATATTAGGAATTTTCAGTTTATGTTGAAAATAGTGGAGATATTAATTATATAGAGCATAAAGAGGTTACTTTGTTGTATTATGTAGACCACAAAAATGAGATTACGAAAATGTGTTTGCTGTATTATGAAAACAACAAATGTGAGATTATGTCTAATGAAAAAATTTTGAAAACTAAAACAAAGATTAAAAAAATTATCTAGAACAAAAATGAAAAATAGAAGAACTGAAGCAATATCAAATCATTAAGCATATTCGTTCAAATTAACAAATATCAGTCGAATTACATAACAAGCAAAGTAATTGAAATTGGAAATCCACCGAGGGTTTCTACAAATTGATCTTGGATTTCTGAAGAAAAAAAGAAGTGAAATCCAATGCTCGAGGATCCCGCACGATAGCGGACTCTGAAGAGGTCGATAATTTACACAGCATTTCCCTCGCTCTGCAAGAAGGTTGTTTTCAGACTCGAATCTGAACGCTCAAATCACCATACGGGTTACCTAACCATGCAGGTGATCTTGGATTTCTAAAATCGTTCAAAAATATGAAGAAGTAAAATCGATATTGGATTTCTGAAATTTATTGTTCATGTTAAATGAGAAAGGGAGAGCGAGAATAAACTATAAATGCAAAGGATTTGTCATACCTTTATCTTGGCATGTATTCCAAATAGACATGCCTACTTTGTTGTTCCAAATCTTTTTTCCTTCTTATTATTAATGAAAAACACTTATATACTAAATAATAAATATAAAGAACCAATTTGCATCGTGTGTGCAACTGTATGGATAATAATATAATCTACAAGATTGTATGAGAAATTATTGAATATTCATTTGAAAGTATAATGACATAACATGAATAACGAAAACATTTCCAGTAAAAAGGTAAGTATACATATACATATAAGCACGCACGCGCGCACGCGCACACACGCGGATACAAGTACAAGTAATGGACAACCCTTTAGGTTTATTTTTTGTTCTCTCTTTTTCTCGTAGAGAAAAGATTAGGTTTGAATGAGCCGATGTCAATTATCCTTCAACCTTCTTTTTCCTGAGTTTGATTTAATTTGATTGAAATTCATATGGCATTTTTCAATTTTTGATATTGTTGTAATTCTTCTATTTTTCATTTGGATTCTACATTAACATGTTTATTTAATTAATTAATTTTTTTCCATAAATCTTCGATCAAATAATTTGATAATGTCAATTTCATTATTTTTTGTAATAAATCAAATTGTGTCGGTGAACCACATACTACTTTTTTTAATCTTAGAACCTATTTTATTGTTATTATTTTTATCAAAACCTTTAATTTATCATATCTTTTCCATTTTATTAGATCTACCTATATTATATAATTATAATAATAAACATAACAAAAATCGATCAATTATATATGTCTGTCGTATAATACAATTTCAGAAAATATATAACTAGAACGAGCTTGTACACAAGATATTTCTTTCTAAATATTCATTTATTTGATATTTCCTTCTCAATTTATTTTTTGACAGTTCCATGTCTAACCACAGAGGTAAAAAATACTAATCTTTTGAGTTGTACCTTGTACAGCACATTGGTTATATAATAGAATTATTAATGATATACAATCACAAAGATGCAAATCTATTGGTACCAAGCATAACATTCTAGCCTTGTTAAATTACGATGTGCGCCATAAAATAACCATACCACATCAATTATTAGTTAATTTGTGTAAATATTACCATACTTGAAAATTGTTATACTGCATATGAATGTGCATGCAAAGTCGATCAAAATAGCATTCCTATTTTTATTTTTATACCAGTAAAGTTTATATAAACTAACAACCATCAAATCAATAAAGTAATTGGTCATTTGTGTACACGTATATAAATTAAAATTAGCTTACAGACAAATGTAAAATGATATTACCAATAAAATTCATTAAACTACCATTGAAACTGTTCTATAAAATTAATGCTTGTTATTGACAGTTTTGCATCTGATTAAAGAAAACAAGGTAACTGCTTTTCAATATAACGAGAAAATAAAGTAAAAAACAAAATTTCATAGGTAGTCGAAATAATAAAAATTCCACCCTATTTGTGCAGCATGCCATTTTCAAAACCCACGAGGTACAACTTTTTTGGTGCAGATTCTCATGTGTGTCATGTCATGTATGGAAATGACACTTATGTTGTGCCATTCGACGCTTTTGTTGTGCCATTCACAACAATGGATCCGACACTAGTACGATGAATATCAATAATATAACTGGTATTTAAGATACAGCTTATCATCTTCACATTTTCAACATTAACAAATTTTCAAGTCAAAATGCTGTTAACTTAAGTAATAAAGACATGATTTTTTGTTTTGGATAAACCCTTCCTTCGACTTATAGTCTTGATTTTTCAATTTTTTGTCCTCCTCGTTGCTTTTTTCCCCTTCACATAGCTTTTTTTTATATTTATTATTTACATGTATATCTTTTGTGAAAAGATTATTATTTCAAAACTCAACTGATCTAATTTTTTCTACAATAGAAAAGTTAGTAAAGTTACTCGATGTTGTTCATCCAGAACAATTTTTGGCATAATTATATTAACAAAGTTAATCAAAGCATTCTAGAGTAAAATCCCTAAAATATGCAGTCCAAGCATAAAAATCCATGTGTGCCGAAGTGAGGCATTTTTATTGTGATAAACTTAACATATTCAGTAGAAATTAAGTTTAAAGAGAACTACCAAATTTATATATGAACAATTGTACATCGATTTTTTATACAGGTTTACATTCTGTAACGTGATCTAAAATTCATCATATGTAGCTTTTGATTAACCAGCCAAGCTTTAATACAAATTTAGAGCTCATCCACTATAATGATAAGAGTTAAGATTACTATAAGTTACAGCTCCAACCAATATTTGTATATATTTGAATAAGAACATCATATGCATAGCCACAATTTACAAAGGGAATAACATAAAACAAAATTAAATATACTAGTAATTGTTATTTAGGCGAAATACAGGATACTCACCAACATCTAAAGCAAAACATAAGGAATATTAAAATGTTAATGATGGATGGCAAAAGTTAAGGAATATCTCAGTCATTCGTCAATGATAAACATATACAAAGGGTTTAATGCTAGAGTTCCTAATAACATCATGGAAAATTATTTGTATATAGGATGTGTGGTTGGTAAGTGAAATATGAAGGAATGGTAAATTCTTTAGGTAAAACAATGTTGTTAACTCCACTTTTTCAGCAAGGCCGTGATATCAAAAATCGACCGAGAAACCAATGATAGTTCGTCTCGAAGAATAGTCAACTCAGCATCCCAATAAAGCAAGTTCTGTTGAATGACTTTTCAGATAAGATCCCCTACGGAGGGGGGGTCCGGGGGGGTGCCAACCCCCCAAGGTGAGGGTGCGGGGGCAACGCCACCGCTACGGTGATCGACCTGCCCGGTCAGGTCGCAGGGGTCCATGGGGCAGCGCCCCCGGCGGGGTGCGGGGCAGCGTCCCGTCCAAAACGGTATACGACTTAGAGAATGGAGCGACCTATCTTCTACTCGAAGTCAACGACCTAACTGATGAAGCGGGTTAACGAGCTAACAAGTGGCACGACTTACCGACTTAACAAGGTTGCCGACTTAACAAGGTTGCCGACTCAATAAGCTTAACGACTCAGCGACTTAAAAGGATGCCGACCTAACAGCTTGCCGACTTAACTGCCTTAAGAAAATAGACCGACTCAACTGTCAACTGCCTGGAAGAGTTACCAACTCAATACCTTAAGGTAGTTACCGACTCAAGCCATTGCCGACTTACGACTTATGCTAGGTCGCTCACGACCTAAGCACAAAAGCAAATCCGATGTTGTGTTACTTAAACCGGTGCCTGTTAACTCGTTCGCGACTCAGGACTTGTACTCAGTAGACACAGCATCCCAGTTAAGCTTTATCTCGGAAACGCAACTTACGACTTATCCCTAAGTCGCTACCGGCCTATAACCTGACTTAGGTCGGTAACGACCTATCAGTTAGTACTAAAGGATATAAGCGAGCCAGCTAAGTCATAACTCCGGATGCCTTAACTCGCCAACAACCCACGACTTATCCTAAGTCGGCCACGACTTACCTTAAGTCGGTCACAACCTAAGACCTGCTCAGAAAACCCCTATAAATAAGCGTGAGCTCCAACATTTGGGGGATCTTCTTCTGATTCTGGGAGGACGCCATTACTCTGCTGCATTCTCAACTCAAACAACACTTCAAGCATTTCTAACATCAAGGACGCTACAACGAACTTCAAAAGAGAATCAACATCATTCAACATGAATTCGAGAGATTATACTTCTTTGAAGTTTGAGCTACTAATCCAAAGTGTATTCTAATTGAAGAAAGTTGTAAAGGGTTGTAATCAAATGAGCAGTAAAGAAGATTGAAGTGGACGTAGGCTCGATCTTAAGCCGAACCACTATAAAAATTGCGTCTTTTACTGTTTTTCTGTGATTTTACTGCTTATCTCTGATTCCCGTATTAACGGGTGGTGATTTCATTCAATCTCTATTTGCATCGGGGTGTTAGCGTCTGATTTTCACGTTAACAAATGTAATCAATGCTTATAGTATTTGGTAACAAATTATGAAAAAAGGAGATCATGCCACAATCATAGATAAACTGACTTTGTGCTTCTCTGTACTACTGGATGGCCTATCAGAAATAAAATTCCTACTTAGACTATTGGATGTCCTTTCAGAAATAAACTGACTTTGTGTTTCTCTGTAATATGACTCATAAGCAAGTTAAAGGGCCAAAATAATCTCTTTCTAAGTAACAAAAGTCGTTTCCTTTCTTCACTAACAGAAGGTGATTTGTTTACACAAAGATAGACAACACTTTACACATGGTAACACAAACATATGAACAACCCACAATTTATTGGAACAAAATAAATATCACACAACACCCAAACAGACTTATAATTCTTCTAAAAACCAAAGATCATATAACATATCACACCTTGAAAAAAACAGTAACAAAGTAAAGTGAGGATCTCATACAAATATATACCATCAATCCTCCTCCTGCTTTGCCTGCACTTGAGATTGCCGCTTACAATTACTACTGATGCTGCTATCGTAATCCACAACTTCAGAATCAGTAACAGATCTGGAGTGCTGAACAATAGATCTCCCAATCGAATTGATCCAGTCCTCCTTCTCCTTTTCCGAATCAGCGATAAAATACATCGTCTCGTTGCTAAAAGAAAGCTCGAAAGCAAACTGGCGATTGAGGACATCCTCCGCGCCTTTCACCGTGAGACACGTGGCGACGGGGATAACACCACGTGGAACGGAGGCGCGTGTGATCGTGGACTCTTTGAACCAAAAGAGCTTTCCTTGTTTGAGAACGAACCACCTGCGCCGCCATGTTTTTATATACTCACCTTGTTTGTTCAGCCACCCGCTCCGTTCTGGACTCAACCAGAATTCGACGCCGCCGCTTAGTTCGGTCGGTGATTTCGAACCCATTGCCGCACGCCATAGGCTCGCCGCCATAGATCTGATGTAATCGGATATGATTGGAATTTGATAAGTTGTGCTATTCACTAATTTCGTTTATTTTTAGGGCATGGTCAATCATATAGACGATACTATTCCACTTGATGCTCCATTTTATTTTGGCAAATTATAACCAAAAATCACTTATACACGCCGTTATCTATTAAATAATAGTAAAGCAAAAGAATTTAAAGCTCTCTTATTAATTCTAGCTATTTCCCCCTCTCTTCTTAATTCTCTCCAGATATTTTATTTTTTCCATCTCATAATTTATTGTTATTATCCTAATTACAATGTTTTTATTGGTTCTCTTTTCTACTATTAAAATTTAATACTAAGTTTTATAATTATTTACATATTTCTTGCAAGTTTTTTTGTTATTTTTACATTTAAGCCCATATATATGTTAAATTTAGTTAAATGGTCTTAAATTTAAGCTTTGTAAATAAACAATTAACGAATATTCATTGGTTGATCTAATGAATTTTGAAAAATAACAATTCAATATGCGTACTGCATTCACATTGACAAAAATAATAAAACTAATTTTTTATTCAAGTCCATATAGTTTTAATTTTTCACAACTATATACAAATTATACAATGTTCTACTAATATTCCCTCCTATCAATTTGCATTTAAATGCCAACATTCAATAATTTTTACAATTATTTACGGATCTCTCCTAAATTTTCTTATATTATTTTACATCCAACTCCACATTTTGAATTTATTAATCGATCTTGAATTTAAACTTTTTAACTGAATCCAATTAACAAACATTTCTTAATTGATTTAATAAATCATAAAAAATGATAATTCAATGTGTATGCCGCATTTGTACTGATATAAATGGTAAAACTATTTTTTCACTCAAGTCCGTATAATCTAATATTTTCATAATTATATACAAAATTATCTTTAATACTTTTACATTTTTCTACATTTAAGTTCATAAATTTCTTTCTTTCTAAAATTAGTTATTTAATACAAAGAAATGTATACATAATTTTTTCTTTCTAAAGTTGTTTCATTACAGACAAATATATACAAAAAAATTCTTTCCAAATTGATACATCATTACAAACATATATAATGTTTTTTCTTCCTAAAATTGGTAAATCAAATGGACTCTTTATCATCATTAAATTATATTTTATGAAGAATAACATTACAATTAATGATAATTGATGAATGTTTGTATTTTGTATTATTGAAGAAAGAATAAATATTTCCAATTAGTATGTTTTTGTACAAAAAGTTACAGCTTGATTATTTATATCGTAATATGAATTGATCAATGGGAAAAATTATACCATATTTTGATTAGAAATATTTTTCTTTCATATTTTATTACTATTTTTACATAAATGTTAAATATTTTTTGAAAAATTTTACTATAAAATAAAAATAGTAAGACTTGAAACAATGTGATTTGTAACGTTTTAGATCTTATTTTCACTTAATGTTTCTTTTAATGGTTAAATAAATGTTTTTATAAATATGCGCTGTAGGAACTTTAAATGCATGCAAATATATTGAATCTTTGGTATTACACTTCTATTTTTAGGTAATAGTTGACATTCTCTCAAACAATGTTTGATATTTAATGTATACATCATTTATCTTTTAGCCAAGTGTATCAAAAGCTAAATGTCAAATTCAGAATATATGTATATGAATATTTATTTATGAAATTTTATAAAAATATTAATTTTAAAATTTATGAAGAATACTTATTTTCATTTATTTGATTAATAAATAATGAATCCTAAAAAAATAATAAATTAATATATAACTCATTTTTATCAACAAACATGATAATTTAATTTTCATTCAAATATAAAAATATATGAATCTCATAAAAAATACACATTTATAATATTGTAATTTCATTTTATAATTCATTTATCTTAACAAATTCATGAGATGTTGCATAATAAATTATATTCTTTAAAAATGGTTAAAATATTATTTTTCTACAACATACCGTGTGCAACGCACGGGTAACACACTAGTTTTATTTGAAAAATAGATGAATAAGTTGCATTTTTCTTAATTGCAGTATTAGTAATTTTCTTATAAGCCATCTAACTAAAACATTAAAACTAATAATATTTAGTCAAATTTATACAACATGTAAATAGGCACAAGAAAGAAGTTAGAAGACAACTTCCACAACTAATCACTCTAAGTCAAAAGTGTTTAAATTTTTTTCTTCTAAAATTAAAGCTAAATTTGATGAAATTAAGAATTTTCAAAAAAAAATTGAAGAATTTACAATATTGCCAAAAAAAATGAAGTTTATTTTGCTGGATTTCAACTAAATTCATAGCTAGAATTCCTATTTTTGCATAAATGAGTTCTAACGTCTAAAGAAAGAGGATGACGAAGATGTAAACAAGGATAGTTTTGTAAAAGTTATGATGTATGTAAAGCATTTTGTGATGTATGCTAATTCATTATTTTTTCTAGTGTATATTAAGAGATTATAGCGTATAAATTAAACTAGTGCAAACTCGTGCTACATATATGGGGTTCACCGTATAATATATTCAATAATGCATTTTTAGAATTTTTAGTTAAATAAACTAAAAACGCATGTTTGTGGATTGCAACTTTTTAGATTCTCCTTTCATGAATATTACTAATAAACATTTGTTGGTATATCTACATAATATATCGAAGAATATAAAGTACAATTATATTTTAGAGCATAATGGTTTTATATAGCAAACAACAATGTCAACTTCAAGTGATTCCTAACTTGTAAGCACTATATATGTAACGACCCGTATTTTTGATAATTACAAATATTAAATTTAAAAGATTTTTGGAATTTAATATTGTGAGAAATTAAAATTTATGATTTATAAATGAAAAAAATTGATTATAATATAATTTAATAATATTAACTGAATGTAACTGACAACTGTTTTAATGCAATTTCAATAAATTGCAATAATAAAGGTAAATAAAGAACAAATTAAATGTTGTATTAATGGTGTAATTATATGTCATTTAATTAGAATTGGTTTAATATAGAATATGAAATCAGTTAGGTGGTAAATAATTTATTAAAATGTATGTGCAAACAATAAATGTATAAATGTGTTGAATTATTAAGATGTAACGATTAATTCTGAAATGGGTTTAAATTACTATGTTGTAACAATTGATTCATTCTCACCTTATTATTTAATCCGTTGAAATTAATTTGAAAACCAATAAAATTTAATGTAATTATATATTATTTAATAGAAGAAAAGACGTTAGTTGTGGAGTAATGAGTGTAATAAAAGGAAACTTAACTTCATAAGGTATTTGTTGGAATTTAAATTATAATAAACTAGGATTTTATTAAAGTTGTAATTAAACATTAAAATTAATTTAATATTTAACTAGTAGATTTAACATGAAAAAATTATTTTAAAGACTATTAATTTCTATATAATCAATAATAATGAAAATTGTTAACCTTTAAATATGAATTTAAAAGTGGTTAAATTGATTTTAAAATAATAATTCATTTAATTAAGGTGTAAAATTAGTCCTTTGGGCACTGTCTCGGATTTTGATGAAACCAGTTTCATCAGATCCGTGATAGTGATTTATTATAGGATTTCAAGTTTTGTAGCGATCAGAATTATCGTTTGATCGTGCGAGCTCGAAACGCGTAAAAATCAATTAGAGGAATTTAAATAAATATAATTTAATTTTAAAAGCTACATTCTATATACATTAGAATTAGAGTTTGAAATTAGTTTCATTGAGTTTAAAAATATTGAAAACCTATATTTCAATATATTGGATAACAAATCCTCCTCGTCCTAACGACTCCAACCACCAGAGATCACCAGCCTCCGACCACAGCTCCACCGAAGCCTGACGCTTCCATCCCCCAACCTCCGATCAAGCTCGATGCTCCAGTGATGTCGCGGCAATCAAGTTTCCAGCCTCGACCGAAACTATGCCCAAAACCTCATTTCTACGCCTCGCCACCGCCACGGTAGCTAATAAGACCATCAACCATTTTTCTCGAGCTTCACCTTCATCGAGCCTTCTGCTGACCAAATCCCAACCACCATTAATGCTTGCTTTGCCAGAATTTGATGAAACTAACTATTTCGTTCATCTTTCGATTTCTCACTCGATAGCTAACTAAAAATATTGAATTTTATTTTAAAAATCATGGTTTTCCAAGTCGAACCTGATAACGTAGGCGAATCAATAATTTATGAGATTCGATTTTAACATGTATTTGAAGTTTTTCACTATATATTTAAATTTCCAGATAAACTCAAAACTAATTCTTCTCAAAAATATTTTTTAGACCTAGATCTTGATGATACAAACAAGTTTCGTTTAGATCTTGAAGCCTAAAATGAATTAGAGGAAGAGTTTTTGATTTTTGAACAGGTTTTTGAAAAACCTGTAGGCAAAGCAGAGACAACTTTGTCTGATTTCCAGTCATGCACACCCATATACATATATGTCCTCCGTTAATGCATTTCGGAGATATGGCGCTCTCTTTGTTGTAGACTTAAGAGAAGAGAAAGTAGGCGTCAGCTTATATTTACACAACATGCAAGCATATTTAACAACTCAAACAATATTTTCATAACATGTTCAAGCATCAACCACAAACATCAAGATATGGAGGCAGATTCAATGAGTTTGCTCACCTGGAACTTGAAAGCAGAGAAAGGCAGAGCCTTGAAAATGAATTCTGGAAACTTTGATTGACCCTGGCTTGCTTGATTTTGAAATGATCTATTGTTTAACTGAGTTGAATCTGTTTGGATTTGAACTGCGTGAAGTTTTTTTTTGAAAACAGTTTTGCTGTTTGATTTTGTTTGCGATGCTTCATATTTATAGTTGTTTGTTTTGAATTTATTTTCAGGTTTTTGTATTTGGGTTTCTTTAGTTTTGAACCAAATGAGAGAAGGAGTTTATGACATATATAACTTTGATTTTCCTTTGTTATCAATTTCAAATATAAAAAGAAAAATAAAACCAAACATGGGACTTGGATTTGTGCATGTTAATTTTCACTTACAAATGTTAAATTCCGTGTTTAAAATTCCAACACTTGTTAAGTTTCATATTGAGATCATTACACTTGTTTTAATCTCTTGTTATAACGTTACACATGTTTAATTAATGTTTAAATATGTTTTTATATTATTTTATCTTTGTTATATATATATATATATTATATTTTTCAATTCATCTTTACATATATACATATTATGTTTTCAATATTTCCTATTTTATATTAACATATGTTAAAATTCAATTTTATGTGTATATATATATTCTTATGCTTTTAATATTTATTTATATTTACAAACCAAATTTATATCTCATATAAATTTTAAAGAAAATGATTTTAAAACTAACTATACCTTAATAAATAGGTATATGTATATATATATATATATATCCATATTATTAGAATTTAATCCCTAAATAGTTTATTTGAAAATTTATTATTCAAAACATAACTTCCAAATATATACTACACACACACACACACACACACACACACACACATATATATATTATAATTAGAAAATAAATCTCTATTATTTTATAAAGTTTTTAAATCCAATTTATTTTTATAAGATATTTATTTTTTAATTTCAAATTCAAATTTCAAATTACAATATATTTATATAAATAAATAGGCACATATCTTATTTAATTTGAAAAATATCAAATTAATTCACAATTAAATTTAAAATTTTATTTTAATTACCAATTTAAATTTGACTTAAAACCGGGATCACTACCATTTCAATGATAAAATAATCAATTACAAATAAACACAACTCATCAAATTTAATCAAAACAATGTACTTCATCCGTTAAAAACATATTTGTAACATCAACTTCAACACTTTAAACAATATTTGATTCACCGTCTTTTAGCATTGGTCGATCTTCAAACACCATAGCATTACCAATGTCCGTCATATTTTGTACTTGTGGTGCACTGCCAACATCCATCCCCTACTAGACAATTATTTTTGATAATGTAAATAGTTTATAAGAAAAAAAATGCAACATTTAAGAACAAGTAGCTTTTGAGAATACTTATATCTAAATTGTCAATAAAAACATCATCAATTTTGACATCTTCAACCATATATTTGCTTACAAAATCGTTCACTAACCCCAAAAAAATGTATTGAAAATTTTAGCATGACTAAAAAAACAACGATCAAAGAATCACATCCAAACAAAATACCTCATTTTCCTCGTTGACGTCGTGATCAACCATCAAAGGATTTGAATTCTCTCTCTTATTGTCCTTCATAGAACTATTGTTCTTCATCACCTAACCCCTTTCTATTTTAATTTGGGAATTTCGAAATTAGGGTTTTTAAAATGGGAGAAATTGAAAAAGACGAATGGCCGTATGATTTAACGTTGGAAGAAAACGCACGCAGAAGAAAGAGTGTTTGGTGATTAAAAGCCGAGTGAAGAATTGTAATATGGTGTTAATAGGGGTGTTAATTTTATACGAGTGTTTGTCGTTCGGCTATGTTCGAAGTTGGAGCACGTTCGTCCGTTTCTCATTTAGGACACGAATTAGGACAAGAAAATTTGTATGATATTTTGTCCGTACGAATTGTTCGAGAAATTTTCTACTCTCCGTCCATCGTCTGTCCGTTGTTCGGCTCGTACGAAGAGTGTTCAATCCAAAGCCTTTTTCAATCCGTGTCCGTCTGAAATTCTTGTAGGACAGAACAAGAACGCCCCTTTGTTCAGTCCGGTCCGTCCAATTTATGCACCTTGGCTTTAAGATGGTACTAGGAATAAGGTTAAATTAATTAGAATTATTTTAATTCTGGTCAGAAGCTGGCAGCACAAAATATTTATGTGAAAAAAAAAAAGATCTTGATCTTCCTCTACAACCTGACTGCTGAAATCAATCTTCAATAAAGCCCCAATAAACCCTAAACTAAGCAATGGCGAGCTCCTTCTCCTTTGGCACAGGAGCTTCCTCAAACCTATTTTCATCCTCTTCATCATCGCAATCTCAAAGCGGAGGAGGCGCCTTATTCTCTTCCCAACCCTACTCGTCCTCATCCCCTTTCTCTTCCACTTTTGCCTCGTCACCGTCTCCTTTCAGTTCATCCACTTCCACCACCTCCGCATCCTCTTTTGGATCCGCTCCCAAACCCGCTTTATCTTTAGGCGCTTCCACATTTTCTTTTTCCTCCACCTCTGCCGCCACCAATCTCTTTTCTACCTCGTCAGCTCCTGCTGCTGCTGCTGCTTCAAACCCTACTACCAGTGCCTTTTCATTTTCTTTCAATTCATCCTCTAATCCAACCACTGCTGCAACTACAGCTGCAACCTCTAACCCTACACCTACATTTGGCGTCAGTGGTAATTCAGCTCCTTCATTTTCGCTTAATACGGCTTCTTCTGCTTCATCAACAACATCTATTTTCGGATCCAGTACAAGCTCTGCAGCTATTGGTGGTTTTGGTTCAACTTCCGGAGGAGGAGGAAGTGGTTCATCCTCTTCTTCTCTATTTGGTGGTGGATTATTCGGTGCATCTTCTTCCTCCGCTGCTTCAGCTCCATCATTCTCAGCTTCTTCACTTTTCGGCACCACTGCTTCTTCTGCAGCAACCGCTTCTTCATCTTTTCCTTCATTTTCATTGTCTGCTTCGTCTTCTGCTGCTGCATCTACAATTACTGCCGCTGCCATCAGTTCTTCTAGTGCAGTAGCAACCTCTTCTTTTCCTTCATTCTCTTTGCCTGCAAGTTCATCTTCTGCTGCTGGCACTTCTTCCTTTTCGTTTGCTAAGAGTACTCAACCATTTGGCATAAGCAGTTCTTCTTCAGCTGTTTCTGCTGCTTCTACGCCATCCTTTACATCATCATTAGGTGGATTTGGTAATAGCGCAGCAAGTTTAACAGCGACTACTTCTTTGTCTGGAGGTGGATTGTTTGGTGCTGCTGCTTCTACACCATCTTTCTCCACTACAACATTAGGGACAACGTCTGGGAGTACTACTCAGGCCACATCACAGCCTTCAACTTCTGCTGCTGCTACAATGCCTTCAGCTTCCTTGTTTGGAAGCACTAAACCATTTTCACTATCTTCTTCAACACCGGCGACTGCATCTACTACTGCTACAACTACTTCTGCTGCTGTTCCATCTTCTGGAAGCACAACCTCATCCACTAGTAGTTTCTCATTTACGTTGCCACCACCAGCATCAACTCCAGCAACTACGAGCACTGTTTCATCGGCTGCAGCAGTGACATCAGCATCAACACCATCTCTCTTTCAGTCCACAACTACTACTCCTTTGTTTGGTGAGTTTATCAATTACCTCAATCTTGTTTAGTTATAATCCGATTGGTGTTCTTATTATTCTTTTGTAAATCAAATTCTTGGTACATGTATCATGACGTACTGAACACCCTTTCTGAGATGTCATCTGTTGATAATACTCTTTTTGTGCCCCCCACCTCCCTTTCAAAATTGTACTCATTCTGCATATTAAGTATGTTTGCAATTACAGGTTGTAAGTAGTTGGCACCCGTGGATTATAGGTGCCATGAGTTGAAGCGAACGGACACAACTTAATTTTCCTCGGGAGTTTACCTGTCCGCCGGGTTTTCCTAGAGCATATTCAAGAAAAAAAAGTTGTTTATACCGTGAACTCAATTGATATTTGTATACGATACACCCAATTGATATTTGTATACCTTATGCCCCCTCTATCATGTATTGTGTGTGTGTCTATATATATATGTATATATAACATTATAGCTTTTTATCTATAATTACAACGATTATCATCATTGAGTAATTTGATTCTATATTTGACACATGATAAATTACTGCGATGTGCACTTACATTATTTTATCACTCATTTGGTTTCGTGGAATGAGTCATGATTTGATATATAACAATTATATAGATCTTATGCAATATGCGGGATATATTTGAGTGAAAAATGCATCGGCTATCAATTCAATCGAGTTTCGTGTATAATTCAAAATTACTGCATGGTGGGAACATTTGCTGGTATCAACCCATTTTTATCTCTTTATATCTTCAAATATTTCAATTGAAATTAGTATTATTTTTTTCCGTATAATTTGACCGTAAGTGTCAGTTCACATATTATGAATTTGAGATTGTAGCAAAAAGAATAAGGTAAGAAGAAGAAAATGGTATTGGAAAGAAACACATGCATACATACTGTATATAGAATTTAAATAAGACCACCATCAACATCTCTTTTTTTGAACATAGTTCACTAATGCCAACAAGTGTCGTCTCGAGGATCGAACTTGTGATCTTTAATCTCGTAATATTAACTACCAACTAACTGAGCCAAACATGTTGCCAGACCACCATTAACATTATTATTTTTTAACCCATCTTGTGAATTTTAATTTGATAAAATATATTCGTTATTACACCTAGTTAAATCGATAGTATAGACAACAGTTCCCTTTTATATATACTCTGGCACTCAAAGCAATAACTTCCTACTTTTTTGCATGGGAATGTATTTTAAACTGGCAATTGGCTTTTATATCTTGAAAAAGAAAAGGATGCTGGTTTTTTTATTTGAAAATCTGCATCATTCTATTCCAGCCATATCTTTTTTCTGAACACAACTTTTTTTTTTTTTTTTTTTAATACTCAGTTTTTGTTTTCTGAAAATATTACAGGCAGTTCAACATCAACTTCTGCAAGTACTTCAAGTGTGATTACCACGACCACTGCAGCACCTCCTATAACCACTGGAGCTGGTAGCGACGGGTAATTTCCATGATGATCCTTAGTAATTTGTTTCTTTCCAACTGAAACGAATTTAAATATTTGTGCCAATGACTTTTTCTTCTTCATTTTTTCTTGTCAACATGGTTTCAGGTCTACTACTTCAACCAATTCAACATCTCAGGCCCCAAAGTTACCATCCGAGATTGCTGGGAAATCAGTTGAAGAGGTACCATGCAGAATGATTTCTTTAAATGGATGCTTGAATGCATTATACATTCACATAGGATTATTTAGCTACTCTTATATAAGAGCCTTTATTATGGTATCACCACTTATTGAGATAAGCAATCAATTAAATAAATAACTTTGGTAAAAATCACTTATGAAAGGCTGATATGAGACTGATATATTTATTTTTATGTGATGTAAAATTATATTTGTTTGGCCATATCTCTTAATAATTGCCAATAAATTCGGAACTTTTAACTTATTTCTTACCTCTTCTAAGAGGTAAGAAAGATGCAAACAAGAGTTTACCCCAAGTGCCAAACATGCCAGAAGCTTTTTAATTTATGCACCAGTTCTTTTGGAAGCAAATGTGAGTAGCTCATAAACAATCTTTATTATATGTCGGTTCATAAACCTTCAGTTTGTATACTTGCTCATACCTTCTGTTGACTTTCTACTTTGACATTCTGTTTGATTTATGAATATGTCCACTATCATGTAAATTCCACCAAATTACTACTGTGAATCCCAGATTATTAAGGATTGGAGTTCTGAGCTTCAAGAGCGGACTGCCAAATTTAGAAAACATGCCACGGCAATAGCTCAATGGGACAGAAGAATCCTGCAAAATCGAGATGTTCTCATTAGGCTTGAGGTATATGTATACATTTTTGAGAATCATGTATTTGATATATTATGGTCCTCAGTTTTCAGTTATCACAATATGAAAAGTTGAAAACATATGTCATAGTGATGTCAATAATACATGGTCTAGGCTTCTGCCTTATCAATATAACAACATTCAGTTTCTTATGTTTTTGAGAGCTCTCAAACATGCTCTAACTTGATTTTGTTTTTTATTTGGAGTAAATATCTGCTGCTTAATTTTTGTCTGCATGTGCGTGCGTGAGTGAGTGTCATAATGTAAGTTATCAGCATATCATTTCTAAGTTTATTTTCTCAAGGGTACCTGCACTGACAATGTGATCTGGTGGTCAAGGCCTATGGGTATATGTTCAGCTTGACTTATATTAGTTTAAACATGCTCTAAATTGATTGTTTTTTACTTGGGAGTAAATATTTCCTGTTTAAAGCATCGTTATTTCTATATAATATATGTATGTATGTATATATATATATATATATATATATATATATATATATATTATATAGAAATCAGTTTCAAAATTGATTTCTAAGTTGAAATTGATTTCTTATTTCAATTGATTTTTTTTAGAAGAAAGACGAGAGAATAGGAAAGGAAAAAGAAACATCCCATTGGATTTGTTTAGTTTTTTTTTAATCGAATGATTAGGGTTTTATTGCTTTTGTTACATCCCATTTTTATTACAGTTGAAGGTAATTTCTTTTGCCCTAAGGCAAACGTTGTTGTAGGGAGGTGTGAAGTATATAAAACGTACACCTTGCATGCCTGAGGTTGCCGAGATGTACAGCTTAAGAAGGAAAAAAAACCTTTCTTACCAAGCCTCAATACATTTTGTCTTTGCCTTGCTTGAGGTGCGCCTGGAGGCATGCCTTTTGAAACACACTACTTCACATCTTTTCTTACCATATGCATCTTCTTCATAATCTACGTAGAAATTGTTTCTTCATAATTTCAAACAAAAAATCTCCACTCTAAAAAATGTCTCATGGATCATTTTCTAACCGCAAAATATTTTCTTGGATTCACGATCTCAAATACACATTCTTGCACATAATGTCAAAAATACCTAATTTAAGATTGCGAAGTTGGCTGTCAACTTCCACATGTAGTGCACACTCCAATTTAATAAGCCGCTGGAGTACTAGCTTGAATTATTTTCAAGAAACGGACAAATATTATAACCTTTTGTTCTGAAAATGTAGTGTTTGAGACAAAAAAATTAACTGTTTGTATAATGATTTTTTTTCCTCTACACATTTTAAACTTTAATAAGAATTGTAAAATCTGATAATGACAAAATCCATTAAATAAGAAACACAATATATCAGTCAATGGACACACTTATACTCACTTTTTCATTCTCTTCTGTCAAGTGTGAATGATTCTTTATACAGTGTTAATTATTTTTATTAACCATCTATTCATGTCTGTCCACTAAACAAAAGTTCACAGATGCATACTAAATGTCAAATCACCATATACCAGCATCTGATTTGGTTGAAAATCCTCTAGTAACATTATAAATTAATACATTGTACTTTGCAACTGGACTGCAGGCCGAAGTTGCTAAAGTTGTTGAGACTCAAACTTCCTTAGAACAACAATTGGAATTGATTGAAACTCATCAGCAAGAGGTTAGCTTCCAAATTTGATTGTCCACAATTGCGAGTTTAGTAGAGTTTAGAATCGTAATTCGGGGGCTCAAATCACAATTGCAGAGATTCAATTTGAAACGGGATTCAAATCAGAAGATTTGAAGTTTTTTGACAACAATGTTTTGTTGCTGTAATGTGCTGTTATTCTCTTTAACCCGAGGCATATTTGTTTGTCTTGACACGGGTTATCTTATTAAGAAGAAGCATATATTTTTATAGTACTGAAAGCCATGTTTATGTCTGGAGAACACAAGCTCCCTTTTTGTTTTTGCGTTATGTTCTTGTACTGGATAGTGCGTGCATGTGTTTTATCCATTTCCTACAGAGGTTGAAGATTTTTGTGGTTCTACTTTTACACTACTGGATATAAACTTCCTCATGTCCAGATGGTCACTTGTAATTACTTTTATTTGTTGCTGGTAGCTTTCTGATGTGATGACTATGTTCGTTTTTTTCCTAATAGGTTGATAAAGCTCTGCAGAGCATGGAAGATGAAGCTGCACGTATATATGAAGATGAACGTGGTCTACTTCTTGAAGATGAAGCAGCTCATGCAAGAGATTCAATGTTAGTGTTTTGTCATACTATCCACATTGCTATGTCTCCGTATATCATTGAATTTCGATTCTCTCATCTTCACTGAACCTTTTATCTACATCCTAGCCACAGTTTGACCATCTACTTTGATAGTGAATTAAGCATCATCTGGAGCTTCCATGCTATATATCTAAGCCTCAAAAGTTGAGACATATTTGAATTGTTAATTATACAAGTACTTTCCAGGATTTTTAGCTGGATCATGGCTACATTGTACATTGCTGCTGTCAGCGGACAGTTGAATATCTTGTTGGTATTTCTATACAATCTGACATATGGTATCCTACAGTTTTGGTGTCTGATGAATAATTTGCCATGGCTAATAACCAAAGCTTTGCTGGGGATTTTTCTCTCTCTCGGAATATCAAGTTAAAAATGGTTTTGTTGAATGAGTTTCTTACAGTCTAATCCACCTTTATAAAAAGTGACAATAATTAGGTGTATAATTTAGCATCCAGTTAAATTTCTGAAATCTTAACGAATTTTACCTGAACGAATAGGAGATATGTAACTTTTTGTTTGTGTAGCGATAATTTTGTCATAATCCCTCTGATCACTTTCTCCCCCGAAACTTTCAGGTATGAACAAGCAGAATTTATAGAGAGTGAGCTACAAAAGATGGGAGAGCAAATCAAAACGATCATTGAAACTGTAAATGCAAAACAGGTAAAATTATTTCATAAACAGTTGTATAGGATTTTTCTTTGGCTGTCAATCTTACAAATGACATTGTCAGGGTGGCGACTTCAATGCAGCTGATAGCATGAATCCAATTGATGCAGTTGTCCGTATCCTGAATAATCAGCTTAGTTCTTTAATGTGGATTGACGAAAAGGTAAGTAAGAAATGTTTTTATCCCCTTTATATGCTGTGTTTCTTCTGGTGTATCTTGTATTTTGACTAACTTCGTTATTTGATACCAATTGCCCATAAACTGTTGTCTTCCTACAGTATAAATAAAGTGGAGGCTGATATTTCTTGTGCTTTTGTAGCTTTATGAATTATGTCAGCGTGGTGAAAATTTAACAGCTACCTTGTAACAGTATCATTTGCTTGTTCCATGCTGTTTGCTCTTTTGTCTGTTTAAAGTAATAAAGTGTTGAGTTATACCAGAAGTATCATAGTAATGTATACCTTTGGGTTGAAGGTTTGGTTTAAAGGTTGGTAATTTCAGATTGGCCATCATGCATCCTTTTATCAACAAATCACTTCTTTTACACCATTGAAAAACATAGACGATTATCTGCAATCGTGATATCAAATATTAAGGTTGGTTTACCAAGCGTCCTCAATGAAATTGGTTGATTTCAGTTGAAATTTGTATGCTGATTCAGTGTCGATCCTAGTTGGTGATATCAGTTAAAATTTATATTCTGATCAATTGGATGCAAATTTGTGTTCCCAATGGATGTGTCCAAGGGTTGGATATAGTATGAAGTGTCTGCTGATGTATGACCTAAAGTTCCATTGTATGATCAACCATGTCATATAACTGAGTCAGCATGTCATAATATTGGATCCTTGAACCATTGGATCTTACCCTGATTTCAACCCTTTATGTAAATCCGATGAGATCCAGTAGATAAATCATAGTGTTTGTTTTATCCCAATAGCTGTTCCTTTTTTAATTGTCTCAGAAAATTCATTAGAAAAGCTTGTAGATCCCATTTTTGGTTTATTGCTTAACAAGTGCATATTGCTTTAATGTTTTTACAGGCCACGGAATTTTCAACACGCATCAACAAGTTAGCTTATCGTGGCACTGAATCAGATCATGAAATGGCAAATTCAACATTTTGGCTGAATAGATAGGATGACTGTTGCGAGGAATCGGCAACTGTATGAAACATTTATCTGAACATTGGGTAGAAGTGCATGATTATTGCCTAAAACAGTGTTCCCTCCCAAACACAAGGAAGAAGCATACCATTTAATAGGCTATGATTTGGATCAATTCAGTCACTTTTGTGGCATTTTGTAGTGGAAAAAAAGGAACGCAGCTCATTTCTCTGAATTTTAACATTTATTGTGCATTTACATCTTTGCCGTTCCATAGCTGATTGACGCTTGCGCCTTTTTTTGGTGTCTATGTGCTGGTGGATGATGCTTTTAATTTTGTAGTTATGCTGGCATGTTTGTTGTGTAATACGTAGTAAAAATCCCTTTGTTATATGCTACAAGTAAGTATACTGTTTTCTCTTGTGAGGTAGAATGCAATGTTATCGCTTTATTATATGTATGTGTGAAATGTATGCTTAGACTTAAGAATATAAAGTTATAATTGCTTTCGCTACTTATTGATACCTTGTATTAGTTTCTCTCAAATATAGGGTCAGTGCGGTAGCCGGTAGCCAGTAGAATTATCTTAGTATTTCTTACAATTGACGCAGGTGCTCAATTATTGAAAATAATAGGTTGTGAACTGTCATTTCACAGTGTTCCGTAGGTGCTGGTATCACTATTTTCACTTTGCCATGTTTGGGTAAAGTTGATTTTCTCACTTATTGATTGTATTAACAGTTTTCATTCCTCAAATAATCGTAAACGACATCCGGGTTGTTGACTGTCTTATCTGCTGAAAATAACTTGTGCATATCTATGTGTTTAGTTGTAGGTTTGGGCAATTACGCTAACAACTTTCAAGGAAATTTGAATAGATGGGGTTAGGTTGTGATGATTTTGACGTATTAATTTGCATTTTACATCTGTAGAGTCTTCATGATTGCAGAAGTTCGTCAATGGTGGATGGATCATCCATCTATTTATTATTTTATTTTATAGAATAAGAACGGTACGCTATTAAACTGACGCTCTTTCAGGAGTTAAAACCTTGTAAACAAACGGAAATTAGGTTGAAGGGTTTCTATTTTCAGGGTAATAAGTTTTAATGAAAGCACTTCTGAATAACTAGTTTTAAAAACAATTTACAGCATAATGATAAATTCATTTATTTTTTAAGTTATATAGGAAAATAATAAATCATTTTATCATTATTTTTGTATAATTGAAAAATGATAAATTCTTTTATCTTTTTCCAGTAAAATATCCTTAAAACTAATTATTCAGAAGTAGCGTACTTAAAACTTATTACCCTGCACAAATAAGCCATTGAAGTGAAATCTCTGATTTACAATGTTTTATATTTGTTATTTTAGTTAAGGGGGAATTAATTTAAAGGATAAAGATTTGTATATTTTTTGCCTCAAGGACACGACCTCAATATTTTTACCACAAGGACAAACATTCTTCTAAAAATTATTCATCTGGACAAACATTTTCCAAAATTATTCATAAGGACAACAAAACTGCTATCTAGCTAAAAATGATACCTAAAACTGCTACCGATAACTACAAACCGATACCTAAAAACTGTTATAAATAATTAAAAACTGATACCCACAGAAAGTTATCCTTCACGATAAAATATTGAAGGTCTGTCATTGAGGCTAAAAAGCTGTGAAATTTTGTCCTTGACAATAATTTCCTGTTTAGTTAATGGTCCTTGACCAGACTTGCGTTGGACACTTGGATGTGTTGCATAAAACACATTGAAAACACATTAAAGATTAAATGGTTTTTCTTAATAGTAATAACAAATGTTGATTGTCTTTCAAAATACAAAGAAAAACAAATTCATCCTAAAAACAAATATTACACAGTAAAATTGCTAGCCTTTGTTTGGTTTGCCTTTTCATTTTCAAAATTACCACAATACAGGGATAGAGCAGATGAAAATATTTAAAATTTTAAGTCGTTATGACAATGTGCAGAGACGGCGGAAGGAATGAGGGATAATGGAGGAGATAGATCGTTTTCATGTTTTTGTTATTTTCCAAAATACGAAGAACATTTGTTTTTGTTTTGTATGTTAACTTAATTTTTAAATTGTTTGTTTTTCAAAAATTACACCCATCGTTCGTTTTTGTTTGAACGAAAACTCAAAACTAAAAATGGAAAACCAAATGAGGTCTTAGAGGTTTTAGTTTTTTCCAAAAATTTAAATGTGTAAATTTTGTAAAAGTATTTGTCGTTAAAACGATGTTTGTTTAGCAATACAAGTAATAAATTTTGAATTTTATATTGTTAATTTGTCCTATACATAAACAAAAAAAATATACTTAATCAATAATTTTAAAAAGAAAATTATAAATAAGATATTTTGAATTTTTTTTCAAAATAATTAATATTTTTTTCTTAAAATTTTATTTTGATATAATAAAATAAAAAACAAATAGAAATACATCAATTATTTGCTAATATTCTCAAATAAATATTTTCGTCTCTAATCCTTTATCCTACACTCTTTCAAGATTTTCAACATTTCTCTGTATTTTAAATTAATTCGTTCATTGGTTTTTCTTTCCTCTTTTTTTCTATTATTTTAGTATTTTTATTCATCGTATGGGCTTTGTATGTTGTGATGTCTTTACACTCTCTTAGTTGTGAAATGTATTGGCAGTTTGAGTTCATTTGACCTCACGTATGAATTAAATTATTAATAACTGATATGAAAAATTATAGAGTTACCGATGTATACAACAAAATCGTAGAAAAACTGATACAATTTTGTTTATACCGATATTAAAATTAAAGTGAACCTCTTTAAACCAACAAATGGAAACATTTTATTTTAAAAATATGCAATGTAACTTCTTAATTCGACTAATAGAATTCGAAGGTATTTTAGCATCCTACAGAAAATAATGTAAACAGAATTGACATTCGAATGGGTATTCCAAGTGCACAACTATGTGCTATGCAATAATTCACGACCATCAAAAATTACCTAGTGCTTGATAATGCACTGCAAACATCAGCAGTTGGTTTTCGAATCAAAGTGGCTAAGAAAAGTGGCTAAGAAAAAGGAGTAGTCTCAAATCTATTACAAGGAATGACTTGTCAACTGCTCAGAATTGAAAGATTACTAAAGAAAAATATATTTATTTACACCAGAATCTGTTATGTCCATATCTTCAATTTTGCACCAGATAATAAGAGCATCTTCACTCTTCAGCGGTTCAAATTCAGTTTGTAATATTAAGTATTTTTTTCAATTGTCAATTCAATGCGTAATATCAAGGATAATATTCAGATCCTGATTAAAATTTTTGAATTGGGTTCGGACGTCTATTCCTCTTTCAAATTGAAATCCACATGAAAAGTGTTTTGGTTCCAAGCTGAATATTCAAGCCTCGGCTGTTGGAGATTCCCTAGTATGTGCTCTTTTCATTTATTTTCTCGCTACTTTGCCAAAAAGATTTTCAACAAAGAAATTAATTGCAGTAGGTACGACAATACTAAACAGCAATGTGTAGCACCAAAAGTCAATTTTACTTCCCAACACAGTAATCAGCAAATTACAATGCAGAGTCATGAATCCCTTTTCCACAACACATAAAATAGAATCACTACCAAACATTAAACTAATATATATATATATATTCTTCCTTCAGTGATGTTGTGGCAGCGGTGGTGAAGCAGAAACAGCCGGAGTGGGTGGAGCACACTGGTAACACTTAGCAAAGAGTCCAAACGTATCGATCTGCTTCACAAAGTTAGTCACACTCGCCCACCCTCCAAACCCGAACCCTACCACCAAAACCCATCCAACAACAAACGCATTCACCAGATACACCCCCGTCCAGCTCGGCAAGAAAGGCGGCAATCTCTCCGTAGCGTTCTGCATTAAAAAAATTCACAATTTTGTCCTCGTCCATAGTATATATACGTACAGAGATTTTTTTGGCACCTGTCTAGCGGAAGGAGTGCGGTAGGTAAGCATATGAGCGACAGCGGGGATGATATAAACGGTGAAAGTGACGAGCAGCGCTCCAACGGCGGAATTGATGGGACCGAAGAAAGGGAAGATGATGGCGAGGAACCAAATGGGAATGACGACGGGGAGCCTGGCAAGGGCACGGAGTAATAGGCTTTTGGTTTCGTGCATGCCGATGGCTTTCTCCCAGACGAAGTAGAGAGGGGTGCAGGCAAACCCGAAGGTGATGAACTGGTGGATCAGGATCAGGATCACGGCTGCGTCCCTGAATCTGGTTTTGGGCAGGAGGGAGAACGCATTGGAGTGGGTCAGCAGTTCGTCTCCGAAGGCCCAGTACATGGACGCTGCTGATGGGATTGTGATCGTGAACACGTACAGGGTTGCTAGTAGGTAGATCCACTTGAATTTTTTTGGTTTCCACATTGCGTGCATTATTTCCCTGTTCCATGCAATGAAAGGTTGTAAAGTACCAAGTAGGCCGTATTTGTGCAAGCATTCAATGCTATAGCACAGTTATTTGTGTAGTTATAAATTTATGAAAAAGTATTGAACGGTTAATATTAATAATAAGAAAATGTTCTAAAAGTACAGCTCCCTTATCCAGGAGTAGCTCCATAAAAGTTATCATAGACCAACTTACTTCAAAAGGAAAGTTATCATCATCATATCATAATATTAATATCGATGGCAAATACAGCTGCACTACATAGCAGTTAAACTGATTAATGCACAGTGCATTGCTAGCTGTCGTAGTCCTAGATTAGTCACTGTAGCGTCCAGTAAAAAGTGAGGAACTAACCAAATGCAGTAAAGGAATTTATTACTTACACAGTGACAGCATGGCCGCCGAAAGTAAATAGAATATTGGTGGCGCCTGTGAAGTACAACACCAATTTCTGCGGCCCCATATGAGTCACTCCTTCAACCTACATATTTCTTCTTAGCTGCATTCAAACTATTAATTTAAAATTTTGAATTTTATAATGATTTAAAAATTACCTGGCCATGAACCAAAGCAGCAATGGTAAGATACCATCCAGTATATGTAGTCATCCCCAGTCCCAAAAAAGACCAGATCCTATAATTATGAAATGAAGGAATAAACACAGTAGTAGCACAACACGCCCCAAATATGTAGGTCCACGTCCTCTTATCTAGATGATCGTTGATGTAATATATGTTACTGGCGCATCCGATCAACTGAATAACAGATCCAAACAGAAGAAAAGTGCAGTTGAACGCTAGTCCGATGGCTTTCCAGTAAGGCCCCAGCAAACCGTCTAGAACTTCGAACCACTGTATGACATGGTTCTTGAAGCTTACGTTCTCCTTCTCTTTTCTGGCTCTGTACTCCACGTACAGTACGCTGATCAGGTAGGCGGTCCAGCTGCCCAGTAAACCGTAGAATATTTGGAGTATAATTCCTGATACCATTCCTAGTTGCGCGAATGAGTAAGGCAGAGTAAGCAGCACTTGAGCAACCTGAATAACAAAGACGGAAAAAAAGGATTTTAGCCGTTCAAAATTAACTCAGAAGAGCACGAAGACTGAGAAGAGTACATACTTGATTAGAAGCACAACTGAACCAAGCATCGTAAACTGAACCACCGTGCCAGAATATACTTTTTATGTTGAATGCTTTGGGTTTTTCTTCTTCTTTTTCTTTTCCAATCATTAATTTTTCTTGATCGTTGATGATGGCGTCAGCTGCTCGCTCACTCGTCATTTTTTTCTTCTGATGTTCTTACTGTGAAGTGAAGCGATGAAAACGTTTGAAAAGGAGAAGAAGAAAACAACTTATAAAGAGATGCTGAGGGTGAGGTAGGGATAACGGAAGATTAATGACGAGTGAAGGGTTTTCTGTCGCATTAAATGGTTTTCTTAACATTAACGGGTAAAGGTAGGAAAATAAGAAGAGTTTATACTATACATAATAATTTGTGTTGACCTGTTTGTTTTAGTGGTGTTGGATTAAATACAGAAACGGCTTTGTAGGCGTTTCAAAATTAATGCGCTGAATAAGACTAATTCTGACCAGTCCACAAGCGCAAAAGTGTGATTACAATATCTCATATAAGATTAGACTGGGGAGATAAACTTGAGATTACAATGATTAAGAAAATGTTATCATGGGTTCTAGGGGCTTATGTTAATATTTGCTATATTAGCAAATAACCCACTTTGAATTTTGACCTATTTTTATGTTATAATGATAAAATAGATATTTCAAACTAATACTTTTTTCTTTTAGCACATAAATATCATCTTTAACATAAAAACACACAGCCACCATTAAAAAAACCCTTATAATCATTGCATTGTTTATATCTTATATTAATTACTTTTAATTAAATAATTAGTCCTCTATTAATAACTCTCATGATTATCTATGTAAATCAATCCTCCCTCTATTTTTTTTTCTCCGTTTGTTATTCTCATCTCCGCACCAAATCTCCGCACCAGTACATTAACCATGATTAACTTAAATCATTAACCTACAATAACTCTTTGTAGAATATCTAGCCGATAATTTTCACTATTAATGCACAAATTTTATAATGGTTCCAATAATATGAATTATGCATGTGTTGAAATCATTTCTTTTTTCAAAATTTGATGATCCGTCATCTTCATACAAACATATAAATCGATTTTTTTTAAGCATATCTCTTAAAATATCCTCAAATTGCATTAAAAACCTTATGATCGAAACTACCGCATTTTTATCCGTTGTCACATATGCAATTATAACTACACCGGTCTAATAATATTTTAATTGCATCACATGTATGCAGTTAAATTTATATCTATAGTATACAATTCTAACTGCATCATAGTAATGTGATTTAAAACACCATCCCTTTTGATTTAAAACTCCATCCTTTGATGTAGCTAAAGATGTCTTTAACGGATATTGAACTAGTGCAGGGACAGTTGTGTCATTTTGATGCAATAATAGCTACAACTATCTGATGTAGTCATGACCAAATCAACACGATGCAACTTAAGCTGCATTTTTTAATGTATGTAAAACATTATTAGTTCGATGCATGTAAAGCTTCATTGGTTCGATGTAGTTTTTATTACATCAACCTGATTCAGTTAAGGCTACATCGGTTCGATTTAGTTAAGGCTACATTAATTCGATGCAATTATAACTAATTTCTAGGAAAGTGTTTTCTATAACTAAAATTTTGCGTACCAAAAATGGATATCAATAGAAATGCAACAAAATTTACGATTCAGTGGGGAAATAAATAGATTCAAAGATGATGAGGGCGACGATAATTAAGCAGAGATCTAATTTACACATAATTGTTAAAGTGGGACCTGAAGTATATTTTCTGATTAGTTAATTATAACTAACTGATCAGTAAATTATTATGAATAATTAAGTTGTTATTTAATAATCAATAATTATGAACGTTGAAAATAGAAACTAATTTGAAATGATAAAAATCGATAATGTATGATAGAGTTTACCTTTGACATGTTGCGCTATTTCTAAACATACCTATTTCAGAAGTGTACCCCACAACTTTCAACATTTGATCGAACGTGAGGGGAACGGGTTCATGGGGAAGTGCACGATTTGAGCTAAATTTCAAAATACGTTCCTTTGTAAATATTGTACAAAATCTTAACTTGTATTAACATGAATAATTTTGTGATATTAAATCAAAATTAATGTTAATTAATATAATGAGAGATGCTGTGAATCAAAATTAATTTTGTTTAAATTTATTTTACTTAATAATGTGTGCAATTAAAATTATATTTCCATATATAAAAAAAATTAATAATGTCTAAGGGAATACACACACACACACATATAATATTCTAGTTCTTACATATACAATTATATATAAGAGAGTGTGAATCACATAATAAATGCATATACATAAATGCACACACGCACATATATTTATGTGTGTGTATACATGTTATACATATGGTATTTCACATAAAACATATTTAAATACGCATATTTTATTAATATATGAAGTAATTTAAAATATTTTAATTTTGATTTAAGATATTTATAATTAATTTATATAAATATTTGCTACGTTCTACCCAAATAATTCTTTTTTAATTCTATGAACAATATATATAATTTAAAATTTATAATTAAATTTATTTACTTTTATTAATTAAAAAATTAATTAAACTATATATATATATATATATATATTAAAATTTACCTTTTCCTTAGTTTTTTTATATTAAAATTCAAGACATATGTATAGTTCAAATTAAATAAACATATGTGTGTGTATTTAACAATTTTCAATGTATATACATAATACGTACGTATTATATAGATATATATTTTAATAATTTTCAATATATATATACATAATATGTATATATTATATATATATGTTTGTTTATGCGTTGGTTAATAAAAAATATATAATTAACTACAAGCATATATGTAATATTTTCGAAAAAAAATAGTTTTCTTTTAATTTTTTATTCGATTTAAGACATGAATTACTTAAGAAGATTGCGGCTGAATTTTGACCTAGGATAGGAATGCATTGCTTTGTAGTAGGGTCTTGTGTTGTAGTTCATTAATGGGCTGGGTCGGGCTGATGTAGTTAGACAGCTGGATTGCCTTTTTTGTATATGTTTTTATTTGTATGTTGTAAAGTGTATAAGTGTTGCCATTCTCTTTTTCCATGCCACTTGGTAAGGTTTTTTAAGGAAGCGGAACGCTTAGTGTTCTTTTCGTTATTAATGAAGAACCCATTTTCATTGTGTGTGTGTGTGTATATATATAAGTTATTTAATTTAATGTAATTTTGAATTAAAAAAGTAACATATGTTTATAAAATTCATTGAAAAGAGGTTTTTTGCCATCTAATACATATATATTTTATGATAATATAAAATTAGAAAATGACCTTATTAAAATTATATCTTAGATGATTTAATTGATGAATTACACGTAGTAGAGTTATTTCCTCTTTAGAGTCTTTCTGTTTCCTCCTCCTAACTTGACTTGCAAGGCTAGAGTATATACTTCAACTTATTCTTAATGAAGGCTAAGTATTTTTTTGTGTTTCGAAACAAGGGAGAAGCGACTTATTAATACCTATGTTTGTTTAGTAACAGTTGCTATAAGCAAACTCTACCAAACATAAAAAATCATCCCGAGATTCATTGAAATCCAAAACACATTCCCCTAGAAAATCCTCAAGAACATGGATTATTTTTTCAGTTCACCTGTCTGTCCATGGATGGTAGACTATACTCAAATACTATTTCATACCCAAAGTACTCCATAGACTCCATCAAAATTACTGGTAAAGAGCGAATTTCTATCACTCACAGTGTTGCACAAAACTCCATGCAATTTTACAATAATCTTTATGCAGCTTCACTAAGCCAGTTGTTTTCCTTGTTGATTTTACTAGGATAAAGTGTGCACCTTAAGCCAATTTGTCCACCATCACTCAAATACTTTTAATGCTTGGCTTTTATTTGTTCATAAGTGAAGCATATCGTAACATATTTACTAACATCCCTCTTCATCCATTCGCAAAAGAACAAACGTTTCTGTCTTTGTCCATTCCCGTGCCTATGGGGTGAATCTTGAACTTCGAATGGAGGTTTTCCTACAAACACCTCTTTCTAAAGACCTCCCACATTAGGAACACACGATCTTCCAGTTTCCTAAATC
This sequence comes from Allium cepa, assembly GCA_030765085.1. NCBI lineage: Eukaryota > Viridiplantae > Streptophyta > Magnoliopsida > Asparagales > Amaryllidaceae > Allium > Allium cepa. Next base: position 288,555,683 of record CM060944.1, on the reverse strand, counting down.
CAACCCTTTGAATCCAATTCAATCCTTCTTGAGTACTCAGTAAAGATACCAATTTCCAAGAGTTTGATCCTACAACAATCAGCGAGTCTTCTTCATGTTTTGCAGCTAACTTTCCATAAGTTTTAAACGCACTTCCAAACTTGCTATCATACCTTGTTCACTAAAAGACATCGCCTTTGATCTAAATTGGACCCGCAATATGCTAATGCCTCCAAAGCATCCAGTTCACCAATCATCACCAACACTGCATTTTTCTATTTTCTACTTAGTGCATTGACAACTTTATTTCTTTTACCCAGAGTATATTCAATCTCGAAGTCATTAATAGGAACTCAATCCATATTTTTTGCCTTATATTCATCTCTTTTTGAGAGAATAAGTACATAATGGATTTGTGGTCTGTAAACAACTCAAACTTTCCTCCCAATAAGTAATTCCTCCAAACCTTTAGAGCTAAAATTACCATTGCCAACTGAGATGACCTCCCTCCACCCATGGTACCTAATATCATCAATAATACTTTAGTGCATGTAGTGGTACCTTACTGATGGGGAGAATCCATTAGGGTATTGATCCATTCAAACAATAAACTACAATACATCTAAAGCTCATAGAGAAAATATAATATCAAGCATAAATATTAAATAGTTTTTTTTTGTTTTGAAATGGTACTTTATATACAACAAATCATTGGGACAACATATCCCATGTCAATAAACGTTCGAAAGCAAGTTTCGAACTTGTGACCTCTTACACCAAAGCCTGAATCAACTAACCACTTGGACAATGGTGCTTGTCTAAATATTAAATAGTTAATATGGAATATAATAAAATTAACCAAAACATCATCAGAGCGCAATATTAGTTCATCAGATTATACATCGTAGAATAAATACGAGTTTAAGCATCTCTAATATATCATAAATTGCATAATAAAACTATCTCTACACATATAATCGTAGTGCTGCACAACCGAATAAGCGATAGTAGCTCCATAAAATATCATATATAAGAAAAAGTAAGCCTCCTACTCGTCCTCCACACATTTCCATGCGCTATCCTCATATCTGTTTCTTAATATACACATTGAAGAGTACTTGTGGATTTAAGCAGCAGTGCAAATAACCTCGGTTCAAAGGATAGTTTGGTATGAGTTGTCTATAATCTCAGACATAGACATAAAATTGATATATTGCAAGTAAGAGCAATATGGTATGGAAAGTCATGCCCCACTTACTCCTGCATCTAACAAGTTAGCATATGAAAACAATATATGCTAATTTACTATCATTAGTGTAGGTGTACCGCTCTATCTAATTACATGCAAGGGCATCAAGGTATTAGAGTCGATAATACCTACATCACATATACAACCATAACATCCATCAAACAATTTGGCATCTCTCATTCTCTCAGTGCATTTGGATATACATGATTCAAATGAATGCTATTATAAGGTCGTCGACTACTCAACATTGTGGCTACATCGATGCTTGAGCCCTTTCCCACTCGTACTAGTGGGAACATGACCAAACATTGCGATGCTGGAATTCTTGCCCACTCAGATGAATTGGAACTAGACCACCATCGTAAGGTCCAGGGAAATAGATCATCTTGTATGATCCATAGTAAGTGTAACGTTTTACCTCTATACTCGTACTACTAAAGAGTATTACTATGCAATACTATCTCATAATACGGAGAATGTGGCGACATTGAACCGTCGCACATGAATATTCCCTTTGGCTAAAATGGTAAGTATTTCAAAAAAAATCATAAACTGCCCATTCATACATATATAGCATCAACTCAAAGCAATAAACACGTGCGTTTCTAGGATAGAAAAATACACAATTTAAAATAAATAACACAGAGAACATAGGGTTATTAACGTGGCGATAACATAAATAAAAATATACACAAGTCCGAGTGGTATATAAAATTGGTCAAACTCCCACCATCTCTAAAATATACAGTGTATAATATATCCAATATATACATCTCAGCATCGTCAATATACGTGAGGCCACAAAAATATATAATGGTACGCTAGTCAACTAATAATTTAATCTCCGTCCACATTCAACAACAACAATCCAGTCTCTTCATCCCTGAACCTGTAGTATCTCAGATTGACTTGAGTATTATATAAATAACACACGGGTCATATTATGTCTAGAATATCGACATCAATATATAATTGTAACTAGCATGGCGTAAACGTAAGTATCTCAAAGCAATATATAACATCCTACATACAATAACCCATACAAACCATGCACGTGTAATATTACATACAGTAAAGGGTGGTCAATCATCTCATCAATGGAACACAAGTAACATAGGTTAAACATCGTCGTACAATGAACTACTATGCCAAAACCATTACAATGAAGTATATCTCGACCATCAGCCCTAATGAGAGACAAAGGCTCTCCACTGTATGGTCCTAGGAGATAGATAACCAATAGTATATGGAGACTCATCATAAGGCATACAAATACAATCTAGCACACAATGGGCAAGCACATAGCTAGCCCTAATAATACATATATATGCACAAAGTCTATCGTAGAGATGGACAAGCACGCTATAGGTCCTGTAGGTTAAGAGGTCTTTGCCTTTGAATAAATGTCTAGAAGATGTATCTAAATAATGTAGTATAAGCGTATAATCTAACATATTCAAGATAGGAGCCTCATATAACACGTCATGCTCTAGGGGATATCACACAACATCGACAACACACAACACACTCCATAGTCTTGATTACTGTCGACCATCGTGACTCTATGTCCGTCTATACATTATGGCCATGAGACTATTGCCCAATGGTAACAAACTGTTTGGCTAGTGTGGCATCAAGGTATATCATCACTAGATATCAGCACACATCATATATAATAAGGTGATGCCACGTATCCAAGGCACGACACCGCAATCATCCAACTAGGATGGACACTAGTCTATCTGGATAAACATCACACAATACAAGTTCACACACAATAAACCCTTCCTCTAGACATTAACCCATAAAATAAGAGTTTCTCACTTGCAGAAAGTAATCGAACAAATATCAATGTAGGCTTCCCATACCACCTGGTTTTACTCCGTCATTAACTCTATACTCGTAAACTACGTTCCCTACACATAATAATATTCTATTCCATGAGTTAAAAGAGAAACTTGAATAATATTATCGAATGTCCATACCAGATGGTGTTATTAATCCATTTACTTAAAATTCTCACTATACAGAACTTCACACAATAATATTCTATATAACAAGTCCAAAGCATAACCAGAGAAACATTACCGAAAGTATCATACCAGATGGTACTATAACTTCATTTATTTTGATTTCCCGTTACATAGAATGCAAATCATTCAAAACATATATTACTACTATTTATTTATTGGAAAGGGGTTTTATCACAAGATACACTTTTCCGAAAATCTTTAGTACAATTTCAAATATCAACATTCAATTGAAAGAAGATTAAGTTATAAAATTCTCCTTTATTTCTCATATATAATTCATTTATAATTTCGAAATAAATATTTGTAGACCTCTTAGTTAATTACAAGGAAATCTATATACTTAACCTCATTCAATTCCAAATTCTTTAAACTCCTTTTAAAAATAATTCGTACATTTTATTGTTCTTCTCTAATAATTGAAAATAATAATAATATCAAATAAGTTTATGATTCATGAAGCGATACTCGGCTTGCTTTGACATAGATAGAACAAAGCATGAGTTGTTTGAACTCCCACAAGATCAGGCTACACACCTCTTTCCTTGGTTGTACTTGTATGTACTTAGTTCTACCCCGACAAGAACGAAGAGATGTTCGAAAGGTGGGATTTTATGATCCAATGGAAAATTAAACTTATTTAAATGTTCACACTATTTGTTATTCCCTTGAAAAACCTAAACACTTTTGTCATCAAATAAGCTACGCACCTTTTATCAGTACCGATCCCTAAGTAGCATAGCTCTGTATCTTTGATGAGGATGTTTAGGTTTACCCACTTTAGAATACCCGACACAAGTTGTCATATGATAGTAGATTAAGTGGGTATCATAACTCTAACATCCATTATATTAATTGGGAGCCACAGCCCTGGATTAGACATATTGAAAGTAGCCAAGTGAACAACTATTGGTTACGGAGTCGGATAATGAATATACAGGCAAAAAAAAGGAAGTAAATGATCTAGTTTGTAATCCTAGTAAGGGAAACGATCCATTCTACTGTCGCTAGTTCGTTACCCCTTTCGTTCTAGCACTGATAAGCGAGAGAATGATGTTCAAAATGAATCAAAGCCCTAGGAATGCAATTACATGTGCTAACAACTGACTCGATAGTGGAGGGAAGGCACTATCCAAAGATAGGGCCGACCTTAACAGATTTCCCTTTAATAACGAATTTAAATAATGCTACATTTCAAGTAAGGATTTCCGATTTGAAATAATCCCCAAAGCCTTAAAATAAAATTCTAACTCCAATATGATTTTTAATTTAAAACAATTCCCCAAAGTATAAACAAAATTATATTTTATGAAAATCCTTTAATTAATTTTTTAATAAATGATAAATAAATAAAAATAAATATTTGTAAAAATTCACAAATTTAATAAAATGCTAGAATTCATCATTTTCTAAATAATTTTTATTCATATAATTCTCAAGATTATTTCACTTTTATATTTTTCCAAAATCATTCCACTTCAAAATTTTCCATTAACTACGCTATCTTGAATATTAAATAAGAAAATCATTCTCAAAATTCAATATTTATTTCAATAATAATTTATTTAGTTAAAATCTTCACATTTTAATTCATCTAGCCCCTTTTCGATCAATTTTAAATGTTGTGACCACTTTATGCGATGATCACGACCAATATTACGCACAACACAACCCAACCAAGATATAAAACACAAATTCTATACATAACATCCAATAACAATCAACCAAAGATATGCAGTTTAATTTCATCCAATTCAGACAATACCAACCAACATTTAAACATTTGTCATACAATCAAATTCATCACTCAACAATTCAAGAAAAATCATAGGGAAAGTATTATAGAATATAGTTGTGAGCAAGTAATTTTTGTCATCTAGTTTTCCAAACAAAATCACTCAAATGAGCTTCACTACCTCAGCCCAAATGTGCACACAACCAACTTAACCATCTCTTGGTCGCTGCCAACCACGTCGCACCTCGAAGAATGCTACCTGCACCGGCAACCCCACCTTAAAACTGCTTGTTGGAACTCTTCCACCATATGTCATGACATCACTTTAGATGTCACCTTCAATGTTGCATCGTCCTCCCAGTCGCGCATACACATCTGCACTCCTCCAACTTCAGCCACCACGTCGCGTCCAGCTTCCAACGTTGCCAATCTTCGGCACATCGATGACTGGGCATACACATGTGAATCTGTCTCCATCGTCGCCTACTTCGCGAATCCCCCTTCCACGGCCAGCTTCTTACATGCGTGCGAGTTTCTCAAACGCCTTTGACTGCGACGTTAATTCGACCGCTGTTGACAGGCTTTACGCTTTCGTTCACGATTTATTATTATTATTTTATTTTTTTTCTTTTCCTAATGTCGATTTTGGTTTTGGGGCAATTGGGATTAGGAGATAGAGAATAGGCTATAATTTTTTATTTGCGTAAAGAAACGGAAGAGGAGGATTCCAAAGAAAAGGAGAAAAGAGTTTAAATGGGCTTGGGCCTTAAATTTGCGCTCTAATTTAAATTAATCAATTTTCTCTTCCTTTACTTTTAAATAATTCTTATTATTTATTTGTAAATAAATTTCAATTTAATTTAATTTGATTAAGATTTCATTTTATGAAATATAATTCGATAGCTACACAATTTTATTCAATTTACTACTTATATATTCTTATTTAATCATTCATTATACTATTTTAAAAATAAATTTATTTTTCAACTATTTTAATCATACAAAAATTATTTACACTTCAAAATATTTTATACTGATCAAAACATTTTATTCGATTTCAATATATTAATTGAAAGGAATTTATTAATTTAGTTTACTTTATTAAAATAAAATCTTTTATTAGATAGAAATTAATTAAATTTATTTATTTTATGGCATAGTAAACAGGGTTGTTACAGACTTTTCCCTTATGAAAATTGTGTTGTCGCATCTTATAAGGATACATCATATACAACTCATACTCTGAACTTTCTTCGTATTAGGAATCTTCTATCAAACTTAACCAACTCAATTCTCCATGTGGCTCTTTTTCTAACTTATCTTATCGTATACTACAATTTAAGTAGACTTATCCACCACCTTTATGTTTTTCACATATGATAAACTTTTGCAATTTTTCTAAGTGTCGGATTTTTCAGAAAATTTCGACGGAGTCTCCTTTGTATAGAGAGCGTTTAGAAAAATCACAACACAAATATATCACAATAAACACATACATCCTAACACAGGGTATCACAAAACGTGTGGAATTAATATACTAATACATATATATCGATAAACATGTAAAAAAAAGTATATTTTTTAGCATTAAGTGGGCTATCTTACTTTTGTGCGAGCCAAAAGTGAGTGAACATCGCCAAATACTCTAAAGATGAATCATAAATACCTAACCACAACTCCAATTTAAATGTTAGCTTCATATGAAGAGATATAACATATACGTATTCATTTAATATCAAAGCGACATAGTGTTTAAGTTTTGGACATATTTCGACAAACTTTTAATAGTCAAATAAACTCAAAATTAGACAATGATACAAAGGGTGAATTGTTGCATAGTGTATGGCTTCTAAAACAACTTTTGGATTGCAAAAATGTGGATTACAATTTGAGAGATAGTGTTTTTCCTAAGGTAGTAAATTCTGAAATGGTAAAACCGGTGCGGGTCCACTCTTCAAATGTGGATTTTTAGCCTAGAAAATAATAGAATTTTGCGAAATGCTTAAAACAAAAGTTGTTTTTTATATTCTTAGCCTTCCAGAATGTGGAAGATTGTCAAAATTGGATAAAGCATTTCAAAGTTATGATCGAATGAATTCAATGTCATTATGTGGAGTTTGCATTTTATGGACAACAATAAACATCCATTTTAATTCATATTCCAACCATAGTTAACTTCAAAATTTTACACTGCACTAAAACAAAAATGATTCTCTAATGACGTAACTTTCTAATAAAATTAAAATCGTCTAAAACGGATTGCTAGTTTGAGATTTAAGATTAAAACTAATCATAATATTTCAAAAATACTACAAAATGACTTCACTTCCAAAATATTCCCGAACCATTTATCAGACAGTCATTAAATTTATAAATCTCTTTTGATAATATTCTATATCACTTCTAAACATACCATCATCATTTTAAAATTTTCATAGACTTTGAAACTAACTTTTCAAAAACTTCATAAATTTCAGCTTATAACAATTAATATAATAAGCATGATCTTCGTTTAATAAATCATATAAATTATGTATATTCTTGCTAAGTTAATTACTCAGGTTTTCTTTAAAGTTTTCACTTTATTACGCTTACATACGTACATACATATACATACACACACATATACGTATACATATACACATACATACATATATACATACATACATATATTTATGAGCTTTTACTTTATCCTTGAATTTTCTTTCTCAAAATAGCTGTTATTTACAAAAATAATTTTTTGTCTGAAAACAATCAATCCTTTACTTAAGTTTTATAACAACGCGTATTATTTTCACAAAAAAATTATTTTCGATTGAAAACTTGTATATATTTAAACTCTTATATCGTAACGCATCATATCACAAATATATTCACAACACTCATCCCAGTCATAATCAATCATACAACACGGTAGGCATAAATCACAACATCATGTAACATACAATTTCATATTTTTTAATATATCTACATTTAAACCGACCACGCCTTACCATGAATTTCTAATGGCTCACTTGGTCGATTGGATGCAGTGTTGAGAATATGATCAACATTGCATCATCATTGACTTTAGCTTTCTACTAATGCATGATGATTGCAGTCATCATATAAAATATCTAAACATATAAAAATAACTTTATTATTTACTAAAAATTCATTACTTTACCAAAATAATACTTATACTCATGTGTGTGTATTCTCAAATCAAAAAATATCATAGGTAACTTCATATCACATTCTTTACTAAAACATTATTTCTAGAATAATATTTATACTTTTTTTCAAAATGTCTTATGTCAACTTCTTAGACCTTTATCTATATTCTTTCTAATACCTATCTCAAAATGTTTCTTTAAGATATTATTTTCTTTCCAAACCACCTTTCTCAAAAATATTACTTATACTTTTCCTCAAATCATCTACCTCTTTCAAAACAATAATCCTTCATTTTCTAAAACATCGTGCTCATTTCAAAAATATTTTTCACATTATTTTAATCTCTTCAAAACATCAATATAACTTTCCTCGAAATAATATTTCAAATATTGATTTTAGTATAGCCCAAAATGTATTACTTCTCTTCAAAATATTAAATCACTTTTCAAAGCCATGTCCATATGCTCGTCCTAGTGTTTAAGAATCCCTATTGAAAATGTTGATCAGATGCATTGACCAAAATTCTTAAAGCACTCAACGAAAAAATTAATATGAAATCCGCGTCAAAAATTTCTTTAAATAAATATATTTAAATGCTTTCGTACACTTTCCATATGAAAATAATTATTTTGAAAAACCAAAACATTTTCTAGTATCATATAAAAATATGCACCTTTAATTGAAGAGGTTTCAATCATAAAATATGTGTTATCTTTCAGAAAGAAAGAGAGAAACGAATAAAGTTGGACGCCATTTTTTATTAATTCAAAAAAGCTCTCAAAATATTACAAGTACTCATATTGTTATATTACTGTTACAAAAGTGAAAACAGATTGATTAAAGTAGATGGGCTTGAACAGGTAATTGGGCCACCAAATACTTGGAGACGAATGCAAACTATATTCTGCTCTAGCATAAGAAGAGCATCCTTCTTCGATCTTCTCAACATCAGATTACACTCCCCCTCAAGTTGGAGAATATAGGTTCTTCATTCCCAACTTGCTACACAAGTACTCAACTCTATTCCCATTCAATGCTTTGGTAAATATATCTGCAAGCTGCTCTGTAGTCCTCACAAATTTTGTTTCAACGATTCCTTGTTGAATTTTCTCTCTAATAAAATGACAATCCACTTCTATGTGCTTGGTTCTTTCATGGAATACGGGGTTAGATGCTATATGAATTGCTGCCTGATTGTCACAAAATAGCTTTGCTGGAAAATTCACCTTCAACTGAAACTCAATCATCAAGTGTTTTAACCACATTATCTCACACACACTATTTGTCATAGCTCTATACTCAGATTCTGCACTTGAACGTGAGACAACTGCTTGCTTTTTACTCTTCCATGCTGCCAGATTTCCTCCAATGAACACACAAAATCCAGAAGTTGATCTCCTGTCTTCTTTAGATCCGGCCCAGTCAGCATCAGAATAGCTCTCTATGTTCATGTGACCATGATTTGCATAGACCAGTCCTTGTCCAGCCGTACCTTTTAGATAACATAAGATTTGTTCAAGTGCTGCCCAGTGATGAACTTTAGGAGATGCCATAAACTGGCTAACAACACTAACTGAGTGTGCAATATCGGGTCGTGTAACAGTTAAATAATTTAACTTTCCTACTAACCTTCTATACCTCTATGGATTGTTGAACAACTCCCCCTCTCCACTAAAGTTAGAATTTGGTATCATAGGAGTGCTACTTGGTTTTGCTGCAAGCTTACCAGTCTCTGTCAGTAGATCAAGCGTATATTTCCTTTGAGATAGAATTATTTCTTTACCATTTCTTATGATTTCAACACCAAGAAAATATCTGAGTTCCCCCAAGTCTTTGGTATGGAACTGTGAGTGAATAAATTCTTTAAGGGCAAGAATACCATCATCATTACTCCCAGTAATCACTATATCATCAACATATACCACTAAAAGTATTATTCTTTTGTCACTGTTTTTGTGAAAAACTGAGTGATCAGATTTGCTTCTAATTAGACCGAATTTCTCAACTGCCATACTAAACTTGCCAAACCAGGCTCGTGGACTTTGTTTGAGGCCATATAAAGTTTTCTTGAGGAGACACACCTGTCCAATCTCCCCCTGAGCAACAAAACCAAGAGGTTGCTCCATGTAGACCACCTCAGAAAGATCGCCATGTAAGAATGCATTTTTTATGTCGAGCTGATGAAGTTTCCAGTTTGAAATAGCAGCAAGAGAGATAAAAAGCCTTATAGAAGTCATCTTAGCAACAGGAGAGAAGGTTTCAGAGTAGTCTATACCATATGTTTGAGCATAGCCTTTAGCGACTAGTCGAGCTTTTAATCTAGCCACAGTTCCATCTGCATTCATTTTAACAGAGAATACCCATTTGCAGCCTATAGCCTTCTTGTTTGGTGGTAGTTGAACAAGGTCCCATGTTGTAACGGCCCAAAATTTCCGAACCCGAAAATTTCAGATAGTTATGAAAAAGAAGAAAGAGATAGAAGAAGAAGAACAGAAACACCAAACATCTCACATTCGCAGCGAATAAAATATAATAATAAATAATAATAGTTTACAAAAGAATACTATATCTGTCGATTACATTTAATATACATCAGAGTTTTCACATTATATACAGTCACTGGATATTACAATTATCATGTCTCAGAAATACAACAGCAATACTCTATACGCTATCGCCATCCAGCTCGCCTCCTAAGCTCCAGCACGTACCTACCAGAAAATTTGTAATACTCGGTCTGACCCGAGCATTACGCCAAAGTAACACCCGGGTCAGGCTGGAAACCAGCGTGAGTAAACCCAACTAACATGGAAATACCAAAGCAAACAACTTAAATAAACCCGGGGTAGCTTATATCAATTTAACCAATCACAATTTGCTATAGAAAATGCTTATTTCACACATAAAGTTCTAAGTACAAAACTTAGATATATATTCCAGTCTACTTAAATCATTTCAATCCAGCCTATTGATTTCACAAATCAATATATAAATATTCGAAATGGTTTCGGGTATTTCCCAAATACCCGACCTACGAGACCCGTATTATCCTAACCCAAGTTATTCAAATGAAATTCACAACATTTCATATTAGAGATATCAACTCATTCAAAGCATCCAATACCATTCAATCGTCCATAAGCAAAGCTTCATCACATACACATTAATTCAATTGATTCCAATTGAATTTCAAATCTCAACCACTTAGATTCCTTCGTTTAATATTAATTAATTCCAAATCAATTAATTAATCATCTCTTCATTATTAATTTTAATTAATCACACTGGATTAATTATCTTCCAATTTCATTCAAGAAATTATCTCCAATTAATTTCACGATATTAATTATTCTTACCAAATCAATGGGTAATCTTTAATTACTTCACAAATTAATTAACAAGAATCAATTACACTAATTCTTAACTACTTACATTAATTAATTTCTCATGAGTCTTATGATTAATTCAACTTAATTAATCGATCTTTTAACTTCATCGTTGATTATATAATCTAATGATTTCCAATTATGTTTGATTTGTCCTAATCTAAATTAATTACTTTAATTCAACCTCCATATTAATCATTCTCGGTTAATCTTAATATGTAATTAACTATTCCTTTATTTACTTCATTAATAAATCAATTACTTCTTAATTAATATCTTAATTAATTTCTTGATAAATTCACAAAGTAACTACACTTATTTATTACATTAAGTGATAATTTATCACACCATCAAATGATTTTTCTGAATATTTATACTTAGTTAATTAACTTACAACTTAATTTATCATTTATTCAAACCTTTAATTACTGAATTTAGTAACCCAAATCATTAATTAATTAAATTAAATGATTATTCATCCTAATTATCCCACCAATTGAAAGTATCGCAAATCATTTAGCCGTTTGTAACTTTTAAACGGAAGCATTTTCTTATTTCTTGTTTTAAGTTTAAAACAACTTATAATTCCCAATACTTCGAGTTAAGCAACCAATTAACTCGAGAACCATCCAAAATCACAAGATCGTCTATTCACAGTGCAAATCAAATAAATTCAATCATTCAACCAAATATTTAAATTTAACCATTTAAATTTTTAAAAATCCAACAGAGTGAGATTTACTCACCTTTGATTTCCTTTAAATTTGCCAATTCGTTTCCCCTTCATCGCTATGAGCCAAACTCAACTTGTTTTCATAAATTTGAACCTCGTATGAATATATCATAAACTATATTAGCGATCTAAATCTATATTTATATTCTTCAACCACTAAAAATAAAATAAATTTTTAAATTTCAGAAAAAAAAACAATACCTTCTCATCTCCCCATCCTAAACACAGACAACCACTTCTCTATCGCTATGCATTGCTTCGCCTCCGGTCCACGAACAAGCATCAAACTGCTGCCACCTTCCACTTCATCCCCTGCTCGAACGCAACTCCAAGACCTAGCTCCACTACCCCACATCGCGACCCACTGCTCGATCTCCAACGAACCATCCAGTCGCCAAAATGACCCGCGCGTCGCAGCCTCGAACAGGCGCCTCTCGATCGCGACTTCCATCTCGCGCCTTGCCAACGACGACGCCTAACCTCGCGTGCATCTCCATCGAGGCAGCCTCCCCAATTCAACACCGCGTGCAGCGATTATCCATTCAATAGAAACCCTAACCCCCCTTCAATAATCACGACAGCGCCTCTTCTCCCTAGCTCAAATTCGAGCTTGATTATGACCGCGTCGCCCCTATTTTCGAATGCTACGGCCATCCTTTTTTTTTAACCGGATTGAAATTGAAATTGAAGAAGAAAAGGGGGAACTTCGGATCGATCTAAGAGGTTGAATTAGAAGGGGAGAAGGAAACGATCGGCTTTGATTTGAATAAGAATAAGCGGCCATTTTCTTTTGTTTTGATATTTTTTTTTTAAGCATCGGCTTCTCCTAGAAGATTTTAAAGAGGACACTGATAATTACCGATTTGAGAAAGCTTCCCGAGTAAGCCTTGCACAAAATATCTCTAACATATATTACTTTAAATTTATAAAACTTCCAAACCGTCCCGTTAATTGCCAATAAAAATTTAAACTCTCCTTAAGGAATACCGCTAGGCGATTATAAGGTTTTACCCGCGTTCTGAACACAACGGAACTTGTTTCGGAAGTCAATTCGATCGTAAGCGCGAGTTACGAAAGTAAATGATCAAAATTTAAATTAAATTGATTAAATATCTCTAAGCGTTTTGAGCTGCCAGGGTCAAACGACAACTCCGATTGCTATGAAACTTGAAATCTGATAATAATTAACTATTACGGATCCAATGGAACTGTTTCCGTCAAATTCCAAGACTGTGCCTCGGAAGGCTATTTTTAAATTTAATTTAAACGATATATTATTAAACTTACCTTTAAATAAAATTTTAATCATTCAATTATCTTCAGTATCATCATTGTAAATTTTATAAGCCTTCAAATTATTTTTAATAGGCTTAAAATCTCAAATTCAACAATTTACCCAATTTCTATTATATAATTCAATACATTAATTATCTAATAAATATTAATATTTTGGAATTCAAGCTGAAATTAACCTTTCAAATGGTAAAAATCAATTTATTATTCCATGTTAAATTGTTAAAAATTCCGGGTCGTCACACATGTGTTGCTTTGTTCTAGTGCATTCATTTCTTCCAGCATTGCCTCACACCAGCTTGGTGAAGCCAGAGCCTCTTTAACAGTTTTAGGTACTGTAACAGCATCCGAAGATGACACTAGAATGATTGAAGAGGGATTTAACCTTTTATAAGATACAAAAGATGAGATAGGATAAGCACACTGCCTTTTTCCTTTTCGAAATGCAATAGGCAATTCCAGACTTGGATCAATCAAAGTGGTTTGATGAACATGGTTTGTGTCACCCTCTTGAGGAGTTTGAGACTGATTAGTAGGTATAGTAGAGTACACAATAATTTCCTCATCATCCTCTTGTGTATTTGTATGTCTAGAGTGATCAGGAGACTGATAAAATGGCACTTCCTCCATAAAGGTAACATCAATTGACACAATATATTTCTGTAGACTTGGACAAAAACATCTATATCCTTTTTGCAGTCTTGAATACCCAACAAATATACACTTTAGAGACTTATGATCAAGTTTACTCAAATGTGGGTTGACATTTCTAACAAAACAAGTACATCCAAAGATTCTAGGCTTGACAGGATGTAACTTATTATTAGGATATAATACTTGATAGGGAATTTTATTGTTAAGCACTGTGGATGGAATTCTATTGATCAGAAAACATGCTGTGGAAACTGCATCAGCCCAAAACATTTTTGGAACATTCATTTGAAATAATAAAGCTCTAGTGGTTTCTAATAAATGTCGATTTTTTCTCTCAGCAACTCCATTTTGTGATGGAGTGTCAATACATGAAGTTTCATGAAGAATACCATTTTGAGCAAGATATGAATTAAATTCAGTGGGTACATATTCCTTGGCATTATCACTTCGTAGAGTTAACAGTGGTGTGTTAAAATGTGTTTTGATTTCAGCATGAAATTTACAAAATGTAGAAAACAATTCAGAACGAGATTTCATTAAGAACAACCATGTCACTCTAGAGTAATCATCAACAAAAGTTACAAAATATCTAAAACCAGGTTTAGATATACTTGATGATGGTCCCCAAATATATGTGTGTACCAATTCAAATGGCTTGCTTGCACATTTATTTAATCTAGGATGAGAACTGCTACAATGATGCTTGGCATACTGGCATGATTCACAATTTATTGTAGACAGTGAGTTGTATTGAGGACAGAGCTGCTTGAACAAAGAGAGAGATGGGTGACGTAATTGACAGTGAGTTTTGAAAACAGGACTCATAACTAAGCATACTGCATGATTCTTTGTTGGAATATCAAGTGTATATAAACCATCAAACTTGCTTCCTCTACCAATAATTTGATTCGTCATAAGATCCTGGAACACACAATAATTTGGATAGAAAGTAACACTGCACTTTAGGTGATGAGTAATTTGACTAACTGATAGCAAATTAAATGACAGTGAAGGCAAGTATAAAACAGATTTCAACGGTAGAGATGAATTAGTCATGACTTCTCCTACCCCTTGAATAGATGATTGGGATCCATCTGCTAATGTGACTGTATGAGATGGTTTATTACTTGTTAAAAATGTAAATAGATCACTATTACCTGCCATGTGATCGGTTGCCCCAGAATCAATTATCCATTTGTGAGTAACTTGACCAGTATTTGCCATTGTAGCAGTAGAAGAGGATGAAGGTTCTGATGAAGTATTCTGAAGAGAATTCTTAAAATTGGAGTACTTGTCATACTCATCTGAAGTCATAAGAACAGTTTTAGTTCCTGAGTCTGGGTTTGAGTTATTCTGCTGAAGTTTGTATTGCAATTTTCTACATTCAGATACTACATGCCCTGTCTTTTTGCAATATTTACAAACTTTACTTGAAGGATTTGATGGTGGTCTCCAAATAGGTGGAGATGGTCTCTGTGGTCTCCATGTTTGTGAAGATGGTGAAGGTGGTCTCCATGATACATTAGCTGATGGTCTGCATGTTTGTGCACTTGCTGGTTGTGCATTGTTACCACAAGTGCATTATCATGTAATGTAGAGGTAACAGATAAAACTTCAGTTCGAAGAATACGGCTAAACACCTCCTGTAGTGATGATACTTCTGAATTGGCTAGTATTTGAGACTTTGCACTCTCAAATTCAGATGGTAATCCTTCCATGAAGCTCATTACAGCCATTTGCTCACGCTATTGTTGTTGGATCTTTATGTCAGTGCTCATTGGCAAAAGTGTATTAAATTCTTCATACGTTTGTTTAAAGGACATAAAATAGTTTGTAAGAGTTTGATCTTTCTTTTCAGCTTGATAAAACGATTTACAAACATCATACATTTTTGTCAAATTTCCTTTCCCTGAATATAAGAATTCTAAATACTCCATTAACTCTTTTACAGTTTCACAATGATTGATCAACCCAATTACTTCATCATCCACAGAATTTCTTATTTGTAAAAACAAGCGAGCATCATCTCTAAGCCAGTTTTGATCTTCTTTCTCTGCCGAATCAGATCTAGGTGATTCCTGAATCAGATGCTTATTTTTATCCATGCTTCGGAGATATAGACGAATCGTTTTACTCCAATCAAGATAATTAGATCCATTCAACTTGCGATCTGTGATTTTAGGCATCATCGAGACAACATCTACCACTTTGTCTGTCATGATTCTTGAACTCGGAAAAAATAACAACAAGGAGATTAGAAAAACAGATTAGAGATAAATCCCTAAATCCTTTAATTTCTGGATCGAGCAATTTAATGCTCTGATACCATGTTATCTTTCAGAAAGAAAGAGAGAAACGAATAAAGTTGGACGCCATTTTTTATTAATTCAAAAAAGCTCTCAAAATATTACAAGTACTTATATTGTTATATTAATGTTACAAAAGTGAAAACAGATTGATTAAAGTAGATGGGCTTGAACAGGTAATTGGGCCACCAAATACTTGGAGACGAATGCAAACTATATTCTGCTCTAGCATAAGAAGAGCATCCTTCTTCGATCTTCTCAACATCAGATTACATCAACATTAATCTACCTTCAAACCATCTTTTCAAAATTATTGCCAATTTTATCCTCCAAAATTTCAATTTATTTCAAATCAATATTTAGCTTAAATTAAACTATTACTTACTTCCTAAAATAATAACTCCTCCTTTTTAGAAAAAAATATTTTCATTTCAAATCATTTAAAAAATATATATTCTCCATTCTCAAACATCACTCAAAAATATAATATTCAATCACTTTAAAAATCAAATTCATATTTTATTAAATCATATGCATATTTGTATAGAAATATTTATTTTTGAAATTTTCATATGTATTCAGTTTATTAACCACTAACAACAATGCAATTTATCACACACTATCCATCCCGAATATCAAACAAGCATTATTACAGCAATACACATATTCAGTAATAAGCAAACAAACCCCTTCAGTGGAAAGCTATCAATTTGTTTCCATTACACAACGCTAATCACTACTGGATCCTCTAACTCAATTCGCCTCATCACAATTTAGGATGGTGAAGTATTCAATACGAAATCTGAATTAGGCACTTTTACAGCTTTCCTAACCGAACAACTTCATTCTTACTTCAAAGCCACATAGAGGTCTAACATTCATCATCCAAGCCGACATCACTGGTCAAACAATTTATTCCCACCTCTTCAGTCTCCATCAATTTCTACGCTTCTCATGCAAATACTCACACAAAGAAAAAAGTAGAAGAAATATATTATATAATAACAAAGAGAATGAGGTGATATTGGACCGTCATATATGAATATTCCCTTAGGCTAACACTGGTACATATTTCAAAAAAATCATGAACCACTCACCTACATGTACATAGTATCAACATAAATTAATATACACGTGCGCTTCTGGGATATAATAATAAACAATATAAAACAAATAATATAAAGAACACAGAGTAATTAATGCATGATAACATATAATAAAAATATACACGATTTTGAGTGGGGTATAAAACTGGTCAAACTCCCATTATCTCAAAAATATACACGTAGATGCAATAGATACATCTCAACATCATCAATACACATGAGGCCACAAAAGTTGATGATGATACACTAATCAACTATAAACTAACCTCCATCTACAATAATCTGGTCTCCTCATCCCTGAACCTGTAGTCTTAGACTGACTTGAATATAATATAAATAAAACTCGGGTCAGACTATGCCTAGAATATAAATGTCAATATATGATAACTACCAGGAGTAAACATAAGTACCTCGAAGCAGCATATAACATCTCGCATGCCAAATGAAGCACTAATAATATCACACATAGTAAAGAGTAGTCAATCATCTCATCAATGGCATATGAGTAACATAGGTGAAACATCATTTAACAATTAACTACTATGCCAAAATCAATACAATGATTATATCTCAACCTTCGGCCTTAATAAGGGATGAAGGCTCTCGACTACATGGCCCTTGGAGATAGATAACTATTAGTATATGAAGACTCATCATAAGGCATACAAATGAAATCTAACACACTATGGGCGAGCACACAGCTCCCCCAATAATACACATACACATACACATACACACACACACATACACATACACATACACATACACATACACATACACATACACATACACATACACATACACATACATATACATACATACATATATACATACATATATGCATAAAGACTATCATAGAGATGGACAAGCACACAAGTCATGTGGGTTAAGAGGTCCTCGCTTGAATAGATGTCTAGAAGAGGTATCTACATAATGTAGTATAATCTCACATATTCCATATGGGTGCATCATAGCACACCCCAGGGGATACCATACAACACCGACAACACACAATATACCTCAGTTTCTTGGTTACTCTCGATTATCATGACTCTATTCCCATCTATACACTATGGTCGCAAGCCTATTATCCAATGATAATAGACTAGTGTGGCATCGAGGAATATCATTAGACAATCAATACAACAAAACACAACATATGTAACAAGCTAATGCCATGGATTCATGGCGCGACCCTATGATCAGCTAACGAGGATAGACAGTAGTTTATCTGGATAAATAGCACATAGTGCGAGTTGGCATATAGCGGACCCTTCCTCTATACATCAACCCATAAATTAAGAGTGTCCCCCACTGTTCGGATGGATTCTCTATCGATTGGAAAACCACTGAATTTAATAAAATAAACTATCACAAGAGTGTGATGTACAATCGTAGTACGTATGCGAATATGGATCGATCCCATGAGGAAAACACTAATTTCAAAATTACTCAACCAAATTATCCTAAGGGTTTGAAAATGTGTTAACTAAAAAGTGTAAAAAACTAGAGAAAAATTGGAATAAAAACTATGAGATTAAAAGTCAATTTAGAGGTAAATTCTTTCATATAAATCAACACAAAATAAATTTATAATATTACTTTTCTATCACATGTATAATAGTTAATATATTTATTATAAGTATGGCCTACTTGTGATATTAACTAACACAATTTAAACTATCAAACTTTAATACATCATCAAAACCTACTTGTCAAATTTAATGAAAATGATTGTGGAACTAAAAATAAAATCTAATTTAAGCATGATCTATTTATCTTTTTTTGATCAAGTAACATAGAATATCAAATTTTGATTCTATTAACTATAGCCTATTTGTAATTAACAATACCGACCACCAAATTCATTAATAAACAACAAACTTCCATTTACATTAAAATTTACATTAATTACCAAAGAAGTGATCATAAATGAAATCATCATGCTAATTTTACATGATTCATGAGAGCTTCATTACCCCTAAATTAAAAGGACTTAGCTTCTCATTCTTTAATTTATCAGCATAAATTGATTTTAACATTAAAAAGGTCATGAAAGGAAAACTAATAAAAAGAAAGCGAGCTAATTAAAAAGAAGTAAAGACCACACTAATTGCATAAAAATAAATCTACACAAGTTGTATAAAATAAATCTGATGTAACAATTTGGAACTTCACTGCTTTGATATGCAAAAATTTAATTAATTATAAGTACTCAAATAATTGATTTTAATGAAAATAAAGCTCTTTTAAATAATAAGTAATGATGACGAAATAGTTTTCTAATTTTTTTTACAAAAATACATAGTTCGATGAAAAACAGAAAATGTGACCGGAAAACCGTTTTTCGAAATTTCAATGTTTTATCGTATAAAAGTTGTTTGATGTGTTGCCGCTCTTATTTCTATTTGAAGCAACATTTATATTTTTAGAACATGCTTAGTTAAGAGAAAATAACATTTAAAATATGATGAGTATAAATATAAATAAACTTAAGTTAAATAAGTTTAGAAATAAAATATAAATATAAGTGTCACATCATTAAGAGACATAAGTACACTAAAGTACTAGGGCATGTTTATACATGTTGGAACATGAAAATGGGAAGGGGACAAAAGAGCTGGCATGAGTACACGGGGGATACATTGGTGGTGACGTGACAATCATGTAGTGGAGGGCATGGTACAAGATTTGTTTGGTAATTTTGCTTATTCATTTTGTATATAAACCTTGTTTCATTTTTCTATTCCATCTTACATATTTATTTTTCCACAGTTTCCTAAGAATTCTTCTTTTCAAAGCTCCTAAAAATTGTTAATGGCTTCCTTGCTATTCTAAAACATAAAAACTTTGATTTTCATTTCCAAAAACCTTTTGAAACCTTGTTTTAAATCACTTATTTTAAGCTCCACTTTCTCCATTTTTACCCCAATTCACCCAAACAGAACTTCTTCTAAAAAGCTCCAATTCAAGATTTTTTTTTTCATACTATATATAATTTTAGTGGATAAAACTTTCCATTTTATCACTTTTTCTAATTTCGAGCCGAGATATGTCAAAAACTCATTTCTTTCCAGAGTATTTTTGGACTCAGAAATTCAAGTCCAAAAATAGCTCCTCTGATCTCGGCCATATCTTCCGTAAAAATAACTGAAATTATGTATTTCCTTTTTTTATGTTGTAAAGGAAAGAATTTCCTAACACTTTCCTTTTCACCACTTTACCAAGATCCGAGTGTAACATGTCCAAAAATCATGGAAAAGATGACCATTTTCGAGTTGATTTTTGGTGGTTTCCAAGCTTTACAAGTTTAAAGTTTATTTCAAGTTTCTGAAATGATTTGATGAGTATTTTGGAAAGATTTAACTTTATGTTTTTGTTATTTTTTTCATGCAACATTTTGGTTGTTTGGTTAGATTATCATGTTGTTGGATATATGCATGTTGCCTGTATGTGATTAAATATGTGGTATGGTTGATTTTTAGCGTAGACATGTTAACAAAGCCTAATAAGTGTTGTTATGGTTATAAAGTTAGATCTTTTGCCATGTTGGAATTGTGGGATCTTTATCTTATGTTGAATTGTGAGATGTTTATGGATGTATCAACTTGTGAATGCTATGAAAGATTAGAACTTGAACTTGTTAAGGTGAGATGAGATCCCTTGAGTTAAGCGGTTTACTTAATTTGTTTTCTAACAAAAAGTTCTAACCTTTACATTTATTTTCAAAACTTTTTAATAAGTTAGTAAACTAAATTAAAGTAAAGGATAAGAGTTTTAAAAGTTACTGTATATGCAGTATAAGTTTTCAAGTTATGACATCCATAGTGATAGTCGCTATGGATGCAGTTTCACTTTGAAAATCAGAAGTTCTCAAATTTTAGTTTCATACTTAAAATTGTTTTGTAAATGTTATACAAGTATAATAATAATATTTTTAAAATTTAATTAAGGAATAACTATTAATTAATTAATTAATTAAGTTTTAATAATTATTAATTAATTAAGTGTCAATAATGTTTATTAACTTTAATTAAGTGAATATTAGTTACTAATTAATTACCTTTTAAGGATAAGATTAATTTTAATTAATTGATTATTAAGTATGATAAAATTTTAATTATTTATAAGTTAAGTATATGAATTACTTTTAATTAATTTATAATTAAATATAGGGTTAATCATTAATTAATTATTGACCATATGCTTAATTTTGAATTAATTGAAGTTTTAATTTATAAATTATTTATTAAAGGTTTAATTTATTATTTAAGATTTAATTAAATATTATAAATCGAGATTAATTAATAGTCAAGGCTTAAATTATTATTTAATAATTAACAAAGGATCAATTAGTAATTAATTAATTATTTAATAATTAATTATTGTTTAATTATTTATTTAAAGGTTTAATTATTTATTAATTTATTTATTTAATTAAATTAAGATTTAATAAGATTTTAGCTTATAATTAATTATTTTAAAGGGGAGTTCAAGTTTTAAATCCTATGATTTTCCAAGAACCAATTTATTTAAAAAGGGAATTCTTTTACATAGGATAGTTTTGAGCACAAGGGATTCGAATGTCGATACATTAAGTAGACAAATAACTACGAATGAGTTATAATGTTGATTGATTGAATTGTTTGGATATTTAATAGCAGAACAAATTCCCGTTCTGCTATAGTGTAATTGTTTAGGTGTTGTGGACATAGGATAACAGAATAAATTTCCGTTTTGCTATAAATTGATTATTGATTGTGTAGACATATGTTACTAGAATGAATCACCATTCTACAATATGTAATGAATTGTTTGGACATCTATTTAGCATGACAAATCACTATCCTTCTAATATGTTAGTTGGACATGTATTTGTCAGTTAGTTATATTGACATGTTATTTTCTGATTTGGATATGAGTTGTATTTACGTACATGTTGACCTATGTAAATAAATGTTTAGTGAGAAAATAAATGGTAACTTAAATAAGTACCAATTGGATTGCTATGCTCGTTTTGAAATTATAAAGTATGATGTTGAATTAACTTCAATTCTTTAACCAATTTGGAGTTTTAAAGTTTATAATTGATTTTTCAAGTTATATAATTATTTTAAAGATATTTATAAATAATAACTTGTTTTAATAAAAAGCGTTTTACTAAATAAAATGGGTTTATTTAAAGTGATTTAAAATGAGATTTTATAATGTCAAAGATGTTTTATAAAGCAAATTTTATAAAGAGTTTTATACATGGAAAGAGATTTTATAAACCATTTCAGATATTTTAAAAAGAAGTTTAAATCTAGTTTGAAGATTTATAACGAGGTTTGAAATATGAAGTGAACTTATAAAAAGAATTTTTATAGGGAATAAGTGAATGGTTTTTCTTCTTCAAGTAAATGAGTTTTATAGCAAGTGATGTTTTGAAATGGGAATTTCTTATCCATTTAATATAAAATTTGAGAAAAAGGATCTATCCAAATGTTTTTGGTAAATACTTATATTTTTGAGATAAGTAAAAGTTGTTTTCCAAGTATAAAAGGGATGTAAAGGGTTTTGGGAAAAGTGTTTTAAAAAAAACTTTTGATCAAGTTTTGCAAAGTGTTTTAATTAATGAAGATTAATTGATAAAGGCTTAGAGGATCCCATATGAAATCAAATCAATGTTGAATGATTGTTTATTTAATAGTCAAATAACCGACTATCAAACCTTGACCAAAATGTAACTTTGGAAATATCTAGGAGAAACATGAGAATTATATGGTAAAGTTAAAGTATGTGGTGTTATATTGTACATATAAACTCATTTCATTCTTCTAGAATAAATGAGAAGAAAATCCTTCCACAAACGATTAGAAGGTAAACTCCACTCTTATCTTTTATTTGCTTATTTTCTAAAGAACCTGGATTGATTTTACTTGAAACAACTGGAAGTTGTTTCAAAAAGACCAGGATTGGATAAGTATCCGAAAACCACTTCAGTCCAACTCAAGTGTTTTGAACTGAAGATATCTTGAAGTGGATTGAAGAAAGAGCTTTTGAAGTGCAAGGGCTACTTGCTACTAGTTCCTAGAGTGATTCCAAAATGGATGTAGTAAAGGTAGTGCCTTCGGTTTTGTTCAGACCCAGAACGAGCTTGTAGGATGAATGCTAATGTTGTATTTCTACCAGAGGGCAGTGTTAGCATTCCAAGATGGTCTGTTAAGAGAGAAGGTAAAAGCGTTGCCTCAAGCCTCACAACTCGAGAAATGGCTAAAATAGGGTAAATACAACATGGCTATGTGGGTCGCTCTCATTAGGGTGTGTCATTACCTTTCTAGATTATCATATTATAGATTTGGTTATGCATGAGAGATCTTGATAAAGGTTGGGAACAATCGGGTTAATGACATATTCGGTACAATCCAAGTTTAGGAGTAGACCGGTTTGGTAATGGTAGGGGTGGACCAAGTTCAGGGTCTGACCCCAGGTATATTTTATCTAGAGGTGTACTATACGGAAGGTAGTCCCTTACCTTGCCATTGATAGAATCCATTTTCCAATAAGCATCGTGCGGGCTTGATTGTATACCTATTAAGGTGGAATTTAATAATGGTAATAATTTTGGCCATTTTCATATTTATTTTGAACGCTTAGACATTATTATAATATCACTGGATTTTCTACAAAAAATGTTTTGGTTATCGTAAGGTAAAAACCTATCCGTGTTTATGTGTCGCCAGGTCTTACGAGATACCTTGATTTTAAAGAGTTTTAAACATAATAATTCAGATGTTTGAGTTTATTCACACCAAACCCGTGTCTGACC
Source organism: Allium cepa (assembly GCA_030765085.1). NCBI lineage: Eukaryota > Viridiplantae > Streptophyta > Magnoliopsida > Asparagales > Amaryllidaceae > Allium > Allium cepa. The sequence goes on along the minus strand of CM060944.1, from coordinate 288,531,245 downwards.
CGAGTTTCATTTTCTTTCCCTAAAATTGTTAGGTGCTCAAATTTTTATGGGCAGCCAAGTAGTTCAAGTTTTCCCCGGATGCATTTGGAGAAGCTTGGAGTAGGAGGCTTCATCGATAGCTAGCTTTTATCTTATTTCCGTTGTTTATATGTACATTGTATCAGTTAGGTAGAGACAGGCTGTTATAACCATCCTTGGGTAGAATTTGTATTAGTATGACTCTGATGTATCATTTTGGAAACGACTTTGTAAAGAGTTATGTTGGTTAATATATGTTATTCCATTGTATTATGAGATTCTGTGATTATACAGTCTCTTTTTATTTTCTATCTTTTTTCTTTCCTTTACCGATCGGTCTTTTCGATACTTGAATGCTCGACATGCAATATAATGGACATATTAGTGTCGAATTTTCATGGGTCAAAAATTCCCGTTAGTTACATCTAATATACTAACATGAAATAAAAAAGAGACATGAAATAAATAGCATAGAAAAAGAGCATGAAGTAAGAGTGCATAAAATAAAAGAGAAGGCTATGAAGCCATTAAAGATAAGAGAACTTTTATTTCTATTAAGTGGCTAATGCTATGCATAAAAGATGAGATCCATTACATGAAATATAAGAGGGTATTTATAAAAGGTTGAAACCCTAATCTCTTTATAGGAAGCTTTCAAAAATGCCCTTGATTTTGTATAGCCTCCAAGTCATTATTAATGTTTAATTAATCTTCCACTAACATGTGCTTTTTCTTTTAACTGTGGCCCATTAGCAAATGGGTAAATGGACATCTCCATGTTTATTTAATTCCTTCTTTTATTCATTCTTCTAACTTACACTACTTGTGCATGCATATATTCATGAATCCTCTTCTAATCTACACTCAATTTGCTACAAAATTTGAATTAAATTGTACAAATAAATTTTCACAAAATAAATGCACACACCAAAAGACTGTTTTTCCCATATATAGATGAGTGAATGATGATCTGAAAATACTTTTGTATTTTGTTTAAAATATGTAAAAATACCCTAATATGTCATTTATTTTGATAAAAGAAAATAAGCATGAGAGTAAAAACATAAATTTTTACATGCACATTAAATACTCCCACACTTTTCTTTTTATTCGTCATTGAATAAACTAAAACTAAGATAAATCTACTTTCGTAGGTAGCATGATTGCGTTGAGCGTATGTAATAAGTCGTTAAACATCTAGGTGTTCGTAGTAAGATGAGCGTTGTCTCATAAGGATTTTCAATGGATACTACCCACAAAATAAAATGGATATGCAAAGTTCCCAATGCAAGTTTTATTTATAGGGATATTGATGCAAGACTTTATTTACAAATGAAGTACTTACTTTTTGAATCGACATGAAATAGTAATATACAATCTCGGTCATCATCAAGAAATTTAAGTCCTTCACTATTAAAATTTTCAAAAAAAATTAAGTTATCATCACAGTTGGACTCTATTTGGCTAGTTGTTTTGATTGATAACATAGTGCACTTATGAAATAAATTCTTTAATTGATTATCAAAGATTGCAAATTGGTATCTTCATTTCCTTTTGTAACATAAATCAAATTGGTAAAGTCAGGGTAACGCTTGGGTTTTAGTTGCTTACTCTCTCTTTATTTGAAAAAATATACCGACGTTATTATTATTTACATACATCTAACTCAAATAACCGAGGCTAGCTATACCATCCATGCCTGCCTTACGTGCTTACGTGGGAAGAGTATAAAGCATGGCGAGTGTACACACTTATGTGTGAACATCTGACTCTACGTGTTTATTACTACTACAATTGTAACATCCCGTATTTTTAAGCCATTGAATTTGAACATTTAATTCGTTTTAAATGTTTGATGTGGAGTCTTAATTGATTTAGAAATGAATGGATTCGGGTTCAATCAATGAAATAAGCTATAATTTATAATTATAGTAATTTCAGTTGGATTTGAATAATGGGAAAATAATAATTTAAATATTCGGAATTGAAATAAAAGTTAATTTGGATATAAATAGTGATAAAAATGGTTTTAAAGATTTATTTTGAGTTATTTGAGTGTAAATAGCGTGGTGGGAATTTAAGATGAATTTTAAAGTTAATAAATTAATATTTGGGATTTTTAGTAATCGAATAATAGAATTTAATATTATTAAAATGCAGTTTAATCAGATTTTGGCCCGGAATGAGCCAGAATGATTTTTATTGTGTTTATAAATTTTATATGATTTATTGTTAAGTTAATAAAATTTTTAAAAGTGATTATTTAAGCGGTTTCGACAATTATGAAAATCGCTCGATTTTATAAACGAGTTAAAATAGCCTTCCGGGGCACAGTCTCGGAATTCGGCGAAACCAGTTTCAATGGATCCGTAATAGTTAGTTATTACCGAATTTCAATTTTCGTAGCAATCGGAGTTGTCGTTTGACCGTGGCAGCTCGAAACGCATAGAAATCGATTTAACCGATTTAATTTTAAATTGATCGTTTCTTTTCGTAACTCGCGCGTATGACCGAATTAGCTTACGAAACCTGTTCCATTGTGTCCGGAACGCGGAAAAACCATAGAATCGCATGTCGGAACGCGTAGTTTGGAGGTCGTTTGCATAAACTGTTAAATTGTGAAATTATAATAATTAAATATTATCAAACCATTATATATAATCCCATATTTGTATGAAACCCGAGCTTTGTCGTGAGCCGTCGTCTTCATTCACAACCTATAGCCGAAAATAATCATCTTTCTCTTCCAATTTGTGATCAATCCGTCTAATAATCGCGAGAACTTCCAACAGTATCGTAGAGATCGACACAGGCTTTAGATCCAACGGTCAAGATTTGGTTTGGAGTGACGTGGTGGTGCCGTGGGACTTGCGTTTGCCGTGCGTTCATGCTTGACGTGTGCGACGGAGAGGGGGCCGAGCTCGGAGATCTTCTGGCCGAGGGTGGAGCTGAGGGTGGCGAGCGAGAAGATGGTGTTGGATCGTCCTCTAAGCAACCGTAGGTGGTGCGGCCTCTAACCCTAAGTGACGAAGATGGGTTTCACTTGTTCCAGGAGACGGCGTGAGGGAGAAGCAATAGGGAGCGGCTTTGATCTACTATTGTTTTTGAACGACCGAGATTTTGTGAGGTTTAATATAAAAATAAATTTGTTTTTAAATTTAAAATCAAAGGTTTAAAATGCTGTAACGTATTCATACGTTATCGGAATTTGACGAAACAGGAAGCGTTGGAATCGCAGAGACGCGTATTATGCGATGGTGCAGTTCCAGATTCATTCCTGGCAAGTAGAAATTTGAGTTAAATCGGACGTCGTTCGGTTTAATTTAAATTTCGAACGCTCGCCGAAACTCAAGGTGAGTTAATCTCATTCACATCTGAAATGTTAGCTGATTCAAGTAGTTAATATTTAAATAATTGTGTGATTGGTTGAAATGTTTTTTTATATCAGCCTGGATTGATATATATGTTGTTGTGCTAATATTTGTGGATGCAGGGAAAAAAACAGGTTGGAGGGATCCAACTGGATTCCTCACCCTATAGTAATCATTTTATAATTGATGATGTAACCTGTTTATATATTGAGATTGATAACTCTGAATTAAATTATTCTATGATATCGCTGGATAAGTATTCACACAGAATTTTAAAAATAAAATTTAATAAATTGGGTTTATAAAGAAATAAAGAATTTGATAAATAAAGAATTTAAGGGAATAAATTTGGAATCTGGGTTGGGTGAAGAATGAAAATTTGGAAATTTGGGAAATATAAATAAAGTGGAATATGTATTAGTTGGTAAATGTGAAGGTATGGAAATTCTGGCGATAAACGTGAATAAGAAATTATAAATTGTTAAAAATAACTGAGGGGTATTTTGATAATAATGTTTCCTGGAAATTAAATATGATTTCATTAAATAAATTTATAATAGTTTATTTAAAAAGAAATTTTTAAAACCTACACTTTGAAAGTAAATTTCCGGGAATGGCAATGTGGTTAAGCTTCATAAGAAGTTATTTAAACGTGGAAAGTAAATTTATGTTATTAAACCATAAATCCAAATTGAATAAATCGACATAAATTATAGGAAGGATTTCTGGGATGTTTAAGTGGAAACGAGTTCCTTGGGAAAAACCTAGTTCGAGTTTTAAACAGATTTTATTAAAAGGAAGTCTAAAGTTCAAACTTGTTTTAAAGAGTGTCTTGAAATTTATTATTTTAAAGTAACTATTAATAAATTAGCAATAGTAAATTTGTATGAATATCTTAGTAATTATTTTTACAAATGGATTTATTTAAAGGCTAGTTTTGAATAAAGTTATTTGAATTATTAAGAATCTTTTTTTAAACTGTATCTTTAAATTTAGTTTAACTAAACTTTTATGTAAAATCAAGTTTAGATCTTAATAAATAGTTTTACTTCACTTATTTTAAATTTATATTTTGAGTAAGTAACTAGAAGTAAATTTAGGTATTTTAAAGTATATTTCAGCATTAAATGTTTTTAACTGTTTTAAATTTAAATGTTTTTGAACTTGGTTATCTCCAATGGGAATATATGATAAAGGATTTACCTTGTAAAGGAAGAACTTTGGGAAATTGTTTTCAAATGAGTTTTGAAAATTTGAAAATATATCTTTTAAAGATATTTGAGGCAAATAAATAATGTGGGAATTATTTATTGTGTGATGGATGTTTGTGAATGACAATTGATAGTTAAATCATCGACTATCAATATTGGACAAATGCGTTGATCGTTTCGAAGAGACCGGGATCGAGATTTATTTCTCGAAAACCACTTCGATCCGGTTTATACATTTCGTGCGAAAAACATGTTCGGAGTCGAAGAGGGAACAGTGAATTGCAAGGGCTAGTCGCTACTAATCCTGAGGATATTTCCAAAATGGACGTAGTAGGAGTAGTGCCTTCGGTTCCGTTCGAACCCGGAACGGACTTGTATGGACGAATGCTTTCGGAACATCGTCAGGAGGGCGATGGGCATTCTAAGTAAAACGTTCTAAAGGTAACGCTTAGACTCAAGCCTCATCAACCGGGAATGACTGAAAATCAGGGGATATGCAGCAAGGCTTCGTGGGTAGGCCCCACTAGAGAGTAAGATCATCCCTGTCTAGATGTCCCTTTTTATTTCGGCTTAGTGGGCGGTTGCTGATCCCAACCGCGGGGTGATCTTATTCGGAACTGTCCAGTAAGGGATGGGTCCGACCTTGTGTTGCAGGAGAGCGGGCGTACTTCTCGGTACTGTGATCTAGGCCCCGTACTGTGACAGGTGGTACCCCAGTGCCTAGTCATTGTTGGAAATCCATTCTCCCTACAAGCCTTGTACGAGTTTTGTTTGTATTACCCACTTTTGTGGCTAATAGCTGGAATTTAATAGATGTAACAATTTCGGCTATTTTATAAGTACATGTAAATAGACCCTATTATAATATCAGAGGATTTCTATAAAAAGTGTTTTAGCTATCGTAGGGTAAAAACCCGACATGTTTATTTGTGGCGTGGTCTTACGAGATGCTTTTGTTTTCAAAGGATTTTGAAACTTTAATAATCAATTTGGATGCATTATTATCAGCTGGTATTCCAGACCGAGTCGGGTGTTATTTCATTATAATGCTCGGGCCAGACCGAGTATTATATGTTCAGGACAGGATGCTATGGAGCAGGAGAGGAGCTGGAGTCCGAGACGTATTATTCGTATTTGTATATCTATATCCGCTGCCATGATTGTATGGAATGTATGATTTGTGATTGTTGATGTATGAGACACTCTGATGATATGATGTATAAACAGTTATAGATTTCATTTTATGTAAAGATCTATAGTTACTATTATATTTTATTCCGCTGCGACTGTGAGATTCTGATATTGTTTAGCTTCTTCTTCTTCTACCTCTTCTTCTTTAACCCAAATGGTTCATATTTCTGTGCAACTTGAGTTGATTTAGGTAGAATAGTTGTCGACTCAAGGGGTACGAATTTGCGGGCTGTCACACTTGGTATCAGAGCTTAGGTTGGCGACAACCTAGGCTTTGGTGGGGAAATTGCTTATTGGATATAGAGTCAAACGGTACTCTATAATGAGTTGAGTGTATTAATAGATATGAGTGCGTACTTGTTAGTGGATATAAAATTGTTTTTATACTGCGTTGACTTATCGGTTGAGTGTTTATGAATTCTGGTCCGTGCGGGAAGTACAACCGTATCGATAGGGGTTTCTAAACTCTTAAACAAGATAAACCGACATAGTATTGTTTTTAAAGTGGGTAAATGAAATAATTTTACCCAAAATTATATTTTGATATTAAAGAAATGAACTTCTAACTTATTATATATTGGGAGTTTGTTGGTTGTTAATACCCTAATCAAGTAAGAATATTGAATTTGATCAAAATTTGAAATGATAAGCTAATAAGAACATAAAATATTAAAATGGTTTATAACCAAATAGAATTAATTAAATATGTTGTAAATAAGAAGAAATGGAATTAAAATTTGAGTTAAACCAGAATTTTAACCCCGGAAAATTTGAAAGGTGTTTATAATGGATTGAAACAAGGGATTTGGAAAATTTAAATTTTAATAATGTTGAAATGCTTTCCAAAGCTTTTGAAGCCAATAATGGAATATTATTTTGGGTAATATGTTTGAATATAAATTGTTTTGAAATGAATTTGGGAAAGTAAAGAAGCACTGAACTCACTTCAGTCGCTGGAAAATAATCCTGATGATGCTGGCCACATCATTAGAATTCATTTTCGAGTTTCTAAAGTGATGTATTGCTACCAAAATGGTTGGTTATGATATTGTTTGAATTTGTTGGGTATGCCAGTTGTTTTGGAAATTTCAAAGGAGGAAATTTGTTTTGGTATAAACAAGTTGTTTTGGAAAATCCGGTGATTTGATTGATATACCAAATAGGTATATATTTGATATATTTCGAAATGGTTTCGAAATAAAACCGGATAATTTAATTCTGGAAAATTCTATTTAAATAATGTGTAAAATTAAAATAAATTAACTATTGAATTAATTAAGTGAAGTTGATGCTAATAAGGAAGAAATGAAAATTTTAATCTTGAAATTAAATTTAACTTAAGTAAATGGAAGTGTATAAAATAGATTGAAGTGAATTGAAATTGAAATTTAACTTGGATAAGTTAAATAAACTGGACTTAGAATTAAATGGATTTGGATTAAATTAAAATGTAAGTTGACTTTGAGGTTGTGGGTCATTGTGTAATGGATTATACCCACAAGCTATTATGTGTTATACTTATAATCTGAGATTGTGAATTTAAAATTTGCAAAGGATTAAGGTGAAAGAAGTTTGTATCTTTAAGAATTCAGTGATACATATATATATTATTTGAAAATTGTGGTTATATGATGTAGATGGGTTGAAATGAGCAATATGAGCTTTGAAATAAATAAGTTGGTGAACTTATATAAATAGAAAATGAAATTATAATCACAATTGGGAAATAGTTGAATGGTATGGTAAATTCAAACTTAATCATAAATGAGATGTAAAGTGTAATGGAGCAAAGTGAGAATATAAAGGTGGATGTTCTTAAGTTAGCAAATAAGTCTTGAACTTATGAATGGGGAAAAAATGAAATTAATTTTGATAAAGAAATTGAAATTGAAATTTGCTAAATGAAATAATTGGAAAATGGTCATATTATAAATGAATTCAGAGTGAATTGAAGAAATGAATTAAAAACCTAATATGGATTAGGTTAGAAACTAAATTGAATTACAATTAAATGAGATTTGTATGGTAATGAATAGAATTTTGATAGTTTGGTCAAAATTTGGGAAGTAAATAAAAATCCGGTTGTGGCATGGGATTTAATTTTGGTAATTAATATTGGAAGTGTGAATGAATAATGAAATTAGATTATAATTGTGATGGTTTGAATTGTAAATAAATTCCAATGAGTGAAATAATTTAAAATGGCTCTTTGTTAATAAAATAAATCTAATAAAAAAAAATTAATGAAGAAATAAACAAAGTGCATTAAGTTTGTAAATGGATTTGAATTGATTGGGATGAGAATCAAATGAAAATAAAAATTGATTTATAAGAAGATAATGAAATATTGTGAAGAAAGCTTCAGCAAATTAAATATTTGTGATTAAGCTTTATAACGTGGTCTTGGATAAATTTGTCTAGATGCTGAAAATGACTTGCAAGTGAAATGGTTTTAATTAATTATTGTGATGTAATAAGAAATTATGAATTAAAGATGTGTAAGAGTTAGAAATAATATGGAATGAGATGTTATCAATCTAAACTTAAGCTGAATGTATAAGCTAGTTGGATTAAAATTTGTAAATGGTTTGATTGGGTAAGAATCAATTAAAATGGAAATAAATTGAGATATTATGGAATTGAAATTATTTAAGAAAATGATGAGATGGTTATTTTTAAGCTTATGACATAGCTTTAAATGAAATTTGTTTGGAAAATAAAATTTGGATGCAAGCAAATGACTTTTAAGTTAGTAATTGTGATAAGAAAGAGTATATAAGTTGTAAATAAGTATGGAATGATATATATAACTATATATAAAAAAAAATATAATAAATGTATAACAAAACTATACTAATAATTAAATAATAAAAATAAACTTAAGATGAATAATAAATTTGAAAAGTGAGGATAAAGACTTGATTTTAAATTTGTAAGGAAATAGGAATATTTGGATTGTGAATAGTTCCGAATGAAACAGAGATTAATGAAATTTGAAGCTGGAATTGAATTTTAATTGGTATAAGCTTAAAAATTGGTTATTTGTTTGAATAACCACAACCTACATGGAAATTAGTCATTAAACTTAAGTGGATAAATTAAAAGAAGTAAATGAAATTGATATTTCAATAATGGGAGATGAATTGGAACCTATTTAATGGGTTTGTATGTAAATGCAGATTAAGTAAAAATAAAAGTAAATGAATTAAAAGCACATATTCATAATATTGAAGTGAATATGAATTGGTTGTCTTATTGTATTCAGAATGGAATTGGTTTTGAATAAATTGGAATGGATTGAAATGTTATTATGTGGTTGTGCATATGAATGAAAATGGATTATCAAAGAAATGCAGATACTTCAAGTTTAAAATAAACTTTGTTTTTGAATCAAATTTGAGAATATGAATGGATCATAGCAAAACTTGTACATAAAATTCTTTGTGTGAAATAACTTGGAGTTTGGCATTAGAAAAGTAACTTTGTATATGCTTTAAAATATGGTTTACTTGTGAAATCATGCAAACTGTTGATTAGGTTATGAAATGGATATGTTTGGCTTACATTTATATTGGAAATGTTGTTAAAATGTTCAAATCTTTGAAAACTAATGTGTTTGTTGAGTATAGTACATGTATAGAAGGCGTTTAAGAGAGTTGGAGCGCGTATATGCGTTATATTAGCTGCTTGCTATTAAAATTTGCTAAAAAGGTACGCCTACGCAAATATAATTGGGAAATGATATATAAATTGTGATATATTTTGGTTTCCGACCGTGTGGGTCGATGTATATATATTTGTGTGTATCGCGATATCGCGAAAGCTCCTCCGTACAAGGGAGACTCTGCCAAAAATTTTCGAAAATTTTGGGAGTTAGAATTTTTTTGGGAATTTTGAAAAATTTATTAACTTGGAAAGTTATTTTGAAATACGTTAGAATTTAAAGCTTTAGAGTAAGTAAAACGAATGAAGGTGGGATTGGGCTAAAGGATTTTGGAATGTGAATATAAGCTTTTAACTAAGAAAATTGGATGAGTAAGTGAGTTTAAGCATAGTTTCTACCTTAGCAAATTTCGGGGACGAAATTTTTATACGGGGGGAGGAATGTAACATCCCGTATTTTTAAGCCATTGAATTTGAACATTTAATTCGTTTTAAATGTTTGATGTGGAGTCTTAATTGATTTTGAAATGAATGGATTCGGGCTCAATCAATGAAATAAGCTATAATTTATAATTATAGTAATTCCGGTTGGATTTGAATAATGGGAAAATAATAATTTAAATATTCGGAATTGAAATAAAAGTAAATTTGGATATAAATAGTGATAAAAATGGTTTTAAAAATTTATTTTGAGTTATTTGAGTGTAAATAGCGTGGTGGGAATTTTAGATGAATTTTAAAGTTAATAAATTAATATTTGGGATTTTTTAGTAATTGAATAATAGAATTTAATATTATTAAAATGCAGTTTAATCAGATTTTGGCCCGGAATGAGCCAGAGTGATTTTTATTGTGTTTATAAATTTTATATGATTTATTGTTAAGTTAATAAAATTTTTGAAAGTGAAATTTTAAGCGGTTTCGACAATTATGAAAATCGCTCGATTTTATAGACGAGTTAAAATAGCCTTCCGGGGCACAATCTTGGAATTCGACGAAACCAGTTTCATTAGATCCGTAATAGTTAGTTATTATCGGATTTCAATTTTCGTAGCAATCGGAGTTGTCGTTTGACCGTGGCAGCTCGAAACACATAGAAATCGATTTAACCGATTTAATTTTAAATTGATCGTTTCTTTTCGTAACTCGCGCGTATGACCGAATTGCTTATGAAACATGTTCCATTGTGTCCGAAACACGGAAAAACGCTAGAATCGCCTGTCGGAATGCGTAGTTTGGAGGTCGTTTGCATAAACATTTAAATTGTGAAATTATAATAATTAAATATTATTAAACCATTATATATAATCCCATATTTGTATGAAACCCTAGCTTTGTCGTGAGCTGTCGTCTTCATTCACAACCTATGGCCGAAAATAATCTTCTTTCTCTTTCAATTGTGATCAATCCGTCTAATAATCGCGAGAACTTCCAACTGGAATATCGTAGAGATCGACGTAGGCTTCAGATCCAACGGTCAAGATTTGGTTTGGAGTGATGTGGTGGTGCTGTGGTACTTGCGTTCGCCGTGCGTTCATGCTTGACGTGCACGATGGAGAGGGGTCCGAGCTCGGAGATCTTCTGGCCGAGGGTGGAGCTGAGGGTGGCGAGCGAGAAGAAGGTGTTGGATCGTCCTCTAAGCAACCGTAGGTGGTGCGGCCTCTAACCCTAAGTGACGATGATGGGTTTCACTTGTTCCAGGAGACGGCGTGAGGAAGAAGCAATAGGGAGCGGCTTTGATCAACTATTGTTTTTGAACGGCCGAGATTTTGTGAGGTTTAATATAAAAATAAATTTGTTTTTAAATTTAAAATCAAAGGTTTAAAATGCTGTAACGTATTCATACGTTATCGGAATTTGACGAAACATGAAGCGTTGGAATCGCAGAGACGCGTACTACGCGATGGTGCAGTTCCGGATTCATTCCGGGCAAGTAGAAATTTGAGTTAAATCGGACGTCGTTCGGTTTAATTTAAATTTCGAACGCTCGCCGAAACTCAAGGTGAGTTAATCTCACTCACATCTGGTATGTTAGCTGATTCAAGTAGTAATATTTAAATAATTGTGTGATTGGTTGAAATGTTTATTTATATCATCCTGGATTGATATATATGTTGTTTTGCTAATATTTGTGGATGCAGGGAAAAAAACAGGTTGGAGGGATACAACTGGATTCCTCACCCTATAGTAATCATTTTATAATTGATGATGTAACCTGTTTATATATTGAGATTGATAACTCTGAATTAAATTGTTCTATGATATCGCTGGATAAGTATTCACACAGAATTTTAAAAATAAAATTTAATAAATTGGGTTTATAAAGAAATAAAGAATTTGATAAATAAAGAATTTAAGGGAATAAATTTGGAATCTGGGTTGGGTGAAGAGTGAAAATTTGGAAATTTGGGAAATATAAATAAAGTGGAATATGTATTAGTTGGTAAATGTGAAGGTATGGAAATTCTGGTGATAAACGTGAATAAGAAATTATAAATTGTTAAAAATAACGAAGGGGTATTTTGATAATAATGTTTCCTGGAAATTAAATATGATTTCATTAAATAAATTTATAATAGTTTATTTAAAAAGAAATTTTTAAAACCTACACTTTGAAAGTAAATTTCCGGGAATGGAAATGTGGTTAAGCTTCATAAGAAGTTATTTAAACGTGGAAAGTAAATTTATGTTATTAAACCATAAATCTGAATTGAATAAATCGACATAAATTATAGGAAGGATTTCTGGGATGTTTAAGTGGAAATGAGTTCCTTGGGAAAAACCTAGTTCGAGTTTTAAACAGATTTTATTAAAAGGAAGTCTAAAGTTCAAACTTGTTTTAAAGAGTGTCTTGAAATTTATTATTTTAAAGTAACTATTAATAAATTAGCAATAGTAAATTTGTATGAATATCTTAGTAATTATTTTTACAAATGGATTTATTTAAAGGCTAGTTTTGAATAAAGTTATTTGAATTATTAAGAATCTTTTTTTAAACTCTACCTTTAAATTTAATTTAACTAAACTTTTATGTAAAATCAAGTTTAGATCTTAATAAATAGTTTTACTTCACTTATTTTAAATTCATATTTTGAGTAAGTAACTAGAAGTAAATTTAGGTATTTTAAAGTATATTTCAGTATTAAATGTTTTTAACTGTTTTAAATTTAAATGTTTTTGAACTTGGTTATCTCCAATGGGAATATATGGTAAAGGATTTACCTTGTAAAGGAAGAACTTTGGGAAATTGTTTTCAAATGAGTTTTGAAAATTTGAAAATATATCTTTTAAAGATATTTGAGGCAAATAAATAATGTGGGAATTATTTATTGTGTGATGGATGTTTGTGAATGATAATTGATAGTTAAATCATCGACTATCAATATTGGACAAATGCGTTGATCGTTACGAAGAGACCGGGATCGAGATTTATTTCTCGAAAACCACTTCGATCCGGTTTGTACATTTCGTGCGAAAAACATGTTCGAAGTCGAAGATGGAACAGTGAATTGCAAGGGCTAGTCGCTACTAATCCTGAGGATATTTCCAAAATGGACGTAGTAGGAGTAGTGCCTTCGGTTCCGTTCGAACCCGGAACGGACTTGTATGGACTAATGCTTTCGGAACATCGTCAGGAGGGCGATGGGCATTCTAAGTAAAACGTTCTAAAGGTAACGCTTAGACTCAAGCCTCATCAACCGGGAATGACTGAAAATCAGGGGATATGCAGCAAGGTTTCGTGGGTAGGCCCTACTGGAGAGTAAGGTCATCCCTGTCTAGATGTCCCTTTTTATTTCGGTTTAGTGGGCGGTTGCTGATCCCAACCGCGGGGTGATCTTATTCGGAACTGTCCAGTAAGGGATGGGTCCGGCCTTGTGTTGCAGGGGAGCGGGCATACTTCTCGGTACGGTGATCTAGGCCCCGTACTGTGACAGGTGGTACCCCAGTGCCTAGTCATTGTTGGAAATCCATTCTCCCTACAAGCCTTGTACGAGTTTTGTTTGTATTACCCACTTTTGTGGCTAATAGCTGGAATTTAATAGATGTAACAATTTCGGCTATTTTATAAGTACATGTAAATAGACCCTATTATAATATCAGAGGATTTCTATAAAAAGTGTTTTAGCTATCGTAGGGTAAAAACCCGACATGTTTATTTATGGCGTGGTCTTACGAGATGCTTTTGTTTTCAAAGGATTTTGAAACTTTAATAATCAATTTGGATGCATTATTATCAGCTGGTATTCCAGACCGAGTCGGGTGTTATTTCATTATAATGCTCGGGCCAGACCGAGTATTATATGTTCAGGACAGGATGCTATGGAGCAGGAGAGGAGTTGGAGTCCGAGACGTATTATTCGTATTTGTATATCTATATCCGCTGCCATGATTGTATGGAATGTATGATTTGTGATTGTTGATGTATGAGACACTCTGATGATATGATGTATAAACAGTTATAGATTTCATTTTATGTAAAGATCTATAGTTACTATTATATTTTATTCCGCTGCGACTGTGAGATTCTGATATTGTTTAGCTTCTTCTTCTTCTACCTCTTCTTCTTTAACCCAAATGGTTCATATTTCTGTGCAACTTGAGTTGATTTAGGTAGAATAGTTGTCGACTCAAGGGGTACGAATTTGCGGGCTGTCACACTTGGTATTAGAGCTTAGGTTGGCGACAACCTAGGCTTTGGTGGGGAAATTACTTATTGGATATAGAGTCAAATGGTACTCTATAATGAGTTGAGTGTATTAATAGATATGAGAGCGTACTTGTTAGTGGATATAAAATTGTTTTTATACTGCGTTGACTTATCGGTTGAGTGTTTATGAATTCTGGTCCGTGCGGGAAGTACAACCGTATCGATAGGGGTTTCTAAACTCTTAAACAAGATAAACCGACATAGTATTGTTTTTAAAGTGGGTAAATGAAATAATTTTACCCAAAATTATATTTTGATATTAAAGAAATGAACTTCTAACTTATTATATATTGGGAGTTTGTTGGTTGTTAATACCCTAATCAAGTAAGAATATTGAATTTGATCAAAATTTGAAATGATAAGCTAATAAGAACATAAAATATTAAAATGGTTTATAACCAAATAGAATTAATTAAATATGTTGTAAATAAGAAGAAATGGAATTAAAATTTGAGTTAAACCAGAATTTTAACCCCGGAAAATTTGAAAGGTGTTTATAATGGATTGAAACAAGGGATTTGGAAAATTTAAATTTTAATAATGTTGAAATGCTTTCCAAAGCTTTTGAAGCCAATAATGGAATATTATTTTGGGTAATATGTTTGAATATAAATTGTTTTGAAATGAATTTGGGAAAGTAAAGAAGCACTGAACTCACTTCAGTCGCTGGAAAATAATCCTGATGATGCTGGCCACATCATTAGAATTCATTTTCGAGTTTCTAAAGTGATGTATTGCTACCAAAATGGTTGGTTATGATATTGTTTGAATTTGTTGGGTATGCCAGTTGTTTTGGAAATTTCAAAGGAGGAAATTTGTTTTGGTATAAACAAGTTGTTTTGGAAAATCCGGTGATTTGATTGATATACCAAATAGGTATATATTTGATATATTTCGAAATGGTTTCGAAATAAAACCGGATAATTTAATTCTGGAAAATTCTATTTAAATAATGTGTAAAATTAAAATAAATTAACTATTGAATTAATTAAGTGAAGTTGATGCTAATAAGGAAGAAATGAAAATTTTAATCTTGAAATTAAATTTAACTTAAGTAAATGGAAGTGTATAAAATAGATTGAAGTGAATTGAAATTGAAATTTAACTTGGATAAGTTAAATAAACTGGACTTAGAATTAAATGGATTTGGATTAAATTAAAATGTAAGTTGACTTTGAGGTTGTGGGTCATTGTGTAATGGATTATACCCACAAGCTATTATGTGTTATACTTATAATCTGAGATTGTGAATTTAAAATTTGCAAAGGATTAAGGTGAAAGAAGTTTGTATCTTTAAGAATTCAGTGATACATATATATATTATTTGAAAATTGTGGTTATATGATGTAGATGGGTTGAAATGAGCAATATGAGCTTTGAAATAAATAAGTTGGTGAACTTATATAAATAGAAAATGAAATTATAATCACAATTGGGAAATAGTTGAATGGTATGGTAAATTCAAACTTAATCATAAATGAGATGTAAAGTGTAATGGAGCAAAGTGAGAATATAAAGGTGGATGTTCTTAAGTTAGCAAATAAGTCTTGAACTTATGAATGGGGAAAAAATGAAATTAATTTTGATAAAGAAATTGAAATTGAAATTTGCTAAATGAAATAATTGGAAAATGGTCATATCATAAATGAATTCAGAGTGAATTGAAGAAATGAATTAAAAACCTAATATGGATTAGGTTAGAAACTAAATTGAATTACAATTAAATGAGATTTGTATGGTAATGAATAGAATTTTGATAGTTTGGTCAAAATTTGGGAAGTAAATAAAAATCCGGTTGTGGCATGGGATTTAATTTTGGTAATTAATATTGGAAGTGTGAATGAATAATGAAATTAGATTATAATTGTGATGGTTTGAATTGTAAATAAATTCCAATGAGTGAAATAATTTAAAATGGCTCTTTGTTAATAAAATAAATCTAATAAAAAAAATTAATGAAGAAATAAACAAAGTGCATTAAAGTTTGTAAATGGAGTTGAATTGATTGGGATGAGAATCAAATGAAAACAAAAATTGATTTATAAGAAGATAATGAAATATTGTGAAGAAAGCTTAAGCAAATTAAATAATTGTGATTAAGCTTTATAACGTGGTCTTGGATAAATTTGTCTAGATGCTGAAAATGACTTGCAAGTCAAGTGGTTTTAATTAATTATTGTGATGTAATAAGAAAGTATGAATTAAAGATGTGTAAGAGTTAGAAATAATATGGAATGAGATGTTATCAATCTAAACTTAAGCTGAATGTATAAGCTAGTTGGATTAAAATTTGTAAATGGTTTGATTGGGTAAGAATCAATTAAAATGGAAATAAATTGAGATATTATGGAATTGAAATTATTTAAGAAAATGATGAGATGGTTATTTTTAAGCTTATGACATAGCTTTAAATGAAATTTGTTTGGAAAATAAAATTTGGATGCAAGCAAATGACTTTTAAGTTAGTAATTGTGATAAGAAAGAGTATATAAGTTGTAAATAAGTATGGAATGATATATATAACTATATATAAAAAAAAATATATAATAAATATATAACAAAACTATACTAATAATTAAATAATAAAAATAAACTTAAGATGAATAATAAATTTGAAAAGTGAGGATAAAGACTTGATTTTAAATTTGTAAGGAAATAGGAATATTTGGATTGTGAATAGTTCCGAATGAAACAGAGATTAATGAAATTTGAAGCTGGAATTGAATTTTAATTGGTATAAGCTTAAAAATTGGTTATTTGTTTGAATAACCACAACCTACATGGAAATTAGTCATTAAACTTAAGTGGATAAATTAAAAGAAGTAAATGAAATTGATATTTGAATAATGGGAGATGAATTGGAATCTATTTAGTGGGTTTGTATGTAAATGCACATTAAGTAAAAATAAAAGTAAATGAATTAAAAGAACATATTCATAATATTGAAGTGAATATGAATTGGTTGTCTTATTGTATTCAGAATGGAATTGGTTTTGAATAAATTGGAATGGATTGAAATGTTATTAAGTGGTTGTGCATATGAATGAAAATGGATTATCAAAGAAATGCAAATACTTCAAGTTTAAAATAAACTTTGTTTGTGAATCAAATTTGAGAATATGAATGGATCATAGCAAAACTTGTATATAAAATTCTTTTTGTGAGATAACTTGGAGTTTGGCATTAGAAAAGTAACTTTGTATATGCTTTAAAATATGGTTTACTTGTGAAATCATGCAAACTGTTGATTAGGTTATGAAATGGATATGTTTGGCTTACATTTATATTGGAAATGTTGTTAAAATGTTCAAATCTTTGAAAACTAATGTGTTTGTTGAGTATAGTACAGGTATAGAAGGCGTTTAAGAGAGTTGGAGCGCGTATATGCGTTATATTAGCTGCTTGCTATTAAAATTTGCTAAAAAGGTACGCCTACGCAAATATAATTGGGAAATGATATATAAATTGTGATATATTTTGGTTTCCGACCGTGTGGGTCGATGTATATATATTTGTGTGTATCGCGATATCGCGAAAGCTCCTCCGTACAAGGGAGACTCTGCCAAAAATTTTCGAAAATTTTGGGAGTTAGAATTTTTTTGGGAATTTTGAAAAATTTATTAACTTGGAAAGTTATTTTGAAATGCGTTAGAATTTAAAGCTTTAGAGTAAGTAAAACGAATGAAGGTGGGATTGGGCTAAAGGATTTTGGAATGTGAATATAAGCTTTTAACTAAGAAAATTGGATGAGTAAGTGAGTTTAAGCATAGTTTCTACCTTAGCAAATTTCGGGGACGAAATTTTTATACGGGGGGAGGAATGTAACATCCCGTATTTTTAAGCCATTGAATTTGAACATTTAATTCGTTTTAAATGTTTGATGTGGAGTCTTAATTGATTTTGAAATGAATGGATTCGGGTTCAATCAATGAAATAAGCTATAATTTATAATTATAGTAATTCGGTTGGATTTGAATAATGGGAAAATAATAATTTAAATATTCGGAATTGAAATAAAAGTAAATTTGGATATAAATAGTGATAAAAATGGTTTTAAACATTTATTTTGAGTTATTTGAGTGTAAATAGCGTGGTGGGAATTTTAGACGAATTTTAAAGTTAATAAATTAATATTTGGGATTTTTTAGTAATTGAATAATAGAATTTAATATTATTAAAATGCAGTTTAATCAGATTTTGGCCCGGAATGAGCCAGAGTGATTTTTATTGTGTTTATAAATTTTATATGATTTATTGTTAAGTTAATAAAATTTTTGAAAGTGAAATTTTAAGCGGTTTCGACAATTATGAAAATCGCTCGATTTTATAGACGAGTTAAAATAGCCTTCCGGGGCACAATCTTGGAATTTGACGAAACCAGTTTGATTGGATCCGTAATAGTTAGTTATTACCGGATTTCAATTTTCGTAGCAATCAGAGTTGTCGTTTGACCGTGGCAGCTCGAAACACATAGAAATCGATTTAACCGATTTAATTTTAAATTGATCGTTTCTTTTCGTAACTCGCGCAAATGACCGAATTAGCTTATGAAACATGTTCCATTGTGTCCGAAACGCGGAAAAACGCTAGAATCGCCTGTCGGAATGCGTAGTTTGGAGGTCGTTTGCATAAACTGTTAAATTGTGAAATTATAATAATTAAATATTATTAAACCATTATATATAATCCCATATTTGTATGAAACCCTAGCTTTGTCGTGAGCTGCCGTCTTCATTCACAACCTATGGCCGAAAATAATCTTCTTTCTCTTTCAATTGTGATCAATCCGTCTAATAATCGCGAGAACTTCCAACTGGAATATCGTAGAGATCGACGTAGGCTTCAGATCCAACGGTCAAGATTTGGTTTGGAGTGATGTGGTGGTGCTGTGGGACTTGCGTTCGCCATGCGTTCATGCTTGACGTGAACGATGGAGAGGGGTCCGAGCTCGGAGATCTTCTGGCCGAGGGTGGAGCTGAGGGTGGCGAGCGAGAAGAAGGTGTTGGATCGTCCTCTAAGCAACCGTAGGTGGTGCGGCCTCTAACCCTAAGTGACGAAGATGGGTTTCACTTGTTCCAGGAGACGGCGTGAGGAAGAAGCAATAGGGAGCGGCTTTGATCTACTATTGTTTTTGAACGGCCGAGATTTTGTGAGGTTTAATATAAAAATAAATTTGTTTTTAAATTTAAAATCAAAGGTTTAAAATGCTGTAACGTATTCATACGTTATCGGAATTTGACGAAACAGGAAGCGTTGGAATCGCAGATACGCGTACTACGCGATGGTGCAGTTCCGGATTCATTCCGGGCAAGTAGAAATTTGAGTTAAATCGGACGTCGTTCGGTTTAATTTAAATTTCGAACGCTCGCCGAAACTCAAGGTGAGTTAATCTCACTCACATCTGGTATGTTAGCTGATTCAAGTAGTAATATTTAAATAATTGTGTGATTGGTTGAAATGTTTATTTATATCATCCTGGATTGATAATATGTTGTTGTGCTAATATTTGTGGATGCAGGGAAAAAAACTGGTTGGAGGGATACAACTGGATTCCTCACCCTATAGTAATCATTTTATAATTGATGATGTAACCTGTTTATATATTGAGATTGATAACTCTGAATTAAATTGTTCTACGATATCGCTGGATAAGTATTCACACAGAATTTTAAAAATAAAATTTAATAAATTGGGTTTATAAAGAAATAAAGAATTTGATAAATAAAGAATTTAAGGGAATAAATTTGGAATCTGGGTTGGGTGAAGAATGAAAATTTGGAAATTTGGGAAATATAAATAAAGTGGAATATGTATTAGTTGGTAAATGTGAAGGTATGGAAATTCTGGCGATAAACGTGAATAAGAATTATAAATTGTTAAAAATAACGAAGGGGTGTTTTGATAATAATGTTTCCTGGAAATTAAATATGATTTCGTTAAATAAATTTATAATAGTTTATTTAAAAAGAAATTTTTAAAACCTACACTTTGGAAGTAAATTTTCGGGAATGGAAATGTGGTTAAGCTTCATAAGAAGTTATTTAAACGTGGAAAGTAAATTTATGTTATTAAACCATAAATCTGAATTGAATAAATCGAGAGAAATTATAGTAGGGATTTCTGGGATGTTTAAGTGGAAATGAGTTCCCTGGGAAAAACCTAGTTCGAGTTTTAAACAGATTTTATTAAAAGGAAGTCTAAAGTTCAAACTTGTTTTAAAGAGTGTCTTGAAATTTATTATTTTAAAGTAACTATTAATAAATTAGCAATAGTAAATTTGTATGAATATCTTAGTAATTATTTTTACAAATGGATTTATTTAAAGGCTAGTTTTGAATAAAGTTATTTGAATTATTAAGAATCTTTTTTTTAAACTCTACCTTTAAATTTAGTTTAACTAAACTTTTATGTAAAATCAAGTTTAGATCTTAATAAATAGTTTTAATTCACTTATTTTAAATTCATATTTTGAGTAAGTAACTAGAAGTAAATTTAGGTATTTTAAAGTATATTTCAGCATTAAATGTTTTTAACTGTTTTAATTTTAAATGTTTTTGAACTTGGTTATCTCCAATGGGAATATATGGTAAAGGATTTACCTTGTAAAGGAAGAACTTTGGGAAATTGTTTTCAAATGAGTTTTGAAAAATTGGAAATATATCTTTTAAAGATATTTGAGGCAAATAAATAATGTGGGAATTATTTATTGTGTGATGGATGTTTGTGAATGATAATTGATAGTTAAATCACCGACTATCAATATTGGACAAATGCGTTGATCGTTTCGAAGAGACTGGGATTGAGATTTATTTCTCGAAAACCACTTCGATCCGGTTTGTACGTTTCGTGCGAAAAACGTGTTCGGAGTCGAAGATGGAGCAGTGAAGTGCAAGGGCTAGTCGCTACTAATCCTGAGGATATTTCCAAAATGGATGTAGTAGGAGCAGTGCCTTCGGTTACGTTCGAACCCGGAACGGACTTGTATGGACGAATGCTTTCGGAACATCGTCAGGAGGGCGATGGGCATTCTAAGTAAAACGTTCTAAAGGTAACGCTTAGCCTCAAGCCTCATCAACCGGGAATGACTGAAAATCAAGGGATATGCAGCAAGGCTTCGTGGGTAGCCCCCACTGGAGAGTAAGGTCATCCCTGTCTAGATGTCCCTTTTTATTTCGGCTTAGTGGGCGGTTGCTGATCCCAACCGCGGGGTGATCTTATTCGGAACTGTCCAGTAATGGATGGGTCCGGCCTTGTGTTGCAGGGGAGCGGGCGTACTCCTCGGTACGGTGATCTAGGCCCCGTACTGTGACAGGTGGTACCCCAGTGCCTAGTCATTGTTGGAAATCCATTCTCCCTACGAGCCTTGTACGAGTTTTGTTTGTATTACCCCCTTTTGTGGCTAGTAGCTGGAATTTAATGAATGTAACAATTTCGGCTATTTTATAAGTACATGTAAATAGACCCTATTATAATATCAGAGGATTTCTATAAGAAGTGTTTTAGCTATCGTAAGGTAAAAACCCGACATGTTTATTTGTGGTGTGGTCTTACGAGATGCTTTTGTTTTCAAAGGATTTTGAAACTTTAATAATCAATTTGGATGCATTATTATCAGCTGGTATTCCAGACTGACTCGGGTGTTATTTCATTATAATGCTCGGGTCAGACCGAGTATTATATGTTCAGGACAGGATGCTATGGAGCAGGAGAGGAGCTGGAGTCCGAGACGTATTATTCGTATTTGTATATCTATATCCGCTGCCATGATTGTATGGAATGTCTGATTTGTGATTGTTGATGTATGAGACACTCTGATGATATGATGTATAAACAGTTATAGATTTCATTTTATGTAAAGATCTATAGTTACTATTATATTTTATTCCGCTGCGACTGTGAGATTCTGATATTGTTTAGCTTCTTCTTATTCTACCTCTTCTTCTTTAACCCAAATGGTTCGTATTTCAGTGCAACTTGAGTTGATTTAGGTAGAATAGTTGTCGACTCAAGGGGTACGAATTTGCGGGCTGTCACAACAATTATTATTTATATACACACACATGCCTAACTTAGAAAATTAAGGCCAGATATACCATTCATGCACTACCTTTCGAGCTTACTTGAGAAGAGTATAGATCATAGCGGGTGTACAAACTTATGCGTGTACACTGACTGTAGGTGTTTTTTTTTTTGAATTTTTTTTAAAGAAAAGAGAGAGTTATGCAAAATCATCTTTGCACCACATAAATTTAAAGATTAAAAATGTTAACCCATGTACTTTAAATCAACCACTTTATAAACGAAGATTACAAGTTGGTGAAGAGACACAATCAGAATTGAAATATAAAGGAACGTCTTTTCCCGAGAGAGTAATCAAGGTCAAGTGGTTTTTCTAAAGTCTTTTACAAAGCATCGACAAAAAACAGCATGTCCTGAGAATGATCAAATGTTCTTAATGGATTTCGGAATGGGTAGATTTGAAATATCGTCAACTTTTTCTATATCTACCTCTATGCCCTTATTTGAAATGACGTTCGAGGATTATGCCTTGTTTGACCATAAAGTGACATTTTTCCCAATTCAGAGTTAAGTATTTCTCTTTACATCGTTTTGGAACCAACTCGAGATGATGTAAGCGCTTGAAAAAAGAATCTTTAAAGATGAATAAATCGTCCATAAAAACTTCTAGAAAGTGTTCGATC
Organism: Allium cepa; assembly: GCA_030765085.1. Lineage (NCBI taxonomy): Eukaryota > Viridiplantae > Streptophyta > Magnoliopsida > Asparagales > Amaryllidaceae > Allium > Allium cepa. The sequence continues at coordinate 288,508,381 of CM060944.1, read as the reverse complement.
ATGTCAAATAAGATGCCAACCATGCATCGTTGGAAAGTCGTAGGGTATTATAAAGTCCGAATGACATACGTCGATAAGCAAAGGTTCTAAAAGGACATGTGAAAATTGTTTTTTCTTGATCTTCGAAAGTGATTGGAGTTTGGTTATAACCAGAATAACCATCAAGAACACAATAGAATTCGTGGCTGGCTAGTCGTTCAAGCATTTGGTCAATGAAAGGAAGAGAAAAATGATCTTTACAAGCTGCATATTTTAATTTTCGATAATCAATGCAAACGCACCAACTCGTTTGAGTATGGGTTGGAAGTAATTTGTTAGCGCATTCATAATAGTGGTGAGTCTAGATTTTTTAGGCATGACATGGATGGGGCTAACCCATGAACTATCGAAGATGGGATATATGATACCATTATCAAGGAGTTTAATTTTTTATTAAGCCGCATCTTTAATTTTGGGATTAAGTCTTCGTTGCACATCACATGTAGATTTGGTTTCATCAAATAAGTGAATTCAATGTTGAACAGTTGAGGTCTAATTCCCTTAATATTAGCGATGGACCACCCAATCACATCTTTGATTTTCAAAACAATTGGAAGAAAAAACGGTTCTTGGTTAGGACAAAGATCAAAAGAAATTATGATAAGAAATGTTTTATTTTCACTTATGTATGCATACTAAAGAAGAGAAGAAAGAGGTCTGAGCTCTAACCTCAGAGGTTGCTTAATCGAAGAAATCAGTTGAGTTTTAAACTCAACTGTAAGAGGTTCGAAAGGAAATGTGTCTTCGATCACGTTTGGCATATCATGAAATAATTGTTTGCACTCGGTCTCACGTTTATCATTAAGGTCAATTGTTTCATTTTCAAAATTTTCTTGAATAGCACTAACTTTCAAAGTGTGGTCAACTAGTTCGTTCGATTGATTTTCTAAATTGAAGATGTTAAGATATAATGTCATATTACCAAAAGAAATTTTTATTGAACCATTTTGACAATTGATGAAGGCATTCGAGGTGGCCAATAAAGGTTATCCTAAAATTAAAGGAATTTAACTTATCGGATTGTTTACAGATTGTATTTCAAGGACGATGGAATCAACCAAAAATATGAATTGCCCAACTTAAACGAGTATGTCCTCAATTTCTCCCACGGGTTTCTTTACAGAACGATCAACAAATTGAAGGTAATTTTTGTTGGTTTAAGCTCACCTAAGGCTAGTTGTTGATAAACGAATTATGAGAGCAAGTTTAGACTAGCACCTAAGTCTAACAAATATTTATTAATTTTCTTGTCTCCTATCTACATGAGATTATGAGGGCAGCTATAATCTTTATATTTTACATAAATGGATTGAGAAAAGACTTCATTTAGACCAGCCATTAAAAAGCTTTTTTTGGTACTTGAATATGTCTTTTTTTAGTGCACAAGTCCTTCAAATTTTTTGTATAGGTTGGAACTTGTTGAATTATGTCTAAAAGAGGATTATTGACCTTGACTTGCTTAAAAATTTCTAACACTTTTTCCATTTGTTCCTAATGTTTCATAGCACAAAGTCTATGGGAAAATGGAGCTCACAACTTAGTTAGCCGATCTACTTGACTTGGTGAAGGATGAGATTCAGAATTGGATTCAATGTTTGGATTGGACTCAGTCGAGGGTAATGGAGATTTGGTAGAAATTTTCGGTAAGTCATTGGGATTGATAATTTGGTTATTGATTTTCTTACAAGATCGTATAGTGGTGATAGCGTTCACTTGATTCAAATTGGTATTTTGAACGACACGAGCTTGGTTTGAGCTTGTGTTTTGATTTCAAGGGTTTGAATTGTTTGACTCGAGAACGTACCTCATTCCTGATAACCTATAGAAGTGGCTAACCTACTCATTTGCATTTTGAGTTTAGTAATCGATTGACTTGTATTTTACACGTACCAGTTTAACAAATTTTGCAAATTGTTATTCGATTGAAGATTTTGAGTCGTCATTTTAGCCAATGTTTTCAAACTTTTTTCATGTAATGTCATGCATTTGTCTTCTTCAAAAAAGAAGGTGCTTAGTTTTGAAAAGGTGGCGTAAAGTTTTGTAGGAATTGATTTGGTTGAAAATAGGTCTATCAATGAATACCCGAAATATCCGAAATCCGTCCGCATCCGTATCCGAAAACATAAAAAAAATCCGATATCCGAAAAGCGGATGCGGATATCCGATATCTGAAACATATTTCAGATACAGATACGGATATGGCTGTATCCGTATCCGATAAATATCCGTCGGTTTGAAATTAAATATTTATATATTATTATGTTATTTTATATCCATAAATTTAATACAAATACACTAATTTATTGTACGGATTTTGTGTGATTAGATTCCTATTGTTAATTTGATGTAATTTATGTATTACAAGGTTTTTTTTCATCTTTTTTTTTCAGTCAAAAAAAATGAAATATGCATTATATTGATTAATTTTCGGATATTTTCGGATACATTTTGAGGTTCGGATACAGATATTTTCAGATATCCAAAAATATTCGTATTCGCTAAGTTGGATACGGATATTTTCGGATATCCGAAAATATTAGCGGATACAGATACAGATAATATTCAACGGGTATTCGCGGATATCGGTTACGGATTCGGATACGGATTTTCATTTTCGGACACGGATACAATTACAGCACTATCCGTATCCGACTGCATCCATTTACAGGCCTAGTTGAAAAGGAGGATTTGAAACATTGTTCGGAAATGCTTGAGAAGTTGGTCGAAACAAACTCGTGTTTGAATTGATTTTGTTCCAAGTGTAATTATGATGATTTCTCCAGCGAGATTGTATATAGAGAGAATGAATCATACCTAACTTTGTTAAAAGCATTGATTTATTCTAACAAGTAAGGACATTGACTGACAATGTGGTTTGGATTGTTACATTTATAACAAAAGACTTTAGAAGCTTGGTTTGTTTGATTAAATGAAAAAACATTATCATTTTTTTGTATCATTAATCAATTTTTGCTTCTAAGTCTAACGATGATCCTACAAATGTGCACTTGATCTTGAATAGATTGATTTCTCATTAGATCATTCCAATTGAGTTAATTTTTAGCTAAGGTTTCAAGAAATTGCCAAGTGGCATCGTGATGTTGTGCTAGAGAGTTTTCTTGGCACATTGATTCAAGCATCGTTCGAGAACTATTTTCAAGTCCATCATATTAAATTTGGAAAAGTGCTCATTTTTTGAAATTGTGATGTGGACATTTTATTAAAAATTCCTTAAATCTTTTAGTATTTTCCAAAGATTCACCCCAGATTAATGAAAATTTACAATTTCATTTTGAATTTTAGTTGTTTTTCCCGAGTGGTAAAATTTCTTCAAGAATTTTTTTACAAATTCATCCCAAGTTCTAATCGAATTCAAAGATAATCTATACGACCATTTTTCAGCATAGTCGGTATGTGCTAATGAGAGTAACCTAAGTTTTATTCCATCATCGCATAATTGTTGAAGTTTTATAGTTGCACAAACTTGTTCAAATTTTGTTAAAAATATATAAGGATTGTCATTTTCAAAGATTGCTAAATTCTGGAAGCGTGATGATATGACTTGAATAGATTTTAAAGTGATTACCCGTTGGGGCAGGTAAGGTGATGCAAGAAGGGACAAAAACTTGATCAGGAAAAATTCTATCCAAAAGAGTACGAGGTGGATTTTCGTTTGCCATTGTGGAAAGATTGTTTGTTCGAATTAAATGGTTCATTGATGTGTCACGAGCCCAAACACTCATGCACAAGAGAAAAGATAAAAAAACAAAAGAGGTCAAAAACAAAGATAAGAGAGCAAGAATAAAGTAAAAAAAATCTTTGTTTTTTAGCTAAAAATGTGCTTTTATATTATTTTTTTCATTCTAAACAAGGAAAATTGTTTTCTTTCTTGGATTTTTTTATTAAAAAATATGTTTAAAATAAAAAGTTTTTTTAATGTTTTTTTTTTGTTTTTTTCTATATATGAATGAAACCTGATGCAACTAAATGAATGCATGGACTTAATTGGAAATTTTCTATTCTTAATAACTCCTAACACAAAATTGTATAATCACACTTTGACTTAATTCAACAAAACATTTCTTAGCCAAGTAATGACAGGGGTTATCAGTGTATCAGGAATCACCGTAATAGTGCAGCTGAAAGTCTAAATAACTTCAGAGGAACAATCACCATAATATCTTACGAATCACCATAATAATTATAATTGATTATTGCTCTACCGTTGCCTTGGACAACAAGAAATAGTATGTTATAAGAAATCAACTTGTAAAAATACTATTTTGCCATAGATGAACCCGTGACACCCTTAAGTCTACCATCCAATCTTTGTTACTAAATCAAATTTTCTATGATGAAATGCAATTTGTAGGCCAATGAAAGGTGATGAAATCCCCATCTTACGTGAAGTTGTATATTTCCCTTAGAAAATAAAAATAAGATGAAATGATGCAAAACTGAAATTAAACGTGCGTTACCAATGAAACTATAACTGAAAATTTTATTTGGTTTATTGTCTTTTTATATCAAGAAACCAATAATGCAAGAAAAATAAAAACAGGAGATAAGAACACACTACCAGAACGTGCAAAATTATCAGCTAATTTATTTAAAAGCAGCGTTTTTTTTTTCGCTAGCAAACCAGAGCAATTTTTCAACAAGTGATTCCCTTTGTTCTGGATTCCAGCAATTCACAACTTGTAGAAGTGTTGAACAAGTTTTTTTAGAAGAGAACAAAAATAAAGGAAAATGAATTTTTTTGTAAAGTAAAAAGAAAACATATTTTTTTAACTAAAATAAAAGACAACACAATGCAAAATTCTCTCAACCCAAAAGAGTATAAGCCCAAAATGATTTTATAAACAATTTTTTTTTATATATATATTTTTTAAAGACAAGAGATAAAAGCAAACAAAAACACATATAAAACTTAAATAAAACACTCATAACTCTTAATTAAAATTCCCAAAATAGACTTCAACAAAACCAAAATTTCTCAATCCAGATAAATACCCGAACAAATTCTAAATTCAAAAAATTAACAAATATCGTAACTTATTCGAAAATCAAAATTCCAAAAAGAAAGTTGATTGAAAAATCGAATCTTGTGTTCGGGTCATAGTTGGTCTGCAATCGCAGAAATGTGATATTTTTTTCCTTTGGTTCTTACTGCGGTTGCAAGTATTGAGCTTCAGACTTGAGTTTGCGATTGTGGTTGGCTTTGTTTTAGGTGGTGATTCGGACTTGGTTGTGGTGGAGGGAGGCTACTGTATTGGGTTTGAAGGTTACAGTTGCGGTTGGGTTGTTGTTGGTTGTGGATTGCTGGTTGCGGATGGTCGTGGAAGTTGCTCTGGATGGTAGAATGAGCCGAGGAATGGGCTTTTTGGAGGTTGCTTTGCAGGCGTGGAGGATGAGGAAGTGACGAAGAAGCAGTTTTGTGATTTGTTCTGGATTTGGGTGAAGTAGTGCCATTTGGTGAAGTTGTAGTGTGGTTGTTGTGAAGAGGTAGGTTGGGGTGCATGAGGGCGATGATGATTGATTTGGTCGGGAAAAGAGGAGTTTTGTGGATTTTTGGGTGAGGTTTTAGGCTGGGTGGAGCGTGCTTGGATGATGGTTTGGAGTTGAAGCAGAGGGGATGTAGGGAAAAGTAGTTTGAGCAGCGGTGTTGAAGGCGGTGGTTGGTTTGGGTTTGGTGTTTGAAGTGTTGTAGGCGTTCTGGTAGAACATGTGATGGTTTGCGGATTTTGGTAGAGAAGATTTGGTAGAGGTGAATTGCTATTTGGTTCCTGATTTGAAGTGGTTTGGCAAGGCTGTAGGGAGGAGGAGACCAAGAATGGTGTAATATGAACTACAGAGAAGTGAACAACGGAGACGAAAACAACAAAAATGAACAACAGAAACATAATGATCATACAACAAAATGAACAATAAAAACAAGCGAACAAAGAGAAAAATGCACAATTCAAATGCAATTTTTTTTTGAATGAAACTTGACAAAGAACACTAGTCACACAAGTGCACAAAAACTAAGAACAAAAATGCCTCAAATGCTTCAAATGTAGATATGCAATATATATTTCTTTTTTGAAAACTAACACTAAATAAATAAAACAACTAGAAAAAAATTCGAAGAGTAAAATATATATTTCAAAAGTACTCAATCGAATTATCCCAAGAGTTTGAAAATGTGTTAACTAAAAAGTGTAAAAAAACTAGAGCAAAATTGGAATAAAACTTATGAGATTAAAAGACACTTTAGAGGTAAATCCACCTCCTTTTTATATAAATCAACACAAAATAAAATTATAATCACTCTTTTCTCTCACTTGTCATATCTAATGAAAATGATTATAAAATTAAAAATAAAGTCTAATTTAAACACAGGCAGTTTACCTTTTTTTAATCAAGTAACATGGAACATCAAATTTTGATTCTATTTTCATTTTCATTATCAAAATCAGTTAGTTAGATAAAAATGTAACTTGTGTTTATATTTGATTAAGTATAGCCTAATTGTAGTTAACAACATAGACTATCAAATTCACTAATAAACAATAAACTTTCATTAACATCAAAATTTACATTAAGCCCCAAAGAAGAGATCATAATGTTAATTTTACATGATTCATTAGGCCTTCAATACCCCTAAATTGAAGGGATTTAGCTTCACATACTTGAATTCATTTTAACATAAGTTGATTTCAAAATCAAAAAGAAAATGAAAGGAAAAACTAATAAAAAGAAAAGAGAGCTAATTAAAATCAAGTAAAGAACTGACTAATTGCATAAAAATAAATCTACATTAATTACGTAAGATAAATCTAATCTATTAACATGAAATAAAAAGAGATATAAAATAAAATAGCATAGAAAAAGAGCAAGAAATAAGAGGGAATAACATAAAAGAGAAGGCTAAGAAGCCGTTAAAGTTAAAAGAACTTTTATTTCTATTTGATGGCTACAACTGCATAAAAAATGAGATCCATTACGTGAAACATATGAAGGTATTTATACAAGTCTAAAATTCTAATCTCTTTTTAGAAAGCTAGCAAAAATGTCTTTGATTTTGTGTGGCCTCCAAGTCATCATTAATGTTTAATTAATCTCCCATTAACATGTGTTTTTGCTTTTAGGTGTGGTCCATTAGCAATTGGGTAAATGAGCTCCTCTATGTTGATTTAATTCCTTCTTTTCTTTATTCCTTTGACTTCCACTATTTATGCATGCATATATCCATGAATCCTCTTCTAATTTCACTCAATTTCCTATAAAATTAAACTAAATTGTGCAACTAAATTTTCGCAAAATAAATGCGCATACGAAACGACTATTTTGACCAAATGTAGATGAGTTAATAATGATTTGAAAAAACTTTTGTATTTCAGTTAAAACATGTAAAAAAATATCCTAATACGTTCTTTGTTTTAATAAAAGAAGATTAAACATGTGAGTAAAAACATACTTTCTTTTGCATGCACATCACCTACTTACATAACACAATCGAACAAATATCAATGTAGGCGTCCCAACCACCTGGTGTTACTCACTCATTTACTCAATGCTCGTAAACTACATTCCCTAGCTATAATAATGGTCTTTACCATGTGTCAAAAGAGTAGCTGGAATAGTATTATTGAATGTCCCATACAAGATGCTGTTACTAGTCCGTTTACTCAAAATTCTCTCCATACATAACTTCACACAATAATATTCTATATAACATGTCAAAAGAATACCCAAGAAATATTACCGAAATTCCTATATCAATCAGTACTATAACTCCATTAATTCTGATTCCTCATACACGGAATATAAATCATTCAAAAAGCAAAATATTATCACTTATTGATTCAAAGGGGATTTATTACAAAATACACTTTTCCCAAAATCTTAAATATAATTTCAAATATCAATATTCAATAGAAAGAAGATTAAATTATAAAATTCTCTTTCTTTTCTCATAATCCATTTATATAGTTTCAAAATTAATATTTGCAAACCTCTTATTTAATTACAAGAATATTATACATACATACATACATACATACATACATACATACATACATACATACATACATATATATATATGTGTGTGTGTGTGTGTATGTGTATATAACCCATTCAATTCCAAATCCCTTAAACTCCTTTTAGCAACACTTCATATGTTTTAAAGATGTTCTCTAATAATTGAAAATAATAATAATATTAAATAGTTTATAATTCATGATTTCTATTAAATAGAAAATTTAAATAATGCTACTTTTCAAATAAGGATTTCCAATTTGAAATAATTCCCAAAGCTTTGAAATAATATTCCAACATCAATGCAGTTTAAGGCATTTCCTAAAGGTATAAACAAAATTATATTTTATGAAAATACTTTAAATATTTTAAAACCAATGATAAATAAATAAAAATATTCAAAAATTCACTTATTCAATAAAATCTTAGAATTCATCATTTTCCAAATAATTTTTATTCAGACAATCCTCAAGATTATTTCACTTTTATATTTTTCCAAAAAGCATTTCATTTTCAAAGTTTCCATTAATTACATTATCTTTAATATTAAATAAGAAGACCAACCCTAAAATTCACTACCTATTTCCAAAATAATTTATTTATTTAGAATCTTTGCTTTTTAATTCATTTACCCATTTTCCAATCAATTTTAAATATTATGTCCGGCTTACGTAATCATAAATTTTAGCCAATATTATGCACAACATAACTCAACTAAGATATAAAACACTAATTCTATCCATAACATCCAATAATAATCAATTAAAGATATACAATTTAATTTCATTCAACTCAAACCATATCAACCAACATTTCATCATCAAATAATCACACTCATTACTCAATTCAAGAAAAATCATAGGGAAAGTATTATAGGATATAATTTTGAGTAAGTAAAATTAGTCACCTTGTTTTCCAATCAAAATCTCTAAAATAAGCTTCACTACCCCAGCCTAAACATGTACACAACCAACTCGACCATCTCCTCATCGCTGCCAACTGCGTCATGCCTTAAAGAACGCTCCCATGCATTAGCGGCTTTAGCATTAGAACTACCTGCCAGAACTCTTCGACCATACATCGTGACATCACACCAGTTGCTGCCTTCAATGTTGCATCGTCCTCTCAATCATGCACACAAATCCACACTCCTCTCCGCCTTTAGCCATTGTGAGAAATGCGGATTACAGATCTTAAGGCTAAGATTAACACTAGAGGGGAGGGGTGAATAGTGTTAACAAAGAATCACTAAATCTTTTTAATTTATGTTAATTTAGACACAAAAGTATGAAATATACAGACACAGATATGATCACAGAAACAATCACAGATGTAAAAATAAAATAAAAGCAGTAAAGGAAAGAACACACTGGATTTTATACCGGTTCGGAGTTACCCTACATCCAGACCCGCAACACAAGTACGGATTTCCTTTCAAAAGCAATTGTACAATTACACCCTCGGTTTCAAGGCTACGAGGTACACCCTCCAGAATTTCGATCCATTGGGTAGAGATATGTAACGACCCGTAAATCTAGCCGCTTTTAATAACGTTATTAATTGAAATTTTGTGTGATTTTAAACGATAAAATTTTGAAATATAAATTTGATATTTGGAATGCGTTTAGTTAAACATAGCAACCAGTAAATTTTCGTCCGAAAATATGAAATTTTATTTCGTGCGTAAATTTACTTCAATTTAATCAGTTAAAAAGCGATGAAAATAAAACGTTTTCAAAACCAAAATATTTTTACACAGAAAAATTCTGAAATATCTTTTGAGCAAGTTATCAATTTGTCGTTTTTCCAAATTCAGACATCTTTGGCTCTGTCGATCTTAATTTTCTACGATTTTTACGCATTTTCCGTTAGTAGAAAATTCGAATTTTTATAATTCATTCGTACCGCTAATATCCGTATGCCGTTTTGATCGTCTCGTCATAATGATCTCTACGGTATATTCGATTATCAATTTCGATGTCCGTTATGCGACGAAAAAAATCGCAAAGCGAATAGCCGTATCGGTACCCATTCTGTAGCTTTTGGTATTCAGCGAACATTAAATTTTTCTAAGCGGCTGGTCACTACTTTTCAAATTCCTCAAAAGTTAATGATTGTGACCTGTTCCCAACGTTAAACTTTATTACCGGGTTTCCTTTTTTTATGCATGCGTTACAATATTCAGTGTATTACATGAATATTATGTTGAAGTGCTTTGGAACCGTTCATTTCTCCTTTCAAACTTAGCTCCTCCCTCATCTTTCTCTTCTTCTTCCCAATCCTTTTCATACTTCTGTAAATAAAATATATGTGAATGGCCGTAACCGCCTATCACCGCATCTCCTGCCTCCGCGCCAAGTTCCAGTTCCCTCCGCCAACCCGCGTGGCCACTACTCCAAAATTAGACGCAACCCAAACCTCAATCACATACATACCCACGTCAGCTCATCACCGCCTGAGCTTCCGACCGACCACCATCCTCTTCGAACCTCACCCGCCACAAGTCGTTCGCATGGCCGAACAACCACCCACGCCCGACAACATCACCACTACAGCCCATCACTCCGACATACCATGAAAACCGCCTCACTAGCCGTGACCACAACCTATGCATAAAGCAGCCTCCGCCAAAGCAATCCCCACAGCCGACCTAGCCTTGCATCCCCTCCACTGCCGTGCCTTCTCTCTTCCAAATGCCGTAACTTCCATTGCCAAACCAAAGCTCTTCCCATCGGCCAGCCTGTACTCCGCCTTTCAAATCCTTGCTTGACTCTTTCTACTTTTGCCGTAAGTTTGCATATTTATGAAGTCATATAAGTTTGTTATTTATGTTGAATATATTACATAATGCTACTGTATTTATATATTTTTGTGTTTACAGATTTTTAAATATATAAAATAAATTTAAATAATAAGATTTGTTATATATAAAAAGGTTCCTAGAAGTTGTATATATGTTAGCTGTTGATAGCATATGATAGAGATTAACGTATATATATCTATACAAGTTTTCATATGATTTTGGTGGGATCTGTTAGGAACATGTATTAGTATTCATAAAGTGAGTTTAAATCGTGTTTTACAAATATTCTATAAGTACAAATACCTTGCAGTTTATATATGAGTTTAAGTTATAAATCAATTATATAGTTTATATATATTCCATTGAGCTGTAATATAGAAATTTATGAAAGGGTTTATTTATAAGATGTTGTATTTTTGATATGTTTAAATCGAGTGTATATAGATTTGTTTATACCTGAAAGTTGCAACCAAACTGATTTTGCACTTGTTTGCATGTTTATTTTTTTCTGAACAGCAGTTAGACTTCATGTTCACGATATCATATCTCACTCATGTTTTATCGGAATGGATTAATTCTATTTTTAAAAAAAAGTCGAAGTTACCTAGCTTATGCATGTCAAATTTCAGCAAAATCCGACATCGTTTGTTTAGTGGTCGAGGATCTAGAAGTTTGACCCAGGCAGCTGTTCTTTTGTACTTGAAATTAGTTTACACTGCTGCAAACACGACCTGAGTTCATGTTTGCCGCATCGTATCTCTTCCGTCTTACGTCGGAATACAGTGACTCCCTTTTTGTTTAAAAGATAAAGTTTTCTACTTTCTGTATATGAAATTTTAGCTTCATACAAGGTGTTTCAGTCCTCTGATTCTTACCTGAAAGTCAGACCCAGAAAGGTTTTCAGACCTGAACATTTGACAGTCGCAACATGGCCTGAGTCTATGTTCGTGACATCGTAACTGTTCTCGTCTCTTGTCCAAATCAAGTGATTCTTTTGCAGTTTGAAATACAAGTTTTGATCTTTATTCATTCCAAATTTCAGACCATTTCGATCTCGGTAGCACATAGAAGTATATTGTTAAACTTTGACGCAGGACATGTTTTGTAATTATTGCTATGTTGAATGTTTTGATTTGATTTCTTTGAAATGTTGTATTTAAGAAAGATGATTTTGGATATTGTTGTTAATAAAATAATAATAATAATAAATAAATGATAATATGCTGAATTTAAAAATATATGTGATTTAATAGTAAGATGGCGTTAGAAATGCATATCGATGGAATTTTATCTGTGTTAAATTAAATATCGATTTGAAAATATATGTTTAGAATTGATTTTTTTTATTATATATTTTATGTGTTTAATTTTGGAATATAGTTATGTATATATGTTCACCGATACCATTTACTTTCATCGCTCCTATTCTGATTTGATTTCGACGATTCATATTTAACAGCTTTGCTAGTCGATTCATGCCAATCTAGTTATTCCGAAAGTCGTGCTTACGATCCGTGACTCAACTTCGTTGTCTATTCATCTCTCTAGCCTCGAAAGGTGAGCAATCACTCACGATTAATATTCTTTTATTTATTAAATTTGATTTCAATTGAAACAACAATTGAAATATACCTGTTGGTAGTTATGTACACTGTTATTACCTGTATCTGTTCACCTATGACATCTGACACCATTATCTGTTAATTATTATGCGATGATAATACAGTTTGGTTGAAATTGATTGATTGTTTGTTGTTTATATTGGATGTTAAATTGAAATGTAAAAAGTGATGAATAGTATGCAATTGAATTTGACGTAGGATAGTTATAAATTTTGAATCGACATATGTGTTGAATTTGATTAGTTAATTTGAATAATATGACCCCTTGAAATTGTTAAGTTAATTGACTCGTAGAATTTGATAAATTACACTTTGAACCTTGAACGTATATTGAATAAATTGTGTAGAATTGAAATTGAAATTGAACGACAAGTGAAAAAAAAAAACGTAATGTAATAATCTTTAATCTACATGAAATGATAGTGTAGATTGTAGAAATAATTATATTAATTCGCACAAACAACAATGCGAATTAATACGATTATTTCGGGATTATTTGAATTAATTATTGGATTATTATTGATTGTGTTATTGCTTGTTTATTTACTTTGGCACCATCCCTGTTATCACACTGCAAGTTCCCTTTGCTATGCTTCGATTTTTGAATTGAAATGGAATCGGGTTGAAATGATAAATACCCAAATGAATTTGACTTAGGATAGAGAATTAAATAAAAACCCGATTGGTCAATAATTTGATTTAGAAATAAAATAATGATTTTATTCGAATAAAGAATAAGTTTGAAATGAAGTTGGAATTTGAATTTTTGAAAGGAAAATGTAAAGATTGAAATCTGAAACAAATATTAACATAGCAATTGATGAAAGAACGTTGTTTGAAATTTTATTATTTGAAAATTAAATCTGGAATTATTAATAAATAATTTGGAATTAGTAATAATTGAGTTTTGAAATTATTAAGTTTGAAATCATTTAATAATTAAAATTGAAATTATAATTAAGTTTGAAATTATAACTAAGTTTGAAATTATTAAGTTGAATTTATAATTAAGTTGAAATGATTTGATGATCAAGTTTGAATTCATAATTAAGTGGAAATGATTTAATAATTAAGCTTGAATTGATAATGAAGTTTGTAATTATTAAATTTTGAAATTATTAATAATTAAGATTGAAATTATTTAATAATTGAATAGGATTGAATTATTTGATAATTGAATAAAAATTGAATTCTTTGATAAGAGAAATTAAACTTTTGAATAAGTAAATTTGAACTTCGTAAATAATTGAAATTGAGATTCTTTATTAATTAAGTTTTGGAAATTATTTAAGTAAGTGAATAAATGAAATTGAATTTCTTTAACAAGAAATAAAATGCGTTTTATTGAAATAAATGTAAGACTTGTAGTTTTGAGAATTTGATTTGACGAATCTAATTTAGTTAAATTTGAAGTTTTGATATGATGAAGATAATCTTAAGTAATTGATTTAATGAATTGGGAATTTAATAAAATTGTTTTGAAGAATAAATTAACTTAACGAATGTTGAATGAAATCGATAAATGAGTTTAAGTGATTTGAATGTTAAATTAAATTAATTTAAATGATTTCGAAATGAAACTTAGATAAGAACTTGAATTAATATTGAATTGTTTTAGTAAAGATTGAAATTGAACTGTAAGATTTTGAAATGGTAATTTGGAATTTTGAAACGTAAGTTATGGAAATCGATTTTGAAAGATAAGTGAAATGTTGATTTATGAATTCTAATTGAAATTGAATTTGATTTGGTTTAAAATATATTAAACGACCAATCGGTGTAATAATTACAAAGTTATTAAAGAGACCGGAATCGGTTATGGACATACTCTCTGTCTAAACCGAAAACCACTTTAATAACTATACGCGGAGTGATGATTCAGAATGAAGTGGTTGGAATGATATACGTGCTGACTGAAGAAAGAGAACGATAATGGATAGCCTTGACACTTGTGTCAAATTGGAAATGACTAAAATCAGGAGCCGTGCCGGGCCAAATGGGGTTAGCCACCTCGAGCGAACACACTTCTTCGTAACTACTACTCATTACTTGTGATTGATTGGTGCACCCTCGGAAATTCAGGAGTGTTGTTTCGCGGTGTTGCGATCGCTGCGGCGATGCGTTCTCACCAGTCCGGATCAGGCAAACGGTAGTTTCACTACCTTGGGTATTGCCTCATGTGCCTTGTCATACTTGTATCCCTATATACGCGACCACTACGAATTTGTTTTGTGTTATACCTATGGAGTACTCCCTGATATCCCACTAGTTTACGGTGGAGTTTACAGTGCTGTATAGACTATGATGCTTATAAAAATGTGTTAAGGGGGATTATGGTAACGCCTTAACATTATTTTGATATTTTATATTACTAATAGACATTATCTATTTGGCGTACACTACTACATAGTAGATAGTTTAACGGATCCTTAGAGGATGGTTATTCCAACATCCTTTGAGTTACTTGTATTTGGATTGCTATTTCACTTGAGTTGGATTTATTGATATGAGAATATTAATCCTGACTCGAGTGTTTTGTGTTTTGCTTTACGCTCGGGTCAGACTGAGAGTACCAGCTTTCGAGGCTCATCTTTGGAGTTGGAGCTTTGCTTGAAGATCCAGCCATCTATTCTGCTTTCAGTATTCTTTGATTCCAGTGATGTAATCTGATTATTGTATTTTGATTTGTATTTGATGTATCGTGTTTCTCTTCTGTTGTAAACTCTGATGTATCTTATATATTTATATAGTAGCTTCATGAACTACTATCTCTTTTACTTCCGCTGCATATTATTACTCTGTGTCTGTGATTCTGTGATTATTTATTTACTGTATATTTGAGTTTTGCCAAATTTTAAATTAACAATTCGGTATTTTGAATTATTCAAGTCCGACGTGTGCGGATGCGAATAGTCTAAAATAGCCGGTCGTTACAGTTGGTATCATAGCTTTTGGTAGCTCTAGGCAGAACTTAGCATGTATGGTAAATATATTTACAGAATCACTCCCACTCAAATTTTAATCTCTTCCTTTTGACTCAATTCCTTTGAATTTTGGAACGTTCACACGGTTACGAAATTCATTCTTGTCTCTCACTATTCGTCTTCTTTCAATTCAGGAGTATTCCATAACTCCACTTCGAATAATCTTTATAATGAATCGGCGGTCTGTCCAATCTTCGAATTATTTGTAAAGGGGTGAAACTCCTTTACACTAGGCATTGGTTTACCGGAGATTTTTGTATCCTCGGTATACGATGCTAGCTATCTCTTGCTATGTCTGAATTCTATTTCTCGAGATCGAATGTAGATTTGCCTCGAAATTCTGCATCGATCTTATTCTTGAAGTTACGGTCGACCCGGTTAAGGTTGCCCGTGAATTTAATAAGCTTATCCATCTTCCGATTCTGTTAATTGAATTTTCTTATCTTCCGTTTCAAACTTATCTTCGAATCGAAATTCTCTTTAATTTGAGTCCATCAAGTTTAAACCTCTATCCTTGCTTTGAAATCCATTCTTGTATCGGCGAGCGAGGAATTGTATTTAGAAATTAATGTTAAAAATGTTTTACATATATTGTGTTGTTTGAGTTGTTGATGTTGATTTGGGTTTCCGATCGATTCGTCTGATCAACGCTATCGATAGGATTTCCAAAACACTTGAACAGAGCTAACTGACACAATAGTATTTTCGAATTTGGTGAATAAAATAGTTTTGTATGATTATATGATATATAAATATAAGTTTTCTGAAGTTAAATGGCTAATGAATTTGTTGTCCGAAATGATAATATTTAATTTTCATTTATTGATGTAAATCATTGACTATTGAATAATATGAATAAATAAATTCATAAAACTTTGATTTTTAAAGGTTTTAAAGCGTATAATATTTAAAATATGTTCAAATAGAAACTGTTTCAAAGAATTTTAACTGTTTAAACTAGAGCTCTTCTCTTTTGTCGCTGGAAAATAATTTCGGTGATGACGGCCGCATCATCGACATTCATTTTCGAGTTTCGAAGTGGAGAGACGAATTCGTAGCTTTGCCACAGTTTGTTTTGAAAATTTGATCGTTTTAAATTTCTTAAGTATGATTGAATTATATGTATATAGGTATATTATTCTAAATTTAATTAGATTTGATATATATAGTATATGCATAGTTATCTCTAAGTTGTTTGAAGTTAATCGGAAATATAATTCATAAAATTTGGGAAAAAGATGATTTCAATTATAAATGAAACCAAAAATTTTGAATTAATATTTAAATTGGAGAGAATTGAATTAGAAATTTACTTGTATAACACTCAATTGTATTATATATAACTTACCTGAATTTTCAAAAGTTAACTGTGAAATTGAATATTATACAGTATGAAATGATGTTAGAGGAATTTATAAATAAATCGAGTGGTTATAATAAACGAAAATATACTCAATATATGCAATAGGATATTAAATGGAATAAATTCAACAATAATTTGGGATAAAGAAGAATTAAATTTGTCGAATAAAAATATGACTATAATAAATGACTATTCAAATTTATGATCTTTGGAATTGCTAATTTAAGAAAATTGGATAATATACAATATAAAATGTCTAATAAATAAAATGTGAGTGCGTATAATAAATGTTATTCACTTAAATTTTAATTATAAAATGTTTGTGGACATAAATAGAATAATAAGTTAAATAAATAATAGGTGATTAATGGAAGGAAAATTTTGTTTTGAAAGTTAATAAATTGAATTAAATCAACTGAAGAGAGTATCTTGAATTAATTGAATTTAAATTGAATTCCGTTTTGAAAGAAACCTTTTGTACCTAATATTAGTAAATGTGAAATTAAAAACAAATTGTTGAATATAATTTATTTAAACTGAAATTTATATGGTTGAACTAATTGTTTATTTCGTTTTCAGTCCATTTTCTTCTGGTTGTTTCTATTCTCCTACCTCCTTACTTCTCGGGGACGAAAAGTTTTGAGTGGGGGAGAATGTAACGACCCGTAAATCTAGCCAGTTTTAATAACGTTATTAATTGAAATTTTGCGGGATTTTAAACGATAAAATTTTGAAATATAAATTTGATATTTGGAATGCGTTTAGTTAAACATAGCAACCGGTAAATTTTCGTCCGAAAATATGAAAGTTTATTTCGTGCGTAAATTTACTTCAATTTAATCAATTAAAAAGCGATGAAAATAAAACGTTTTCAAAACCAAAATATTTTTACATAGAAAAATTCTAAAACATCTTTTGAGCAAGTTGTCAGTTTGTCGTTTTTTCAAATTCGGACATCTTTGGCTCTGTCGATCTTAATTTTCTGCGATTTTTACGCATTTTCCGTTAGTAGAAAATTCGAATTTTTATAATTCATTCGTACCGCTAATATCCATATGCCGTTTTGATCGTCTCGTCATAATGATCTCTACGGTATATTCGATTATCAATTTCGATGTTCGTTATGCGACGAAAAAAATCGCAAAGCGCATAGCCGTATCGCTACCCATTCTGGAGCTTTTGGTATTCAGCAAACATTAAAATTTTCTAAGCGGCTGGTCACTAATTTTCAAATTCCCCAAAAGTTAATGATTGTGACCTGTTTCCAACGTTAAACTTTATTACCGGGTTTCCTTTTTTTATGCATGCGTTACAATATTCAGTGTATTACATGAATATTATGTTGAAGTGCTTTGGAACCGTTCATTTCTCCTTTCAAACTTAGCTCCTCCTTCATCTTTCTCTTCTTCTTCCCAATATTTTTCATACTTCTATAAATAAAATATATGTGAATGGCCGTAACCGCCTGTCACCGCTTCTCCTGCCTCCGCGCCAAGTTCCAGTTCCCTCCGCCAACCCGCGTGGCCACTACTCCAAAATTAGACGCAACCCAAACCTCAATCACATACATACCCACGTCAGCTCATCACCGCCTGAGCTTCCGATCGGCCACCATCCTCTTCGAACCTCACCCGCCACAAGTCGTTCGCATGGCCGAACAACCACCCACGCCCGACAACATCACCACTACAGCCCATCTGTAACAACCATAATTTTAGTGATTACTTGTAAATATTAAATTATAACGATAGTTATAATTTAATATTGTGACTTAAAAATAAATTTGAGAGATAAAAATTTGTTAAAATTGTTTATTTCAAATAAACAATGGATTTGGAATAAATAAAATAGATATAAGATACTTTGGCTGGTAATAAATTGTGAATAATGGTAATATGTTGGTTTGTGGATTAATTGATGTAAGTAAAGATAAAATAATTTAAATCAACATTATTTGTTGTACATAAATATAAAATGTTGAAATAAAGTTTTAAAAACTTTATTATGTTAGTTTGTAATTTTTTTTTTTTTTAGCATTTTATGGATTTAATTTGATGAAATGCAATAATTTTGGAAATTATAGCCAAGCGTTGAATTTTGTTAATTTTAATTAAACATTTGAATTTAGTATGGATAATAATAAAAATAAAAATATGGAATTTGGTTTAAAAAATAAGTTTTAGTTATAGAATAATGTTAGGATGATTTATAACATTTTTATATGCAAGAAAATAATTTTTAGGAAATTATTGGAGCTAAAGAATGGTGATTTAAGCATTTATTTTGTAAAATTGGTTATTTGTGTAAATTAAGAGTTTTTAATAATAAAAATATTTTTAAAACTAAAATTTATCTTTTTATACATCGGACAATATTTTGTTCAACATGTAAGTGGATTTACATGAATTATTTGTAGAGAAAACTTGTAGAAAATGTGTTGTTTACTTTAATTATATAGTGTTTATACTTGTTTGGTGCTAATTAGTTTCTCATAGGCTAAATAATTAAATAACTTTGGGTCCAAATCCCACTTAGACTAAACATAAAAATGAAAGGAAGCTTTCTTCTTCCTATACGTACATAACTTATTTTACAGTAAAAGAGAAAGGAAGAACCCAACTCCTCTTCATAATCAAAAACCTAAATCCCCTAATTTAATTCAAATTCTTGATGTAACAATCAAAAATAAAGCCATTAATTCAGGTAATCAATTCAAAACTATGAATTTGTCTCAGGTTTTTTTCTATTTTGTGAAAATTGAATCACCATTGGTTGATTTCTCCTTGCATGTAGCTCAAATGGCTTCTATAGATGCTGAAGCAACAATATGAGCCTCCAAGCCTTTATTTTGATCCGGATTCTAGCTCAAAATTTCTAATATCTTGCTGCCAATTCAAGGTGAGTTAATCACTCACACCGCTAGCTTTAATCTATGAGAATAATTGTTAGTTTCTATTGAATTAATTGAATGAGATGCTGAATTGCTCTCAAGTTGGTTGTTGTGCTTTGCTGAAAATTGTTTGTGGAAAAAAATTGCTGCTGTAAAACAACAATATCTTTGTGCATATTTACCCGAATTAACTCAATCTTTTTGCAGATGAAATAACATTCCTTTAGCTACAACTTCTCTTTTAATTACATTCTGAAATTTTATTGTTTATAGGGTCGAAATTTAGTTTGGATCTGATGTATATAGTTCTGCTCTGTGCAATTTGTTTTGCTGAAATCTGATCTTCAAATCACCATAACTTTTGAACGGTAAATATAAATTGAGTGAGATTTTTTTCATTTGGAAGGTACATTTATAAGGAACAAGTTTTATGTTTTGTTTTTTTCATAATTTTGAAGTTATCTATTTCAAATTTGAGTGTTTCTATTGCAATCCCGAGAGAAAAACTATTATTTGCTCTGTTGTTGAATCTGAAACTAAATTAAGCATAACTCTTTCGTTTCTTAACAAAATTTAAGAATATTAGATGTTTCGGAAAGATTAGATCATATACTACAAGTTTCATGTTTTGTGTTTTCCATAATTTTGAAGTTATCTATTTCAAATTTGAGTGTTTCTATTGCAATCCCGAGAGCAAAACTATTATTTGCTCTGTTGTTGAATCTGAAACTAAATTAAACATAACTCTTTCGTTTCTTAACCAAATTTAAGAATATTAGATGTTTCGGAAATCTTAGATCATATACTACAAGTTTCATGTTTTGTGTTTTTTATAATTTTGAAGTTATCTATTTCAAATTTGAGTGTTTCTATTGTAATCCCGAGAGCAAAACTATTATTTGCTCTGTTGTTGAATCTGAAACTAAATTAAGCATAACTTTTCAATTTTTATCCAAATTCAATAATCTTTAATGTTATGGAAAGCTAAGAATTTGTTCTAAAAGTTTCATGTTTTGAGGTTTTTGAAAATTTGAAGTTATATTGATCAAAACTGCATTTGATCGTTGCTATCCCGAGATAAAAATGACAGCAGTGTTGAATTTAGATCTCTGAACTATTTTTATCATAACTTTCTCATTTCTTATCCAAATTTAATAATCTTAGATGTTTCGGAAAGCTTAATATTTGTAATAAAAGTTTCATGTTTTGTGTTTCTTGAAATTTTGAGGTTTGCTTGATCAAAACTGTGTTTGTTTGTCGCTGTTGCGAGAGCAAAACGACAGCAATAACAATTATTGACCCGAGAATTGTATTAGTTTATTTTTGCTCTCATTCTTATTCGATTTTGATGTTGTTTTGAGATGTTTTGAGAGCTATGATGCCTATCAATAGTCTGGCTATATTTGAAGAATTTGGAATAGAAATTTAAATAGAATTTGAATTGATTTAGGGTTAAATTTGAATTGAATTCGTATTGAACTCAAGTTATCGTTCTTGAGATATCTTTCTTGTTTTTCTTTATTTTCGAGCACGGTTTCCACTAACCATTTTTGAAGTGATTTTTGAAATATATGAAAATTTCAAATTATTATTATTATATTATTTTAAAATTATTTTTCTAATATAAAATCTACTTATTTCCTATAATAAAGGAACTTCAAATATTGGTTTTATTAATCTTTTTGGAAAGAAAAAAAAAAGATTTAAAAGCTTGTTTTCTCTAGTAAACTATTTTAAATATAAAACACACACTTTTGTATTATTCGAACGTATAAGAAAGAGAATTAAACGATTTAGTAAAACACGTGGTATGGGACATGTGCGTTTACTATTTCGGTTAATTTCGGACTTGTACGATCGAAGCTATTTGAGTTTAATGATTCTGAGATGTTTTGCCATTTTATGGCGTATTTTGAGTTTTATAATTCCTATTTATTGGAATTATTTAAGATAGCCAATATTTGGCAAGTATTATGGTTTGAGATCTTCTATGTAGGAGTTTGATCGATGAGAACTATCACGATGTTTTATTTACTTGCCAATGACATAAGGCAAGTCTTGAGTTTATGGTTTCATATTTTGAGATTTATGGTTTATGAGAAACCATCATGATGTTTTTCACTTGTCGATGTGATGAGACAAGTATGGTATCTCTTTATCACTCGCCAATGAGACTGGGCGAGATATAATTTTCTGAGTTTTATGATGTTTTTAGTGTGGCATCGACTAACGGCTAGTAAACCGCTAAGTGCGAATGTGTGGTATGGGACACACGTTAACACTTTTCGGGTTCCTATCCGTGAGTTTGTGACACATTCACGATGTTTACCTAACAGAACTGCTTTGAGAGGTGTCAGCGACCTTTTCATAAGTACGAACTGCTTTGGAGGTGTTAGCGACCTTGTTAGGGATGACAAAATGGCTTGGGAAGGTGTCAGCGACCTTGTCATGAGGACGAACTGCTTTGTAAAGGTGTCAGCGACCTTGTCATGAGGACGAACTGCTTTGGAAAGGTGTCAGCGACCTTGTCATGAGAACGAACTGATTTGGAAGGTGTTAGCGACCTTGTCTAAGGCTTCGGCCGTTTGAGTTTAGCATGTGCAGCATTGCTTCAGCATTGTATTCAGGGATATGGCCAATCCGGGTTTTCTGAGCTTTGAATTCGCCGTTTTTGGCGCATTAGTGTTAATATTTTCTGAGTTTGAACATGCATCAAATTCTTTATTGAGTTTGAGATTTTATGAGTTTGAATTCGTATCGAGTTCCATGAGTTTTTATGATTGAGATATGTGTGAGATTTAGTCGCCTAGGCCTACTTATGAGTTGAGATCTCACATTCTTATGGAGTTGTCTTGTGTTGCTTTCATGACTTCTATTTGTGATTGAGATGAGTTTTCTCCTTTTTGGAGTAATGGTTCATCGAACCATTTGAGTTTTGCTTGAGTTTTATATGAGTTGATTTGAGTTCATTATGGGTTATCGCTAATGATATGAGGCACTTGTGTTTTATTTGAGTATTGAGTTTGAGTTGCCTCTTTCGAGGTATTTAGTCACTTAGGTAGCGTTTGTTACTTAAGTATTGAGCTATGAGTTATCTAATCCTTCTCCTCATTCGAGAAGAAGTATCACTATGTCCATTCTGCTTCATATTATCGATATTGACTGATTTGGGTAGCTAGACTGACCCGTGTATTTATACTTGGGTCAGACCGAGTTGTTTCAGGTATCATCTATTGGACTTAGCTTGAAGTTGGTGTTGGATATCATTTCTTCTTTCGCTTGAGTAGTTTATTTCTTCCGCATACTCTGATGTTTTTACATTTGATTTGATGTATATGGTGTGGTCGAGTACCACCGTTATTGTATTCATATTGTATTGTACTAAAATGTATCAGTGTATATGTATATATATGATGTCGATTACTATTCTGTGATGTGCTTTACATTTAGTTATTGTATTTTGTTCTGATAGATCCGTCAACCACCTATAGTTTTGGATTAAACATTTACTGTGTATGTCGATCCATTGAGATAGAAAAGAAAATTGTATTGCATTTATCGCCATATTTAGTAGATGTTTAAGACAAAGTTATAGATGGTCGCCCTTAACCAGCCCTATTCTCCGCTTTAGTAGACGGAATTACTCGTTAATTCTCTTTACTAAGGTGGGTCTCAGGGTGGGGCGTTACACCATCACTCCGACATACCATGAAAACCGCCTCACTAGCCGTGACCACAACCTACGCATAAAGCAGCCTCCGCCAAAGCAATCCCCACAGCCGACCTAGCCTTGCATCCCCTCTACTGCCGTGCCTTCTCTCTTCCAAATGCCGTAACTTCCATTGCCAAACCAAAGCTCTTCCCATCGGCCAGCCTGTACTCCGCCTTTCAAATCCTTGCTTGACTCTTTCTACTTTTGCCGTAAGTTTGCATATTTATGAAGTCATATAAGTTTGCTGTCTATGTTGAATATATTACATAATGCTACTGTATTTATATATTTTTGTGTTTACAGATTTTTAAATATATAAAATAAATTTAAATAATAAGATTTGTTATATATAAAAAGGTTCCTAGAAGTTGTATATATGTTAGCTGTTGATAACATATGATAGAAATTAACGTATATATATCTATACAAGTTTTCATATGATTTTGGTGGGATCTGTTAGGAACATGTATTAGTATTCATAAAGTGAGTTTAAATCGTGTTTTACAAATATTCTATAAGTACAGATACCTTGCAGTTTATATATGAGTTTAAGTTATAAATCAATTATATAGTTTATATATATTCCATTGAGCTGTAATATAGAAATTTATGAAAGGGTTTATTTATAAGATGTTGTATTTTTGATATGTTTAAATCGAGTGTATATAGATTTGTTTATACCTGAAAGTTGCAACCAAACTGATTTTGCACTTGTTTGCAAGTTTATTTTTTTCTGAACAGCAGTTAGACTTCATGTTCACGATATCATATCTCACTCATGTTTTATCGGAATGGATTGATTCTATTTTTAAAAAAGAGTCGAAGTTACCTAGTTTATGCATGTCAAATTTCAACAAAATCCGACATCGTTTGTTTAGTGGTCGAGGATCTAGAAGTTTGACGCAGGCAGCTGCTCTTTTGTACTTGAAATTAGTTTACACTGCTGCAAACACGACCTGAGTTCATGTTTGCCGCATCGTATCTCTTCCGTCTTACGTCGGAATACAGTGACTCTCTTTTTGTTTAAAAGATAAAGTTTTCTACTTTCTGTATATGAAATTTTAGCTTCATACAAGGTGTTTCAGTCCTCTGTTTCTTACCTGAAAGTCAGACCCAGAAGGGTTTTCAGACCTGAACATTTGACAGTCGCAACATGGCCTGAGTCTATGTTCGTGACATCGTAACTGTTCTCGTCTCTTGTCCAAATCAAGTGATTCTTTTGCAGTTTGAAATACAAGTTTTGATCTTTATTCATTCCAAATTTCAGACCATTTCGATCTCGGTAGCACATAGAAGTATATTGTTAAACTTTGACGCAGGACATGTTTTGTAATTATTGCTATGTTGAATGTTTTGATTTGATTTCTTTTAAATGTTGTATTTAAGAAAGATGATTTTGGATATTGTTGTTAATAAAATAATAATAATAATAAATAAATGATAATACGCTGAATTTAAAAATATATGTGATTTAATTGTAAGATGGCGTTAGAAATGCATCTATGGAATTTTATCTGTGTTAAATTAAATATCGATTTGAAAATATATGTTTAGAATTGATTTTTTTTATTATATATTTTATGTGTTTAATTTTGGAATATAGTTATGTATATATGTTCACTGATACCATTTACTTTCATCGCTCCTATTCTGATTTGATTTCGACGATTCATATTTAACAGCTTTGTTAGTCGATTCATGCCAATCTAGTTATTCCGAAAGTCGTGCTTACGATCCGTGACTCAACTTCGTTGTCTATTCATCTCTCTAGCCTCGAAAGGTGAGCAATCACTCACGATTAATATTCTTTTATTTATTAAATTTGATTTCAATTGAAACAACAATTGAAATATACCTGTTGGTAGTTATGTACACTGTTATTACCTGTATCTGTTCACCTATGACATCTGACACCATTATCTGTTAATTATTATGCGATGATAATACAGTTTGGTTGAAATTGATTGATTGTTTGTTGTTTATATTGGATGTTAAATTGAAATGTAAAAAGTGATGAATAGTATGCAATTGAATTTGACGTAGGATAGTTATAAATTTTGAATCGACATATGTGTTGAATTTGATTAGTTAATTTGAATAATATGACCCCTTGAAATTGTTAAGTTAATTGACTCGTAGAATTTGATAAATTACACTTTGAACCTTGAACGTATATTGAATAAATTGTGTAGAATTGAAATTGAAATTGAACGACAAGTGAAAAAAAAAACGTAATGTAATAATCTTTAATCTACATGAAATGATAGTGTAGATTGTAGAAATAATTATATTAATTCGCACAAACAACAATGCGAATTAATACGATTATTTCGGGATTATTTGAATTAATTATTGGTAGGGCTGTCAATGGGTACCCGAAAAATTCGATATCCGTCCGAATCCGTATCCGAAAATATGAAAAATATCCGTTATTCGAAAAGCGGATACAGATATCCGATATCCGAAAAACTTTTCGGATACAGATATGGTTATAGTGGTATCCGTATCCGAAAAATATCCGTCCGATTAACTGAGGCATATTTATATAATTTAAAATAGGAAAATAGGGCTATGAGTGTTTAACTTTTGAATATTTTTGGATACGCATACATATATTAGTATATAACAATGCTTGAAGATCCAGCCATCTATTCTGCTTTCAGTATTCTTTGACTCCAGTGATGTAATCTGATTATTGTATTTTGATTTGTATTTGATGTATCGTGTTTCTCTTCTGTTGTAAACTCTGATGTATCTTATATATTTATATAGTAGCTTCATAAACTACTATCTCTTTTACTTCCGCTGCATATTATTACTCTGTGTCTGTGATTCTGTGATTATTTATTTACTGTATATTTGAGTTTTTCCAAATTTTAAATTAACAATTCGGTATTTTGAATTATTCAAGTCCGACGTGTGCGGATGCGAATAGTCTAAAATAGCGGGTCGTTACAAGATACTTGATTTTCGGGCCACAAGTTTACCCAATTGATTTATCTAGGCTACAATCACACCTTTTCCCTTTTGATTGATTTCCAAGGCTACAATCACACCTTTTCTCGCTTAATAGATTACAAAGAAGTCTATAACTCTGAATAGCACCGAGAACCTTGTAGATATAGTGATAGAGAATCAAACTAGAAGTAATCGAGTATGATTCAATGTTGATTTAGGCAGAGTAATGATAAGAATATGTATTAAGAAATGAGGAAGAAGAAGAGGAGTGAAAACCAGAAAATTATTATTGAAAATTCGTTGAAACTGATCCCTATATATAAAAGAACAACAGCCATGACCATTCATGAAGAGTTATAGCGAATAGGCACTTCTTTTGAAATTTGAATTTTGAATCAAACTGTCACCATGTCGACATGGTCATGCTAGGCACGTCGACATCTCAAAGGATTTTTTGGTGTTTTTGATTTTCTTTGAAAATAACCTTTATCTTATATAAAAACTATTTTAAACTTTATAAATACACTTGACTGTAGTTAAAATTCATAAGTAAATATAAAGAATAATATATATAGATTTTAACTATAATTTTATATTTAAATCTAAGTATAAATATTTAAAAATTAAATATATTATTTAAAAGGATAGTTTAAATCAGGAGTAATTTGACTTTGAAAATAAAGATGTTTTTGAGGCTAAACTTATTTAAAATCAGGACCGAGGGTTTTGAATCTTTTAAAAGGAAAGTTTTGAAAACATTTTGAAAATATGATATAATTTTGAAATCATTTTTAATAAAAGTTAGCGGATACAAAACAACGTTCCACTAAATTTTTCGTAGGTTCCATCCTACTTAGGGTTCCATCCCTTTAAGGGCTCGAAGTGGATTCCATTCGACGAATAAATTGGATTTTAAGATGCCAGTGCTTTTCTACGAGTTTTAACAAAAATTCCTAATAATAATAAAAAATACTTATCCTTGAAATCTTGAACTCTTGATAGTCTCGATACTCATGAGTCTTCTATCTTGATATTCTATCTTGATATCTTGAATCTCTGTACTGTATAGTCTTCATTTTTAGTACCTGCATGGTTAAATCCTGCATATACATATATATCTAAACTTATAATGTTAGTATTTATATTTTATAATCTATTCTAAGGTTGTTGTCATCAAAACCATCATCTCACAGACTAACAGCCATCGCGTGTGAATCCATATCCAGCATTGCCTATTTACGAATCCCCCTTCCACTGCCAGCTTCTTGTGCAAGTGCGAGCTTCCCAAATGCCTTCACCTACGATGTTGATTCGGCCGTCGTTGCCAAGATTTGCGCCTTCATTCATGATTTATTTCTTTTTACTCTTTTCCTGATGTTGATTTGATTTTAGGGGAATTGGGATTAGGAGATGGAGAATAGGTTATAGGCTTTGATTTGGGTAAAGAAAAGGAAAATGAGGATTTTCAGAGAAAGGGAAAAATGAGTTTAAATAGGATTAGGCCTTAAATTTGGGCTCCACTTTAAATCAATTAATTTTCTCTTCCTTTTCTTGTAAATAATTATTTTTATTTATTTACAAATAAATTCCAATTTAATTTGATTAATACTTCATTTTACAAAATATAATCTGATAGCCGCACAATGTTATTTAATTCACTACTTATATATTCTTATTTAATTATTCTTTATACTATTTCAAAAATAAATTTAATTTTCATCTATTTCAATCATATAAAAATTATGTACATTTTAAAATATTTTATATTGGTTAAAATATTTTTTCAGTTTCAATATATCATCTAAAAGGAATTTATTAATTTAGTTCAATTTATTAAAATAAAATCTTTTATTAAATATAATTTAATTAACTAAAAATTTATTTTCGAAATATTGTTTATCACAAATCAAATCCAACCATTTTATTTTAATTAAATTTATTTATTTACGGCATAGAAAATGTGATTATTACAGGAATCATCCCTACTTACTCTTGCTATATGAGCATATATCGAAGCCATTGATTATCAACAATTCCTTTAGCACACATATCGACAATAGAAGCTTCTTATTCTACTCTATAAGTCGTCTTCATATAAAACTTGCTTGCTCAAACGATTCCTAGATGCTCTAGCTAGCTTCCTCTAGAAGTCCATACCAACAAGCTACTATAGCATGGATAGGTACTGGTCCATGTACTAAGCTAATATTAGCTCTAGTCTTCATGCCATAACTCAAAATGCTCAAAATGACAATCTTAATGAATTAGTACCGATCCATTATGGATCAATGTCGATCCATACGCTTGATCAATTTTTCCTTCTTTTTTGCATATGATTGATCCTTCATGTCCCTAAGCTCCAAAATATGCTAAGTCCTAACCTTGGCATCAATTATCCAAGTTTGTCTAATATTTTTGCATTTGCTCCATTTCTATAGTTGAACCATCTTCTTTCTACCCTCTACGGTCTACGTGTTTAACACCCGTAATTTGACGTTAGCTATTTAATTAGTTTATTAATTAGGCTTCAAAAATGGAATTTGTGCAAGCGGTAGAATTTGACCATGAAACTTGCACTATTATGTTCGTGATGAAATTCTAAGCAACTTTCATATATGAAGTTTTATGATCGGAGTCCCAACGAAGAAGTTATGGACGAAAAACGGAAATGAAAATAATTCAAATAGAAAATATTAACGTTTATATATTAATTATCCTGGGCTCATATATAAATCCGCATATTAAAGCGATCGATTATGGGCGGTCGGCCCTAAGAAGGGGTGGTCAACCGCTTCATTTGTAGCAGCTAGGGTTAACTTAGGCCCAACCCTCTCTCTTCTCAAATTTTTTTTGGGGGCAGCAGCGAAGCTCTTCCAATTATTCTCCACTTTATTTCTAAATTATAAAAATAAAATATTTATTCTATATTCATACAAATTGGAGAAGATTAGAAATTTGATAAAAAAGGAGAAGAGAAGAGAATCAACTATACGCGTATATGAGGTAATTTATAAATATTTGTATCTATTTTATTTTCCAATCCCAAATCTCTTCTTAGATCTGTAATTCTAATATAAGCAAATACCCTTGTTATACAAATTTCTTGAATTAAAAAGGATTTAGAGATGAATTTAAGGTTATACTTCAGATTTGGAGATTTGGATCACTTTTAAAAGGTGAGTGGGAAATTTTATGTATTGGTTAAGATTTTAAATCTTTTCCGTTAGCATACGTTTGATTTTTATGCCTAAATCAATTTTATTTGTGAACTATAGGCTTAAATTAATATAGAAAAATATTGCCTACATATTCCTGTTTTAGATCTAATTTGAAATATGTTTACACCAAGATTTGAAAATCAATCCCAAATATTTTAGAATTTGAATGTTGCATATTTTTACTCCAGATCTGTATTTGGGTGTAAGAAAAGACTTTTGGTTTATTGCCCAAATTCGTGCTAAATTGTAAATTTCCCATAGTTTAATTTATGGGAAGAACATTAATTTTAATTTTTATTAATGTGTTTACCTTTTTCACTATTGATTCAAAAAGGCAATGCTTGATTTAACAAGGAATAAAGCAAAAAGGGAAGAGATGTGTAAAGTATAGATTTATTCTCCATAGTTTACAGTATTTATTCCAAATAAAAAGAAATTATCCATTCCTTGTAATTTCAAACGTAGTAAATATTTCCTTTTTGAGTTAAACTAATTTATGGAAATCATAGCAAAAAATCTTCTTAAGGAATTTAATTCCAGTAAAGTAAACATGGAAAGTATATTTGTTTATGAAAAGGTAGTTCTATTAAGCAGTTTATACATATTTATTGCGTTAATAAAGAAGAATAGTGTTTATTCGGGCATTATTTATGTATAACGTTCATTAATTATTATAAAATTTATGGAAGCGAATAGGTAGAATTAAAAAATGTAGTAATTCCAATTAATGGGCAATAAATTAGGAATTGCCAGTAATTCATAGAAAATAAAAGATTGTAACCCCAATTAATGGGTAAATAATGGATAGGATTAGATTAAGAGTTTCAATTGGTTAATATGGAAATTAAAAACCATAACTCCAATTAATGGGAATATAATGGAAATGAGTTAGGAGTTATGATTAATAGGGACATGTGGATTGATGGAACTGAAAAAAATGGAATAGATATAAAAGCTTAATATTTTGGAATTAGTAGTCATGCATAAATGTCTTATGAAATGTCCGTTAGGATTTTTGACATATTAAAAGGGGATTTATGGGTAGATAATATTTAAGGTGAATCTTGTTGCCTTAAATAAAAAGGGAGTTAGTAAGCTAAGTCCAATGTCAACCTAAGATAGTATAAGTAAAGATTTAGGATAGTTAATTGGACTTAGTAGGTTAGTGATGTAAGGTCTGTAGAGTCACTTGATGGTAGACTGCCTATCACTTTGAGGCTACCAGTAGTCGAGTGTATTTACTACTGATGTGAGGTATCACTAATCCTAGGACCCATGACTTAGCGAGAGATAGGACCTGCTTTAGGGTCAAAGATATTAAGTGGTTGTTTGAGGGCTCGCACTTTTTCAATTAAAAAGTATTAAATGGTCCAAATTTGGAATTAAGAGCGTTAAGGGATATCTCCATTCGGGTTTTCTTCTAGTTTGTGGCATTAAGTGGCTGTAGGGTCTACCTTTCCTAAAAGGAAGTATTAAATAACCTAGTGAGATCCCAAATAAATAAAGAAGTCTCTAAAAGGGTTTAACTCGATATTGTGGTATTAAATGGCTATTTTAGGGCCCTCCTTCTTGCCAAAAGAAGTAACCTAGCAAGTGTTGAATTTTGGCGACACTATAGAAGATTTGGAATGGTTAGAAGTAGCTTGATGACGGAGAAGACGGTTCGTAAATCGAAGCTCGGAGGTAGAAGTTATGATAAAGAGAGGGGAAGTGCTGCTTGGAGAACCAGCACAGACGTCTGTCATGGAGAGATAGGCATCTATTGCTTTAGGATTTGGAACCCAAACATTGTGATAAATGCCTGTCATTGGCGGCAAACGTCTACGGCTTTAGGAAATTATCGCCATATGACAGACGTCTGTGCTGAGGGTTTCTACAGTTTTGAGCCTGGGCTTGGTATGATTATTTGTGAAGCTTCAAGAGGCATTTCGGGAATTTGCCTAGGTTTTCTACTCTCCTATATAAGTTATTTTCGTGTTTTGAAAGTGAAGGACTCCAAGGAATTTAATCAAGGGTTCTAACCCTCCATTAAATATGGTTTAACAATCCTAAATTCTTCAATTCTAGTCTCCATAAATAATATTCTAGGATGGATATTGTGATCATTGTAATCAATCTATTGTACTCTTCTCATTGGTATTAATAAATTCTCTCTCTTAAAGTGGATGTACACTAGCGCAATGTTAATGGAACCACTATAAATCGGTGTGTGATTTATTTTCTGTTATTGCTTTGTTTCTATAATGCTTGTTTGGTGATTATGATCAGATTTGATTGGTTGAATTTGATTTAAGATATTGATTGATTATTTTTGCGCTATTTACCATAATCTCATTTTTTCCTCGTGCTTTGAGGGTTGTGATTTGAGTGGTCTTGATTCAAAATCATCATAACATTTGGCATCAGAGCATTGGTGTTGGTAGGTGGTCGTAGAAATGCCGAAATCAAATAATTACTCTTGTAGGCACTCAATGGTTAGTCCAAGTGGTGTAGCGCCATATGTACGTAGATCGTATATGGATCCGGTGTTACACTTGGTTATTGGCACGTGGAATGGCGATAGTGGTTTTGAAAAGTGGCAATGGAAGATGAAAGCGGTTCTTAGGCGGAATCAGGTACAGCGGGTAGTGTTTGATACACATTTGTTACCGGCGGACATCTTGGATGTAGAGAGAGGAAATGGAAGGCATCCACTATACTTTAACTTGCTATGGGGAGAACGTTGTCTTCGAAATTAGTGGTGAGATTACCGCTAAGGAAATTTGGAACAAGTTGGAGGAGTTGTACATGAAGAAATCACCAACTAATTGCTTGACCTTGTTGTGAATGTTTTTTACCTATAAGATGAAGGAAGGAACTTCGCTAAAGGTGCTTTTGAATGTGTTTTATGATTTTATAATAAAGATGAAGGAAGTAGATTTGAAGATTGAGGAGAAAAAAGCGATGATATTGTTTTGTTCATTGTCGGACCATTATACGGGTTTCTAAAATAGTTTGATCTATGGTGTAACAACCCGGTATTTCGCATCAATTGATAATCGACGTTAAACGATTAATATTTTCGCTAATTACCAATTGAAGTTTTTAAATTGTGTTAATATTCTTTTATAAATGGTTAAAACGATTTTTTGGGCTTTGAATTCTCGGCCCACGTTTCATTTGTTTGGATTGTGATAAATTTGCTTAGCAAAATAATCGGCCCCTTGATTATTTTCATTCGAAATCTAAAACCATCGAAAGAAAATAATGGCGGCCACTCTTCTTCGTTCACTCCTTCTCTTTCGCCCCTCTTTTCGAAAACTAGGGCTCGTGATAATCGAAATCGCCAACCATTGAAGCTCGATCGAATGAAGACTATGGCTTTGCTTTGGCGATCGGTGCCTTCCCTTCGCTTGCGGCTGCTTCATTCGCGACAAAAGCGAGTGATTTCTCACTCACTTCTAATTCAAAGTCGAATGATCCTTGGTTAATTGATCTCCATGGCTTTGATTTTGGTTTTAATTTGTTGTTTTGAATTTTCTGACATTCAGTTGATTCTAATTGTCCTTCGGCCATCTTTTGAAGTTTGTTGCTTGATTAATGGATACTGATGGTTTTGGTTTTGCTGGTGATTTTTGTTTGTATGTTCATCCAGTAGCATACTTGACTTGTCTGATTTTTTTTTTACTTATGTTCCTTTTGACTTCGGCTCTGAACTGTTCGACCTTTTTCTGATCCCCACGTCTCTGACTATGGTTGATTCATGATTGTGACTTCATTTGAATTGGTTACACTATTTTAGCAACTACTGTTAACAGCAGTTTCATCGTTCGAGCTTGCAACCACGCTCGGATATGCTTTGTCATTTTGTAGCAGTAGTTAGCATTAGTTTCACTTGTATACAGTTGTATTCGTTAGACTTAACGGCAACCGTTGGTTGCATATCGAGTTGTTCACTGATGCATCATGTATGGCTATTCACTTGAATTCTCTGTTGGTTCATGCCTTGACATTAACTGTAGATTGACTTATTTTGTTTATCCGAGCTGCTGTTTTAATAACCGTTTGTGATTTGTCAAGCATCAATTATATGCATACATATATATGCTCCATTGTTATTTCGTTGCTATGTGCTGTCTGCACTTGATTCTTCCCATCTTCAACAATGATGTTTTGAGTCATGTTAGCTTGAGTTTTGTTGCACCTAACTACTTGACTTGTTTATTGCAGTTTGAATTAAACTGCATTTTTCTGTTGTCTTCGACATCCTTGGGCATTTGATTACTTGCGGCATCGACTTTGTTATACGTTGCGTATACATTCTGATGCATGTGCACTTGTTCAAATTAGCATTATCACTTGAACTGGTTATTTATTGATTCCTGACCCGATGTGAAGAGTGAGCTACTAGCTTGCCTTTGAGTTGAAGTCTTGGGTTTATTTGCCTGTAGAGTTTCATTCCTATGAGTTATGTGTTCCTGCACTTGAACTACCCTCTGACTTTTGTCTAGTTACATTATGTTGAACTCGTAATGCATTCACCACTTGCTGTTGGTCTTCACGCATGTATATTCTCGAGCCCTGTAGCATTGCTTGCATCCCAGTTTGGTTGCATTTCGACTGCTCGTCTTGGCATTGTTGAGTCTTGTTCGTTTGTGCAGTATACTTGTTATATACATATATACACTGCTGCATGATATCTGGTGCTTGCTGCCTATGTTCATTTGAACTTGGTTGATGTTTGGTTTTGTGATTTCTAGTTAATTGCAGTTTTATTTGAACTGTATCTTTCTGTTGCACCATGATGTACCACTGCCTTGTGCATTTGGTCATTTGTGCCTTCGTGCTCTGCTGGTTTAGGAATGCATAATCCATTCTGCTGTGTTCGAAAGTGTATACCTGCTATTCCTTTTGTGATGCATTTGAAATTAAGTCACTGACTTGACCTTTTGCATTTGGTTTATGGCTTGGTGACTTTTGTACTGTCCACTGTCTTTGTTTTTGAAACTGATACATTGCATTGATGCATTGTATTCATTTGCATTTGGTCACTGTATTTCACTTTGACATTATTTTATTGCACTTGAGTTGAATCCGGTAACTCGGGTTTGATCTTGTGTTTGCTTGTGAATGGGTACATCATCATTGTAGTGGCAGGCAGTGCACGCAAGCGTGAACTGCAGCGACACGGTATGACTTTTATGATATTCTATTTTGTTTTGATTTATTGATCTTTGGCATATTCCATATGCTGCAGTGGCGAGGCAGTACATGCGCGCGTGTACTGCAGCCCTACCCGAATTGTCATTTTAATTGATATTTCAATATTTTGTGTCGTATCCTGATTTGGTTTAATTTGATGGTTTTGTTGGTATCTAATTATCTTTTTGATAATTAGATTATGAGTTTCTAATTATTTATTTAATAATTAGAATTTATCGTTAATTGTCGTTTCGACAATTCTGTTGTTTTCTAAATTATCTTCATTAATAATCTTTTAAATTATCTTCATTTAAAATCTTTTAATTTATCTTCGTTGATAATTTGGATTTGCTGATTTGTTGTTTAACACCGTTACGTGTTATATTTATCGTTATCCGATTTCTTTATTTAAGGATCGGATAGACGAGATTTATTGTGACTATCATCTATTCGTTATTTAATTATTATTGCTTCTATGCATTAATAACTGAGTTTGAATTAGACTTGTAGGATCTAGACTAACCCTAGAGGGGGGGGGGTGAATAGGGTTATAGCAAATTTTCACGATTTAAACACAGAAATAAACTGCGGAAATAAATATGCTGAAAAGTAAATCACACACAAAATTTACCCAGCTTCGGCAACCCCTGCCTACTGCTGCATTCCCATATTTCTATTAGAATTAAACAGTACCACGCTTACAAAAACTCTACTAGACTCGCAGACCCTTTTGCTCCTGCTCACAAACACTCTACTAGACTCGCATACCCTGCTCCCGCCTATAGAGTTTCGCTTACTCGCAAACACTGCTCCCGCCTATTGAGCTTTGCAAACTCGCACACCCTGCTCACTGAACTAATTCTAACTAGACAATCTGACACTACCTAAACCCTAGGTGGTGATTCACAAATTCTTTGACTTGAAAAGAAAAAACAACTTCAAAAATTAAAACAGGAGCAAAAATTAAAATATAAACTATAATCCCTGATTTTGGCTCAAAATAAAAACTAAAAACCCTTTATAATTAAAACTCTAATTTAAAACTAAGCCCTAATTAAAATAAAACACGGCCCAAAACAAATGCGTCCCCCTTTTTCTCTTTTTATTTTTATCGGCCTGGTTACTTGAGAATATTGGCGGCTCTCTTCTCTTCTTTGCAAATCAGGGCTTCGTTCCCTTTGTTCCAATTAGGGCTTCAGCTCTTGTGTAAATCAGGGCTTCAATTTCTTCGTTCGATCTGAGATGTGTTGCCCTAGCTCGCTGCTTCTCTGATGGTCGACTGTCGCTCGTTTGCAGCTGCTTGATCGAGTTCGTTGTTTGTGATTTCGGTATATACTGTTTCCTTTTGCTTTACTAGGTTGATACTTGAACTCGATGGATTTGAGATTGCCGACGATGATGGTTTATATAGGGTTTGTAACCCTAGATTTGCGTTCGTATAAGTTGATTTGAATTTGTCTACTGATATTGCTTTGGCCATTCGATTATTCTTGGATGCTCGCGATTTTGATTGACTTTTTCATATGCGTATAATTTTGTTACTTGCTTCCCACGACTTGGTTGACACGGTTTTGATTATTGACTCGTTCAATATTTATTTCGGCCTTTTTTGATTTTGTGAGTTTCTGGCTTTGATTCATTTCGTCTCTGGCCATCTTTTTCTGGTTGGTACTGGATGCATTACTTCAGTGTTGCATTGTTTTCACCTCTGGCCTTACTGCATTGTTTCAATGTCACTGATTTGTTTAGCCTCGGCATTGACTGGTTTCATGCTTGTTTGTTGCTGTTAGCTTTGGTGTATAAACAAAATCAGTGATGCACTTGGTTTGAGTTCATTTCTGAGGCAGTTTGCATGTATGGGCTGTTATGTTGTATATATGAACTGCTTCATGCATTTTTGTGACCTTCATGTATACACTACAGTTTGTACATGCATTTGCATCACTGTTGGGTTGCTGTACATATGAACTTGCATTCATTCGAGTTGTATTTATATTTTGGTCGTTGTAGTATGTTGTCACTTGTTGTCTGCATTCCATATGCTTGCAACCTTGCTATAATATTGGCTTGTGACATTGTGACTTGTTGTTCTTTGACTCTGGTGCCTTGTACAACAATGTTCTCTTGTTCATTGCTTTGTATCATTCTTTTGTTTGCTGTGGCACTGAACTTGATTCACTTGAACTGTCACTGCTTGGTGGTCATGTGCCACTGCTGAGTCTTTGGTGCTGTCTTGAATTTGTGCAGTCCATGTTGTTGCTTGAGTCTCTGATCATTTGCACTTGCACACTCTATGTTGACATTTGCTATGCTTTGACACAGATGCTCCACTTGGTTATTCCTTATGTTTGTTACTGTGGGTTGAGCATTGTGTCACAACAAACTGCATGTTATATTTCTTGATCATGTTGGCCATTTGGTCGAGCTGTAACATTGTTCCATGTACACTTTGACATCCATGTTCTTCACTGTGTTGATTATTGTGCATGTCACTGAGTTTGTTGTGTATACTTGTGGTTGGTGATTCATCTTTCTGCATTTGGTTTGCTGTACATCTGAGTCACTGTTGCCCTTGTTGCTGTGTCATACTCGTTGAACTGGTTTTCTTGTTGTTGCATTCTGGTCAGTGATGCACTGTGCCTTGTACTTGGTCTTTGATCTGATTCTTGATCATTTCATGTTGATTTTTGAAATTTCACTTGAGTTGAATCCAGATTCAAAACTCGGGTTTGACCTTGTGCTCGTGTCGTGATTTTCAATGTTATTGCATGTGAGTTGAACCCGGTTTTTCATTTGGGTTTGACCTGTGCTCGCCTGTCCCTGTAAATCAATCAAGTGTATATATCGGCGTGCACGACCTTGTGACATATACAGTAATACACTGTGTATGTCACAAGTTGTTCGTGTATGATGAATTCAAATTTAAATTATGACGAACAACCCAAATAACTGAGGCAAATCATATTGTCAAAAATTATCTTTTATTTTTGAATTGCAAAAATATTTCTTTTTCAATTTAACTGCGTTAGTGAATATTTTTGCAGATTGCTCAGATGCTGGATTCAAACTGGAATGAAGTTGAAGATTAAAATACGAGTGTGAGTGATGTGTAGTGAGGTCAACTGTAAATGTGAAATGTGATGTAATCAAAGTTGTATAGTTATAGTGAGAGCTTGAAATTGTACTATTCAAAATTGTAATAAATATTTATTTGAATAAAATATCTATTTGAATTCAAATTCTGTGTAATTTATTTTATTCAACAAATATTTATTTAAACTGTGAAAAATAGAATAGTATATTAACAAATACATTTAAATGAATGTATATATGTTTATTATCATCAAACAAAAATCATATAAGCGCATATTCAACAATCTCCCCTTTTTGATGATAACAAACATATATTTAAGATTTTGAATGTATTAAATGTATTTGATCGTTCAATTTGCTCCCCCTATTTGAATGCTCCTCTCTACATAATACTCCCCCTACATATATGCATACAAATAGAAATATATAAATGAGCCTATATGCAAAGTGAAAATTATTTGACCTTTGCTTGATTCTATTTGACAAAATCTTAACTTTTCTCTCCCCCTTTTGTTATCAGCAAAAGAATAACAGTGTTATAAAAATAGGGATGAAGTGACAAATATGAATCAAACATTTAACTCAATTGAATATAAATATCAAATTTCAATTAAACTCAATCAAAAATCATAATTACCCTTGTCAGGCGCATATTCCACTTTCAGAATTGATGGGGATAAAATCATCAAAAAAATCATACAGTTCTGTCTATTTGTGGTATATTTATTTCAGGAAATTTGAATATCTACTAACCATGCATAACCGTTAGGACTTTTAAATGAGATTAGTAGTATTGCAATTTAATTTAAAAAATGAAATCAAGTATCTTCTAACCACGCATGACCGTGAGGACTTTTAAATGGGATTAGAATCAACTTGTCTATTAAATCAATTAAATTTGATATGCGTTCCATACATGCATAACCGTGAGGACTTTTAAATGAGCATGGAAGCACATAATCAAAAAAAATCCAAGTAATTCACCCATGCATAACCGTGAGGACTTTTAAATGAGAGTGAATACTTTGGATATTTATTTTTTATTGCTAAATATAATAAATTGAAGCACAAATAATTTCCTTCACAGATTTAAAGATATTGAAGAACGAATGATTTCCTTTGTAAACTACCACAAATTTACATACTATGTGTAATTTTGATGAGTGATGGTCGATAGAAAGATGATAGAAATAGAAATGATCATGGAATTTTTACCCAACAAAAAGTTTTTATAACTCTTGTTATGAAATTCTAAAGAAATTTTTCTAAATATATTGTCTTGAGTAATGTATGACAAATATCGACACTCATCACTTTTTCAATTACTATTGATCTTTTCGATAATCATTAGGGAGTTAGATTACTCAAAATTTGTCATTTAAAATCAAATAAAAATGACTAATCTGTAAGTATGGTCAAAAATGATTTTCTCAAAGGGGTTATATAAAAAAAATTCCGCTATTTGAAAATTATTTCAAGTGAAAAATATGCAAATATTTTCTTTGAAAAACGATGCAGCAAATGAATGTTTCAAAAATTAATCACGTTCTACTAGTAATTTTTCTATCAACTATATTACCACTGTAATCTGCATATGAATTTAAATTTCACTCAATATTCACTAGTTGGATGTCAAAGACCAGATTGTGAAATTTTAACAAGTTATCTCAGAATGAAATTTGGAATGAAGCCATGTTAACACTCAAACAAATATCATAGTGTTAATTTCAGAAACCGTAGGATGAACAGTTATATTCATGAGTAACCAACAGTCAATCAACATCATAATCATTTCAAAAACAATTTCTTGAAGTTCAACAATTTCTTAAAATCCTTTTTAACAGCTTTCACATGAAATTTGAAATCGTGCAAATTTATAAGCAGTGACCAAATATATCTACGTGTAGCATGAGTAACCATCATTTGACCGAACAAATTCATATGGATTAGTTCAAAGTTGAAAATCTGATTGGTCATCATTTAAGCACAAATCAAGGTCATAAATAAGAACAAGTCATGTAGGATCATATCAAGTAAGTCCGAATCAGTCAACCATCATAATTACTCCAAGTAATTCTATTTAAAGATGATTGGACAATATTTAAAAAAAAATCATAGAATCAAAATCATCATCTTTTGTTCATCTAAATATTGGCTGATTTTAATTTAGGGCATGGTGCAGATAATCACATTTAATATATCGTTAAAAAACAATTTTACCTGTTTTACCTTTACGATAATTTTTCGTTGTTGTCCATTGTGATTCTGTCACCTTTATACTAGGCTAAGGAACTTTGCTTTGTCGCCCGTTGTGTTTCTGGAACAGCCAAAATCCAGAGAATACTGTTGTTGTTCCTTAGCCTGCCACCACACCTACACGATGAAAGATTTTTGTGACCTATTTGTTTTTATAGGTCCATGATTGTTAGTGGCAGAACATGAAAAATATGTTTGTGGAGACCCAAAACTATTTATATATGTTCCTTTTGGCACCCAAATTTGTTTGACTTTCAAAGATTTTATATTTGTGCCTTTTGGAACCCAAATTGGTATAGTTTTTACGTGTTTGGGTCTATACCAACAATTATTTTGATTATGTCCAAATTTTCTACAAATCGTGCACATTAAATTGACTTGATTAAATTTCGTGTTCTTTGTCCTATGACTATAATTTTCAACATGATGTCCAATTATTTCAGATCGAGCAAAGACACTTTTACCTTTTGCATTATCGTCATCTTGTGATTTCCCAAAACCTAGTCCTTTCCTATTGTTAGCAAAAATTTGAGTTTCCAATAACATTTTGAATGATTTTTCTCCTTTTGAAAAGTTATTCAGGGATTTCTCAAGATTTTGGACTTTGGTTTTTAATGTTGAGTTTTCAGTGACAAGTGAGGTGCATCGATTTATAAAATCCTTTTTCCTAGTGTCAATGTTTTCCTTAAGACTCAAGTTTTCTTTTTCGAGATTCTCAGAGTTATTCTTAAGTCTTGTCAATTCTGAATCTAAAATTTTACATTGGTTACATTCTAGGTTTTGAATATTTTCAAGTTCAGTTTCTAACCTAAAATTTTCATGGGCGAGTTTCCTCCTTTTAGATTTCAGTTTTTCAATTTTTGATTCAAGACTATCAATTGTTTTAGTAAGATCTGAGCACATAAAAACAAGATCTCTATAGGAATACTCACCTGCCTCACTAGATTCCTCGGAGGTTGCTTCTGATTCTGATTTTTCCATACAACACAAGTTAGCCTCCTCTGAGCTGCTATCCGAAACTTCCTCTCCTTCTTCATCATCCCAAGTCGCTGCAAAAGCCTTCTTTTTCTTTTTCTTTCCTTTGTTATATTTGAGAAGTGGACATTCCGGTTTGATGTGGCCAGGCTTGTTGCAGTTATAACATGTCAGTTCATTATCGGAATTTTCGGAATCTTTTGACCTATTACGACTTGTTTTCTTCTTGCGTGGCTTGAATCTAGACCATCTTCTAAGATTATTGACAGCCATTGCAAGCTCTTCAATTAGATCTTCTTCATCTTCATCGCTCTCTTCTTTGCTCTTTAAGGCAATCGTCTTCTTCTTTGGTTCGGAGTTGTTGCGTTCTTCCTTTGCTTTTAGCTCAAGCTCATATGTCATCAAGTTGCCAATCAACTCCTCCATGCTTAGTTTGCTCAAATCTTTCGATTCTTGGATTGCCGTGACTTTTGCCTCAATGTTCATCGGTAAGACTCGTAGTATTTTCCGTACAAGCTCTACCTCAGTGAAGACCTTCCCAAGCGCTCTAGCATT
Source organism: Allium cepa (assembly GCA_030765085.1). Classification (NCBI taxonomy): domain Eukaryota; kingdom Viridiplantae; phylum Streptophyta; class Magnoliopsida; order Asparagales; family Amaryllidaceae; genus Allium; species Allium cepa. The sequence goes on along the minus strand of CM060944.1, from coordinate 288,466,710 downwards.
GTATACCAAGGTTGAAAAGCGTCCAAACATATCCTTTATGCTCTCGCCTTTGTCCATCACAAAGTTTTCGCATTCATTGCTGAATAGGGCTGGACGAGACTCCTTGACTTGAGAAGTTCCTTCGTGTGTCACCTCCAAAGTGTGCCAAATTTCCTGTGCTGTTGTACAATGAGAAATTCTATTAAATTCATTTTTATCAAGAGCACATATCAAAGCATTCATGGCTTTAGCATTTGTCGTTTTCAATCTCTTATCGTTAGCATCCCACCTATCCTTAGGTTTAGTAATCTCAGTATCACCAACGATTATAGTGGGAGGTTTATAGCCAGTTTCAATAATATCCCAAACATCATAATCAACAAAACTAAGATAGATACCCATCCTAACTTTTCAATAAGCATAATCGTTCCCGTTAAACATGGGTGGTCTAACAATATATTGCCCCTCAGTAAAAGCATTATTTGATGAATTCATGACTCTAGAGTTAAAAAAAATACCAGGCTCTGATACCACTTGTAGGATCTAGATTAACCCTAGAGGGGAGGGGGGTGAATAGGGTTATAGCAAATTTTCACGATTTAAACACAGAAATAAACTGCAGAAATAAATATGCTGAAAAGTAAATCACACACAAAATTTACCCAGCTTCGGCAACCCCTGCCTACTGCTGCATTCCCAGATTTCTATTAGAATTAAACAGTATCACGCTTACAAAAACTCTACTAGACTCGCAGACCCTTTTGCTCCCGCTCACAAGCACTCTACTAGACTCGCACACCCTGCTCCCGCCTATAGAGTTTCGCTTACTCGCAAACACTGCTCCCGCCTATAGAGCTTTGCAAACTCGCACACCCTGCTCACTGAACTAATTCTAACTAGACAATCTGACACTACCTAAACCCTAGGTGGTGATTCACAAATTCTTTGACTTGAAAAGAAAAAAACAACTTCAAAAATTAAAACAGGAGCAAAAATTAAAATATAAACTATAATCCCTGATTTTTTCTCAAAATAAAAACTAAAAACCCTTTATAATTAAAACCCTAATTTAAAACTAAGCCCTAATTAAAATAAAACACAACCCAAAACAAATGCGTCCCCCTTTTTCTCTTTTTATTTTTATCGGCCTGGTTATTTGAGAATATTAGCGGCTCTCTTCTCTTCTTTGCAAATCAGGGCTTCGTTCCCTTTTTTCCAATTAGGGCTTCGGCTCTTGTGTAAATCAGGGCTTCAATTTCTTCGTTCGATCTGAGATGTGTTGCCCTAGCTCGCTGCTTCTCTGATGGTCGACTGTCGCTCGTTTGCAGCTGCTTGATCGAGTTCGTTGTTTGTGATTTCGGTATGTACTGTTTCCTTTTGCTTTACTAGGTTGATACTTGAACTTGATGGATTTGAGATTGCCGATGATGATGGTTTATATAGGGTTTGTAACCCTAGATTTGCGTTCGTATAAGTTGATTTGAATTTGTCTACTGATATTGCTTTGGCCATTCGATTATTCTTGGATGCTCGCGATTTTGATTGACTTTTTCATATGCGTATAATTTTTTTACTTGCTTCCCACAGCTTGGTTGACACGGTTTTGATTATTGACTCGTTCAATATTGACTTCGGCCTTTTTTGATTTTGTGAGTTTCTGGCTTTGATTCATTTCGTCTCTGGCCATCTTTTTATGGTTGGTACTGGATGCATTACTTCAGTGTTGTATTGTTTTCACCTCTGGCCTTACTGCATTGTTTCAATGTCACTAATTTGTTTAGCCTCGGCATTGACTGGTTTCATGCTTGTTTGTTGCTGTTAGCTTTGGTGTATATAAAAAATCAGTGATGCACTTGGTTTGAGTTCATTTCTGAGGCAGTTTGCATGTATGGGCTGTTATGTTGTATATATGAACTGCTTCATGCATTTTTGTGGCCTTCATGTATACACTACAGTTTGTACATGCATTTGCATCACTGTTGGGTTGCTGTACATATGAACTTGCATTCATTCGAGTTGTATTTATATTTTGGTCGTTGTAGTATGTTGTCACTTGTTGTCTGCATTCCATATGCTTGCAACCTTGCTATAATATTGGCTTGTGACATTGTGACTTGTTGTTCTTTGACTCTGGTGCCTTGTACAACAATGTTCTCTTGTTCATTGCTTTGTATCATTCTTTTGTTTGCTGTGGCACTGAACTTGATTCACTTGAACTGTCACTGCTTGGTGGTCATGTGCCACTGCTGAGTCTTTGGTGCTGTCTTGAATTTGTGCAGTCCATGTTGTTGCTTGAGTCTCTGATCATTTGCACTTGCACACTCTATGTTGACATTTGCTATGCTTTGACACAGATGCTCCACTTGGTTATTCCTTCTGTTTGTTACTGTGGATTGAGCATTGTGTCACAGCAAACTGCATGTTATATTTCTTGATCATGTTGGCCATTTGGTCGAGCTGTAACATTGTTCCATGTACACTTTGACATCCATGTTCTTCACTGTGTTGATTATTGTGCATGTCACTGAGTTTGTTGTGAATACTTGTGGCTGGTGATTCATCTTTCTGCATTTGGTTTGCTGTACATCTGAGTCACTGTTGCCCTTGTTGCTGTGTCATACTCGTTGAACTGGTTTTCTTGTTGTTGCATTCTGGTCAGTGATGCACTGTGCCTTGTACTTGGTCTCTGATCTGATTCTTGATCATTTCATGTTGATTTTTGAAATTTCACTTGAGTTGAATCCAGTTTCAAAACTCGGGTTTGACCTTGTGCTCGTGTTGTGATTTTCAATGTTATTACACGTGAGTTGAACCCGGTTTTTCATTTGGGTTTGACCTATGCTCGCCTGTCCCTGTAAATCAATCAAGTGTATATATCGGCGTGCACGGCCTTGTGACATATACAGTAATACACTGTGTATGTCACAAGTTGTTCGTGTATGATGAATTCAAATTTAAATTATGACGAACAACCCAAATAACTGAGGCAAATCATATTGTCAAAAATTATCTTTTATTTTTGAATTGCAAAAATATTTCTTTTTCAATTTTACTGCGTTAGTGAATATTTTTGCAGATTGCTCAGATGCTGGATTCAAACTGGAATGAAGTTGAAGATTAAAATACGAGTGTGAGTGATGTGTAGTGAGGTCAACTGTAAATGTGAAATGTGATGTAATCAAAGTTGTATAGTTATAGTGAGAGCTTGAAATTGTACTATTCAAAATTGTAATAAATATTTATTTGAATAAAATATCTGTTTGAATTCAAATTCTGTGTAATTTATTTTATTCAACAAATATTTATTTAAACTGTGAAAAATAGAGTAGTATATTAACAAATACATTTAAATGAATGTATATATGTTTATTATCATCAAACAAAAATCATATAAGCGCATATTCAACAAGACTGACCCGGGTATTATTTTCTTTTGAATTTAATACTCGGGTCAGACCGAGTTATTACAGGTTGTAGATATTCTGCTTTGGGTTGTTGCTAGAGCTATGAAGTCCTTTCATATCTTTTGGATTAGTCGTCGTCATTTATAGTAGTCAGTGTAATTGTATAGGAAGATATGTATTCATGTATATTATATATGTTAATGTACTTGTATATGTAACTTCCTGAGTCGACTGTTGTAGTTGTATCATATGTACCGTGTCAAATGTATTGTAACTGACATCAGTTATTATATATATGAGACTTTCTGTCTTATCTGTGTTCCGCATTAATATTATCTGTGTTATTATTCTATATTTTGTCCTAAACTATTATAGCCACTGTGTAGTAGCTTTGGGTGTGTATCGGTATGTCGGATTTCCTTCTGAAATAAAATGCATGTTACTTCTATCTGATATATCGGTGCTCGCGCAAAGCAATTACACAGATGGTCGCTCCTCAACAGCCTTATTCTCCATGCTAGTTGACAGCACTACACCGTAGTGTTCTTGGCTAGTGTGGGCATAGAGGTGGGGCGTCACATATGGCTATCAAACATTGAATTTGGATGATGCCAAAATTGATCTTCTTAGTGAGGAATTGCGAGATCAAATGCAGGAGTTGAGTGTTAGGAGTAGTGGTGTCTGTAATGGTCGAGGTTTATTTGTGGAGAAGGAGAGATATGCAAAGAAGGATAACTGAAGGCGTTCTAAATGAAGGAACACCGGTTGGAGACAAAAGTCAAAGGAAAGAAAGGGCAAATGCTATATCTACAAGAATCCCATCATTAGAAGAATGAGTGTGTGGACAAGGAGAAGGCAAAGAAGGAAGTAGCATCTTCGTCGATTGCGGTGGAGTGTGGTGTTGGCGAGGGGGATGTAGATGTATTGACAATGATAACATCGAATGTTTCCAGTAACGAATGGGTGCTTGATTCAGCAGCATCTTACCATATGAAACCGAATAGGAATTGTTTTTTTCTTATGTCAACAATGTAGGAGATTCAATTGTTATGGGTAATGGTGCTATTTTTAATTCGAAAGGCATTAGTTCTATGGAAATTCAGATGTTTGATGGAGTGATTCGTACTCTCTCTAATGTACGCTATGTTTTGGGATTTAAGTGTCCCTTTTCTCTTTAGGACAGTTGGATTCTTTAGGTTGTAAGATCACTAATGAGAGTGATAACTTACGGGTTTCAAAGGGTGCGCTTGTGGTGATGAAAGATGCTAGGACTCATAGTGTTTATTTGCTTCCAGGTTTAACTATAGAAGGTGAAACTTGTGTGGAAGTGATAGTTCTCATGGCTTGGATGCGACTAGGTTGTGGCATTTGAGGTTAGGTCATGTCTCAAAGATCAGTTTGGATATTTTTCGAAAGTGGGAGATGATCGATGGTGAGAATTTCAACAAACAATAGTTTTAAGAGGAATGTGTCATGGGGAATCAAACAAAAGTTCCATTCGTTTAGGGAAAACATGATTCAAGAAGGATTCATGAGTATGTTCACAAGATGTTTGGCGGCCGACACTGATAGCTTCTTTGGGAGGAGCTCACTATCATATTTATTCTATTGATGACATTTCTCGAAAGGTACGTGTGTATGTAATAAAGGCCAAGTCGGAGGCATGTGCAAAGTTCAAAGCATGGAAAGCTCTTGTTGAGAATGAGAGTGGAAAGTCTTCAAAGGTTCTAAGGCCCGACAATGGTGGAGAGTATGTTTTCGGAGAGTTCTTGGAGTTTTGCAAGCATCATGGTATTCATTAGACATTCTACTACATCGAGAAATCCACAGTCGAACGATGTTGCAGAGAGGATAAACTGTACTCTACTTGAGAAAGCTTGATGCTTGATATTAACATCAGGTTTGTCTATGGGATTTTGGACCGAAACTTTGTTAACCGCAGTGCATATTGTTAATCAAATTCCATGCTCAGCTATTGGTGATGAAATTTCGAGGAAGCGTGGATAGGAAAGAACATTGACTTGAGTTATCTTCATGTGTTTAGTAGTCCAGTTTATGTGCATGATCTAGGAAATGATAAGCTTAAAGCTAGAGCTTTCAACAAGATTTTACTTGGCTATACGGATGGAGTAAAAGACTATCAGATATAGAATCCAAAAACAAAGAAGGTAGTGAATTCTCATTATGTTAATTTTTATGAGTCGACGTTGTTCAAGGAGAATGAGATCTCATCGGATATTCTGGATTTGGTTCATGATGAATCAAAAGAGAAGGAAGTTATTTCCATGTCTAAGGAGTTGAGAGCGTGGAGTAGTTGAAGATGCTTGTAAGAAGGAAGCAGTAGATGAGACATTACATAGTCCACATGGTGTCTAGTAGTGTCGGTGATGTGCATGATTCTAGGGAGGATTCGGTTCAAGGTGGAGCCGAAAGGAGTTTGGGTGATGGTATCGCTACATGGGTTTGTCATCATGCTATAAGGCTACATGAAAGATATGGTGATTTGAATTAGATTTTGTGATAATTTAGACTATGCTCTTCATGTAGTCCAAGATGAGCCGATGGACCTTAACGACGTCATGAAGTCGAGTGATACCTCGAAGTGGATTTGTGCCACGGAGGAAGAGATGTAATCATTGCTGAAGAATCAAACTTGGGATTTGGTTACACTTCCTAAAGGAAACCATGCTATTGGATGTAAATTGATATAAAATGTAAAGAATAATGGAGATACAAAAAGGCTAGTGGCTAAGGGGTTTGCACAAAGGAAGGAAAGGTGTATGATGGGACATTCACACCGGTTATGTGCCATACTTCAATCCAGATATTACTTGCTATAGTTGCTATTCACGACTTGGAGTTGGAGCAACTTGATGTAAAAACCGCCTTCTTGCATGGTGACTTGGATGAAGACATCTACATGGAGAAACCGAAAGGTTTTGTTGTGGATGATAAGTCAAATTTGGTTTGCAAGTTAAAGAAATCACTATATGGTTTAAAGCAATCACCTAGACATTGGTATAAGAGATTTGATCATTTTATGCTTGAAAATGGTTTTGATAGAAGCATTAAGATGCTTATGCATATTTCAAGAAGTTAAAAAAAGATTGTTGGGTGTGTTTACCGTTGTATGTGGACGATAAGCTCATTGCTTCTAAGGATAAGAATGAAATCAACAAGTTAAAACTGAGTTTGAGATCAGAGTTCTAAATAAAGGATCTTGGAGAAGCAAAGAGGATATTGGGCATGGAAGTAGAAAGGGTTCAAAAGCGTTTCGAGTTAAAATTGACACAAAAGAAGCACATGGAGAAAGTGCTTTGCTGGTGTGGCATGGAAAATGCAAAGATGTCGAATACACCTTTACTTCACATATGAAGCTTTCGGGTAAGGGATCACCTATATTGGAGAAAGATAAGGCTTATATGGCAAATGTGCCATATGTTAGTGCGGTTGGAAGTCTAATGTATGCTATGGTGTGTACAAGGCCTAATATTGCAAATGCCGTCGGGATGGTTAGTCGGTATATGGCTAATTCGAGGAAATCACATTGGGAAGTTGTGAAGCTTATATTAAGACACATTAGAAGTACATCATCTCATGGTCTTGTTTTTGACAGTAGTAAGGAGATGGATTGCAAGTTGGTTGATTATTGTCAATTGAACTAGGCCGGTGATAGGGATCAAAGAAAATCACCCTTTGAATGTGTCTTCACACTTGGTAGTACGGCCATAAATTAGAGACGAGATCGCAGATCATAGTTGCTTTATCCACTACGGAGGCGAAATTGATAGCCATAGTGGAGGCAACAAAGGAGGCAGTTTATTTGAGGCGATTATTTTGTGACTTAGGATTCAAGCATGATAGCATCGATGTTCAATGTGATAGCTAGAGTGATATTCACTTGGCGGAGAATTTAGCTTTTAGTTCATAGACTAAGCATACTAAAGTGAGAGAGTCATTTCTAGTAGCCATGGATGAAGCTAAGCAAGTATATCTTCGAAAAGTGCACAAAGGGATAACACGGTGGATATGTTCACTATGGCATTGCGGTTGGGGAGTTCGAGCATTGATCGAATTGGTTGTTAAAGTGCTAGGCGTCATAGGGTGGCACGTTTGAGGGAGGAGCTTGGTTGTAGATGAGGAAGAGTATCGGTGAGAGATTGAGGTTTTACCATCTTGGTGAATGCTAGTCTTTGGTGAGACTGTTTTGGATTTGGACGTTTTCAACACTTTGTTAGTAGGCGAGGGGCTTTGCCTTAGCTCGTTGATGGAGTGCAATGAGCGATGGATTTGTTGGAGCTTATTAGGAATTCATTCATGTTTGGTATAAGGTAGAAGTGGCTTTGTTGGAGCTTATTAGCCAGCATAGACATTCCGCACTTATGTCTACTATAGCTACCATGTTCAATAGCAGGTTATCGCCACATTCCATGGCAGGTTATACAACTAAAACCGTACAAGGATCGTATTGTTTCTTTGGATTTCCAACAAATGATTAGGCTAAGGAACTTCCTACTGCCACATGGGATCGCCTCTAGCGGGACGTCCCGAGAACTTAACGAGCTCTCTGCCAACACAAGGCGGGGTTACCTTTGTCACTAGGTAACTACTATACGAATATGTCATCCCCCTGTCCCTTTGGACCTTTATCCGAGCGCTCGATAACCAACATCACACAGTAATAAATATAGTGTGTCAACATGAGTAAGTATCTAGGCTCCATACCATGATACCACCCTTTCCAGAAGGAAATGACATACCCTAAAGGGCACGACCCTCATAACCTTGCCGCATATTCCTGTTTTGACCATTTTCGGGGAGTGAGGTCTAACGAAGTCTCGTCCACAAAGCTAGGCACAAAGTCATGCTTTGATCAACAAATGATCAATAAATAATCATCACACAGCAACACTAAGCATGCCACATTACCAAATTGGGAATATATCGCTAATAACCTTCAACTACATAACCTCTGAGCGCGTACGTCTCAGAGAAGGGTGTTAAGCTAAGAGAATAAATTCTCCGCCACCAACAGAAATGTATTCGAAAGAAATCTGCTTTATATCTCAAAATGTAATGTCAGAAACGTAACCATACAAATCTGTTCCGGTTCGAATAGAACCGAAGGCACTTCAAAAGAAGCTTTTGCAATCCGGGCATTCACAATCCCGATAAAACTTCCCATCACAAAGGGAATCTCCATACCGTAGCTAATGGTGCAGAGACAATCGATAGGTCATCCTATCGTTTTCACAAATATCCGGTCTTCACAACCGGTCTGCAATGCTATCCATTACGTCGTATCACTATTCGGAATGGGTAATCCGAATAACGAGCGCAATAATTTAAAAATAACTGTAGCATTTCAATTTCAACAAATACCTATTTAAAGGTCAATATTTGATAGTCGGTTATTTAACTATCAATCAGTATTCACAACATCACCTGTAAATAATTTTCCCAAATTATTTATTTTCAAAAATATCTTTATAAGATATATATCCCACACTTCAACCATTTGAAAACCAATTTCAATTCAATTTACACCCATACAACTTTCATTTCAAAATGGTTCATTTAAACTAATTAAATAAATCCTACGTTCCAAATCCGTAAATTAATTTCCACACTTCAAAAATAAATCAACGTTTATTTTTAACTAATTTCCCTTTCTTTTATAAATTCCATAGTGAATTTACAATTCCAAAATATCTATGAATATACGATTTTTAAATCAATTTCTAATATTCATTTTCAATTTATCTTTAAAAGATAAAATCTCAAACATTCACTTCATATTGGAAAAACATTTCCATACTTATTTAATAATAAGTATTTCACAAATCTGTTTATTTTCAATATTTGAAAATATTAAATATACATAAATCATAGTCAAGTATATATTTCATTCTTTAAGAAATCATTCTCTTAAATTTGGGTCAAAACGAATGTTGCGTTAAACATCGTTACGACAACCCAAAATCACTAATATAGGGATTCGAAACTAAAATAGGTATACAAATCTCAATACTACATAAAACATTTCCTTTCGAAAATCATTTACTATAACAACACTGTTATAGTCCACCATTTCCTTCTATTCCTTGAAAACGTCTATTTCAACAATAAATGTTGAAATCTATGATTTCGATACTTAACACATTTTAAAACGTTTTTGAATCGTTTAAATTCTATTTAAAAATATCACCTTTTCCAAGATATTTCTTTAATATATTATTCACCGTCCAAAATCGTGAATATATTTCATTAACCAGATTCAATTTCTACATATTTTATTTAAAGGATTATCCACTGTCCAATATCGTGGATATGTTTTCTTTAATAAGCTATAATAATTAACTTATCAAAATAAGTCGTTTTCAGATTTATAAAACAACGTTTATAAATTCCATTTATATTTTATGGCCACTTCAACTTATAAAATCACTTTATTAATAAATTCTATCCATATTCCATTTACACGCAAAAATCCAATTTATAAGTTAATTACTTATGAATCTTTTATTTTTATAAAATCTATTCATTTTATAACTTCACAATTTATAAAACTGTGAATTTCATTCACTTATGAAATCCATTTATATTTCATTTTAACACTTATAAAAACTTGTTTTATAATTCCAATATTTTTAACTTATAAATATCAATTTTATAAATATTTTACAAAAATCATTTATAATAATTCAAAAATCCCAATTTAAACCATTTTATAAATTTATCAACTATTTATCTAAAAAATCACATTTTGGTTATATTTCTCAAAAATCATAATTTTTATAACATATAAATTACAACGTTTATTCATTTAAATTGAATCAATTTCAAAATTAAATTTTATTATGAATTCTAAGCTTAAATTTTAAAAAATCAAATTTTATTTATTTTCGGCATCTACTGATACCAAAATATATTCGGCTAAAATTTAGCCTTTAACCAGTTCAATCAAAAAGATAATCATGCAGATTATAAATAGATCAATAAATAGATCAACACACAACATTGAAACCAATTCAAATGTTTGAGGAATCCAGTTGGATCCCTCCAACCTGTTTCCCTGCATCCAAAGATGTTAGCACAATACCAATTCTGCTTCAAGTCGAAATATCGCGGTATATGGGATTTATAAAATACTATTCGCTATTATGCGGCGCAATAGGGTCTCATCCGCTATATGATGCGGGAAAATCAACTCCAAGTACATAAATAATACCAATTTCACTTTGCAGTGAAATTATCGCGGTATATGTTTTTAATAAATAACCTCCGCTTACTAACGGCGCATAATGTCTATTTCAATCATCAACAGATAATAATCAACATTCAAACATACAATCAAGCAATTTTAAATCTAACTATTTAAAATTAAAATCGAAACTAATTCGATTGAGCGAGAAGTTCTCACCTCGATTTCAATTCAGTTTCCGCGTTTTATTTCGAATAAAATTAAACGTGCGTTTAATATTACCCGAAATTCTCACTAGCTCCAAACGACTCCAAACTAGCTTCAACGTGTAGTGCTCGACAAAACGAAGCCAACGCAACTGGTTTCGCGCAATTCCGACCTCGTATGAACAAGTTACACTATTTTAAAGATCGTACGAATTTAAATATAAATAAATTTCACTTTTATTTCAGTTTTAAAACCTAACTCAGATCTGGGCCGTCCATTTTGTTACCATCAAATCTTAGCCGCACTCCCCATCTTCTTCCTCCCTTCAGTAAACACGTTCGCGTGAAGAAACCAAACATTATAAACTAGGGTTTGCAAATGCCGCTACCACAATCGACGAGAAGACAATCAGGTTGTGCCATATGGAAGCCCATCTTCTCCTCTACCTTCGGCATAAGCACGGCCAAGCTTGGCCCCCTCCAGCGCCTCGAAATTCGTGCCGACCGTGGCACCTTCCAGCCCCAATTGTCGTTGATTCGTGCATTGAAACCCGATCATAACCGTTCATATCGAAGCTCTCATCGAGCTCTACATCTTTGCAGTTGACAACTTTCACTAAATGTTTGTGGATGGATCAAGAATTGAAGAAGAAGATAGCACGTTTTCGGCCGTGCATTTCTATGGCGGCGGCTAGGGTTTAGATGTTAGGGTTTCTGAAATTATGAAGATGATGGGTCCTTTTATAGAAATTCTACCAAAAACACTATTCATTTCTATTTTTTTTCAAACTCCGATTTACGTGTGGTGACCGGCGTTTCTAGGGTTTACCCCGCGTTTCGGACACAATGGAATAGGTTTTGGGAGCTAATTCGGTCATCTGTGCGAGTTACGAAAATAAACGATCGATTTAAAATTATATCGGTTAATCAATTTTCTAGGCGTTTTGGCTTGCCCCGGACAAACCGTAAATCCGATTGATACGAAATTTGAAACCATACAATAATATAGCATTACGGATCCGATGAAACTGGTTTATTCGAAGTCCGAGACTGTTTGAAAAATGACTATTTTCCAATTGATAATTAAATATTAAAATATTCAATTTTCACAAATAAACTTTTAATTCGATTTTAAAAGTTCTATAACATCATTATAACTCCAATATGATTAAATAAAATTTTACAAATCATTTTCAGTCATATTAAACTTGATTTACAATTATTTCTTTAATTTAAATTATTAAATTATCGATTTAATTATCCAATTAAATCTAATTATTCGAAATAAAATTTATTCGACTTATAAATTTCACTTATTAATATTTAAATTCAATTAAATATTCATATTTTAATTAACAAAAATTCTGGGTCGTTATAGTGGTCGCAGTTACATCCTGGGTTACGTTGCCATTGCAGCAAAAGTCCATGTAACTGCAAGCTCTCCGCCGCCTCTCGATTACGCCATGGATCCCACAACAGATCACAGTTACATTCCAGGGTTACGTTGCCATCACAGCAAAAGTCCATGTAACTGCAGGCTCTTTGCGGCCTCTGATTTTCGCTGTCAAAATGAAACTTCTCAACTCCTACATAGGTCGCAGTCTACCGATATAAAATTGAACGCAGACTGTTGGCTCTCGCGGCACACACGACTTTCACTATGTTACCATAGGTCGCAGTCTACCGATATAAAATCAAACGCAGACTGTTAGCTCTCAGCAGCACACGCGACTTCCGCTATGGTATACTCTACTCATAATACCCATGAACTAGTTTTGTTTGGACTCCTCACAGGATCAACTTTAGAACCCCCTAGGGCTCAAGGCAGCACCACCCGGTGGTACTCCTGAGAAGTTCATTTCAAGGGAGTGCCTTTTTCCCCAGAGCCACCATCAAAACATTTTATACTATACACATATAGTATCTTCAAATCATACACCTAGTATGACCTCATACAAAGCTCCTTTACACAAAATCGAGTATTCCAAAATCGACAATTCTCAAACTAGGATTTCCAAATTCTCATATTGATTTTACCCAAAAATCAAAAGCCTTTCCAAATCCAAAGGTTCCCAAAACCTTTCTAAAATCCTCATAAGATCTTTTATATATATATATACAGATATATATAATTTTTTTAAAACTTTGAATCATTTCAAACTTGTATAAAACTTCTTTTATACTCCAAAACACCTTCAAATTCTTTCTTCTGGCAATAGATTCATCAAGGGGAGTTTCATTTTATAAAACAAAGATATTCAACTTTGTTTACTCAAAATCAAATATTCAAATTTGATTACTCTTTTCAATATCATTCTCATTCAAATACGTACGATATACACATATCATCCGTACGCTATACCAATCTGATCTCTCACTCGACCACACAATTTCACTTCCGAACTAGTATCGTCCATCCGACTTCCTAGTGCGGACACAGATCTGGTTTCTTGATCAGAAACCGTCATTCTCCTTGCATAGCCATAACTACGATAGAGAACATCCAGAACCAATCAACAATCCATATCCAGGTTCGTCGTCGAAAATCGAGTGGAAAAAATCCCAACTCGGATCGACATACTATCTCGAAATTCTGTGCTCGAATCTGGATCAAATCATTATGCGAATAGAATAACATACGTACACCCTACGTATTTATCTTTATTGGTTATTAGCCAAATCAATTCCATTTCTATTCACATTCACTTTGATTTTCATTCACCTCTATTCTTATCTCGATTGGGTATTTAACCAATAACAGTTTAAACCCTGTCCAGTTTAAATTTAGAAAATAGCTTGAAAAGTTAAAAATAGATAAGTAGTTGGAAATAATTACTAGTTTATAAAATAGGTGTAAAATAGTTAGAAAATAGTTAAAATAATTATAGAAATTTTAGATAACTGCAAAATAGTAGTAAGATAGTAATTAATTTATAAAAAAGTTGGAAAATTGTTAAACAGTTCCAAAAATAATTGTAAAACAAGTATAAGATAGTTTGGCTTTTAAAAGAAAGGTTGTATATATAATAAATAGCTTGGAAAAATAGGTTTATATTAAAAATAGTCCAGAGTCAAAACTGCTCACTTCCAATCTCTATTTAAATCAATTCAATTTAAATTTCCTCTTCCATTTAAATTGTCCTAATTCCAATTTAAATAACTTCAATTTCCATTGAAATTGATTTAACCCCAATTCAAATAGAATTAACCTCAGTTTCTTTCCAAATTTAACTTTATTCAACTTTGATCTCTAATTATATTAATTCAAATAAATTTTAATTGAACTAGTTCCAATTTCAATTCATTTCAACTCCAGGTTGAATTAATCCCAATTTCAAACTCCATTTCCAAATCAAGTTGAATTATTCTTGATTTTTTCCAAATTTTATTCAAATTCCATTTGAATTTTAAAACTTATACATCTTCAATCACACTTTCAATTAATTCAAATCAAATTCAATTTGAACTAATCTCAATACAAATTCCAAATTTAAACCATCTCGAATTACATACATTCGAGTAAAATTTCAAGTGTTGGTTTAACCTCTTGGACCAAATTATCCTTTATTTAAGTTTTTAAACAATTTAATTCACAGTTCAGACCTAACATACTATATCACAAATCAAATTAACCTTTATCTTTACACCAATAACCCAAACCTTTAAACAACTTAATTTTGAGTCAAATTCTCAAAATTCCATTTTAAATTATCTCCACTTAACCCTTTTCAAAGTTCAAATAAGAGTTCAAAACAATTTTATTTTAAAAATTTAATTTATTACTAAATTTTATCCTCCAGTTTAAAACCAGTTCTTAGAACAATTTTAATTTACAAATTCAATCACTCAAATTTTTAGTTCAAGGTAATTCCATACCCTAAATTTTAAATTTAAGTTAAATTTTATTTATCTCTATACTGGATATATTACCACAATCCATCTCTTCATTTATTTTAACAATCAATTCACATTCCATAAATTATTCGTTACAATGGAATGATATCACGATGAATAAACATCCAAATTTATTCAACACCAATTATTTCAATTTCCAGATCTTAAACCCATTTTGAGATCACTCAAACTTCTTAAGTCAAATCAACCATTTAATCTTCCCAAGTTAAATCTTAATTTCATCCTAAAATTTTCAAATCAGGTTGATCATTCCAACTTATTTAACTTTTCCCAAGTTAAACTCAATTCACTTAATCCAGTCAACCTCACCCATTTTGAACTTCCATTTCAAATTTTAAACTTCTCATAAATAATCTTCCCACTTATAAAGTTAAAAAACTTATCACTTTGGGTATCATATTTTATTCCAGATTTAAAACTCAATATTTAGAGTTCATTTCAAACCATCTTTGATATTACGTATATCCACACGTATACATAATTACTTCTTGGCTCACCTAGCCAAAATTTAAAATTTAGACCACTTTTGGTTTTAGTTCAAAACAAATTCTTTTAAAGTTTACAAACAACTTCTTATTCTAAATTAAGATTACCTTCAAAATAGTTTAAATAATATTATTTCCTTTAATACTTTGAAAACTATTTCAAATGTTTAGATTTAGAATACAGAACTTCACAATTGGAAACCCACTTTAAATTTACATCCCTTCTAATTTACAAGTTATTCTCTTTAAATGGTTACTTTCCTTAAAACATTTTATTGTTAATTGGAAAACAATCATCCCATTATTAAACACAATAACCATTCTATTTCTCGGCTTTGAAACCAATTCTAATTCATCTTATTTTTAAATACTTCTCCAATTCAAGATTTCAATTTTAGTTTGAGTCCATTTCAAACTTATCTTTATTCAATTTCAAATTTTAGTTTGGTTGTATTTCTATTACTTCTTAATTTAATTTCAATAATTTAACAACCAATTACCTTAATATTTATTACAAAGGAATATTGCTTTATATATATATATATATATATATCAAAATATATTCTTATATAAAATCATTTAAAATCTTTATATAAGAAAATAACAAGTACGCTCTCATACACACACACACACTCATCTTAGGGTACCACTTACCCTATCCTTAATGAGTAATCCCACCAGAGCTAAGGTTCTCGCTTAACCTTCTGCTCTGATACCAAATGTAATGACCCAAAAATTTCGATC
The DNA here is from genome assembly GCA_030765085.1 of Allium cepa. Taxonomy (NCBI): domain Eukaryota; kingdom Viridiplantae; phylum Streptophyta; class Magnoliopsida; order Asparagales; family Amaryllidaceae; genus Allium; species Allium cepa. The sequence continues at coordinate 288,450,773 of CM060944.1, read as the reverse complement.
CCGAAAATTCCAAATAGTTATAAATAAAAAGAAAGAGAAAGAAGAAGAAACAGGAACAAAACACAGAAACCTCACATTCGCAGCGGATCAAAATATAATATCACATAATAACAGTTTACAAAAGAACTGTATCAATACACTTATATTTATACATCAGAGTTACAATCATTACTATTCACTGAATAGTTTTAAACAACATGTCCTAATTATACAATAATGTATCACAGTGGTAAATACTCTATACGTTCCAGCCATCCAGCTCGCCTCCTGAGCTCCAAAACGTCCTTACCTGAAAATCTATAATACTCGGTCTGACCCGAGTATTACATCAAAGTAACACTCGGGTCAGGCTAGAAACCAGCGTAAGTAAACCCAACTAAGAAGGAATACAAAAGCATACAACTGATATAAACCTAGGGTAACTTATATCAATTTACAACTCCACAAGTTGTTATGGACATCACCTATTTCACATATCAATTTCTAAGCTCCAAAACTTAGAATAAATGGTCCAATCCACTTAAAACATTCCATTTCATTTCAGCCCATTAATTCCACACATCAAATTATAAAGAATCGAAGTGGTTTCGGGTATTCAACATACCCGACTCCGGACTCTTCGAATTCAATACCATCTTAAGACAAAGATATTAAAGCTTTAAACATTTCCATGTATATCCACAGTAACAGATTCACATAGAAATTCTATTTCAGATAGATAATCCATATCTAACACCCTAACATCACAATCACCAGCCAAGTATAACAACAATCCAAACATCCAATAACATTCAGCCATTCATAAGCAATGACTTTAATCACACTATCTTTAATAAATTTTAAAATAAATTAAATTAATTCCTTCCATTATTATAAATCCTGTGTGTTTAATCCTTAATTAATTGCAGCAAAATAATAAATTATTAACCAATTACCCATCTTAATTAATCACCCTTGATTATTATTCTTTAATTACATTAAGTAATTAACTCTTAATTAATTATACAAATTAATTATCCTCAAACAATTCCATTCATTAATAATTAACTTCCGTTAGTTACCTATATTCATTAAATCAACTCCTTGATTAATTACATTTACTCCTTTAATTACATTGAGTATTATTTCTTAATTACTTATATGAATTTAATTATTCCCAAACAAGTATAGTAATTAACCTTTAATTACTCCTATCAATTATATTAATCCTTAATTGATCCCTTAATTATACTTCCATCAATCTCAATCATTCATTACTCATCACCTAACCATATTCAGAAATTAACTAACCCTTAACAAATCATATTTTAGTTAATTAATTATTAAATTAATTTCTTTAAGTAAATAATCCCTTTTAATTACTCAAGTAATTATTCTTTGACAACCCTAAACAATTATATCACTTGATTAAACCCAATGTTAATCATAAATTTAAATCATTTATTATATTTAACAAATCCCTTAAGTTAAATTTCCTTGTATGATTATCCCAACCAAAGACAATTTAATTTTCAAAGTCAACTTCCTTAAAATTTAAATCTTGTTGACTGACTTTTGAACCCGTTAGTTATTTTGTAATGAACCAGCGAGACCCAGAGGATCACCATCTCTAATGTTTAATCTATACATAATTCCCTTCCCACTTCACGGCCCAACAAACCAAATAACCCGGGTAAAACCCCATCTTTCTCGAACCCCTACCTGAGTCAAAAGCTAACTTAAATCGAGTTTGAACCCATGGCAATACCTTCTTCCCCAAATACCAACTTCACCTGATACGCTGTGCACCCGTGTACGTACATAGGTGGCCGCCGACGACTTGACTTCATCCCCTACTGTCAGCAAGTCACTTACTAATTCCATCTCCGATCTCAACCTTCCAATTCGATCATCAACTTCGAAATTGAAATCAAGTATTCGAGTTGAAATCTGGAACTCATCACCCAACCTAAAATCACGTCGAACGATCAACGACGATCACCGGGGCGCCCGAAACTCTGGCCACATCTCCATGCAACATCCACACAGCTCCCATTCAAATTTCAAGCAGCTCCATGCATTAGAAACAACACAGCATCCAATATTTCAAAGTCGGCCAAGACTAGGGTTAGAACAGAGAACGTTACATCGCCGTCGCGACTGTCCAAAACCACACCATCCACCATTTTTGCCGAACACACCGTAACTTCTTCCATCACCAGTGGAAACCCCGTGGCCTCTCACACTCTTGGTTGCCAGAGGGAGCCTCAACATCAATTTCCAGACAAACCCAAATTGTATACTAATTGCAATATTGAAAATTTAGATTTTAGTTCTAAAAATCATAATTTTCTCAATTGATTCGGGTTATAATCTTGAAACATCAAATTACGATGTTTGAATCTTAAATTATTTTAAATCTTTGTCAAATTACGATGTTAGAACGATTTTAAGAAGATAATATTATGACTTAGTGGCTGATCTAACCTTAGGATTAGCTAATTCCCATAATTCCTGAATCAGGCCCGAAATGGGCCTTTGAGCCTTAATATGAAATCTGCCTAAATTTAATATAGTTGATTACTATAATGACCACTCTATGGAAAGGGGGACTATCAAATCTTTCATTGGAAACAACGATCATGTTCAAATTCGACTCCTATCAAAATTTATGGACATTAGAAGTTTTCTAAACCAAAAATGTCCATAATTTATTCTAAAGTAAAAAAACAACGAATTACATCGTTAACCAAAATATTATGCCATTTTAGAGTCATTTGATTAGTAAATAATATTTTGACCATCGACCAATATATAAAAGTGTGGGTCACTAGGTTCTCCCCCATTTAAAAGTTTCTCCTTTGAAGTTTCAATGTCACACCAAACATAACCTAAGAAAAAAAAAAATAAGCATGCATACCATTAAAGCATAACAATCTACCAATAGTAACATTCTAGCACATAGATGATACTAATAACAGAATGAGATACAAATGTGATAAATATAACCTTACTAAATAAAAATCTTTGGTAAGTATTCCTCATGCTCTCTTCGATCTACTAAGTACTATCACCTTAGTTTTGGCTCCATTAAACCCATATGAGTTGTATGGTCTTCCTTTTTAGCTGTTTCATGCTCTGCTCGACTTTACGAATATACCTACGAGGTCTTGCCGCATTAGGTTCAACTACCAAGTCATCAAGTTGATTCGGTCAAATTATCCTGCCCAAGTCATGCACAAACTTTCTAAGATGCAAAACATGGAAAATGTTGCGCACTCGTGCCTCATCTATGGTCAGTCAACTTTATATGCAAGATTCCCAATCCTTTCGAGTATTACATATGGTCCTACAAACCTCAGCGTTAACTTGGCTATATCAACAAATTAAACTGCATTTCTTAACCAAGAGATCTTAAACAATAGCAATCATAAAAAACAAATCTATATCACGACGTCTCTTATCAGAATCTCTTTTGCATATCTTGTACTGTTTTCATTCATTTTCGATCTCTATCACCCTCGAAGTCTTTGCTATCATATCTGGCCCAATTATTAGTTTCTCCTTATTTCATACCAATATGAAGGGATATAGCATGGTTTTCCATATAAAGCTTCGAACGGTGCTATATCGATGCTCAATCAATAACTATTATTGTACACAAAATCTACTAAATGCAAATGATCCTCCACGAGCCTCCAAAGCCAAGCATGCAAGTTCGTAAAATACCATCACGTATATAATTCACTCTCCTTATCTTATCATCAGTTTGTAGATGATAATCCATATTCAAATTCGTCTTTGTCCCCAACGCCTCTTACAAGCTTTTCCAAAATCCACTTATGAATAATTGGTCTCTGTGAAGGAATAGGGCTAGTCGAAAGCAGGTAAAATAGGCGATTGTTTAAAAATAAAATCCTATTTTAGATCTATTGTCCCTTGGGTTTATTAGGAACAATTTAATAGAGTTTTCAATAAAATACTATGAATTTGCTTGACAAAGGAGTTTTAATTTAATTAATTATATAGTTGTAAGTGTATCAAATACACCCACACGTGTGTAGTCCGTATACAACATATATAAAGTATGTGATCGTATATAGGTGCAGGGATTAATACTACAATGAACACATCTGTCCCTTTGTATATTGTTATCCTGTCTTTTAGTCAAGGTCTGGATATCAACAAATAAGCTAAAAATGACGGGAATCAGTATTAAAGATCGATTGGAAACAAGACTATGATTGATATCGTCGAAATTTGACCGAGCTCCAATCAAGACAGGATCGATTGGTAATGATGAACAAGGCTAGGAAAGGATATGTTTTAAATTTCAGGTCAATCAGAGTTTGTTTGCTCATGATATGATCGATGCAAATCAAGGTAAGTGGGGGTTCATATCCATGGAAAGAAGTCTTGTTCATATCCATCCAGGCGTATCCCACTTCACATCCATCATTCACCAGCTTATTCATATCGATCCACTTATGCTCATTCTACTTCGTATCCATCAGGTAAGCAACGCTTCGTATCGATATCCATATGTACTTCGTATCGGTCGCCAACTCAATTCGTATCGATCAACCAACGATTGACATGAAACAACACTAAAATCATCGATATGAAGGATGTGAGGAATGATCGATACTAAACAACATCCAGGTCACTGATACGAATTGCATTGGTTCGTATTGATACAAAATGGTTACAAAGCATTGATACGAAGTGTGAACCAACGATACGAAAGGGATACTCTAGATCGATACGAACAAAGCATGTAAATGTAGAAGACTCGGTCACTCGGCATGAAAAGTGGATCGATCCAAGATGTTAGCACCACGTCGTCAGACATCATGTGTCCGGAAGCAAAGCGAACAGATTGATGCGAACGAGAAGTGATGCGATTTCAGCAGCTTTCAATAAATTCAGACTTGCATCTATCATAACTCAAAATCTATAAGTCTAAATGCCTCCAAATTTGCACAAGATCTTACGTACAACCTCAGAAATGTTCACGATCGATCTCGAATTGATTGGACCAAATCTTGATCAATGCAAAATCCATACGTATCGATCACGGATCGAGTTCAAACGACCAGGGATCGATCACATGGGCCTACCCACGTGAGAGAAGAGGTCTTCCGAGATCCAACCTACGCCTATAAATAGCGGCCCAAGACCTACTGAAAATGGACTTTTTGGTTCTTCTACATCCAGACTCTGTCAAAATCATTACTATACTTCAATTGTACTATTGTAATCAGTTGTAACTCATTGTAACCAGCAAGTGATAAGTAATAAAGCAGAAACTCTTCAAAGTGGACGTAGGCCGGAGATAACCAAACCACTATAAACCTTGTGTCTTTACTGCTTTTCTTTTTAATTTTCAGTGTTCTTCACATTAATATTCTCTACATACTTGGTATCTACGATCTATGATTGTGAGCGGGTGCTTTCATCGGCAATTGGGTGTTTGTGACTAATTTTGGCGCTAACATATATGCCTTTATTATCCAAAGTTTTTTTTGAAGGATACAAAATGACAATTGTAAATACATGTATGATATAAATTGCACAAGCGCGCACGCACAAGTGCACACACACTTAAGTTAAGGTGAATTTTAATTGTTTCATATGTTATGAATTTTTGAACTAACAATTTTTAATCTAGTCTTAACTTAGGAAAGGTTTAAAATTAAATTTATGATTTTATACAAAAGTACCATTTGAATAGTAAGTTAAAATAACACACACATTCTTGGATAAATAATTGTAAATGATGTTTTAAATTCAAAATAGCACACAAATATATGTATATATGTAATTTATAATTTTACATGTTTTTAAATTTAAAGTTGACAGCTTGAACTTCGGAAGAATTAAAAGTAGGCTTATGTTTTTGCACAAAAGTCCACTTATGAAAATTTTAATTTGAAATGAATTATAAACAGATGAAAATAATAACCTAATGAATTTACATGTAGAATAAGCGAACATTATAAAACATGAACTTAATTTCAAATGTATTTTAAATAATCAACGTACGTAGCTTACTTATGTTTGTGTATATAAAAGTTTCAAGATTATACTAGTCACCTAAGAATTAGTTTCCAAATGAAAACGATTTTCTTTGAACATTAATATCCAAATCAATAGCAAAATTAGATCGAACAACCCAACCATACACAAATTTGTTGTATAATATTTGGGATCTAAACTATACCTACAAGATGAATGAGTAAACAAAAGAGATAAAGCATACGTGGGTCTAAATAGTATAAACATCATGGTTTAAAATAAGATTAGAAAATTACCTTACAATGAAGCCAAAAATCACTTCTTGAATGAAGAATAAGCCTTCTAAATTAGATTGAATAACCTTCAAAAATTGCGACGATCTAAACCACCACTTTTGTATTTATTTTATTTTATTTATTTTGATTTTTTGGGGAATTTTTTCAATGAAGCCTGAGATATTCAACCATTAATGGAAAGCGGAAGAGAGTAGGAGAAAATGAATCGTTTGGAGAGTTGAATGAGTGAATAAAAGAAAGTTCTTTTTGAAAAGGAATCATTGAAAATTTTTCAACTCCTTCCTTAAAACCTTTAATTCCTTGATAAATCTCAATTAACTCCCCTCCCCTTATTATGTATTTTTGGCACTTATACATTGGAGAAGAGTAGCAAAAAATAAATGAATGAATTTGTCTTAAGTAGGTGAAAAATAATAATTAAAGCTTAGAGAATTACTCTTTTGCCTTTACAAATCAAATATGAATCACCTCTTCCTCCCTTTTGGCCAACCAAAAAAGAGGCAACATGGGCCTTAAAAAATTTGTCACAACCCATTTTTCCATACCAATTTAAACTGACTTTAAACCGCACATGTCAGCCAAATTACACGGGAAGACGGATAGTGAAAGAAAGAAAGAATGTAACAACCCGATATCCGCGTCAATTCATAATCGACGTTAAAACGATTTATATTTTCGTCAATTTCCATTTTGAAGTTTTTAAAATTTAAATTTAAATTTAAATTACAAATGGTTATTAAGTTTGATGGGCTTTGATTTTTTTTTTAAAAATAAATGGTCCACGAGTTTTTATTTGGGCCGTGAAAAAGTTACATAGACATATGACCGGCCTTCCCTTTTTCTCACTCTCATTCACAACCCTAACCTAAAATATTCGAGAGGAGCAAATAATGGCGGCATCTCCCTGCTCGTCTTCATTCGTTCTCCTTTGTTCGAGAATTAGGGCTTTATCAATTAATGGCTGCTCGCCCTCGCGCTCGTTCATCTTCGCTTCCGTTCGTGGCAAAGGTGAGTTTGCTCACATCTAATTCTTGGCTCGAGTCATTTGTGTGTTTTGTTGTTTGAATTCTTGGATGATTATTGCTTCGAATTTTAGTGATTTCGATTTTGAACTTGTGTGAGTTTTACTCACATCTATTTCTACTTGGTTGTCTCGGCACTGTTTTGTTGAGATGTTGATGTTTTCGATTTTCGTATGGATGTTGGAGATGATTTCTAGTTTTGGCAATTTCGTATATTTGTGTGATTTGATATCTACGGCAATGATTTCACGGCTTTGATACGTTGACTCTCGACTTCACTTCCATATACATTAATGACTTCGGCCATATGAATTTTTGTGTATCGAGTTGGATTAACTTCGTGGCCACCACGAGGTTGATTTCTGATTGACTTCGACTTACACTTGCTTTTATTCACTGACCTATTAATGTCGTTGCTTGATTATAGCCTCTGACTTTGCGAAGTGCTTGCTGTACCTCGATAATGACAGTTTTAGTTGTCTGGTCTCACAGTTGGGTTGTTTGCACTTTCCAGTTTCATTCAGTTGAAACTGTTCCTTTACACTGGGTTGAGTCTTGTGGTCTTTGTCATCGCCACTTGCATATTGTACATCTTACAGTCAGGTATGGCCATCATGTAGTTGCACTGCATCGAATTCACTTTGTTGCCATCCTCTTGAACCCAGCTGCATTTGTCTGGTTGCTTCATATGCATGCTCTGTCCACTACCCCTTTGCATACTGTTCGACTTGGTCATCACTGCACTGATGGAATTTCGTTCAACCTTGTAGCATGGAGTTATACGACATTGAATTTCTTAGGCACTTCATGTTGCATCTGTTGTGAGCAGTGATACTGCACTGCTTTGGTTTTCACTGTTTTGTTAAAACATGATATTCTCATTTTCACTTAGGCACTGCATTTTACCGTGCCTTGTACCTGATTGCTTGGTGGTCTAGAGGCACGTGATTTTGTAAATAAAATTGAAGCATTGCCATATTGACATTGCTTTACTGTCCATATTTACACCCTTGATAGTCTCGGCCACTTCGATTCTAATTGGAAATTGCTTCTTTGAATTCCCTGTCGTTTCTGGCTCCACTTGATATTGTGATGATGGGTTTCACTGTCTGGCATTGTTTTGCCTTTCTCTGACTGATTGGTACCACTATTATGTATGAAAGTGGCCACGCTCTATGCTTATGCAGTTTGCGGTCTGTCTGTTTCCTTGACTTTGATATACACTGCATGTTCAATCATCTCCGCGTGCGTTAGCCACATAATTGTTCTTTGTTTTGCTATTCAATTTAGACTAAGTTATGTACATATATTTGTGCACATAATTATAAGTCTCTGGGTAGCTTACTTCATCTATTAACTTGTGTGAATAATGGGATGCACACTTGTATATGTGCCAGATAGCTCATTTTATATTTATTGTACATAAGTGTGTCCACAAAAATATGGTTCAGTATTCATTAACATGAGTGTGAAGTACGTAGACATCATGCATACATTAATGCATTGTTTACATGGTTTTATTAACTTGCACTAAACATAACTGGGTAAGTGATAAGTCTCCTCTCTCTGTTGTATCTCACAGGGGAGCACGTGTGCATATGTGTGTTCTTAACCTTATGTATGATGTCACCTTGGTTGGTTTATATTTCTGCAGCTCCAAGTTGCATCTCAGTTTCATTTTTTATCCTTGTGCAACCAGTAGTGTACGTCCATTGTGTACATTTGGGTTCGCATTTATGTCGTCCAAACTTGACCTCTGCAGTTTTTGATTGCTGTCGGTATTCAATGGGTACATCTTCACTGTAGTGGCACGGCAGTGCACGCAAGCGTGAACTGCAGCCACATGGTATTCAATGGGTACATCATCACTGTAGTGGCACGGCAGTGCACGCAAGCGTGAACTGCAGCCACACGGTATTGGTTTTATTATTATTTCTTTTGCTTTTGATTATGGATCTATTTCGTATTCCATATGTTGTAGTGGCGAGGCAGTATACGCGTGCGTATACTGCAGCCCTACTCGTGTTGACCTTTTAATTGATGTTCCAATTGTTTTGAATTGGTTCGCGTTATATTTACCGTTATCCGATTTCTTATTTAAGAATCGGATAGGTAAATTTATTTCTGTGACTGTCATCTATTCATTATTTAATTATTTATTGCTTCTATGCATTAATAACTGAGTTTGAATTAGACTGACCCGAGTATTATTTTCTTTTGAAATTTAATACTCGGGTCAGACCGAGTATTTTCAGGTTGTTGATGTTCTTCTATGGGATGCTGCTTGAGCTATGAAGATTTTTCATATCTTTTGGAGTTGTCGTGTCATTGTATAGGTTGATATGTATTCATGTATGTTAGTCGTTAATGTACTTATATATATAACTTTCTGAGTCGACTGTTGTAGTTGTATCACATGTACCGTGTCAAATGAATTGTAACTGACATCAGTTATTATATATATATATATATATATGAGACTTTTTGTTTCATCTGTGTTCCGCATTTATATTATCTGTGTTATTATTTTATATTTTTGTCCTAGACTATTATAGCCACTGTGTAGTAGCTTTGAGTTTGCATCGGCATGTCGGATTTCCTCCTGAAATGAAATGCACGCTTTTACTATCTGGCATATCGGTGCTCGCACAACGCAATTACACGGATGGTCGCTCCTCAACAGCCTTATTCTCCGTGCTAGTTGACAGCACTACACCGTAGTGTTCTTGGCTAGCGTGGGTATAGAGGTGGGGCGTCACAGCTTGGTATCAGAGCCTGGGGTTTAGAACAAATATAAAACATAACTTAGGTAGTACATGTGTTACAACTATTTGTCGATGTTTTCTCTCTCATCTTTGCTTAAGATCATCTTTGATTTGTTAGGTATGAATTCCTAACTCTTATTCATGAGCATTGCTGCTATTCTTCGTTGCACATGCCCATTTGAGTTTGCACTGCTAAGTATCATTGTGTATATGCTTTACCAAGTTGCATACTGCTGCAACTCGTACCACTTCAATTTGAACTCGCATTGTTTATTCGAACTGCTGTATATATGCATTCTTGTCTCTGATTCGTGTACTTAATGCAGTCTCCATACAATTGGGTTTTTGGGTATCAATCTTTGAGACAAATTGCATTTCAATTGTCGACTCTGTCTGCTTATCCATGGTTTTTGGTTTTCATGTGCCTCTCTCTGATAGTTTTAAAATTTCTTTGGTATAAAAGAAATTGTCTTGGACTTTGCCTTGTCGATATCGACGTTGACTTGACTTTTACTTTTGTTAAAGTCATTCATGCATTTATGCTCGTTTTGCTTCGTTTTTCCAATTGTTGATCGATTCTTCTTTTCCGATTAGTTGTTATCACCTTTGTTGACTTTGATAACTTCTATTTCAGGAATTTTTGGGTATTCCTACTTTGATGGATTGGAATCGAATTCTTCGGATTTTATTCACATCTTCGAATGTGAATCTTAGTGAATTGATTTGGTTTTCGAATTTAATCGATTCTTGATTATTTCCCGATTTGTTGCTATCATTTATTAGCAACTTTGATGACCTTTTCTTCGGGATTTTTGTGAACATACCTTTCGATGAATTCGGTATCAATTTCTTTGGATTCTATTCACGTCTTCGTATGTGAAATTCTTGTGATTGATTGTTTCTACAATCATTTTTGTGATTTGTCACTTTAAAAATATAAAGGTTTTCTATACTAGTAGTAAATATCAAAACTCTTTTATCAAAATGTTTTTAACTCTATTTTCAATATCAAACTCTTTTCCTAAACCGTTTTTCAATCTGCTAGTATATACAAGCCTTTACCTCACTCGGATGAGAAATCTAATTAAACGGCTTAGTAAAACAAGTGGTATGAAACGCTTGCGTTCACTTCGTCGGTTAATTCTTGGACTTGTTCGATTGAACCTCATGTGACAATTTTCTAGTGAAGATTTACAGTTTGTTCGTAAATATTTAAGTTAAGCAAGTGGTTATGGGACATGAAGCTAAACTTTTACATTTACTAACTTAGTGTAATTGACACTTCTCGTTGATCATGACGATCATTTTTACGGTTAGACTAGACCTCATCGGTGTGATTTCGTCTCACACATATCTCTTGGGCTTTGAGGATTGTCTAGACACCATTTGTGTGATTTCGTTCACACATACCTTTTCGGTTAGACTAGGCCTCATCGGTGTGATTTCGTCTCACACATATCTCTTGGGCTTTGAGGATTGTCTAGACACCACTTGTGTGATTTCATTCACACATACTTTTCTTTTGATTGCGAGGTTAGTTTTGACCTCAATCTGTGTGATTCCGACTCACACATGTGGGGTAGCGCCCCACGGTCTTCGGACCATTCGTGTGTCAAAATTAATGGCTTGCAACCATGAGATAGCGTCTCGTTATGCGTTGCACGTGTTGGTGATTTTCATGCTCATGTGTAGGTGAGATTCCGTGCTCCCGTTCTCGCTTTGCGTTGCACGTGTTGATGATTTTTCATGCTCGCGTGTAGGTGAGATTCCATGCTCCCGTTCTCGCTTTGCGTTGCACGTGTTGGTGATTTTCATGCTCATGTGTAGGTGAGATTCCGTGCTCCCGTTCTCGCTTTGCGTTGCACGTGTTAATGATTTTTCATGCTCGCGTGTAGGTGAGATTCCGTGCTCCCGTTCTCGCTTTGCGTTGCATGTGTTGGTGATTTTCATGCTCACGTGTAGGTGAGATTCCGTGCTCCCGTTCTCGCTTTGCATTGCACGTGTTGGTGAGTTTTCATGCTCGCATGTAGGTGAGTTTTCGTGCTCCCGTTCTCGTTATGCGTTGCACATGCTGAAGAATTTTCATGCTCGCATGTAGGTGAGTTTTCGTGCTCCCGTTCTCGCTTTGCGTTACATGTGCTGATGAGTTTTCATGCTCGCGTGTAGGTGAGTTTTCGTGCTCCCGTTCTCGTTATGCGTTACATGTGTTGATGAATTTTCATGCTCGCGTGTAGGTGAGTTTTCATACTCTCCTTCGAGTTTTCATACTCCGTTTGAGTTTTCATACTCTCTTTCGAGTTTTCATACTCCGTTCGAGTTTTCATACTCCGTTTGAGTTTTCATACTCTGTTCGAGTTTTCGTACTCCGTTTGAGTTTTCATACTCTACTTCGAGTTTTCATACTCCGTTCGAGTTTTCATACTCCGTTTGAGTTTTCATACTCCGTTCGAGTTTTCATACTCCGTTTGAGTTTTCATACTCTCCTTCGAGTTTTCATACTCCGTTTGAGTTTGCATACTCCGTTCGAGTTTTCATACTCCGTTCGAGTTTTCATACTCCGTTCGAGTTTTCATACTCCGTTCGAGTTTTCATACTCTCCTTCGAGTTTTCATACTCCGTTCGAGTTTTCATACTCCGTTCGAGTTTTCATACTCCGTTCGAGTTTTCATACTCCGTTCGAGTTTTCATACTCCCATTTGAGTTTTCATACTTTCATCTTGTGATTTCTGGATTTCTTGTGATGATTTCTTGAATTTGTGCTTCACCAATTTTCGTGATTTCTATTGATAAGTTTTATCAATTCTTGTGCATTGGTGAATTCGTGTGTCATTGACTTGTTATGAGTACAAGTTTAGGGTATGATATCCCTTTCTATCTTTGAGAAGATTCTTGTGACACTTTTGATGAATGAAAATCCACTTATCGAAGTTGCTACTGATATCGCTGTTTTAATCACGTGTTTTAAAAATTGTTTCAAAAAAAAAAATCGTTTTCAAAATTTTTATAGTTTACGCTTTCAAAAGAATGAGGAAGCGATTTAAACGTTTCAGCAAAATCGAGGACTGTGACCCCTTTCTTTTACTGATTCGTTTAATTCCGGACTTGTCCGTTTGAGGGTGAAAATTTGTAAATTCCTTTTATAAAATTAAGAGAATATTTTGTGATTGTATTGCCCATTGAGTGCTTTAAGAATTCTGGTCGATGCGCTTGATCAACGTTATCGATAGGAATCTCCTAGACGCTTTGATGAGACAATCAGACACAATAAATTGAATTTTAAAATGTAAATTTTTCTGAAAAGATAATTACATAAAGTAAATTGTAAATTTCGAAAGTTTTAGCTTTTCGGGAAAGAATATTATTTAAAACAACTCTTTTCCGACACTTCTATTCTGGTGATTCCCGTGGGAACCAAGACTCTATCGTTTGTACCAATGCTAATCGTGTTAGTTTGCATGCCATTCTCTTGCAAAAGAGAACGTGCTGTCTCTTGTGTTTCTAAATCATTAATGCCTATTGAGACTAGATATGTCACTCATGATTTAGTGCTCTTGGCTATTGATTTCGTTCTTCAAGATTTGGCATCATTATTTTGGGTAAGAAATTTGTTCTCTACCCTGATCATGAATCTTGGGAATATTTATTTTCTCATAAGGAACATGATTTGCGTCAACCACGTTGACTCGAGCTCCATACATCTTATGATCTTGATATTATTTACCACTCCCGGGTGGGAAATCGTGTTGCCGATGCACTTGTCGTAGGCAAACAAGTGGTTGTTCTTTGATGATGTCCGAATGGAATCATCTTTTCACCAGGTTCATCAGACGTTTCGATGTACTTCGTTTTATTGAGCTTCGTCTCATTCCTTTTAGGGACTTACGTCTGATGTTCTTTTATGTTGATCGGTTCATTGGACGTACCGTTTTTGTACTACGTCGGCGTTCCGAATTAATGAAGCTTTGATTCATCTGGCGAATCGTTATTGTACTACGCTGTTGTTCCAAATTAATCGTGTTTCACCTATGAAAGGTGTTGTGCGTTTCAGTCGGTCGGGAAAGTTAGTGCCTCGATATATTGGGCCATTTCCTATCACTGAACGTATTGGTTTCTTGGCTTATCGCCTCTTATTACCGGCTCTATTTTCTGTTATTCATGACGTGTTTCACGCGTCTTTCTTTTACGGAAATGACTTAGGGATTCCGATTTTTATTCTTGAGCCCGGTATTATTGAAGAAATTGAAGTTTCACCAGATTTGACTTTGAGCAACATTCTATACACATCAATGCTTCGGGGGTTCAGCACCCTCGAAATAAAGATGTTTTTCTCGCGAAAGTTTATTGGTTCTCAAATCCTATGGATTTCACTTAGGAATCCAGAGAATTCATCGAGCAAACACGTTCAGGCTCTCTCTCTCTCTCATGCTCTTTATGGTGAACTTCCTATTTCAAATTTCTTCATCGTGTGTTGATATATTCTTATGGTTGTTACCTTTTGCCCATTTATTCCTTAAGATTGCGAGGACGCAATTTCTTTAAGGAGGGGAGTCTGTAACAACCCGATATCCGCGTCAATTCATAATCGACGTTAAAACGATTTATATTTTCGTCAATTGCCATTTTGAAGTTTTTAAAGTTTAAATTAAAATTTAAATTACAAATGGTTATTAAGTTTGAGGGGCTTTGATTTTTTTTTTTAAAAAATAAATGGTCCACGAGTTTTTATTTGGGCCGTGAAAAAGTTACATAGACATATGACCGGCCTTCCCTTTTTCTCACTCTCGTTCACAACCCTAACCTAAAATATTCGAGAGGAGCAAATAATGGCGGCATCTCCCTGCTCGTCTTCATTCGTTCTCCTTTGTTCGAGAATTAGGGCTTTATCAATTAATGGCTGCTCGCCCTCGCGCTCGTTCATCTTCGCTTCCGTTCGTGGCAAAGGTGAGTTTGCTCACATCTAATTCTTGGCTCGAGTTATTTGTGTGTTTTGTTGTTTGAATTCTTGGATGATTATTGCTTCGAATTTTAGTGATTTCGATTTTGAACTTGTGTGAGTTTTACTCACATCTATTTCTACTTGGTTGTCTCGGCACTGTTTTGTTGAGATGTTGATGTTTTCGATTTTCGTATGGATGTTGGAGATGATTTCTAGTTTTGGCAATTTCGTATATTTGTGTGATTTGATATCTACGGCAATGATTTCACGGCTTTGATACGTTGACTCTCGACTTCACTTCCATATACATTAATGACTTCGGCCATATGAATTTTTGTGTATCGAGTTGGATTAACTTCGTGGCCACCACGAGGTTGATTTCTGATTGACTTCGACTTACACTTGCTTTTGTTCACTGACCTATTAATGTCGTTGCTTGATTACAGCCTCTGACTTTGCGAAGTGCTTGCTGTACCTCGATAATGACAGTTTTAGTTGTCTGGTCTCACAGTTGGGTTGTTTGCACTTTCCAGTTTCATTCAGTTGAAACTGTTCCTTTACACTGGGTTGAGTCTTGTGGTCTTTGTCATCGCCACTTGCATATTGTACATCTTGCAGTCAGGTATGGCCATCATGTAGTTGCACTGCATCGAATTCACTTTGTTGCCATCCTCTTGAACCCAGCTGCATTTGTCTGGTTGCTTCATATGCATGCTCTGTCCACTACCCCTTTGCATACTGTTCGACTTGGTCATCACTGCACTGATGGAATTTCGTTCAACCTTGTAGCATGGAGTTATACGACATTGAATTTCTTAGGCACTTCATGTTGCATCTGTTGTGAGCAGTGATACTGAACTGCTTCGGTTTTCACTGTTTTGTTAAAACATGATATTCTCATTTTCACTTAGGCACTGCATTTTACCGTGCCTTGTACCTGATTGCTTGGTGGTCTAGAGGCACGTGATTTTGTAAATAAAATTGAAGCATTGCCATATTGACATTGCTTTACTGTCCATATTTACACCCTTGATAGTCTCGGCCACTTCGATTCTAATTGGAAATTGCTTCTTTGAATTCCCTGTCGTTTCTGGCTCCACTTGATATTGTGATGATGGGTTTCACTGTCTGGCATTGTTTTGCCTTTCTCTGACTGATTGGTACCACTATTATGTATGAAAGTGGCCACGCTCTATGCTTATGCAGTTTGCGGTCTGTCTGTTTCCTTGACTTTGATATACACTGCATGTTCAATCATCTCCGCGTGCGTTAGCCACATAATTGTTCTTTGTTTTGCTATTCAATTTAGACTAAGTTATGTACATATCTTTGTGCACATAATTATAAGTCTCTGGGTAGCTTACTTCATCTATTAACTTGTGTGAATAATGGGATGCACACTTGTATATGTGCCAGATAGCTCATTTTATATTTATTGTACATAAGTGTGTCCACAAAAATATGGTTCAGTGTTCATTAACATGAGTGTGAAGTACGTAGACATCATGCATACATTAATGCATTGTTTACATGGTTTTATTAACTTGCACTAAACATAACTGGGTAAGTGATAAGTCTCCTCTCTCTGTTGTATCTCACAGGGGAGCACGTGTGCATATGTGTGTTCTTAACCTTATGTATGATGTCACCTTGGTTGGTTTATATTTCTGCAGCTCCAAGTTGCATCTCAGTTTCATTTTTTATCCTTGTGCAACCAGTAGTGTACGTCCATTGTGTACATTTGGGTTCGCATTTATGTCGTCCAAACTTGACCTCTGCAGTTTTTGATTGCTGTCGGTATTCAATGGGTACATCTTCACTGTAGTGGCACGGCAGTGCACGCAAGCGTGAACTGCAGCCACACGGTATTCAATGTGTACATCATCACTGTAGTGGCACGGCAGTGCACGCAAGCGTGAACTGCAGCCACACGGTATTGGTTTTATTATTATTTCTTTTGCTTTTGATTATGGATCTATTTCGTATTCCATATGTTGTAGTGGCGAGGCAGTATACGCGTGCGTATACTGCAGCCCTACTCTTGTTGACCTTTTAATTGATGTTCCAATTGTTTTGAATTGGTTCGCGTTATATTTACCGTTATCCGATTTCTTATTTAAGAATCGGATAGGTAAATTTATTTCTGTGACTGTCATCTATTCATTATTTAATTATTTATTGCTTCTATGCATTAATAACTGAGTTTGAATTAGACTGACCCGAGTATTATTTTCTTTTGAAATTTAATACTCGGGTCAGACCGAGTATTTTCAGGTTGTTGATGTTCTTCTATGGGATGCTGCTTGAGCTATGAAGATTTTTCATATCTTTTGGAGTTGTCGTGTCATTGTATAGGTTGATATGTATTCATGTATGTTAGTCGTTAATGTACTTATATATATAACTTTCTGAGTCGACTGTTGTAGTTGTATCACATGTACCGTGTCAAATGTATTGTAACTGACATCAGTTATTATATATATATATATATATATATATATGAGACTTTTTGATTCATCTGTGTTCCGCATTTATATTATCTGTGTTATTATTTTATATTTTTGTCCTAGACTATTATAGCCACTGTGTAGTAGCTTTGAGTTTGCATCGGCATGTCGGATTTCCTCCTGAAATAAAATGCACGCTTTTACTATCTGGCATATCGATGCTCGCACAACGCAATTACACGGATGGTCGCTCCTCAACAGCCTTATTCTCCGTGCTAGTTGACAGCACTACACCGTAGTGTTCTTGGCTAGCGTGGGTATAGAGGTGGGGCGTCACAAAGAAGGTAGAAATAGAAAGAAGTTAGAAGAAAAGGAACAATCAGAATCTCACAGCGTAATGAATAAATTATAATATAAACAACTCTTTACATGAAACCAAAACGGTTTCTTTAATAACATATACAGACTTTAAATCAAAGTTACATCCATTCAACTCGGACATTTTATAACAACCTGCCCTTGCAAACTTGTTGACCACAGAACCAAATACAGACTGAATATAAGCATCTACGTGAATACGTCTCCTGATTCCAGCTCTGCTCCTGAAGCTTCCACTCTTTCAGCTAACCTGGAAATATGCTCGGTCTGACCTGAGCATATAGGAAAAACACCAAGCCCGGGTCAATCTGATAAACCAGCATGAGAAACACACTCAACTTGATTATTAAAGTTTAAAAATCCTTTTGAAATCAAAGGTATCTCGTAAGACCACGCCACAAATAAACATGCCGGGTTTTTACCTTATGATAACCAAAACATTTCTTATAAAATCCTCTAATATTATAATAGTGTCTATATACAAATACTTATTCAAATAGCTGAAATTGTTACATTATTAAATTCCAGCATACTAGCTACAAAGTGGGTTCTACAATCAAAACCGTAAAAGGCACGTTGGAAGAATGGATTTCCAACGAATGACTAGGCACTGGGGTACCACCTATCACGGTACCTAGTCTAGATCAGCATACCGAGGACCCCTCCGTTCCCCTACAACACAAGACCGGACTACCCCTTACTGGATAGCTGGAGTAAGATCATCCCGTGGTTGGGATCAGCGAACGTCCACGCAGCCAAACTAAAAAGGGACATCTAGACAGGGATGACCTTACCCTACTTGGATGCTATCCACTTAGCCTTGCTGCATATCCGCTAATTTTCAGTCATTCCCGGCTGATGAGGCTCGAGACTCAGTGTTACCTTTTCAGAACATATCACTTAGAATGCACACCATCCATCTGACGATGTTCTGAAAGCATTCATCCATATAAGTCAATTCCATGTTCGAACGGAACCGAAGGCACTATTCCTACAACATCCATTTTGGAATCACCCTCAGGATTAATATCGATTAGCCCTTGTACTTCACTGCTCCATCTTCGACTCCAAACTGTTGTCTTCAACAGAAAACGTACTCGTCGGATCGAAATGGTTTTTGGATTTCAAATCCGATACCGGTCTCTTCAAAACAACGTTCGTTATTTCCCGGTAAACTCAACCCCGGTTCTATAGGAAATACACTGGCGAAATATAAGATCGGAGTTCACCTTCTACCGTTAACGGACGGGTCTCCTTATAATTCGTCCTAGAGAACAAATGAGTTTATACGTACTGTATAGCAACTCGAACGATAACCGTACCATATAATTCTCGAGTTTCCTATGGATATTTTCAAACTTTAGTTTTTTCCAGATTTGATAGTCGGTTATTTAACTATCAAAACAATCAATCAATTCAACCAAGTTATTTTCCGTTGCAACCATTAAGCCTTATTCACATTTAAAATCCAAATGGATTAAAATTTACTAAGTAAGCTTGTTTCATATATATATATAACCATTTCTTTACAAATCATACTTATGAAATTTCCAAATATTATTTTCAAGTTTATTAAATAAAATACTTTTTATAAAAGTTATTATAAAATATTATTTAAAACAACATTTATATTAAATAAATTTATATTGAAGAAAATATACTTAAATACTAATTTACTCAAAATTAACCTTCAAATGATTATTACAAAAGTAGTTATACATGAAAATAGTTTAAATAATACCTACTTATAAAAATTATACCTTTATAAAGATTTCCAAAAATAATAAACTACTTTTGATGTTTCCAAAATATTTATCAATCTTTTAAAAACATTATTATTAAAAATAATATTTATTTTTAAAACAAAATTAGGTTCAAAAACCAATATAAACAGAATAAGGCTTATCTGTCTCAATAGTACTTATCAGTCCTCACTTCACAAACAATACAGGTATTCAAAATCAATAAGCTTCCGTAGATCGATTCGCATTATATTCTCAACGATAATTAACAGACAAATAAAAGATATATGCATAAATAACGGATCAAAGATTATCATTGCTAATAACAATTACATAAAATAAATCAGATCGATGGCTTAAACTACCTACAGAATGTAAATTACAATTTAGCGGAATGGTGTCTATTTTCAGCTAACCAGATGTCAACACTTTGAATAATCTACAATAAAATAACTTTTAATTTAGGAACATCTTAACAGTTAAGCTGTATACAACGGCATTTATTCTCAAACAGTAATTAAATTCAGGCTGAACAAGCTTATAAAATTTCACTCATTTAATTTCTCAACGGATCGTACGACGGCGTAGCATTCGTCGATACGAACCATTCACTTAATAACACTTTATTGTATGTGAAATTAAATAATTATTATAAATATAAAATCACTTAATAACTTGAATTAATTCAAAGGTATAAACATTTTGTTATCCCCTAATTATCTTAAATATACTTCAATTTATTCAAATGAACCCAAAGGATTTATAATAAATTATTTCAAAAGCTTGACTAATTTATAATAAAATAACTTATTTAAATGACCTAAATGAAATGCACTTAAGGGAAAAACAATTTAATATATTTAAAA
Organism: Allium cepa; assembly: GCA_030765085.1. Lineage (NCBI taxonomy): Eukaryota > Viridiplantae > Streptophyta > Magnoliopsida > Asparagales > Amaryllidaceae > Allium > Allium cepa. The sequence goes on along the minus strand of CM060944.1, from coordinate 288,430,324 downwards.
TTTCTTTATCTATATAAACTTTTAAATAAACATTTACATTAAAGAAAAATCGGTTTTAAAAGTTTACTTTAAATCTGCATGATTATATGCTTCAAATAGTTATGGATTTATTTTAACTTAAACTTTATAACAAATTTTCTTTAATGAATTATTTTTTAAACAAGAAAGAACCATTGGGCCGAAGTCCAAAACCCAAGACTAACCAACCCTAAATTCTATTATATTAGTCAAAACTCAAATGGGTCGAAACCCAACCCAAAGCAAAGAAAACAAACCGAAAACCATCCCACCTTCTTCTCTCGTCAGCCATCCCTGCTTCCAGTACCAACTCCAATGACACAATCCAAAGTTCGACACAAAAACACAACCCAGAATTCGATCAATACAAGCATCACTTCGATAAAACCCGTGACCATTGCCACACAAACACATAAATTGCGAGAACACTGCTCTAAGCCTGAATCACTTATGCACGGTGATGAATGTGCATACCCACTTTACTGGCCATCTCATTGCCGCACCATCGTCGACGAGTCTCACCTTGTCCCCTGATCTCATTCGCCACCTTGCCGAAGCCTGCCACCCTTCTGATCGAAATCGATCAATTTCCCAAACCTCCAGAAACCCAAAAACGCACCTGCCTCCATCGATCGACGAACTGCACTTGCCATCCCACTCTGATTTCCTCACCTCCTCCACCAATCGGAAGCCCTTCCACCACTCTACGTCTCTGCCAAAAATCACATAATCCAGTTGCCCCTCCAGCTTCCGATTCTAGCACGATGCCACCTACACAGATACCTCCCTTAAACCCTAAAATATACTCAACCTTCCATTCCAAGCCCAAAAACCCAAATTTTCCATGGTCGATACCTCTTTGATGTCCACCATCACCCTCTAGTCAAAGCCGCATCATTTCTCGTTGACTAGATCGACGGAAAATAATCTTTGAATGGGGAACATTCATCTATCAGTTTCTCAAAATTTAAAATACTAAAAATCACAAATTTTCTACTACAATTCATATTTTCACACCAGCATCCTAATTGCATGCATGAATAAATAATTTAAAAAAATTGAAATTTCACTAAAATTTGATGTTTACTGTAAAACCTATGAATCATAAACTACACAACAAAATTCAATCCCTAACTATTTTTAACTTAAACTATACTAGAAATTAGACATATTCCTATTTTACAACATCATCAGATATGAACTAGATTAAGGGATATAGCCTTTTAAAGTGGGAATGAGTATTGTGTTCACTGTCACAGAGCATACATTTCATTTTCCAATTTGAAAATAAATGTTTCTCACCTTAAACATTTGCTTCCGGCAGCTTTTTAAAAGTTGAAGTTTGAAATCTTTAAAACTAAATCTTGAACTTGCTTTTGAAAATCATGGGTTTGAATTTGAACAGAGATGATCCAGTCTTCCTGATTTACAGACTTGCTTACAGGGTATTGCTTTATATTACTTTAAATTTTGATTTCCATTTGAACAGAGGCTTTTGAAAATTTTCTGGTATTTGAAATTTGAACAGAGGATGATTCAAATTCCAGACAAGTATAGAGATCTTCCTTTCTTTTTAATTGTCTGCTGTTGCTTAATTTGAACAGAAGCTTCTTCAAGTTATAGGTTTTTTAATCTTTTTTAAAACAAACAGATTTAATGCTCATATATATATATATATATATATATATTCACTGATTTTAAATATTTGTTTAGATTTGGGAAAAGACTATTGGAGGCTGGATATGATATTTTCTTTTTGCTGAGAGGAAATTTGAAAAGAAAATAAAATGATTACAAATGTTTTTACTGCTAAATGTTAATCATGTTTGCTGACTAAAAAAAATATATCACTTACCACTAGCTACCCACTATTTTTCTTAATTAAAAACAGTTTTAACTTGTTTTTGTAAACCATTTTTCGCATAACAGTAAATGATTTGCAAACTATTCTATTATTATTTTTATAATATAACCCATACAATATTAAAAGCATATGCAAGTATATCCAAGGATTTAAATAGCCCATAATTTACATTACTTTTCAAAGTAGTGTTTGTATCTATTTCTATACATTTAAAAATAAAAATGAAAACGAGAGACTATGTTAAAATAACATTTCTTAGTTAATTAATCATATATAAATATATGTGTTAAGTTAAACAAAGACTACAAAATAGCTAAAAATTATCTTTGCTTTTGACTAAGTTGTATTTGCATTTGTTACCCATATATTTTAAAACAAAAATAAGAAACTAGATTAACATAATACTTCTTGGTTTATACTTATATATAAATATGTTGTTACTTAAACAACATTCAATATTAACACCTTATATTCATATGTTACAAGAACTTCAAAGTGGTGTAAAAATTATTTTTAAATCCTTCATGTATACATAACCATATATACATCTTTTTTATTATTATATAGAAATATATTATTTTAATTAAACTAAATTCACTAGTTATCTATTCATATAGTCTCTCTTATTTATATTTATGTGGTTATTATACACAACTCTTTATTTGTGACATTTTTATCTCATTAAATATTATAAATTTCCCTTTTAACTTATCATTATATATAAAATTTTCTTATTCAATGTATACATATTATTTGAGAAACTTAAAACTCCTTTATTTAATATAAAAAATATTGTTCACATATACCAAAATGAAAAATATCACTTTTACTTCATTATGATTTTCTATCCAAATTTTATATACGTATAAATTTATTATTCCTATATGTAAAAATGTGTGCATTTGATTTTTCCTAATTAATTAAATTCTCTATTATATTTTATCTTTAGAATAAAATAAACATATTTATCTCCAAAACAAAATACACACATTTTATCTAAAACAAAGGATATACATATTTTACTTTTAAAACAAAATATACATAAGTAGGAAATTCCATTTAAATCAATCTGTATTTTAATATAGATCTGAAAATCCAAATTATACTGGTTTTGGAAAATTATATACAGTTATTAATCGTTGATGAATGGGAATATTATATATTAAAATACAATATTATTTAATATTATAAATTAATATCCACAACTCAGGATGTCAAAAATCCCGAGTTGTTACATTCCTCCCCCTTAAAAGAATTTCATCCTCGAAATTCCGTAGCTAGTTCAGTAAAACTATTCGCACATATTAGAGCTGATCAATAACAATCCAAACTACACCACTAAATACATAGATTCATACTGTATATCAAAATATATATTATATCTAGCCAAAATATTCTTACAAATGTTATTATCATCCATACAAACACACACACACACACATATATCACCCTACCAAACATTTAACATCTGACAATCATGACGTTTAAGGGTCAAAACACATACAAAAAAGGCACACCCTACCAAGAGAAAGCAACACAAACTAACTATGGACTCTCACTACATGAGTCCTCCTCTTCGGGTCCCGATAATTCCCTAGACTCCGCATCACTGTCCGGGACCCAAAAAACCTTTGGACTAGGCTCTCTAGGAAGGAAATCTATACCAGCAATTGTCTTCTCAATAACCTCTCCAATCTCCCAAATGACTACATCATCATTCTCTGATTCGAGATCCTCCTCTACTACGAACTCTTCTTCTTCGTCAAACTCCTCATATTTGCCTTCGACTTCGAATTCTTATTCACTATCGAAATCCTCCACGGAATCTTCTTGTTGAGGCTGAGGCTGAGGTTGCTCAATAGGCTCCACTGGTACTTCTGGCTCTTCTTCATATAAGGACAGCTCGTTAAGATCCGCCCGAATTCTTCCGACTCAGTCAAAATCACCATCTCTCCTAGCTTCCTAGCTAATTCTCAGCCACGACTGATGCTACGGGTTCGCTATAATCAATACCCAAGCCCAAAGGTGAGATCCGAAGGTTTACACGTCAAAATTTATTCCCCCTTTAAAATTTCTATTATCCAAAATTTTATAAAATCATTTTCCAAAATAATTTAAGGATATATTTGAAAAGTGATTATAGGTAGAGAAAAATATACATATAGTAAGTTTATGAACAATTTATTCCTTCAATTTATATATATATATATATATATATATATATATACAAAAAAGTAAAGTGTTATAAAGTTTTAAATTCTTAAATATCCCTTTTGTAGAAACCAATTTTTCTAAGATTATTATCAATGGTGGAAAATTTCCTAAAATATTAGTTTAAAATTTTTCCAAATACCTTAAGTAAAAGAATTTAGTAAATTTTTCTTACAAATAAAACTTAATAAAACCCATTTTCCAAAGATTCAATTCTAAAGGGTTCAGTTTTCTAAGGGTATACTCAAGGTTGACTGCTATGACCTCTCAATCCTAGATGATAAATTACTATCATCTCAACCAATCATTTTAAATACCAATTATTTTTTAAAAAAATCATACCTTTTTAGGTAAAATTATTTCATTTACCCTTTAAAAACGATATTGTGTCTGTTGGCCTGGTTCAAGTGTTTAGATATCCCTATCAATAACGTTAGCTACTCGTATTGACCAGAATCTATATGCCACTTAATCGATCAATTAACACAATATAAAAGTCATTTTGTATAACTAACAAATACGTGCTCTCGTATATATATACACTCAGACTCAAATAGGTTGCTACCGACTCTATCCCTAATAAGCAGCCCACCCGAACCTAGGTATTCACTCAACCTAGGATTTGATACCACAATGTCACAACACATTTTTCTATGCCAATTTAAACTGACTTTAAACCGCACTTGTCAGCCAAATTGCATAGGAAGACGGACAGTGAAAGAAAGAAAGAAGGTAGAAATGAAAGAAGATAGATGGAAAGAGAACAATCAGAATCTCACAGCGGAACGAATAAATTATAATATAAACAACTATTTACATGAAACAAAAACGGTTGCTTTAATAACATAGACAGACTTTAAATCAAGGTTACAAACATTCAACTCGTACAGTTTATAACAACCCGTCCTTACAAACTTGTCGACCACACAACCAAATACAGACCGAATAAAAGCATCTATGTGAATACGTCTCCTGATTCCAGCTTCGCTCCTGAAGCTTCCACTCTTCCACCTAAACTAGAAATATGCTCGATTTGATCCAAGCATATAGGAAAAACACCAAGCCTAGGCCAAACAGGTAAACCAGCGTGAGAAACAAACTCAACTTGATTATTAAAGTTTAAAAATCCTTTTGAAATCAAAGGTATCTCGTAAGACCACGCCATAAAAAAACATGCCGGGTTTTTACCTTACGATAACCAAAACATTCTTATAAAATCTTCTGATATTATAATTGTGTCTATATACAAATACTTATTCAAATAGCTGAAATTGTTATATTATTAAATTCCAGCATACTAGACACAAAGTGTGTTCTATAATCAAAACCGTAAAAGGTACGTAGGGAGAATGGATTTCCAACGAATGACTAGGCACTAGGGTACCACCTATCACATTACCTGGTCTAGATCAGCGTATCGAGGACTCCTCCACTCCTTTGCAACCAAGACCGCACTACCCCTTACTGGATAGCCCGAGTAAGATCGCCCTGTGGTTGGGATCAACAATTGCCCACACAGCCGAAATAAAAAGGGACATAGACAGGGACGATCTTACCCTACTTAGGTGCTACCCACTTAACCTTCCTGCATATCCCATGATTTTCAGTCATTCTCGGTTGATAAGGCTCGAGGCTCTGCGTTACCTTTTTAGAACATATCACTTAGAATGCTCACCATCCACCTGATGATGTTCTGAAAGCATTCATCTATACAAGTCCGTTTCGGGTTCGAACAGAACCGAAGGCACTATTCTTACTACATCCATTCTGGAATCACCCTCAGGATTAGTAGCGTTTAGCTCTTGCACTCCACTGCTCAATCTTCGAGTACAAACTCTTATCTTCAACATGAAATTGTACTCGTTGGATCGAAGTGGTTTTCGGATTTCAAATCCGATCTTGGTCTCTTCGGAACAACGTTCTCTATTTTCTGGTAAACTCAACCCGGTTCTTTAGGAAATACACCGTCGAAATATAAGATCGGAGTTCACCTCCTAACCATTAGCGGACGGGTCTCCTTATAATTCATCCTAAAGAACAAACGAGTTTATACGTCCAGTATAGCACCTTGAACGATAACCGTACCATATAATTCTCGAGTTTCCTCTAGATATTTCCAATGTCAAGTTTTGTCCAGATTCGATAGTCAGTTATTTAACTATCAAAACAAACAATCAATTCAACCAAGTTATTTCCCGTTGCAACCATTAAGCCTTGTTCACATTTAAAATCCAAATGGATTAAAATTTACTAAGTAATCTTATTTCATTTGATCTATCTATATATATATAACCATTTCTTTCCAAATCATACTTATAAAATTTCCAAATATTATTTTCAAGTTTATTAAATAAAATACTTTTTATAAAAGTTATTATAAAATATTATTTAAAACAACATTTATATTAAATATATTTATATTGAAGAAAATATACTTAAATACCAATTTACTCAAAATTAACCTTCAAATGATCATTACAAAAATGATTTATACTTGAAAATAGTTTATATAATACCTACTTATAAAAATTATGCCTCTATAAAGATTTCCAAAAATGATAATAAACTACTTTTGATATTTACAAAATATTTATCAATCTTTTAGAAACATTATTATTAAAAATAATATTTATTTTTAAAACAAAACTAGGTTTAAAAGCCAATCTAAATAGAATGAGGCTTATCAGTCTTAACGGTACTTATCAATCCTCAATTCATAGACAGTACAGATATTCAAAATCAATTAGCTTCCATAGATCGATTCACATTATATTATCAACTATAATCAACTATAATTAACAGACAAATAACAGATATATTCATAAATAACAGATCAGAGATTATCATTGCTAGTAAATAATTAATCAGAATATATCAGATCGATGGCTTAACTACCTACAGAAGGTAAATTACTATTTAGCGGAATGGTGTCTGTTTTCTGCTAACTAGATGTCAACAGTTTGAATAATCTACAATTAACATAACTCTTAGTTTAGGAACATCTTAACAGTCAAGTCATACACAACATCATTTATTCTCAAACGGTAATTAAATCCAGGCTGAACAAGCTTATAAAATTTCACTTATTTAATTTCACAACGGATCGTACGACGGCGTAGCATTCGCCAATACGAACCAACCACTTAATAACACTTTATTGTATATGAAATTAAATAACTATTATAAATATAAAATCACTTAAGAACTTGAATTAATTCAAAAGTATAAACATTTCATAGTCTTAGTTACCTTAAATATCTACAATTTATTCAAATGAACCCAAAGGATTTATAATAAATTGTTTTCAAAAGCTTGACTAATTTATAATAAAATAACTCATTTAAATAACCCAAATAAAATATACTAAAGGGAAAAAAAATTAAATATATTTAAAATTCCTTTGTCTACATAAATTTTTAAATAAACATTTACATTAAAGAAAAATTGGTTTTAAAAGTTTACTTTAAATCAGCATGATTATATGCTTCAAATGGTTATGGATTTATTTTAACTTAAACTTTATAACAAATTTTCTTTAATGAATCCTTTTTTAAACAAGCAAGAACCATTGGGCCGAAGCTCAAAACCCAAGACTAACCAACCCCAAATTCTATTATATTAGTCACAACTCAAATGGGCCGAAGCCCAACCCAAAGCAAAGAAAACAAACCGAAAACCATCCCACCTTCTTCTCTCATCAGCCATCCCTGCTTCTAGTACCAATTCCAGTGACATAATCCAAAGTTCGACACAAAAACGCAACCTAGAATTCAATCAATACGAGCATCACTTCGGTAAAACCCGAGACCATCGCCGAACACAAACACATCAATCATGAGAAAACTGCTCTAAGCCTGAATCACTTGTGCACGGTGATGAACATGCACGTGCACACCCACTTTACTGGCCATCTCATTGTCGCGCCTTCGTCGACGAGTCTCACCTTGTCTTATGATCTCATTTTCCACCTTGCCAAAGCCCGCCACCTTTCTCATCGAAATCGATCAATTTCCCAAACCTCCAGAAACCTGAAAACCCACCTACCTCCACCGATCGAAGAGCTGCACTCTCCATCCCCCTCTGATTTCCTTATCTCCTCCACCTATCGGAAGCCCTTCCACCACTCTACCTCTCTACCAAAAATCACATACTCTGGTTGCCCCTCCAGCTTTCGGTTCTAACGTGATGCCACCCACGCAGATACCACCCTTAAACCCTAAAATCGACTCAACCTTCCAATCCAAGCCCAAAATCCAAATTTTCCACGATCGTTACCTCTCGGATGTCCACCAGCACCCTCCAGTCAAAGCCATATCATTTCTCATTGAGTAGATGGACGGAAAATAATTTTTGAACTGAGAACATTCATCTATCAATTTCTCGAAATTCAAAATACTAAAAATCATATTTTCACACCAGCATCCTAATTGCATGCATGAATCATAATTTGAAAACATTGAAATTTCACTAAAATTTGATGTTTACTATAAAACCTATGAATCATAAACTACACAGCAAAATTCAATCCCTAATTATTTTTAACTTAAACTATTCTAGAAATTAGACATATTCCTTGTTTACAACATCATCAGATATGAACTAGATTAAGGGATATAGCTTTTTGAAGTGGGAATGAATATTATGTTTACTGTCACAAAGCATACATTTCATTTCGAATTTGAAAGTAAATGTTTCTCACCTTAAACCTTTGCTTCCAGCAGCTTTTTAAAAGTTGAAGTTTAAAATCTTTAAAACTGAATCTTGAACCTGCATTTGAAAATCCTGGGTTTGAATTTGAACAGAGATGATCCGGTCTTCTTGATTTACAGACTTTCTTGTAGGATATTGCTTTATATTCTTTTAAATTTTGATTTCCATTTGAACAGAGGCAGATTCAAATTCCAGACTAGTACAGAGATCTTCCTTTCTTTTTAATTGTCTGCTGTTGCTTAATTTGAACAAAGGCCTCTTCAAGTTATAGGTTTTTAATCCTTTTCAAAATAACCAAATCTAATGCTCACATATATATATATATATATGTATTCACTGGTTTGAAATATTTGTTTAGATTTGGGAAAAGACTATTGAAGGCTGGAAATGATATTTTCTTTTTGCTGAGAGGAAATTTGAAAAGAAAATAAAATGATTACAAATGTTTTTACTGCCAAATGTTACTCATGTTTGCTGATTAAAAAATATATATCATTTACCACTAGCTACCCACTGCTTTTCCTAATTAAAAACAGTTTTAGCTTGTTTTTGTAAACCAGTTTTCACATAACAGTAAATGATTTGAAAACTATTATATTATTATTTTTATAATATAACCCATACAATATTAAAAGCATACGCAAGTATATCCAAGAATTTAAACAGCCCATAATTTACATTACTTGTTAGAGTAGTGTTTGTAATTGTTTCTATACATTTAAAAATAAAATGAAAACGAGAAACTATATTAAAATAACACTTCTTAGTTAATTTATCTTATATAAATATATGTGTTAATTTAAACAAAGACTACAAAGTAGCTAAAAATTATCTTTTCTTTTGACAAGTTGTATTTGCGTTTGTCACCCATACATTTTAAAATAAAAATAAGAAAGTAGATTAACATAATACTTCTTGGTTTATACTTATATATAAATATGTTGTTACTTAAATAACAATCAATATTAACACCTTATATACATATATTACAAGAACTTCAAAGTGGTGTAAAAATTATTTTTAAAGCCTTCATGCATATATAACCGTATATACATCTTTTTATTTATTATATAGAAATATATTATTTCAATTGAGCTAAATTCACTAGTTATCTATGTATATATAGTCTCTCCTATTTGGATTTTTGTGGTTATTATACACATCTCTTAATTTATAACATTTTTATCTCATTAAATATTATAAATTTCCCTTTTAACTTATCATTATATATAAAATTTTCTTATTCAATGTATACATATTATTTAAGAAACTTAAAACTCCTTTATTTAATATAAACAATATTGTTCATATATACCAAAACCAAAAATATCACTTTTACTTCATTATGAATTTCTATCCAAATTTTATATACATATAAATTTATTATTCCTATATGTAAAAATGTATGCATTTGATTTTTCCCAATTAATTAAATTCTCTATTATATTTTATTTTTAGAATATAATATGCATATTTATCTCTAAAAAACACATATTTTGTCTAAAACAAAAGATATACATATTTTACTTTTAAAACAAAATATACATAAATAAGAAATTTCATTTAAATCAATCTGTATTTCAGTATATATATGAAAATCCAAATTATATTGGTTTTGGAAAATTGTACACAGTTATTAATCATTGATAAATGGGATTGTATATTAAAATACAATATTATTGATTATTATAAATTAATGTCCATAACTCGGGATGGAAAAAATCCCCGAGTCGTTACAATATTCCTAACTCCATTTTGCAATTAGTCAATTTAAATCCAAATTATATATTCTACCATTAACGTATGTCGGTACATGTATATATAATTCTTATGTACTCATTTTACTAAATACCAATGACTTTCCAAAAAATCAAAAAAATATTAATATAATATTTCATAAATATTAATCAATTTAATAATTCAGAATGATTGCAAAGTAATTAAATCATTTGGTTTTCGGAAGTATTCATCGTTATGGTTGTATGACCCAAAAGTATAAATTCAGTTAGCAATTAATCTCAAATAATTAGAATATTGACATTCATATGTCATCTTAGCTAGTGGTGTAACATTTTGGCTAAATTAGCTATTATTTGCACTAATTCTCTTCGTCAAAACTATACTGCATCAGGACTTATGAAATTTAGTTTGGTCAAGATTCTAACATTGTCCACATTCAAATTAACTGTCCAAACACAGAATCCTTGATTCAGTAATAGCCATTATTATTAACCGTACACTCTAGTTAAAGACTTTGATTTTGAGTTGACCAGGATACTAGCCACTTATAACTAGAAGATGAATTCTTTATTAAATAGTGTTCACTTCCAATGTATTGACTCAGACCCAACTATAGTCGTGTGATGGATGCAATATCATGATTTAACAATAATTAAAGTGTAGTGCTCACATTGATGTTCAACAATGTTCTCAAGTTAAGGGAATTGTTTAATATCATTACTTTAAGATACACTGTTTGATCTTAGTTATATTAACAAATGAATAATTCTCAAGTGAGTCATTTCCATAGTTATCCAATAATTATCAGCACATACCCCTTGTTGCTCTTAGCAGTCATGAGTAATACACTGTCCAATGTTTAGAGAGCATTACATACTCTAGTCTCAATAAACAAATAGATATCCTTTCGCGAAATATCTTGACAAGGCTTATTTGAAATAATATGTTATTTTTAATGTGATAAATTTTTCTTTATTATAATACATTATAAGTACTATCACATAACATATTATTCATGGATTTTGTATTTAATGTACTTAAATTAAATAATTTGTTAACACATCAGAATGTGAAAAGTATATAGCATAAAGAAAAACACATTTTATTATGAATAAGATTTACCATCAAGTTAGATATATGCAACAAATTACATAATTTCCTTTAGGCATACTCTTAATTCTATCAATCTCCAACTTGCATTTGGGGTCAATTATGAAGTCTCATTCTAACTCCTTCGATTGTTTTTCTCATACTAATCGGATAAGTTTCTTGGTGAACAGGCAAATAACATTGTTTTAATTATCCACTCATTCAATAAACCCTCTCTATTGCTGATAAAATATCTTTATCACATGGAATTTTCCGGAACATATTTTTTGACTTATAATGATATTTAGGTTCCTTTATGAATTGCATCATAACATTTTTATCATGAACAATGTCATGGGATTATCAACATTTGGAATTACCCTTAGATCAGTTATAAACTAATGCATTTATTTGTACTAGTGCATTTAATTATACTTCTGCTATTGCAGTGATATTCAAGGTGATGTACTTAAGTTAAATCAACCACTACTTATTATTTGGAACATTTCTATTCCAAAGTTCCTAACTTAAGATTGAACATGAATTTAGGATTTACATACTATACTAAATTTAATTTATGAAGTTTGAGTCTGCACGCTTCTTTGTAAGGACTTCGTTGTTCCTATAAATAATTCTCTAGTATTTCATAAATACTCGAGAGCACTTTAAACCATAATTAAGTGAAGAAACTTGAGAAAGATCTCGCACTCTAGTTTACTTGCTTACTTTATGTGAACTAATTTCATCGAAGTTTTGTACATTATAAATTGTGTTATTCACCATATAACATTTATAGGTAATCAAATATGGATCAAACACCCATATTATAGTATTGCTTATGAGTTCAAAACCCATAATAGACAATACACAGTCTTGGGAAATTAAATGCTTTAGCAACATGAATGTATTAGTAGTGGTGTTATTTGGCTCTTTCATGGGTCTTGAAGTGGAAATAGGCCGAAAAATTTATTAGTAAGTATATTTTATATTTATATATCAATCTTAGTTCAGTTTAATTGTATATTTAAACTGATTAACATTTTATCAATAATACCAACTGCATAAATTTGTTGAAATAGATTATTTTAACTTGTATAACATATATTCTTATAATTTTAGAAAAGTTAAATATATACATTTCATTTTTCTAACAAGGCTCCCATCAGATTTATATGTTTCTCAAAACCCAACGAAAAACATAGAAATCATTTGATTTCTCTAACAGGCATTGGGACTTGCTTAACTTGGAATTTCGACCTTAATGAAACTCAACATATCAAAAACCCACATGCAATGGATGAGACATTGTTGGTTGTATCATATACACTTCTAACACGTGTTCTTTTTTTTATAATCTCATCTCGACCTTGAGGGAACTCAATAGATCAAAAAGAGATTATTCACTCATACCCACCATTTGAGGGCAACCTAAGTATAATGCACTTACCATGAAGAAACTCAATAAATACAAGCATGTCTGTTACCTTGTCTAGTCAATATATTAATAGTATTACATATAATATCACTAGCTTGAGGAAACCCAATAACTAAAGAGTATGCGAGTATTCTGATAACATATAAATGCATAGGACAACTTATGTTAGAGATTCATAATATTTAATATATATTTAAGTTAAATTAGTTTATGAACAATGTATTTCACATGAAACACCATCATGATTCAAGTGTAGGACACATTTGAAATCATAATATGAGTACAATATGCTTGTATTAATTCCTTAAACCTAAGTTGGCTTTCTTACTATTCCACTAAAATTATACATTCATTTCATACAAGTTTAATTTATTTATAACTATTTATAATTTAACTAACTTATATAATATTCTTATGTAATATCCCCCTACTTGGAGGCCCAAAACTAATGGCCACGGATGCTACAGTCATCAATAATTATTAGTCCTTGTCGACCAAATATGGAGATATTAGATGCATTGTGTTAACCATAAAATATTCACAGGAAAGAAGGTATGAAAGAAGGATCACGAGAACATGATGAAACATTAGAAAGCGTTAACATGTTCTGGTTAATCTACCTTCCGACAAGGAGCTTTTCAAGGCTATCTTTCAAAGTCCATAAGCAGGATGATACTTCAAAAATCCACCTTCTGACTAGGTCGAGAGGGCTTTTAGCAAAGATAAAGGAGAAAAAGTTCAAACCAAACCTTTCAAATGAGTCGAAAGGATGCAATCATCAAGAATTCATTAGCATCAAACCTTTTGAAGGAGTTGAAAGGTTCCATCTCTTAATATACAAGGATTTCTTACCTTTCGAAAAGAATAAAGAGGTCAAAGCAAGCGTGAGCCACTCCAAAATGACCTTTTCAAAAGTATAACAAGCCTTTCAAATTGGTTGGAGCACATCCAGAATACTTTTTGACAAGATCGAAAGGTTTTTATGAAGAAAGCAACACTCAGATATCAGCAAAGGGGTAAGATAACCTTTAGAAAACATTCAAAGAAAGCACAGCTCTTGACAACAATCAAGTGGGAAGAAACCTTTCGACAAGGTTGAAGGGTTCGCAACAAACAAGTGAAGAGATACCATTCGACAAGGTCAAAAGGTTCATAACAATTAGAAGGAGTGCAACCTTCCAACAAGGTCGAAAGGTTCACAACAGTTTATAAAAGGCAAAACCTTCGATAAATTCAAAAGGTTCATGAAGGCATAAAGATAAGCAAACCTTTCGACCAAATCGAAAGGTCCGTAATAGTAGAAGAAAGGCAAACCTTTCGACAAAGTCGAAAGGTTCATGGCTACATATAAAAGGAAGGACCTTCTTACACAGTCGAAAGCATAGAGACAAAAGGGGGGTCACCTACATCTATAAAAAGGACGATGGGTCATGTTTTACAGATCTAATTTATCTCATTTTGATCTTGTAACTTCTTAATCAAAATACTGTAATCCTAATTGAGGATGATTTGGGAAAATTTAGTAAAATGGAATTTTTTCTTGGATATGAAGGAAAGTACTTGGCTTTGTTAATTACTTTACTATTTTCTTGAATCTTTGTCAGTTTAACTCATATTTTCAGGTTCAATCCCATTGGAAGGTTTTTGTCGACAAGTTCGACAACACTCCTGTTCAAGTAATAACTGCCACCTTTCGAAGTCTTAAACACTACAATCTAAACCTTTCGAGAAGGCCGAAAACACTCTTGTGCAAGTAATATCTGCCACCTTTTGAAGTTTTACACCACAACCTAAACCTTTCTATAAGATCGACAACTTATCGGGATCAACATTCGTTGAAACCTTTCGAAACTGTTGGCTCAATTGTTTAAGTCATTCGACAAGGTTGGAATCCGCTCAATATAAGTGATTGAACATTCTATCAAGGATGGAAGCCACTACCTATTCACCAAAGAAAACTTGATCTAATCAAAAAAGGCCTTTGTGAAGACTTCGAGCAAGCTTAACAAAGCCGAAAGGTCACTTAGCCCAAGTCCTAAACCTTTTGATGACAACGAAAGGTCCAATACAAGATATATCAACTAACTAAGTTAGATTAAAAGACAATCTTTAAAGGAATCACACCCTTTGTCCTCCAAAGAAGAGATCCACCTTCTTAACATATTTTTAGGGGTGTTGATAAGAAAACTTGTTAAAATTTTGGCACTAGAATGAGGGGCCTTAACCTTTGACCTCTTATAACTTTTATCCCTGATCAATTACATAAAGAGCCTTGACTAAAAAAGAAGTATGGTAAAAGCGAGGAGTAGTAACAACAATCCCAATGAAGAGGCTACATCATGGTCAACCTTTAAAGGTCACATGGACTCAAATCCTAGCTTAGGAAATGTAGAAGTAAGGAAACCTTAAACTCTAAAAAAAATTGGAAAGCAATGTGACCAAGGTTCAGAGTCAACGGCCACAAAGGATAGAAGTAAAGGAGTGTTCAGAGATAGCACCAACCCGGGAATCAGTAAATACTGTGGAGAGAGAGAGAGGATAAAGTACAACCTTCAAATGAGATAGAAAATCAAGAGATAAACCAAGACAGCCATGTAAGTAAATCGCTTGAATAATCAGATAGCTTTATCCAAGAAGACAACAAGAGTAGTCACAGAAATGAGACGAACCAAAATGACAATCTATACCATATGATGGTAAGTGCACCTGGAGGAAAAGAAATATATGACCCTACAGAATATGTTATCCTACAAAAAGCCCTCGTTTTCGAAAAAATAATGGCAACAAATCTTCCTCCACACATTAAAATTCCTTCACTGAAATACAATGGAACAACTGATCTAGATGACCATCTTGTTGTCTTTGAAAATTGGATGAACTTATACAACGCTCCAAAGGAAGTTTGTTGTAAACTTCTTCGTATTACTTTCCGAGGAGCAGTATTAAATGGTATAGGAGTTACCAATGGAACCCATCTATTCTTGGGAACAATCTACTTGCGATTTTGTGGCTCAGTTCTCTATATTCAGAGATACAACTATAGACTTAAGCTTGCTAACAACTATCTAAAAGAAACCAAGGGAGTTACTTGGCGAATGTTTGAAAAAATTTAGCACAGAAACACTAAGAGTAGAAGGTACCACTGATAGGGAAAATCTCATGGCTGTTCAGTCGGGTTTGATCGAACAAATTCCTTTTTGGAAGGACCTTTGTATAAGTGGATGCAGAGACCTAAAATATTTCTTCCTCTGGCAGAGAAATTTATTTAACGAGATGCATCAAGCTAAGAGAGAATCCCACCGAGAATTCAAAAAAGAGAAATCTAATCTCAAGTGCTTTGATAAGAGGCCAAGGGAAAGTGAAAACCTGAAAGGAAGTAGAAGAAAGAGTTCTAAAACGAATTGTGTTGTCCGAAGCAAACCGCTCTCCTATATATACACTAGGATGAAAAGGAATGCGAATTTTATTGCACCTCAGAAAGTTTGGAGTGCCCTAGAGCCAAATAAAGGAGGAAGTTATTGCGAATACCATAGGGCAATTGGACATGAAACCAATGAATGTTGTGTTATATCAATAAAATACAAGGCAAGATCAGGGCAGGGTTCTTGCAAGAATTCGTCAAAAGAACCTGAAGGACATCTTGCTCGAGCTGAGGAAAAAGCAACTCAATAGATTATAAATGCAAATCTCTATCGAGTCATGAGGACTCATGGCATTAACTTAAGTGTGAACTTTTTCTTTCTCTTTTCATATCTTTTTAACTCAAAGCACTCAATGAACCCCGAGAGCATGACAAACTCCAGAATACTTAAAGAGGACAAATTAGACGCCTGATGCGAGATAATTATCAATAATTAAGTCAACGCAACACTAAAGATTTCATATAAGAAACTTTGAATCACTGCTAAACTCAATTCAAATTTAGGGGAAAATCCATATATATCAAATCTATTTTTAGAAAATGATTTCAAAAGGAAATTTCTCAAACTATATCCTTTTAAGAAAACTACTTTTAATCACCCTATGGTCTAGGGGGAAACAAATACTTATTTATCCCAAAAGCATATTTATGCAACTAATTTGAGATATTATATAGCATTAATAAATATGCATAAAAAGACTTCAAACCAAGCAATTTCAATGTTTCAAAGGTTACTTAAATCGTGGATGGAGATAAGCCTATTCATACTTTTTCAAGAAAGATTTTCAAGGCACAAAAAGTTTATTGAGACTCAAACTGGAGAACCCTATTCTCGACTAAAAGGATATTGGTTCATTAATCATGACCTCCTAGTCTCCTATTTGAGGTTCGTGTCTCCATTTTGAGAACAACAAGGAATTTCTTGCAAAAAGATTTTATTGGAAAAAAATTCTTTCATAAAAAGTATTCATGAGTCCAAACTATTTTTCAAAAGAAATTCTTCAATATAGTAGAAGGGTCTAATTACAAAATTATTTCTCTCAAAAGAGACTCCATTTTAATTTGCCAAAATATTACTTTTATATACAAATACTCAAGCGTACGATGTTATTCCATAGCACCTCCTAGAGAGAGGGACATATGATCACGACACTATTTCATGGCACCTCTTCAAGGGAGGGACATAAGCCTACGATGTTATTCCATAGCATCTCCTAGAGGGAGAGATAGAACCCCTAACATCCAAAACCCTATCTTAGAGGATGGGTCAGGGTAACACCCATCAGCGTCCTTCTAGAGGAAGGTCAGCTAAATATATATCCCTTTAAGACAAGGGAAGCCCAATGCGTTGCTCATCCAAGAATGGACTAACATGTGCAATCCCAAAAAGTGGCTCATCAAAGACTGGACTAAGATGTCCAATCCGAAAGAGTGGCCTCTAAAGAATGGACTAAGATTCCCAATCCCTAAAAGTGGCTCATCTAAGGATGGACTAGGATGTTCAAGCCCGATGAGGGCTCCAAACAGAAGAATGAGGACAGAGGTGTCCACAACTCAAGACCATAGGTTAAATTCGAAAAGGATAAAGGGTTACAGTAAGAAATCTATCCATCATCTGGGACAAAGTTAAAATCCTAAAGAAGAAAACATAAGAGACAATAGGACAAAGATGTCCAACACTACAATTAAAAATAGATAAAGGTCTACAACTATATTCAAAGGAAATAGGATACGAATTAGTGGATCCTAGAACATCTATTGCTTGAGAAATAGTTACCATGTCAAAGGACTAAGATATCTACATCCTCATAGATGAAAGGGGACAAGAAAAGGGATAAAAGAAACCCCCAGCATGGAATCAAAGACCAAAATATATATGAAAGCCAAAAGAATGGAATAGACAACAAAGTATTTCAAATGGAATTTTTTTTACATACAACGAATAAGTTGAGTAAACCACTACAGAATCCATAGAAACAGAGCAACCCCTTAGAACAAAAGGGATTCTACAAGTATATAAAGAGCTAGTATTCAAATTAATCACAAGGTCTTGGAAATGCAACTCAACTCAAATCTATCAAAACTTTACTAACCCATAGGTCCAGAAGAGTATTGTATGGCAAGATAGATTTCTAATTTGATGTTAAATTTTCTAATAATTGATTTGTTAATTTGGATCCTGACAAGGTTCCGGTTAGGTTCATGATCCATGAACGTTCAATTCCTTTTTGTGAAGATTCTATTTATGACGATTTATTGACTTCATGAAAACTTATTAGTCTCATTGGAGAATTTCTACAAAGGCTTCATATTGAATTCCTAATTTCAAGGTTTCCCAATTTCTTCATTAACTTTTGAAATGGTTTATGAATTTTACACACTTGAATTTTCATGACGATTTTTCATCATTTGCTTGTTTATTGATTCCTGAATTCTTAACTCATTTGTGGAGTTTTTATGATAATTTATGGGGTTTCTATTGATTTTTGTGATGATTTCCTAATATAGCATTCATGATTTCTTGCTAAATTATTGGTTTAATGAATTTCCATACAGATTTCTACGATGAGTTAGGAATTTAACATGTTACAAGTTCGTAATGAATTTTCATCGCTTGTTTCATGAGTTCATGATTTCTTGGTTCCCATTATCAATTTTCTATGATAATTTATAAATTATCCATTAATCTTCTGATTTTGAATAAGAATGAGCAGATTTCGGATCACATTTTTGATTCTTGGACTTTTATTTCCCCGATTTAATGGAATTTAAGCTTCCTCACTGACTTTTGTGATGACTAATGAATTTTATACTTCTAATTTACTTATCGAAAATTTTGGGTTGTTTTTATTGGGATCTTAAGTTGATGAACTTGGAAATTACTTGACGGTTTTCGTGATGATTTCTGATCTCCTTATAGGGTGTTTGATAGTCCTTTGTAAGATTTTTGATTTCTTTTAAGTTTCTTGTTTTCACCAAGAAAGTCGAAGCGGAGATGAGGGTATTCCAAATATAGTTTTTGTACGTTTCGAAGAAAGCAATGTCTCGCTAACTTCAGAAGTCTTTAAGAGTAGTGCATTTTTTAGAGTAAAATCTTCTCAGGTTAACATACTGACTTACATAGTCTCCTGGAACGACATGACCTAAACAACTGATATTCTAGAATAATACAGCAAAAAGAAGCTAAGTATAAGGAGCAGTCCTTTGATATAAAAAAATACTAGCGCAGAGCATGTTAACAATTTAAGGGTTTTGAGATAATCCATGAATTCGTAGTAATTCACATAGAAAGTTTGTCTTATGTAGGAATTCACCGGATAATTTCTATTCGCTATTTATTTTAGGATAAACGGAGATTGTAATCATACAAAATGACAAAATAACTCCATTACATTTTTGAGTTGTATGAAAGAGAACACCTAAATTTTACCACCAAAATATCGATCTGAGCCCGTTCAACTTCTTCCTTCTTTGAATAATAAAAATAATAACATTAAATCATTCATCTCTGCACAAGAAGAGCATAATGGTGGCCTGTAACGTTCATAAAATTCATCCTGACTTTGTTAATGCAGAAGCGCCACACTACTGCTATTACGCAATGGGACTACTAAATCAACCTCAGGAGGCAGAGGAAGTACAAAGTGCTCAGTCCAGCAATGCAATTCATCAGCAAACCAATCACCACTTAACGACTACGTGGTCCATGCTTTACAACTTAACCACTGCCACATTCTGGATGGATTTGGCTATTTAGGACACCTCAGATGGGAATCCCACGCAGGCGATGTATTCGCCCTATCAACCAATATGGGTTGAACCCACCATCGTCAACTTTTTCGATTTAACTCTATGCCTTCCTCCTCTCCTAAATGAATTATGATTAGGGGTTATTTTATCTTTTTGCTAAACTATCCCCGATGTTTAATTCTTAAATAGTGACATCTTTTTAAATATGTATATGCTAACTAATTATTGATAGTATATAAGTTAATGTTATGAGATTCTAATCTACCTAAATTTCTGGAATGATGTTGTGTAACTAAAATGAGCTTAATGGATTAATTTTTTGTTCAGTAATGTTTTGTCATACAAAAAGAAATTAGAAGGTTTGGGTCGCTGACTTTAAAGAAAAATTGGTTTCATAAATATTTAAACTTTTTGATCTTACCTAACAAAATAGTAAGCAAGCTTCCTTAAAAAGGCCTGAGTACCAAAACACACACAAAGTTTAAGTGACAAACTTGAAAAGTCTAAGATTTCTGCAAATTTGAAAGGTTCATAGAGAAGGCTTTCGACAATGATGAAAGGTTTATAGAAAAGTCTTTTGACAAAGTCGTAAGGTCAGTACGAAGAGCTCCTTTAACCTTATCGAAAGCTCGTTAATGGCCTCACCTTTCGACAATGTAGAAAAGTTAGTGCAATAATTTTTATTGAGCCCATGAAAAGGAACAAGAGGGAAAGTCCATCATTACCGTCTCAGTCCCCTTCGTAGGGATAGAAAAGTCATTTTGAGTTATCAAAAATTGTATAGTGGAAGAAGAGGAGGAAAGAGAAGTAGATTACCATATGACAAAGATCATCCAAATTCTCAACCAATGGATCGTGCTTAAATAGACGTTCCAGATTGACACATTAAAGACAAAGGTGGGAAAATTTATAGCTCTCGATAAACGAAATTAGAGAAATATGGAAAAATCTCCAATAGCATGAAATCGATTTCCATAAGTTGAAAAGGTCTAACTCGAGAAAGGAATATCAAGAATATGTAGTAAGTTTTCTCCAAAGGTTCATTTATTTGAACCGATATCTGCAAATCAAGTGATATTATTCAAAAATCTTAAAGAAGTTTGATTATAGTCATTATAGAGCAACTTATCCGAAAAATATTAACTTAATGACATCTCAAATATTAACTTCATAAATTTAATATTTCTTATTAAGGTCTCAGAACAAAGTTACAACCTTGATAGGAGTCGTTATCTATTTTACAGGAAGTAAGGAAGGGAATCCATTGGAGTTTTGTCCTAAAGAACAAAAGCTTTTTTCATACAAGATGGAGGGGCTAAATGTTAACCACAAAATATTCACAGGAATGAAGGTATGAAAGAAGAATCATAAGAATATGAGGAAAGGTTAGAAAGCATTAAGATGTTTTGGTTAATCGTGCCTTTCGACAAGGAGCTTTCGGCAAAGTTCAAGGCTATCTTTCAAGGTCCATAAGCAGGATGACACTTCAAAAATCCACATTCCGACTAGGTCGAGAAGACTTTCAGCAAAGATAAAGGAGAAGAAGTTCAAACCAAACCTTTCGGAGGAGTTAAAAAGATGTAATCATCAAGAATTCATGGCATCAAACCTTTCGAAGGAGTCGAAAGGTTCTAATTCTTAATATAATAGGATTCCTTACTTTTCAAAAAGAATAAAAAGGTCAAAGCAAGCATGATCCACTCCATAATGACCTTTTTGAAAGCATAGCAAGCCTTTCGAACCTGTTGGAGCACATCTAGAATACCTTTCGATAAGGTCGAAAGGTTTTATGAAGAAAGTAACATTCAGAAGTCAGCAAAGAGAGGAAGATAACCTTTCGAAAACATTGAAAGAAAGCACAACTCTCGACAACAATCAAGTGAGAAGAAATCTTCCGACAAGGTCGAAGGGTTTATAAGAAACAAGTGAAGAGAAACCTTCTGACAAGATCGAAAGGTTAACAACAATTAGAAGGAGAGCAACCTTTCGATATGGTCGAAAGGTTCACAATAGTATATAGAAGGCAGAAAACTAAATAGAAAGGTGCATGAAGACATAAAGACAAGTAATCCTTTCGACGATATCGAAAGGTCTTCAATAGCGAAAGAAAGGCAAACCTTTCAAAAAAGTCGAAAGGTTCGTGGCTACATATATAAGGGAGGACCTTTCAACACAGTCGAAAGCATGGAGACGAAAGGGGGTCACTTGAATCTGTAAATAGGACCTGAGAGGTCATGTTTTAGGGATCTGATTTCTCTCATTTTGATATTGTAACTTCTTAATCAAAATATTGTAAACCTAATTGAGGATGATTTGGGAAAATGTAATAAAATGAAAATTTTTCCTTGGATATGAATGGAAGTACTTGGCTTTGTTAATTACTTTGCTACGTTCTTAAATCTTTGTTAATTAACTCATATTTTCAGGTTCAACCCCATTGGAAGGTTTTTGTCGACAAGGTCAAGAACACTCCTGTGCAAGTAATAACTGCCACCTTTCAAAGTCTTAAACACTACAATCTAAACCTTTTGGTAAGGTCGATAACACTCCCGTGTAAGTAATTACTGCCACCTTTCAAAGTCTTAAACACTACAAGCTAAAGCTTTCGATAAGGTCGACAACTTATTGGGATCAACATTCATTGAAACCTTCTTAAACTGTTGGCTTAACTGTTTAAGTCTTTCGACAAGGTTGGAATCCACTCAATATAAGTGATTAAACCTTTCGTCAAGGATGGAAACCGCTACCTATTCACCCAAGAAATCTTAATCTAATCAAAAAATCCTTTGTGAAGACTTTGAGCAATCTCAACAAAGCCGGAAGGTCATGTAGCCCAAGTTCTAAACCTTTCGACAACAACGAAGGTCTGACACAAGACATATTAACTAAATAGGTTAAATTGAAAAAGAATCTTCAAAGGAATCACGCCCTTTGTCCTCTAAAGAAGAGATCTATCCTTCTTAACATATTTTTCAGGTATTGACAAGAAAACTTGTTAACACATTGATATATAGAAACGCAAGTATATGGAAAAAAAAATTTAAACAACAAAAAAGTTTCATATTCCATTTCAAAATATTCCAAATTGATTACATAATCCCAAATCGCAGACTACGTTCAGATAACATATAACTGTTACAAAATATTCCAAGAGCGACATATGAAGATGCCCCTTGGTAGATCATGGTATATAGATAGGAAAGAAAACAATTTGCCTTTACAAACAAAACATACAGTGGAAATAAACGAACTCTAATAACAAGCTTGCCTCCTACACATCCTTGGAAGCTTTATTCGTCTAAAAGAACACCTGGAAACCTTAACTCTCAACCTACTCAAAATCAATTGAGTACCCGAGAGTTTAAGGGAAAAACAAAAACTTCAAGTCAGACATAAAGCCTGGTATGAATAATAATTTACCATCTCAATCCATTTAAATATCTAGTGAGATCACACCACTTAACGGAATATGTTTTCCGTCACTAGTATCCTAAAATATTTATAAAATCATATACTGTGCTCTCATCCACAATGGTTAAAATATAGTATATCAAAAACTTTATGATGATATGCAACATAAGTAAATCAAATCTGGATTACCCATACCCATTCATTTTGACTATCTATATCAAAATTGTAGTATCTAGGATTACTCTTAACTTGTTGAATGTTTATGGACTATATGTCCAAAGTCATAGTTTTCATGGAATCACTAAGAACCTATTGGTAACTCCAATATCTTATCACTTATCCTAGTTTTCATGGGCTAACTAGGAACCTATTGACTGACTATCAATATCTTAATCCGGATATAGTTTTCATGGGCTAAATACAAATCTAATGGCCCTTGCCAGTATCCAATCATAGTTTTCATGGCCCGACCGTGAACCTATTGGCCCCTGCCAGTATAATATAGTTTTCATGGGCTCTGTTGGCCTCTCCCAATATCTTTAATTAAGATTTTAACATATGTTAAGTTATATTTACTACTGGGTCAACCTAACTAGTTATTATGCCCTTTCCCTCTATTAATGACAATGTGAATAATATTTCAAAAATCTTTATTTATACTATGATTTTTCCTTTGAAAATAAGAATGGGTTATTTTTTTTGAAACTTTAAAACAACACTTTCGAAACCACTAGACGACCTCCTTCGTAAGCATAGAGAGCTCTTTTCAAAGCTCTAAGTATATACCTTTCGAAACCAATGATGCCTCTCGATGGCATCAAGAAAATATTCTTTAAAACATAGTTTCGAAACAATTAAAGTACCCATTCGAAAGCATTGGGTTTACTCTTTAGAAACATCATTTAGGTTAAAATGGCTATGTACGAAAGTATCTCTTTCAAAACCAACTAAAATTAATTTGGGGATTGATGGTGTCGAAACCATTTAGTCGAAAGCAAAGACCTTTAAAAATTAAAACTTCAAACATCAGAGTGCCGCTTTCGACTCCATTACCTTCAAAACACTCAACCCCTTTCAAAACAATTTGGAAGCGGCTTAAACTAGGAAAAAGCAAAGATAGCCTTTCGAAGCCATGATGACTTCAATACTTTGGAAGGAAAACAACAACTAGGTTTCAACTAGGTCGGAACCACCCCTTTCGAAAGCTCTTATTTGAAGGAAAAGGACATCCCCTTCGAAAGCTGATACTTTTACATGATATGACGACCGTCTTTGAAAGCTATTTACAAAACACTTTCGAAAGCATATATATTTCGATTATGTCGAAGGCTTTGAGTAAAATAAGGCAAGATTTTAACTTTTGAAAACAAAGCAGGGTTTCGACCCTATCGAAAGCTTACCTTTCGACACCAAGGCTTCTGCCGTCTTTCCAATCCACTACTTACTACTAGGTGATACCATGTGCATTGGTTTCGACTATGTGGGTTTTGACTAAGTAGGTTTCGTCAATGATTAGGCGGAATCATTGGAGTCGAAAGGGCTATTAATTGAGGCGGAATACCTTTTTCTGATTTAAAGGCTGAAATGTTGCTTCTTTTAGTAATTGCTTTATAACAACTTGTCTATTTGTAAACCATTGATTGGCTGCCATAAACCTTTTCAAATACTTTACATTTAAAGCTACGGCACTTATATTTGGTTTAAACTATAAAAATGTAACATTTAAGTCCTTCCATATACCAAAACCAGTTATTTTTGGAAAGTCTTTCTTTTAAAATAATTTATTTTCCTTAGTAAATTAATTGGGGAAAACCTCAAAAATCACAGTTCATCATGTAATCAAACGTATTAAAAATTTGGACCTAATTTCTTCCTGAAATATTCAAAATAATTTTTGAACCCAATTACATCACATTTATCATCAATGATTCATAATGAAATTTCCATACATAGGAAAATTCTGAAAATTAAAACTCATCTCTAAAATCATGTTTTACTTAACGTAAAAAGTTTCCATGGCTTATTGATGTCAGTTTGGCCCCTAAGCCGTATGAATTTCATGACCAAATAAATTGTTAAATCAAACAATTCATAAGCTAAGCATATCATCATCCAATACAAAATAAATATTCAAATCCGAAATCATATGATTATAAAACCAAAAAGAGATGGAATGAATTATTATTCACCTTAGATTTTGATAAGCAATTTGAAATTTGTTGCTGATTAATCCTTCCTAGCTTTGATCCTCAGCTTTAAATTGAAATTCCTCCTTTTTCCTCCTAGCTAATGGCCGGTTCCATTTAGTTTTGATTTGCATTTGTGAATAATGAAAAATAGAATGTGAATGGGCAAGAATAAGATGTGTATAGCTGTGTATAATAGAATAGCTAATTAACACTATTCCCACGTGTAGATTAATTATCTTATAAACCAATTTAAAGCCCATTAAATCTTTATTATTAAGCACGACCCATTATATAATTTATTCAAATCTCAATCCCTTATCATTATATTCTATTTGATTTATCTAATTAAATTTCGTGAATAATGTTATAAAATATTAGGGATGTTACATCTTATGTGTATTATTAATTAAATTAGTTAACAGATTTAATTAAATTAGTTAAAGAATTCAAAAATTTTGGTTATTCATCTTAGATAATTTAAAAGGAATATTAACTACAACACTTATAGTTTTATGTACTTACATATATCATTACATATGTACATATTATTTTATTTAACATTTGATTAGTTCTAAATTAATTAATTTTTTTAGTTAATATAAAATTTATTGATTTTGAAATTTTTATAATTATGCCTTAAACGTTTTAAGATAAAAACACATATACCATTATACTATACATGTTTTGATTTAATTAAGTAACATTTAATTAATTGAATAATTAAGAGAAAATATTTGAAATTAATATATTAATTTTCAAAAAAATTTTGAAAATTATTTCATAACATTTATAAAATTATTTTATATTTTAAATTTGACTTTTAAACTCAAAATACCTTTCCAAATATTCAAACATATTTTGAAAACTAGCCCAAAATGCAAATTCAATTTGGGCTTTTATATTGGAGATAACCTTTGGGCTTACTTCGTCTTTCGTGCTAGATCAGGAGTCAGGAAGTGTAGAGTACTTGTTACCCAAATCCAACCTTAGGTACCACCTTTCTAGACACTCTATTATATAGGTAAAATTTAACTAGTTAGCCCTAACATTGCCAATTTAGACCACATAGACAATTAGGTCTCTTATACCATTGAAGAAATCGAGCCAGTCAGAAGCAAATGAAATAGATAGTTTTAAGAAGAAAAAATTCCTATTTTGAATATATTATGCTTACAAAGTCTAATGGTTTATTAGATCCAATCATATATAGTTTTAAACAATTTTTTTTTAAGAAATGAGTTTTAATTTGATTCATTATATAATTGTAGGTGTATCAACTACATCACATGTGTGTAGTGCGCTTGTAACACGTATGAAGTGTATATGACTAATGCGACCATATATAGATGTTAGGATTTACAGCGCAATAAACAAAACTATCCTTTTTTATAGGTCTTTGTTGTCTAATTTTTTTTTGAATTGTACAAAATAATAATAATAAATGTATGCGTAGCAATAATTACACACATACATATACGTTACAATCAATTTTGACTATTTTACATGTCATGAATTTTAGAACTGACAATTTTAAACCCAATCTTAACTTAGATAGGATTTAAAATTAAATTTACGAGTTTATACAAAACCCCTTTGAACATTAGTTTGAAATAACATACATACGTCATGCATTCAGACACACACATATACACATATATTCATGAATAAATAATTATAAATAATAGATTTAAAATAACATATAAATAAGATTTATAATTTTATACATTTTAATATTTAAAGTTAACAAATAGAAATCCAGCTTTAACTTACGAAAATCAAAAGTTGGCTTATATTTTTGCACAGTAGTCAGCTTATGAAAATTTTAATTTGAAATAAGTATTAAACATAAGAAAATAATAGCCTAATGAAATTACATACCAAATCAAAAAACATTACAAAACATGAATTTAATTTCAAAATTATTTCAAATAATCAGCATACGCAGTTACTTTAGCTTATGTATATAAAAGTTACACAATAATATCAATCAACTATGTATTAGTTTCCAAATAAATATTTTTTCATTAAAAATTAATATCCAAATCAATAATAAAATTAGATCAAATAGCTAGATATATACAAATTCATTATATAATATTTAGGATCCATACTATACATAGTAGATGAACAAATGAACAAAATGGATGAAGCATATGGTGATTTACTATAACAAACGTCCATTTCGACCTTCAAATGTCGACCTAAATATGTCTACGGTATTCATGTGCCGATCATCCATATGTATTCATGTGCCGATCATCCATACGCCAAAAAGACATAAAGTTATGGTAAAATTAAAGAAAAAGAGAAGGAATAAAAAAGAGGATAGCCAAAAAAACATCAGAATCTCACATCGGAATGATAACATATAATATCAAAATGATCTTTACAAGAGATAACTATATGGATACAATAATCAAGAAAACTAACTTATCATCGGCCTAGACAGTTATGAAAGCCTATCCTTATAATTGCTTACGCACACAAAGCATGTAGCAGAAAATAAATACTACAGTAGGTAATCATCCAGCTCCTTCCAAGAGCTCCAATGAATATCAACAGAATCTGGAAATCTACATGGGGATGACTCAAGCATTATTGGAAAATAACTCTCAGATCACTCTGGTAAATCAGCTTGAGAAATTCAGTCATATGGAATTTTATATTTATAAATCCCTTCAGAATAAAAGTATCTCGTAAGACCACACTACAAATAAACACGGACAGGGTTTTACCTTACGCTAACTGTTAACCGGGTTTTAACCAAGCAAAAGTCAATTGAAGTTTGAATGTCAAAATAAAGTTGAAATGATTTGAAACTTGGTATGCATTCTCATATGGAAAAAGGAAATGGCTCTGGAAAAGATGGATTAGAAATATGCTAAGGAGAAGTGTCTACATCGAATTATAGCTATGAGTCGATATCAAGACTTTATGCCTCATCACCAACTTTTCAAACTTTGCACAAGTAATTCTCTAGCTCTTATATGCAAGCCCAAGTGATTTAAGAAAATTCGAGATGACTTATGTAAGGAATTAAAGAGTTAGCTCCAATGACCTTAGAAAAAACCAAGTCATGAAGGAACGATCATCAAAACAGGTTATCAACCTACGAAAACACAAGGGGCACTTCAAAATGAAGTGAGAAACACGATGTAAGAAATTTGAGCGATTTTCCCCCTAAGGGGATAACTCGACGCCAATTTATTCAAATAGTTCGGTACCCAATTATCACCATAACTCGTGTGTACCCCAACTTTCTTGCACAACTCTAGGCTGATATTTAGACCTCTCTGGTAGTAGGGTTCTAATCCAATATGATTGTTACCCTATAAATACAAACCCTAGAGCAACCAAAAAATGATTAGACCTTTTTCATCACTATGCAGAAGCTCTCTTCGTCATATTCTATTCCTATACAATAGACATCAAGGTAGCTACTTTAGGCAATTCTGGGAATTGGAATCTGCATAACCCCTATACTTGTGAGTTATTCTCTATCAAATCTTTTGTAATCTCAAACTAACTACATAAAATCTACAAGAAATAAAGCTATAGAATGGACGTAGGCTATAGATTGTCGCACCACCATAAAATCTTACATCCTTTTCTTATATCTCTATTATTTTGAACATTATTTAATAGATCTGGATCTCTAGGTTCCTTATAATTCATTCTTGGGTGGTTATCCATTTTGATATCAATATTTTAGTTCTTTCACTGAGAAAAAATAATCTAAACTTCGATCCAGCTATCTACTTTCGATTGCATAAGGTGCAAAGGTAAGATCCAGAAAGTTTGCTTAGAGAAGTTGAAGATTTGCTATTCCAATGGCTCTAAGGAAAGGAAAATTTACAACTGGAAGATTTGTGAGAGCAACAGTTGGTGGTGATGAAGGAAATACCCACCAAATGGAAGTAAACAATAGAAATCAGCTACCTGGATCTTTTACTCAATAGAAATTTATCACCAAAGAAGAGCTTAATCAGATTATCAGTGATCTGAGCTATAAATTTGCCGATAGACAGAAAGCTCTCCTGGATAAGATAGATGTGTTGCTAACTTTGCAATTTCTAATAACAAGAAGAAGTAGAAGGGAGACTTTTCTGCAATAGAACAAGAAAATTACCCCATTTCAGGTCTAAACTGAAGGGATGGAAAGCAAAGACAGAAGGAAGCAATCGCCTGAAGCTGAAGGGGCTATTGTAGGAGGAAGTAGAGGGGTCCTCCCTGTAAGGGGATGATATGATGTTGATCCAAAATAACGTGGAGCCAACCTCAACTTTGGGGTGAACACCCTGCAAGAGGGAGATGTCATACTCATTTCATACTCCGAAGGCAATATGCAGTTTGATGGTGGAAACTTGGGATTAAATACTGGTGAAAACGGAAAAAATGCTAGAACTGGAGCTCAAACAATTGTGGCAAGACCAACTGCAAACCGCCTAAATGCTGTAGCAGTGGTTCTCTCATAGAATGGAGAACCTAGGCTTTAGTTGGAAAACCAAGGTCGTTTTCAGAGTCTAACACTAAGGTATCCCTTAACAGGCGACCTGTAGATAACTATGCAAACGAAGAGTACATCACTGACATGGTCAAATGGTTGGTAGAGGAGAGTAGGGACAAAAAGAATGAAGTTTAGAGTTTCATGCCAAGTCAAACCCCATCCACCGAAAGTGCTATGGGAGAGGAATAACTTTAAAAGTTTACTATGTAGACCATGCCGTCATACAGTGGCATAGCGGATCCAAAACAACACTTGTTTAAGTACAAATGGCATATGGATGGAGCTAGAGCAACAAATGCTATTTGTCGCTGATGTTTCCTTATCTTTTTGGAAGGAGTAATTTCCATGTTGTTTACTAAACTTTTTCGAGATCCATTTCTACCTTTGATAAATTGGCAAGAAAGTTTCTGGAATAGTTTGGACTCGATGCTACATAACTAAAAGATGTAATGTCCTTATCTAGGATTTTCCAAGGACCCAATGAGTTATTAAAGTCTTTCTTGAATCAGTTTAACACTACAGTCATGGAGATAAGCAATCCAAAGGAAGATATGATTTTCATGACTTTGGTCCGAGCAATCCATCTAGATACAGACTTTAAAGATGGATTAAAATGAAACGGACTACTATAGAAGAATTCCACTGAAAGGCGAATTAGTTCCTTCGGTTGGAAGAAGCAAACATGACTAAAGGTAAAACTATTGATCAATAATCGAAAGAAGTGGTCCAAGTAATGTTGCAATCAGGCAAGATAGAGACCATATAGGATCTACTGTGGGAAATGCTAGAAAGAATGCAAATCAGAAAAAGGGGAATCAAAACTCTAGTAGGTGCGACGGGAATGACAAACGTCTAAGGAATCTTATGCCTGAAGATCATACGCCATTGAATGATAGCTTGGAGAGCATGTACCGGGCCATACAAAGGAATTAAGCGATACGACAGATCATCCAAGTGAGAATTGTCTGAATAAAAAAAGAGATCGGGGAAGTTTTATCGCTTTCACAAGACTCATGGACATAACACAAATGAATGATGGCATCTGAAGGACTTAATTGAGGACTGATAAGGAATAATAGGCTTCATCAGTACATGAAGAAATTGTAATATCCCAAGCAACTTGCTGGATTCCAAGTTCCAAATACTGAAGGAAATTAGTCCGGACACAGCAGAGAAGGGCCTTGTCAAACCGATTAAAGGCTACTCATAAGTACCATGACTAGAGGATCTCACCCGGTGTAAAGAATAAAGGCGAGATGGATCGATATGCTAGTTTGTTGAAGCATGATCCTAAGGAAAGTTGTTTCACTATGGAAGATGGAGCTCCAACTAGAAAACGTAAAATGATAACCGACAACATTATATTCTAGAATCGAGATACTGAAGATATAGAGGATCCAACCCTCAATCCATTAATGATAACAGTTAGAATCGGACCAGCAATTGTGCGTCGAATATTGGTTGATGGTGGAAGTTTGGTTAACATTCTTTCTCGAAAAATATTCGATCAAATGAGGATTAGCATAAAGGATGTGACCACCTGTAGGATGAAGATACAAAAATTTATTGGTGAATTAAAACAACCCATTGGAACAAATTATTTACCCAAAGAGCTCGAAAAAGGAGAACAAAGGGTGGTATTCATCCAAATCTTCGTGATAATTGATGAATTTTCTTCTTACAATGCCTACTTGGGTCGACTGACCCTCGTATGCTTCAAATCACATTGGCTCCTTAGTGCCTCAAAATGAAATTCCTAGTGGAGAATGTGATTGGAGTAGTAAGAGGAGATCGAAGAGTGCCAAGAGTGGTTATGTAACCGAACTGTACATACATTCATGAACCATAAGCATAACAATTATAGAATAGTCCCTAGATTAGAGATCATAGTCCCTTTGACAAGACTATGGACCCTAGGAAGAAGAGTACATGAGAGGAGTGGGCATCACCAATGGAGTTTATGGTGGCTATCCTTATCGACATGCGCGACCCAACTCGGATCTTGAAAATTGGTTCGAAGCTCGGGATAAACATGCAACGAGAGTTGATTAAATTTTTTCATGCTAATCTACACATGTTCGCTTGGACGCATTACCATATGTGTGGGATATTGCTAAAGATAGCATGTCATGCACTTAACATCGATCTTAAGTTCACATCAATGAGGCAGAAGAGATGCAGTCTGCATCTGGAGCGATCCACTATGTTGAAGGAAAAAGTGGATAAGCCATTGGCTAATGACTTCATTCGTGATGCAACATATCTAGAGTGGTTATCTGACCTCATGTTGGTTTGAAATCTAATGAAAAGTGGTGCACTTATGTAGGCTACTTAGATTTGTACAAAATTTGGCCGAAGGGTAGCTTTTCGTTGCCTAGAATCGTCCAACTTGTTGAGGGAACCGTGAGGCATGAATTGCTATCATTTATGGATGCCTACTTCGGATATAATTAGATTATGCTGCATGAACCCAATAGGAGAACACTAGCTTCATCATAGATTTAGGGTTTTATTGCTATCGTGCAATGTTATTTGATCTAAAAAACACTGGAGTTACTTACCAAAGATCGATGAAAACAATGTTCAAGAATCAAATCGGACAAATAATGGAAGTATATTCGATGACATGCTCGTGAAGTCCCGAGTATTTGGAAATAACCTCGATAATCTCTCAACGATGTTTGAGATCCTCTGAAAGTATGGAATGAGGCTGATTCTGCTAAAGCGTTCTTTTGGTGCTGCTTCTGGAAAATTTCTTGGATTTTTTGTGAATGCAATGGGCATTGAGGCTAATCCTGAGCAGAACCTCGCCTAGTGGAATGTCACTGCCCCTACAACGAAGAATAAGTTATAAAACTTAAATGGAAATATCACAGCATTGAGTCGATTCATCTCTAGATTGATGGGAAAGTGTATACCGTTCTTCGATGCGTTGGAGAAGGGTAAACAGAATTTCAAATTGAATAAAGACTGCCAGATAACTTTTAAGAAATTACTTCAACATATGGAGAAACCATCGATTCTATCCAACCAGTTGATGGAGAAGATCTATTCATTTACTTGGCAGTGTCTTCCCACATGCTAAGTGCAGCACTTGTGCGTGAGGAAACTAGAATTCTATGGCCAGTTCACTACATTAGCAAACGGTTCATTGGAGCCCTTATCTGAAGTTGGCAAAACTGGCGTTCTACTTGCTGAAAGTGTTAAGGAATCTACGATCATACTTTCAAGCTGACCAAATTAAGGTATTGAAGGATCAACCCTTAAAGCAAATACTCTGCTGGCCCAAGAGTTTGGGATGACTTCTAAAGGGGACATTGAGTTGAGTGAATATAATATAACTTATCTTTATAGGAGGGCAATCAATGAATATGCATTGGCTGATTTCATTGCTGAGTTCATAATTCAGGATGACGAGGAAGGGGACATTATAATCATAGTGTCACAATGAATTTTTTTTGTTGATGGCGCGTCAAATGAATTTTGCACAGAAGCAGGAGTTGTGCTTGAAACTCTCGACAAATGATCAATCTACTATGCTCTAAGATTGGAATCTTTTGTTACTGACAATAAGGTAGAGTATGAGGCATTAATTGTGGGATTCAAAATTGTGAAGGAACTAGGAATAAAAGCTCTTTATATCTACAACACCTCCCAGCTTGTTATTTATGAGGTGAAGAGGGAGTGCAAACCTAAGTTGGAAATCTTGCCCCTTACCTGTCAAATGTATAGGAATTGCTCAAAGACATTGAACACTACACGATAACCCATATTCCCACGGAAATGAACACGAAGGCCAATTACTAAGCTAAGCTAGCTTGTTCAAAAGATGCACAGTTAATGGGATTGCTTCAGTTAAAGTGTTAGCAGTTGCAAGCATAAATCAGATGGATGTAGATTGGGTTCTGAAGACCGTGGAATAGAAAGAATCCTGGATGACGCTAATAAAGGATTATCTACTTAGAGGAATGCTCCCCAGAGCCCGAAATGAATGAAAGAAGCTCCTTTGAATGGCGTCACGATTCGTAATGTAGGCTAGCGTGCAATATGAAAGAGGATTATCTTCCTCCTTGCTCAGGTATGCAGCCAAAATTGAAGCCAGGAAGATCCTCATGGAGATCCACGAAGGTAGCTGCGGTGACCACACCTAAGTGCAAACACTTGTTAAAGAAAGCTCTTTGCTACGGATATTTATGGCCAGCAAAAAATCGAGATGTAGCTGATTACTCCAGATAGTATGGTCAATGCTAGAGATTTGAAAAGATCCCGAGAACCCCATCTATAGAACTTACGCAAAATGGCCAGCCCTTGGCCATTTGCAATCTAGGATATTGATTTAATTGGCGTACACCAATAAAAAAGGAGAAGCCAAATATGCTATCATTGTAGTTAATTACTTTACGAAATGTGCTAAAGTAGAACCGCTTGCCATAATTACTAGTAAAAAGTGATTAACTTTGTAATAAAAAACAATATTTGCAGGTTTAAAGTGTTAAAGAAAATCATTACAGATAATGGAACTCAGTTCGAGAGTGCAGAAGTCTGCAGGCGTTACTGGATCAAAAAGGGATTTTCCTCGATAGCACAGTCATAACAAAATGGGTAAGTGGAGGCTTGAACAAAATCATCAATTCCACCATAAAGATTTGTTGAATATGCGATTCTATGATTTTTGTTTGATGATAATATATATATATATATATATAGTATATATATATTCGTTTAAATGTATTTGTTAATGTACTATTTTATTTTTCATAGATTAAATAAATATTTGCTGAATAAAAATAAATAACACATAATTTGAATTCAAACAGAAATTTTATTCAAACAAATATTTATTACAATCCTTGAATAGTGCAAATTTCAAGCTCACACTATATATATACAATTTCAATACAATTTTGATTACATCACGATTCACATTTAAATTTGACCTTACTACATATCACTCATTCACTCAACTCTTATTTTATCTTCAACTCCACTCCAAATTGAATCCAGCATCTGAGCAATCTGCAAAAATAAATATTGACGTAGTAAAATTGAAAAGGAAATATTTTTGCAGTATAAAATAAAATGTGGATGTTGAAAATAATATTAGCCTTTGTTATTTGGGTTGTTCGTCATCATTTAATTTTGAATTCATCATACACGAACAGCTTGTGACAGACACAGTGTATCACTGTATATGCCACAAGGCCGTGCACACCGATATATACACTTGATAGAATTACAGGGACAGGTGAGCACTGGTCAAACCTAAAACGCCGGGTTCAACTCAAGTGCAATAAAAATAATGTCACAATTTTCAACACAAGTCAAACCCAAGCTACAAGCTGGATTCAACTCAGGTGCATTACAAAACATCATAAAACCGTCGAGCTTAAAATTCAAATACAACCAAACAGTGCAGTG
Source organism: Allium cepa (assembly GCA_030765085.1). Lineage (NCBI taxonomy): Eukaryota > Viridiplantae > Streptophyta > Magnoliopsida > Asparagales > Amaryllidaceae > Allium > Allium cepa. The sequence continues at coordinate 288,394,561 of CM060944.1, read as the reverse complement.
ATGGATATGCAACCAAATGCCACCAAGTGAATATGTACACAAACACATATCAGCCCGTATGCAAACAGTTCAACATGAAAGCCAGAGTATACATGAAAAATATATGCAAACTATCTCAAATGGTACAAGTTAAAGGCTGCAACACTACGTCAACAACAAGTGACAGCGGCATGAATCTAAACCACAAAGAAAATGCAAAGTTCAAGTCACTGCTACCATGACTCGAGTGCATGCTATAGATTCAACATAATGCTACAGTTCTGGCCTCAATAATGAATCAGAAGCAAATGGCACCAACTCGAGATCAAGTTCAAGTTATACAACTCAAACTCAACTGGACAGTGCCATCACAATAAACACAAATGCACAAAATCAGACTACAGGTACAAACCAGAATTGTGCACATCACAACAGAGCAACATCAATGATCAAAATGAACCAGATGAACACTGCAACATTGAAATGACAATATCAAGTCAATGAAGCAACCAAACCAATAGAACATGATGCAATGCAATATGAACCAGACACAATACTAACCAGAGCCAAGGCAGGAGAAACCAGTATGCAGTGATACACAGTGATCAAGTGGTCTGCAACAATACCAAAATGAAGACATAAATGGAACCTGACTCGAAGCTAAGCAAAATGTAACCAGGACTAGTTCTGTAATTAGATGAACAAGATAGAGCTTCAAGTATTTGATAATGCATATGAATCAAATAACTCGAGTACAACAAATGGAGATGCAAAACAAATTGCACTAAAAGAGTGACATGAACAATGCATAACAAGTATGCAACTGTGAAATTGGATCAAGCAAGTGCAGACAGAAGTGGTACAAGACTGAACCCAACATCTGCAACAAATGAAATATAATGCACAAGAACAAAAAAAAGAAACTACAGTGAACACACCATCATAAGGAATTTCAAATTAAACGAGTCAGAGCCGAAGCCAAACATTATCACAATATCACAAGCCGAAGTCAAAAAGACAAAAGATCGAACAGTGTAGTTTCAAAATCGTGGTGGCCAAGAAAATTGACCAAGTCACGAATCAAAACCGTGAGCATCAAGCAACAATTATATGAAATTGACAAAGTCAGAAAAATCATCAACATCAAAACATAATCGAGTGGCCGAGACGAAGTCAAGCAACTATCAGAAGAACGAAAAATAAGGAATTCGAATCTATATAAAAACCCAAATTATCACCGGCCAAAAAGGCATTCGAGTTCGAGAATAACTGACAACAATAAACCAATAACTCGAATCATCGATCGAGTTCAAGTATTCAAACCAGAAAGAAAAAGCATAAATTACATACCCGAATCAAAGACGAACTCAATCGAATTGAAGTAAGCCGAAAACGATCGACAGAGAGAAAGAGGAATGAAGCTTCATAAATTAAAGTCGGCTTCTTCAATAAAGCCCTAATTTGCAAGCAAAGGAAAAAGGATAAGCTGCCATTAATCAACGTATTTGGGCCGAAGCCATAATGCAAAAGGAAAAAGGATTCAAATCTATCATGTGTTTATTTTTGGGCCGGCTTAGTTTACAAAGACTTTAGTTTATTTTAAAATTAGGGTTTTAGGTTATTTAATTTGTTTTAATTGTATTTTCTTTTAAAAAAATTGTAATTTCTAGTCGTGTGACTAGGGAACAAACTACGTGGCGTAGTTTGAGAATTCGCAACTCAGTGGCTGAGTTGTGGCTGGGTTTTGAGCGTAGAGTTAGGTTAGTCAGTAGCGCGTGTCGCGAGTTTACGTGTGTAAGCATGTGACTACTTAATCTCTTGTAGAAACCTTGGGGGCAGCACGTAGGAAGGGTTTTGTCGAAGCTGGGTAAATTCCATGTCGTTCTATTTCTGCATTTGTTATTCTGCTATTACCTGTGTTGCTATAATTCTGATTTATCTGTGTTGAAATAATTTTATAAGCTTCCGCAATTAATTTTTATAATTATCAGTATCACCCTATTCACCCCCCCTCTAGGGTGTAATCGATCCTGCAGATATGACTAACAAAAGCTTAAAGAAATTAGGTTGATGAGCTTCTACTTCCACTATGGGCTTATAGAATGACGCCTAAATTTATGAATGGACATTCATTGTGCGCTTTGGCATACGGTTTAAATGCTATGAACCCAACAAAATTGGAAGTCCCCTCTCATCGCAAAAGACACTTCAGTCAAAGATAAAATGAGCAACTACTGCTTGAATCACTTGACCAAATCGATGTGAAACGGGAGGAAGCTAAATCGAGGACTGCTATTTATCGGAAAAGAGTGGCATGACACTTCAACACCAGGGTCCATAACTGCACATTCGAAGTAAGAGATCTTATCCTGAAACAAATCTTCCTAGGTATGGGAGCACTTGGCTCGAATTGGGAAGGGCCCCACGTGGTCGGCCAAAAGCTTGGAGATAGAACATCCAGGATAACAGCAATCGATGAAATTGCGATTCCCCATCCTTGGAACACCGACTTACTGTGGTGCCACATTATTTAATATCTATCTATAAATTTCCTACTTTCGCAAATAAGCCACCCATTGACACTGGGGCTATTGTAAATAGGCAGGACTAGCTTTTCCATTCAATAATAAATCTAGCTTCTTGAACCGATGGAACCACGTTCTTGTAAGAAAACAGCCTAGTTATCGGGGAAAATCGACTCAAACTGTTGAGTCAATGGGAAAATATGCTCAATCTATCGGATCGTTGAGGAAAATCTATTCAAGACGCCAGATCAATTGGAAAAATCAATCCATACCTTCTACGAACCAGTGTTGCTCCTGCAACATCAGAAAGGCCCATCACCCTATGCGCTACCAATAAGCCATATGCCACTGCTTGAACCGATGGAACCGTGTTCAAGTACGCAATATCCTCTGTGCGCCATCATTAAGCCGCACATCACTGCTTAAACCGATAGACCCGCCTTCAGGTATGCAATACTCTTTATGTACCACCAATAAGCCGCACGTTGCTTCTTGAACCGATGGAACCGAGTTCTTGCAAGCAATACACATTTCTTAAGTACCTGTGTTTCCTTGGCGATGCTGGGAAATCCGTCTACTTTCTATAAATCAATGTTACCCTTGTAACATCGAGAGCTCATCCAAGTTTCCAAGTACCAGTGTTTACCTAGCAATACTATGGAGTCTTTCCATTTTCTGGTAATTGATGTTACCCCAGTAACACCAATCCAAATTTTGTAAGTACTAGCATCACTCTGAAAAAATCAAGAAAATTCTCTATTGTAGGAATGGTGGAAAACAACATTGGTCCAGCAATGTCATGAAAATCCAAATTGCAGGATCGATGAAGAAAATGATCATTCAAGTACCAATGTTGCCTCGACAATCCTAGGAAATTAAAAATCACCAAGTTAATTAGGAAATCAAAACTCATAATTATCAAGGCTCATTATCCCCCACAGATAGGCGACATCGAAAGATAATCCGAATACTTAAGTTACTTGTAACTTTTCGAAAATAGAAATTGATACATAAATAGGATCTCAACACTGAACTTGAAAGAAGACAAATGCAATCAAGGAATGGAATAATTGGAATTGAACATCAAAATCACAAGTTCTCAGTGACAAGAGCCTACTATGAAACCTAGACTTAAGGCAACCAAACGAGTTTCCTAAAGCAACCAGTCTCTAATCAATCGTCCGAACCCTTCGTTTGGAATAACCAGCACTATTGAGTGGGGCATACATAAATAATCAAGATGAGCTAAGTTCTGATACACCATAATTATGTTCGAATATAACATTTTTTCAAATCATAGCAGAGTTAAGCCATATAATATGCTAAAAAACTTCATGAGTATTTTTTAGCAGTATATAATATGGAAGTTGCAGAATTGACAATCGTATTATATATAAAAGCAGCGGTGCATGAACATGCATATTACATAGAATGTAGGAAAAGTATAAAAGAGAGACTACAATAGAAAAGCTAATCTTTCATTTTAACATCTTTTTATGTACATAGACAAACAGTAGTGCTCGTACCTACACAATATTGGCCTGTTTTAGACTCAAAAAGAAAAATACAGATTCCAATGACATGACAATAACAAAAGCACTCTATACAACTCTACTGACACAAAAACCACAAATGCTCCACTCTACCTACACTTGATCACATCATCACTTCTTACCACCTCGGTGGGTGGTGATCTTCTTCTTGTCAACCCTCTTCTTTCTAGAATGAGCAAGCTCTCCTCCGACAATGGAATCAAGTTCTTCAGATCTACTAGTGGACGCATCCCTGAGATTCATCTTGCCAATCTTAATTGTAAATGGGATTGGCTTGGAAACATGTAGCTCTATCTTCAGCTTCGTCTTCTCATCTTTCTATTTCTTTATCTGCTCCGCCATCGTCTCCTTATCACTTGGATCTTACCCTTCCATGATTACCACATCTTCTTCTTGTGACACAAAGGCATCCTATAGGATCTTCAGTGCTACTATCTGCTTGGAATCTGGTCCACGACCAAAGCTTGAAATGGGTATTAAACCTAAAGCAACCGTGGGGACATTGGTGCAAGCTATATAGATGACAGTGGCTCTTGAGACCTGAGCAACTTGAGACAAAGATGAAATAGATGGGTGACCTACAAGTTATAAAACACAGTTATATAGTTTAGTGGAGGACTCTGTAGTGAGCTGAAGCTTCTGGGCACCAGAGAAAATAGAGAAATACCCGAATTAGGAGTTTGGTCACGAACTTCAATTTCAAACTCCTCTTCACCAGCTTTAATTTTAGTAGGTCGCTTAATGACTAGAGGACTATACGGCTCGCATACGGCTTCAATTGTCGGTAGAGTGCAGGAAGTTGTAGGCCAACCCCTTTGGATGCAGAAATGGTCGCTGCTTGCTCCTGAGATTTAAGAGTAGATGTCTCACCTCGACTAGAAGAATTTGGACTGGGAAGAGCTTTAGCAGCAACCTCAACAGCGTCCTTCTCTTTCTCATCCCTGTAAATTTCCCTTTCGGTCGCTAAAAAGTGTATATCCTCAGAATTAAGATAAATGGCCATGAGTTCCTCTCTAGAGCACATATTTATGGCTCGCTCTGACTTGATTAATATTTCTTCCCAACCGATAGCAAGGGTCCGGAGATAGTTATCTCCGAGCAACCTCAAGCTACTCATGTTCATCATGGAACATGTGTAGGAGTGTAGCTTGGTGGTATCCATTGGACTCCCCACCCAGTTGTGCTTTCTTTGAAGGTCTAGAAGCTTCGACCGTGTAACAAAGTGCTCAATTTTGACTGCTAGCTTATCAAATTTAGCCTTTTCTGTTGCCTCGGCCAGTTTTGTATTCTCCTTTTGGATTTAAGTGAGTTGAGTGACCTGTTTAGCAATGGACACAGCATATTCAACGATGGTTTGGTCCTGGGCCTTGACGGTATTCTCTCCTATAGTGACTTGCTCCTTCAACTTGAACAACTCCTTATGGGCATCTTTAAGTTGATCCTTAATCACGAGGAGTGCTCTGTCATGAGAAGGACCCTCTTCCATCGGTAATTTGTTGCTTATAGCCCTTCCCTTCAGGGTAGCGCCCTTATCAAGCTTCAGTTGATCTATCTAGTCATCACGATCCTTGATCCTTTTACCATAATCATCTCTTTCTGTCATAAACAAAAGAATTTATTGGTAGTTGATTCATTTCATATTAAAGAGAGCTTGTACAAGGCGCTACCATTCGAACCCAAGCTCCAAGTTTTCACATACTGCCCCAAGATTCCAAAAGGAAGTAGCCTTATTCATGGGCTTTATGGTCTGATCGAATTTGACCCTGTGAAGAAAAGTGGAAAAGCAGCCTGAAGCTAAGAAGGAACCGACATAAGTTAGTTCTTCTCTCCACATTTAGAGAAAGTAAGAGTAGTAGTAGTTATAGCATGAGAGGATGGAATTTGTTGCATTGCAACAATCTGAACTTCGGAGTAGGGAGGGGTGATAGATGATGTAGTCCTGCGACAATCATAGGAGTCTTGTGGCACTGTTGAATATCACCAGTGGCATCACCTTTACCATCCCTTCTTCTTTTCTCCCCCTCTCGCGGTCTCTCTCCAAATGGCAAGCTTCATTGTTAGCTTCTCTGTCCTTCCTTTTCCTTCTCTTCTTTTCATTTTCATGACAAGTGCGTTGAGCTGAATCCGGAGTCTGATCCTGTAAGAACTGGAGTGTTGACGCAGCTGATGGAATAATATGCAACCCAAGGAACCTAAAATGTAAAGATGAATTGAGTTATTACTTGAATTTTAGAACTTTGCTCAATGTAGAAACGTGTGTCTATTGTCCTAAAGTGGAGTGTGTATTGCCAATGGCCCCCTATATACTCTACCAACCGTATCGACATAGTTTCAAAGTTAGAGTTTCTTCACCTTTTCTTATGAAAGCACTTGAATATATATTGATATCCGAGCCAATCTTGCCTATCATTTCACGAATTGTGGAGTCTCCAAATTCATTCAAGTTAATAGAGACATATCTAAAAGGACGTGAGTGCATCGAGTTTTCTACTGGGGTTTTCATAACTAGACTCTGAGTCGATTGTGAAGTTTAAATAACTGGCTTTTCTAAAGGAGGAGAAATGGAAAGTTTAGGACTTAGTGCTTCAGTAGCTAGCAGACCCAGAGAAGGTAAGCTAAGAAGATCAGGGCTCATCTCTGGTGATTCACCACAAGGCTCATCTCCTTTCTCCGTGGCATCAAAATCACTATCATTGTCTTTATAAGCCTCTTCTACTACCATTGGTTATTTTCCATTTCTTTTCCAGATCGGTTCGTCCTCTTTTGGGGATCAAGGATAGTCTAATTATCTTACCCTATCCCTTGGAAAATATTTCCTAGTTTGCAAATTTGCATCAATTACTGGAACTTCTTAGGATTGAACTTCGCCTGAGGGACTAATTGAGTCTCCCTAAGCATTCTCATTAAAGCTATGAGTTAGGGTAGCAGAGCAACTATTTTTTCTTAAAATGCTTGGTGCTAGAGACTCAATATCAGTAGATCTACCTAGGTGAAGCAGCCCATGTTCTCGTAAATTATGATCGATCAAAAGGAATATGGCGATCCGTCAATTATTGGCCACGACCTTCAAATGCTCGAGCATTTTCTTATGCTCTTCCCTACAAAAATGCCTCAACAAGACTACTATAGGACACATAATAAGTTAGAAACTTAGAAAAATCCAACATGAGATAGAGAAAGGAAAAGAAAATCTTACCTAAAGTAATCCACAAGCGATTGAATCCCTCCGGGCAACGTGCAAAGAAATAATCGTTCTTTAAGGCAGAATGTTTATTATGCAGCCCATCGATGAACTTACAACCTCTTCAGGCATCTATGATCACATAAAATATGCGATCCCGCCTTTTCTTAAATAATATAAGAAACGTCAGCACGTTGAACATCAGAAGCCATGAGAATCCATCCATAAAAAGGACATAAAATGAGCTTAGCAATGCATATCCATTCGGATGGACTTAGAGAAGAGCAAATCCAACCTCTTGTAAGAATTGACTTAGAAATGGGTTGAATTATGGGGCGATACCATCGAGACACATGTAATGGTTGCCAACTATGATACCATTCGGATGTAAATGAACATCATCTTCAGGGATGCCATGCTGATTACAAATATTTCATAGCAACCTAGCTACAAGCTCAAAGGCACCTACTTTGGCGGGTTAGTTATGATTCTTAGTCCAAGGGGTGGTCGATGTATCACTAGGCTAATTGGGACTAGCTGGCCTTTAGATTCGAAAATCACCAAATGGTTTGATCTGGTTAGAACGAAAGGTGAATCTGAAAGCATATACGATTTAGCTTCTGAATGAGTGGAAGTTCCTTCCACAGGCTTAAAACGAGGAGATCGATGAGTCATTTTCAACAAGAAAACTTAGCATTCAACACAATTAGGTATGTTTTAATTATAATAAAGCTTCGGTATGGCCAACATCCAAAATCCAGAGGAAGTCGACATGTGTTGACCAATCGAATTCTGAATGCTAATTGGGGAAAGTGTAGTGTATTATCCATGTGGAGTGAGTCTAGTGTCTCGAACACTTCAAATAGACTACCCCATGTCGGTAGCTCGTTTGCATTAGAAAAAAATCCATGTCGCACTTTGAGATTATTTATTAGCACTTACCAGTTATCAATTGAAAAATCGGTAAAAGATCCATTATCCGAAGCGAAGTGGAAAGATTTACTTTTTAGGGTCGCCCAAAGTGTAGAAATATAAAGATAACGTTATGGAATATCCCAATATGTCCAATTTCAAGGCAAATTGTTGTACTGGAATTAGTCTGACGATTGGGACTTAGTCAATTTCAACGAGAGGAGACAGTTGAAGCCCGAGAGCACGACCAGTCTCCAAAGCCATACATATTCAACGGGGGTAAACCTTAGTTTCATCATCGATTAAATATTCTAAAATCAACCATCTCCTCTTTAAATTGAAATTTGCCGAGTCCAAATCAACGACATCGCTATTCAAAGATCCATAAAGTCCAACCTTTAAATCAAATCAAGTTTAAATTGAAGGCTTGGGTTTCCGTTTACTTAGGTCCAAATCAATTAAGTGGCAGATCTGATGGTGGCAACTTGACACTAGTGTTGGCAACAAGGGCAAGTGGTGGTCGAGGCAGGTAAAAACGACAAAGCAAGGTTAGGTCAGTGATAGGTTACGGTTAACCCAGCAGAAGGAAGACTATGCTAGCAGAGAATATAAATAAGTGGGAAGACTTGGCCCCAAACACTTATGCAGGAGAAATATTTACAATAAATTTCCTAAGTCTATAACTTGACACCGAGTTATAGTGACAACTCGGTGCCAAGTTACCAATATTTATCCGAGCCAACTCCAAATCAGCATGGAGAGCCTATATACCAAATTAAAGAACTATGTGATCTCCAAAACGAAGATTACATCGTCAGCGCAGGGAATTGAAATTCTAATTAAAACCAGCATGACCAACTAATGGACAATAAACCAAGTAAAAAAATCTCGAGACGGAATCCAAACGACCAACTAGAATCTATAGGCTAATAGTTCAAGACTTATCTCATTCCAAAGCACATTTTGTCTTCAATAGAAGCATACTTTGGGGATCAAATGTTAACTAGGTTTTTAACCAAACAGAAGTCAGCAGAATTTTAAATGTCGAAAAAAGATGAAATGATTTAAAACTTGGTAGGCATGCTCACATGGACAAAGGAAATGGCTCAGGAAAAGTTGGGCTAGAAATGTGTTAAGGAGAAGAGTCAACAACGTGTTATAGCCATGAGTCAGTATCGAGTCACTAAACCAGAAGAGGCCTTTTTAGCGTTGAAAAAACGCTCCAAAACTTTTAGTAGCCTTTCGATAAACACTACGACACGACATGTAACTAAAAGTCTAAAACCTTTTGTAGCGCTGTAGAAAACGCTACCAAAACTTGACCTATTGTAGGGTTTTAGAAACGCTACAAAAAGTTTCAGGCTTTTAGTTGATGTCGTATCCCAGCGTTTATCAACATGTTACTAAAAGTTTTTGTAGCATATTTTCAACGCTTTTCTAAGCGAACAAGAGCCAATCCGAATCGAAAGTCGTATCTCATCCATTACATTTATTTTAGTAGCGTTTTTTAAACGCTAGTAAAAGTTATTAACTGTTTTGTTGCATACTGTACACATCCTATTTTATGTTAATGGCTTGTACCATTTCCATCCGTCCCTCACTTTATAGTCTTATTACTACCACTAATCAATCACATAATCATTGTATTTAAACAATCAAACAACCAACCACATAATCATTGTATTCAAATAATTAAAAAATAGATTAATCACTTAATCAAATATAATATCCATAGCTGTTTCGATAATAGTTGTCGAAAAACCGAGCAAATTCACATAAAATCCATAACCACTCATAAACAAGTTTACATAAATACTAACAATCAACAATAGCAGTTACTCCTATAAAGCTTATTACTTGTAGATAATTTTAACAATTAACAAATGACTATGAAACTGTTTCATATTTAAAGTATGTCAAACATCCTTAGTTGAACTTTTCTTAAATTTAAATAATTTTAATAAAACTTAGTTAAATTATTATAAAACTTGGTTAACTGTAATAAACTTATTTAATTTTTAAAAACAAATTTGCGTAGGTAAATTCTAATAAAACTTAATTAATTTGTATTAATTTATTTAGGTTTTATAAAAGCATACTCAAATTATATAACTCTTTGTTAATTTTTAAAATTTTGGTTAACTTTTTTCAAATTAGTTAAAATTTTATAAAACTCGGTTAACTTATTTATAAATTTATTTATATTAACTTAATCTTATAAATTATCTTAATTAGTAAAACTTAATTGTCCTGACTTATATTTTAATTAACTTAAACTTCTAAATTATCTCAAACTTAAATTTTGTTAACTTGATTAATTTTTATAAATTATCTCAAACTTATAAATTTTTCATAAATGCAGTTAATTTATTATTATTATTATGATTATTATTATAAACTTGTTAATTTTATAATACTTAGTTAATTTTTATATGAAATTTAGTTAATTTAATTTTTTTATAATTACATGCATAACTAAGTTAACTATTAGTAATTAATCCCAGCAAGTAAATTGTTTTTTTTTTTTTTTTTTTTGAAACTGGGTACTTATATTTACAAAGTAGGCAGCACACAAGTCTGCAAGAATCATCATGGCGCACAGTTTAATATGCCAAAGGCAGGGATCGAACTGCCGACCTTGTCGTCAACAGCCTGGCGTTTTACCACTGCACCAAGGCCTCGGACAGCAAGCAAGTAAATTGTTAACAAATCTAAGTATAGATAAGGTGATCCTTCATTTGGATTACATCATAAATTATTGTGTTGATTTGCGTATAGGCTTATAGATTTTAAATTAGTGTCGATCATATTGTATATCATCAAAGAACTATACTGAAAATTTTAATATCATGACTATCAATATATCTAGAACTATAGATTCATTGAATGGGAGGATAGGAAATTCAATAAATGAGTTATAGAGTAACAGAGTACCCGAGGAACATGCCTAAATAAGACATCATACATCAAGGAATAACAATACACTCCATAAGCAGAAGTCTTCAGTTCCTTATGTCCTTCAGTTATAATGGATTGCTCCATTTGGATCAACCCAATTCTAACATGCACACAAAAATACCATGCATTGAATCATTCTACCTCATATTCGACATGTTACTTTTTATTTCTCTCTCGCTTTCAACCCAATTTTCCACCTCATTTTCATGACCCAACACAGAAGCATGTTGTATAAGCAGTAATCTTCTTTTCTTACATCAAAAAATTATTACATACATAACGTTACATTGGTACTCTACTACATTCTTTAGACTATTACAATGCGTGTGTAATCAGCTGAATACAATAAAAGCTGAAAGAATAGGCTATATAATATACACACAATAATGAAAAAAAGGGTATAAATCATATCGAACAACTCACTATCTCATTTGATGTTGGGAATTCAAAACCTTAGTCATTAGAACTTCATTAACAGTAGCTTCATACAAGCTACTGAATTTCTCTAATTCTCTTACAACCTGAATATTGCTAGGCATGAAATATTCTGTAATTAATTTTGTAACAACTCGGAGGATCATAGCAGTTACTTTGATTCCAACCAAGCATAGCAAGAAAACTTTCCAATACCCATAACATTGAAAATAGCCCAGTAAAATAACAAGATAATCAGTCGCGATCACACAACCATATTTAGTCTTTTAGAACTATTCTATTATTGAAGTATCAAGCACAATGATATTACTTCGAAAGACTTAAAACGTAACAATATCCTGAAGCAATGGCAAAGCATCGATGACTGTGACACAGATAAGTGTAGCAACTGTACATCCTCAAATTGATACATATGTCATCTAGTTCCATCTAAATACATCAACTAACACATTAACATGGACAATCATGACAAATGTAATGGCCCATAAATCACTGATACTTGACGAATCAATTTCACTCTGTACATATGCAAGATACGGAATGAAGAATATAGCTGCACTTCTTTTCTTAGCTCACCAATATAATATAATTACCGTTTCAAACAAGGGAACCAGGAGAGAAGCAATAGAAACTTATCATCCTGTGGACAAGCTTATATAAGATGAGCAATGATATAAATAGGTTTCCAGCAAGGCCAAACTTTTCACCCATGATAGTCAAATTACTTGCAGTATAGTTGTTATTATCTAGGAAGTTGATTTGAAAGAAAAGCCTTTAAAATTACAATCATAAGTACTCCACAGTGAACATGCAACTTCACTTCTGAGATATTACAATCATAAGCTTATATAGTGTCGCCAAAATTCAACAGTTGTCAAAATTATTAAAATTGGACATTGAGGTATTGCAAAAATTATTAATGTTGCACAAATTATTGATGTTGCGCAAGTTAATGAATAAGGTGTGCACATGTTGTCGAACAAATTAAGATGATTAAATTTCATCAAGATTATATGGGTGATTAATTATAATATCAAAAAGCAAGCAAATTTTTTTGAATAGATACAAGTGCAATGAAATAACAATAAAAGAAAAAATGATATAAACTAATGAATTTACATACATGTTTTATATATGGTTTGAATATAAAAAATGCATACAACACACAAAGTTTTCAAATAACTATGTTATGATAAAGAAATGTTTAATATAGACTAGCTAAATATATACATGCTAATTAAACTCAAAACTTGTAGTGTGATAAAAAAAGAAAGAGCACCAGTTGAGTTTTCAAACAAGCTCGTAGGTTTCGACATACATCTGATGAGGGATCTAGCTCAATCAATCTGTTCACATCAAAAAGGGCAGACTAGAAGTCTTTAAGTGTAACAAGTGTTTGGGAATGTAGCATTACTACTCCTGTGTGGTTCATATCTAACTTGAGAACTGATGTGCATTCTTCTCTGACCTATACATTAAAATAATGTTCAGTAGCTAAACCAGAAACATGGTGTATGTATGGGCTAAGATGAATAAGTCATGGCCGAAAGGATAATAACATTAACATGCTATAGAGTTTAATGCCATATTACTTTTGGTACAGTCTAGAGGAGAATTACTGTGGCATATTAACTTCACTTCTGAGAAATTTTCAATATATAAACACCAAATTACCTCATTTCCAAACCGAATTTTTTTCATTTATACCAATCAAGAATATGAGGATATATGCCACTAATTCAAAGTTACTTTAAATATACATCCAATACAATTTTCATATGTATATTATATTTCACATATGTATATTATATTTCGCATGAGTTATCAATCTGGACTGTTAAGTTTGATTGTATGCATATGTGCTCCTATCAAATTGTATAATATAATCTCAATCAATAGGATAGGTGCACATATACATGAGTAAATATATTTCAGATCAATTGTATAATATAATCTCAATCAGTAAAGTCTAACTTTGATAGGAGCACATACGTATATTATATTTCACATGAGTAATCAATCAGGACCGTTAAACAAAACTTGAACTATTCAAGGTCTTATCTCATATAGGGTATAAAATTGTTAACAATATCTATTAGTTTAAAAAACATATTAAAAAATTAAAATTAAAATTAAAATTCAGCGTAAGTGATCAATTTTTAAAGAGGGAAACTAATCCATGATAAATAAATAACCCTAGAGTTTGATGGGTACTAAAAAGAAGCAGCATAACGCTTATAATAGCAGAGAGGACTAAACATCCATTATTACCGCAACCATATCTAGACAATGCTCGAATAAACTCTTCACAAGTGTATAAAAATAATATTTGGCCCTAGAATTTTTTTTTACAGCCTGCAATGATGAGGCACGTTACATAATTTAACAATAAGTTCTAAACTTGTTGTTTTGACAAGTAATATATATAATCATTTCGAGAAAAGTTAGCAAACTTCAATGTGATAAGCCTATAAACACCAATGCAATATGCCTAAAAAGCAATCAATTCACTTAATCCTTAAAATCGAATCAAATATTTATTTCAAAATAATCCAACTGCCTCAATGTAAGTTTAGGTTTCCCCCGATTTAAGACATCCACTATACCCATGCAAAACTTGTATTGTAAAAGATCAAAACTATTGTTAAAAGTTATAGCACAAAACAACTTCTATGCTGGTACCAATATATAAAGAGGTGGTGGATATTAAAAGTTGTTCACCGCTCAAACAAAGCCAGGTTGCGGTAACATTTCAATGTGGCTACATATTTATTTAAACCTATTCTATATGTATAAAGAAACGACTAATTCTGATGCTTCCATTTCACAAAAATTTAAAGTGAAAATGTTAGAAGAGTAACATAAGAGAATAGCATCATCAATGCATCCATGTCACAGTGCTTCAACTGCAACAATGTGTAATGATGCTTCTAATTCACACAAAGACACAATGCTTAAAACCAGTGCTACAACAATGCATGATTATAATTTAAAAGAATAAGAGCAAAGAAAATCAAGTATAAATTGGTTTAATTTTTTCTGTAACAAGTGTCCACCTTGGTAGAAAAATGTAATTCAATCCTATATGAATATGCGCTTATAGACTACTGACTACAAAATCTAAATAATCTTCAATAATTTGTCCCTTTTTGCATTCCAAATTCTTGCATAATCATAATAGACTCTACATGATTTGAAAATAATTATGAAATCCTTTGACCGCAAGGAAAAATTAGTTAATCAACCAACATATTTATTATGTGACTTCGAACCTAAATGAATTGTAAAAATTGCACTTGTGCAACACTGCCTCGTAAAAAACTGGAAATATAAAGCGTATATTTAAATAAGAGTAACATGTGCATCATAATACTTTTAATATTATCATCTATAAATGTAAATATATTATAAACCATGGGATGATTATATGTGACAAAGGATACTCACCACCTTTAAAATCCCAGAAGCATCAGGTCCGATCTCAAGATCGCGCTAGGGATGGGCTGCTACCGATCTCTTTGACAATGAGAACAGAATTCTCATATTCAATCGAGGAGTTGGGTGGTCCTCTGAAGGTTTCATTGCATTCTCTTCTTTCATAACTCTAAAAATCGAATGAAACACGAGTTAATTTAATTGATAAAGTTGAATACCTTAATTTGATTTAAATCACAAATTAGTTTAAGTTCGATCTTTTGAACCCTTTAAACTGTGCTTACACAATTAAAGAAGGTTTCTTCTTGTTGTGTAGTTTTAATATCATTGAACTTTTGACCATCACTTGCGTATTCACTATGTAATGCAAAAATACTATCATAAGGGTCATGTATTTTTGTTTCTAATTTGCATGCCTCCTTATTTTGCCGTATGTTATTAGACGAAATTATGAAAAAAAAATCTGAAAATAATTATAATAACGATAATAGATTAGCAAAATGAGTTTTCAAAAACCTGGGCAGTGCAATGCATGACAAATAACAGTGAAGTCAGCTATTAGAGCATGTGTATATAGAGCATCACTACCTGAAAAATTATTTTGAATTTAGGTTTCTTACCTTACTGAACTGCTTGGAAACAACAACGGAAGATTGAATGGCAGTATGATGGCTAATCCGCGATTGTCAATCAGTGAAATGCTTTATTGGTGCCAAAACCGTGACTGAGCCGAAGCTATAATTTACCTTATCATTAGGGTTAGAACCAACCAAGCTTAAAAACGAGCAGAAGAGGAGATCAAGTTTTGCAGAGTTGAGATGAAGATCAAAATCAAGTAAGCGATGCAAGATTCATCACATACAAGATTTAATATTTTATCGTCCTTTTTTTAGTATAATGGAGAATGGTATTTTCTTTTAATTTTAGGGAAGAGAGTAAAAAAAGTAAGAAAAAAAAGGTTGGCATGGCAAGCGAGATACAAAACTGGGCCCACCTAAAAATATTATCCTACAGTAATGAGCAATTAAAATTAAAATGCTACAATTATATTAGATGAAGTGAAATAGTTGCATTTTATGTTTAAATGCTACCATTTAGTGTAAGTAAAAGCACATTTTCCTGTAGTGAGTCGTCATGCCTTGTCACCAACATCTCAAACTTTGCACAAGTGATCCTCTAGCTCTCCTATGCTAGCCCAAGTGATTTCATAGATTTAATTTAAGAGTTAGCTACAGTGGACTGTTGAACAAACTAAGTCATAAAGGAAGAATCTTCAAAATAAATCATCAACCTATGAAAATATAAGGGGCACTTCAAAATGAAGTAAGAAACATGATGCAATAAAGTTGGGTGAGTTTCCGCCTAGGGGGATAACTTAATAGTTGTCTTCTAACTCAATATGATGGCCGCTCCCATAAATACAAAACATAGAGCAACCAAGTAGGATCAGACTTCTGCCATCACTACGCCAAAGCTTGCTTCTCATCTTCTATCCCCACACAATTGTCACCAAGGCAGCTACTTTTGGCAATTATAGGATTTCAATTCTGTCTATCCCATGTACTTATGACTTATTCTCTATCAAATCCCTTGTAATCTCAAATGAGCTACATCAAATCTATAAGCAAAAAAGTTATAAAGTGGATGTAGAACATATGTTACCGAACCACCGTAAAATCTTGTGTCACTTTCTTATTTCTCTATTATTTTCAATACTATCTGCTAGATCTAGGTCTCATAAGTTCCCTGCAACTCATTCTTGGGTGTTGTTCCATTTTGAGAAGCCAAAACATTTCATAAGAATATTCAGTGATATTACAATAATGTCTAGGGTGATGAATATAAATAAGAAATCGTTGTGCTGCATGTAAGTGTACACCACAAAAATAATATGTATACAATCAAAACTGCTAAGGCGCGTTTGATAATTGTGTAGGATTTCATGAAGATGCCCTCGATGCTACAAAGGTGAATTTCTTGCATAAGGACTTGAGTTATCCTTTCGAAGCATCATACATCCCTCGTGGAGGAAAAATATAGCTGGCCCCCACAAGTGAGACTATGTGCACCACTCCCGCATATATATGTATATATATATATATATGTAGGTATGCATGTATGTATGTATGTAAGTATCTGTAGGATGGAATCGCCTACACCCTTTTGGATTGGCTAAGCCCCACTGGATTTGCATCCTATATCTGGTTTTAGCCATACCAAAGATGAAGTCACGTCTGACATTCCAACACACGAGCCACAACTTGAACAAATCTCGAAACCACACATGGATTCCTGTATCTCAACATTCCTTGGAACCATGATTAGATTCCTACATCACAAACCTCTACATAGGTTCGAGCATCTCTATGAGATCTCAAATCTCCATATAGACTCCAACATCTAAAATAGATCACAAACCTCTTCCAAAGCATAGAACACGTATATGGTTTTGAAGTGGTTACAGTTTCAAATCATCTTATATAAGTGCACTCCCTCGTTACTAGTCGCTCCAAAACCCACGATTAACTTATCCTCGGTTCTCTTAGAAATAAAAAGACAACATAAAAGAGTGAAGGTCACCTCTTAACGAGACATGGTTGGATTTTCTTATCATTTGTCCTAGAAGAGCAAAACGAATTTACACTTATAGTATAACATCAGTGAAAATAACTATACTGTATAATTCCCCTATTTCTTCTAGATATTTCCAGAGTTATATTTGGTAAATTCAACAATAATGAGAATGATCATATAAGGAAAACATAGTCCCGTAACTTTTCATAAGCAAGTAACACACAAGCACGATCGGCACACACAAGCACGATCAAGTCATATAAACAAATTCGATTCCTTTTTTTAATTAATTAATCCTTTATTAATTAAAAATATTTTTATTAGTAAAACTCCTTTCATTTATGAAAACTTCCTTTACCAATTAATACTCCTTTCTTAATTAAAACTTCTTTCACATACTTGTATACATATTTAATAAAACTCCTTTTTATTAAACAATCTTATTTAATTAAACTCATTTTTAATGAAACATCCTTATTTAATTAAAATCATTTGTTTAACCAAACTTCTTACTCATTAAAACTTAGCTTATAAAACTTGTATATAGATTTAATGTCCCTTTTATAAATATATAATTGTATTTCACTATTCATTTATGCTCTTTCTATACGTCATTCTATACTTCAAAAGTATTCATATACTTATCTCAATTGGTATAAGTATATTAAGTATATTTATAAATAATTAACAGGATTTACTAACTTTAAAATATAATCAAAGTGGTTAAAAACAAATGTTAGTAAAACATTGTTACTATAAACTCCTTCTCTTTTATAAATTAAACATTTAACTTTTCTATATTTATTTCAAAAAATTCCGTACTTGTTATTTTATTTAAAATTCCATTATTAAAGATCTAATTATATTTATAATATTTTTACATATAAAAATATAATTCAAAGAATTAAAAACGAATGTTAGTAAGACATTATTTACGACAAATCCAAATCACTTCGCATTTAAACATTATCATGAAAACTTGCTTTTTAAAATATTTAATTATATTTATATGGGTTAAAAAAAATATTGCTTAAACATTGTTTACTATAACCCAAAAACCATTCACTTACAGTTACATTAAAATATTCCTCATTTCAGCCCTCATTATATTCCAAATAAAATTTTAAATTATATTCCAAATAAAATTTTAAATTATATTCCAAATAATATTTCAAATTATATTCCAAATTATAGTCTTGATAAAAATCTTAATTATAACCTTATTTACATCATAATTATAATCTCAATTACAATCTTAATTATGTCTTAATTATAATCTCAACTATAATCTTATACTAATTTAACAAGTTAATATACTATTAGTTGGTTTTACAAAACCATTAGTTTTAACTAAAGTGTTATAATCCAATCTCCTTTTTTTTAATTATAAAAGGTTTAACTAGTTTTTCTCCAACTTATATATTTACTATAAACCCTTTAAAAATGATTTATACATGCACTAATTTATTTATATAATAAATATTTAATAATAAAAAAATTTAAAAGGATATTATTTTACATAAGCCTCTATTTATTTTAGTATGATGTCTATAAAATTTTCTAAAAGCAATATATATATTTAAAAATACTTTAAAATATTTATACTATGGTTTAAAACATTTATATTGAATATCAATTAAATATACTTATTTTTATAATTTATTCAAAAACCATATAAAAATGTTTCATAATTTAAAACCCTTTATTTTAAAATTTTGAAAATGATTGTTAAAAATATATTTTAGCCTTGGTATTTTCCATTAATAGACACACTTACAGTTTTTACTAAAAACACAAAGAAGCCCTAGGAAGTTTTTCAAAGTTAACTTTAGAATCGACGAACATAATTCAATTTCAAAGTGCATCCATTGCGACCTTTTCACTTTCAAATTATCACAGCTTCCATTCATAATTCTACAGATGTCCAACCAGTTCCTGCATGTCAAACACACAAAAATTTGTGTAATGAACAATCAATATGTATTTCCACAATCATAATTTAACCAATTTGGCATATGTTAAATACATAGGATTTTGAAGTGCGTTTATGTTGACTATGTCACTTCAACCAATTTCAAACACACTATTGCAACATCCTCGGATTCTAGCCTAGTTTAATTCGATAATTGAATTAATTTTTGAAATTAAAATTGTGAATTAAATAGAGTTTTTTCCAAAATAAAATATAATATTAGTTGTTTATATATATTAATTTTAAATTTAATTGAAAATTAATTTGAAGATTTGGGAATAAAAAACTAAAATGTGTTTGAATTTCCAAATTTAATTAGATATATGTTTATTTCTTTATATAAATGGGTTATCATTTGAAATTTGATTCGAAGTCTGAATATAAATGTATTAAAAATAAATTTTATTGGGAATTCAAGAATGAATATTTTAGAAATAAAATTGGATTTATTAATTTTATGTTACAAGGAACCAATATAGATGGATATTTCTAATTTTAATAAGATTTACTATAAAGGCTTGCATTCAAAAGTATATAACACTAAAACATACGGTATTGTAAAAATGGAATGTGTTTTAAATATATAATTAAAAAGGGTTTTGAACAAAATTTATAATTAAATTAACTAAAAGGATTTAAACATAAAATGTGTATATGTGAACAAGTGTTTACAAATGTAATATGAAGATTTACAAGTGGCAAATTTCCTTTAAATTTAATTTTAGTAAATATAAGAAAGAAAACAAAAACAGGCTTCTTCATTTTCTCAACTAAGTCTTCTTCTTTCTTTATCAAATCTTAAAAATAAAACTTGATCAAGCTAAAGTTAAATAAAATTCAAATCAGAGTTTAAATCAAAGCCTGGAATCAACTCAGTAAATCAAAAAAAAGTAAACCTGGAAATCAAAATGCAAATTCCACCTGTAAACAAATTTGATCAAAGGGGAAAATTTGGAAACCAGAAAATGATAACTGGTGAACAAAACTACAAACTCAATGCAAAGATTGACTTCAATGAGTACGGATATAGATCAAAAGTGCTAGCATTCCAGGCCTGTTACTTCTCTGTCTGTGCATATGCTGGTGAGCAAACTTCTAAATTAAAAATCTTTATCCATTTATCTGTTGATGTTGTGAATCCCTTACCAATCTGAAGCTCTATGTGTTGTTTTGTGATGATGTTTGAAATTAATTGTGAAATATGTACATGCATACGAATCTGTATATGTTTATATGTTGAGGAAGATGTGCATGTTCGATCTACAGGTATATTTACCTCTGTTCAGTCCCAAGTTGCTTAAAACCTGTTAAAGTTCCAATTCCTCTTCATTGGAACCTTATCTGACTTTATAATCTGAACAAACTTTGTTTGTTTAGCTTTGTTTTGAAGTTTTAAATTTATTTGAGTGAATTTAAAGTAAGTTTTTTTTTGGAAATGTTGAAAACAACAGGTAAACCCAAATTACATTGAAATTTGATTTTTATAATTCTTGTTTTCAATTATACGAATGAAAACGTTTCTAAAGTCCATGATTTTTTAAAAAAATCGGAATTTTTAATAATGTATTCTTGGTGAAACTCGAAGATGAACGGCGTGGCCATTTTTGCGAAATTCAGGTGACCGGGGAAGTGTTAATTCTCGAGATTGAAGTTGGAGCATGGCTGTAGGTTGGAGATCACCTAAAAAATGCTTAATGATTTTATAAATTGTTGTGGTGGCTTGAGGGGAATGAAATAGGGTTTAATAACCAAGTTGAGTCGATGAAGTTTTGGGGAAGTGTTCGTCGGCGTTGGGCTCGAGACGGCGATCGCACCTGGGGCAAAGCAAGAATTAGTCTCTGACGAATATTTGGGTGAGTCGGCAGCGACCTCTGATGGTCGGCGTTGGGATTTCGAAGGATTTTTAGGCGAGATCATGGTTCCAGGAACTGCTCGAGTAGCTTTGAATTTGATTTTGGGTTCCAGGCGAATTCTAGATGGTCGAAGTTGAATGGGTGGGTCATCGATGGTGTGTCGGCGATGGTCTTGGAGGTCGTAGCTTCGTAGATGATCGGTGCACGTGCACGGCTATTGTGGCGTCTAGATTTTTTTGCGATTTGGGGAAGATGAAGTGTTCTCGAGGAGTTGCTTGGGTAAATGATGGTTCGACTCGGGTTGATGCTCGGGTTCATTTTAGTGGTTACTAGTATGACAGCTTTTTTTAGAATATTTAAGTTTTAAAACGAAGGAAAAGAAAACACACAAGATAACTCGAAGTACGACTCGAGTGAAATTGTGACGGGCTCGGGTTTTTAAAGATTAAATTTCCAGGTATTTAAATTTTAAAAGGAATATGTTTTCCGGTTTTAAATTTGTTTTAAAATAAATATTGACCAAGTTTTGAATCGAAATTATAAACCAGTTTTAAAACAAGTGTCAAAGATTTGAAAGTTTGAAATGTTTTCAAAATTGTTTTGCTAATTAATAATTTTATATTAGTTCACTAATTAAATTTAAAAAAAACAAGTATTTTCAGATTTATAGTGTTGTGATGGGAAAAGTGATTAAGGAAGTGTTTTATTCCTTAATTAATCAAGAAGATTTTATATGATTTTGTATGATAACAATTTCAACTATTTATCTTGGTTTAAAGGATGTAATTAAGTGATTAAGTAAGTATGAATTACTTTGTGAAATTGATTTAAGAAGCTAATTACTTTGTGTAATTTAATTAAAGATAATTAATTACTTAACGGATAATCTTAATGATGGTAATTAAAGAATAATTAATTAAATTCTTAATTGATGATTAAAGGTAATTAATTACTTAAAAATTATTACTTAATTAAAAATAATTGATTTATGATTAATCAAGTAATTAAAATAATAATTACTCAGTGTAATTAATTTATGATATAAGTGATTAAGGATAATCACTTAGTATAATTTTAATTAATTTAATGATAATTGATAAGGGTTAATTAATCAATGTAATTAAGGATAAATTAATTAAGGCAATTAATTAAGAAATGATTTAATTAATGATGGTGATTAAGACTTAATCAATAGTAATTAGTGATAATTAATTTATTGATTAAAGATAATTAATGAAGGTAATTATATGGTTAATTAATTTAAACCACACGATTTATTCATCTTAATTGAAGATGTTCGATTTTTATTGAATGCTGTGTCTTAGATTGATATCTCTGTTATGTGATTGTGATGCTATGTAATATGAATTGCTTTGTGCTAATCTGTGATATCTGTGATGAATATACTGCCGTGTGAATATGGAAACCATTTGGCCCGTAAAACGGCATTTGAATTTCGGTGCGACGGGGAGTCGGATTCTAGTTGGTTATCCAAAACCCACATTGAATCGTAATGACGAATCTTTATGTTTGATAAATTTACTTTATCTATGAATCTGTGAATGAAGATAAGCGTTACGGGTTATGCCGCTTATCGATATTGATTGAATCTGTGATGATTGATAATAATGCGCTATTGTGCGTAAAACCCTTGGACTACTCCATACACACACAAATATGGTTTTTATGAGAAAATTGGCTAAGTCACAGATTTTTTAAATGATTTTTAAAGATTGAATTTTGAATCCAAAATAGTTTTGAAAATGAATTTGGGTCAAATATGAGGAGCTTTTGAAAAGGGGTTTGAAGATAAAAGTTATTTTAATAACTTGATAAAGTTTTGGAAATTAAAATAGTTTTGTTTAAATTTAGACTCAAAGATTTGAAATTGAATTCCATGGTTTAAAAAGGTTTTACAAGTTATATAATATGTTTATATGAGTATTAAACCATTTTAAAAGTATTGTTTTGGGAATTTAAATTTAACCCAAGATTTAAGGGCTTTAACTCGTGCAAATGTAATCGGATTTTTTCGAGACGAAAACTATTTGTTTTCAAATAGTAAAAGCTTTCATATAAGGAAAGAATTTTCAATTTGTGTTAAAAGGATTTCAAGTTTGATATGAAAATGGTTTTCCAAGTTATGAATAAATCTTTGAAATTTGTTTTGAAAGCTATGAAACGAGTCTTTGATTTAAAGACCGGATGAGTTAATCAAATTTGAAATAGAATTGTTTTGAAAGGCTTTGAATAAATCTTTGGGAAAGGTTGGTGAAGCTTGTTTTAAAATTGAAAGGGGTCTTAAAAGTGAATCTTTTGTTTAAAAGATTAAAGTGTGGAAATTGTTTAAACCATTGAAGGTTTTTGAAATGAATCTTTTTGTTTAAAAGATTGAAAATGGTAATTTGTTATAACCATTTGAATGAAAGGTTTTGGGCTCTAACTTGTGACTTATTTGAAATCCCATTATCCATATGTTTTTAAATATTGCGACCATTATTCGGTTTCGCCGGGAGAGGACCTTGTGTCATATTATCCATTCCGAATAATGATACGAAGATATGGAAAGCATTTGAAGGCCAGTGGTAAAGACCGGATACTTTCGAAAGTGAAAGGATGACCTTTCGAATGTCTTTGCACCGACTGGCCCCGGTATGAGATTTGAGCACCCATTGTGATGGGGAGTCCGGATGTGATTAGAAATTATCTGGATTGCAAGGGCTTCTTTGGAAGTGCCTTCGGTTTTGTTCGAACCCAGAACAGACTTGTATGGATGTGTGTCTGACGTTACACTTTGAGATGTAAAGCTGGTTTCTATCAAATACATTTCTGTTTGGCGGAGATTTATTCTCTTGCTTAACACCCTTCTCTGAGACGTACGAGCTCAGAGGTTATGTAGTTGATGGTTACTTGTGATACATTCCCAATTTGGTAATATGGCATACGAAGTGCTGCAGATCATTTGTTGAGTAAAGCAAGGCTTTGTGAAAAGCGTAGCTTTGTGGACGAGACTGCATCAGGACCTCACACCCCGAAAATGGTCGAAACAGGAAAGATGCAGCAAGGTTTCAGGGGTCGCGCCCCTAGGGTATGTCCATTTCTTATGGATATAAGTGGTATCATGGTATGGAGCCCAGATATTTAACCTATGTGGTTACGGAAAATACATTACTTTGTGGTTGTTGGTGTCGAGCGCTCAGATAAAGGTTGGTTACAACCGGGGATGGAATATCTTAGGTGATACTCCCAGAAAGGGGGTACAACGGCCATGTATTGGCATAGAACTAAGGTATGTTTCTCGGGGCGTCCCTCCAGAGGCGTACCCATGTGACAATGGGAAGTTCCTTAGCCTGACCATTTGTTGGAAATCCAATCATCCAATACGCGCCTTGTACGGTTTTAGTTGTATAACCTTCCATGGAATGTGGTGTTAACCTGCTATTGAACATGGTAGTTATAGTCGGCATACGACGAAATATTGTATGCTGGCTAAGATTAATATTATACTTTCGAAATGTTTCCTGAACTATGCACTAATAATAATATCATAGAGTTTTCTCGTATACGGCATATTTGACTATCATAAGGAGAAATCTCTCCCAAGTGTGCGATTGCATTGTGTGTGTGCCGGGAGGCCTTATGGTAGTTTCATTTTCCAAAAAGCATTGTGGATTTCAATGTTTTAGAATTCTTTGTTGTTTGTTTTAAAGATAAAATGTTTTTTTTAAAGATAAAATGTTTTTTTTGTTTTGTTTGCTCATATCAGTCCCATGACTGACCCGGAGTTCATTGTTCCCTTCCTAAACTCTGGGTGCCCACAATTTTCCACACGGACAGTCTAGAGTTGGGTTTTTCAGATAGTAGATATCGATTTGGTAGCTTTCAGCTTTCTCTTTGGTATTCTTTGGAGACTTTGGATATTGAAGTCTTTGGTTAGGACGACTGACCTTGCTTACCTTGGTACAATGTGATGGTGGTTCTCGCTTATTGGATTGGAGATCTTTGGAATTTTGAGCCTTTGCAGTTTGATATTGGAGTTATCTCTTTTGCTATTTGTTTTCCGCTGCTATTTATGGTCCATGATATTCTTGTATCATATTGTATCAGTGTTGTTCCATATTTGGATATTGTATCATTGGAGTTGTATATGATATTCATTCTTTTCTTCCGCTGTGTTGTTATACTTAATGTGTTATAAGTTCCGGCGAACCAGATTCGACGTTTGGATCTGCGGCATTGGAATACGAGTGTCGTATTCAGTGCCGATTTTCGAAGGTCGAGTCAGGGTCGTTTCATTTGGTATCAGAGCTGAAAG
Source organism: Allium cepa (assembly GCA_030765085.1). NCBI lineage: Eukaryota > Viridiplantae > Streptophyta > Magnoliopsida > Asparagales > Amaryllidaceae > Allium > Allium cepa. Next base: position 288,368,869 of record CM060944.1, on the reverse strand, counting down.
TTGAACTTTAGCTCAGGAGTTTAACACATTAGGTAACTCATTAGATATAGGGTGAAGTATACCCTAGAATGAGTATATCCCTAAGATATCTGTCTGAGTTCCTCAGTAAATTCTCTTACTATCCACTGATAGTGAGTATGAGTGCGAGAATAGGATAAGATAGGGGACAGAGAAATAGCGCTAGAAATGGTCAATGCCCTGTAATAACAACGGAAACAATCTTTTCCTATCAATCTCTTTTGTTCATCATCGGTACTCAATTCTTTAACGATTCCTGGCAGCTCCAGGAAGAAGCTTTGACTTTCCATAGGACATAAACTCCAGAGGGTCAAAATTGTTTGTTTGGATAAATTGTTTGCTTTGGTTGCTATGGTTGATAGGTATATTTTGGTTGTTTAAACTAAATTTTTTGGATTGCATCCATATATCTGTTTATACTATTGGGTCCAAGTATATTCTACGAGTGGTTAGTTATCTTTCGAACCAACAAATGCCCTTACATACTTCGTAGATCTGGATGACCCGAATATCTTATGAAGTGTTAAATATATTCGTTTTTGTATCTATTGTTGGTATTATGATTTGGGTGAGCCAAATGCAGAATAGATATTCAGCTTGATCGAGTTATTCATCTCTCTATCTTTCATATGTTCTTTGTTGTCCCCCGGCAAATTTCGGGGACGAAATTTTCTTAAGGGGGGAACATGTAACATCCTCGGATTCTAGCCCAGTATAATTCGATAATTGAATTAATTTTTGAAATTAAAATTGTGAATTAAATAGAGTTTTTTCCAAAATAAAATAAAATATTAGTTGTTTATATATATTAATTTAAAATGTAATTGAAAATTAATTTGAAGATTTGGGAATAAAAATCTAAAATGTGTTTGAATTTCCAAATTTGATTAGATATATGTTTATTTCTATATATAAATTGGTTATCATTTGAAATTTGATTCGAAGTCTGAATATAAATGTATTGAAAATAAATTTGATTAGGAATTCAAAAATCAATATTTTAGAAATAAAATTGGATTTATTAATTTTATGTTTCGAGGAACCAATATAGATGGATATTTCTAATTTTAATAAGATTTAAAATAAAGGCTTGCATTTAAAAGTATATAACATTAAAACATACAGTATTGTAAAAAAGGAATGTGTTTTAAATATACAATTAAAAAGGGTTTTGAACAAAATTTATAATTAAATTAACTAAAAGGATTTAAACACGAAATGTTTGTATGTGAACAAGTGTTTACAAATGTAATATGAAGATTTACAAGTGGCAAATTTCCTTAATTTAATTTTAGTAAATATAAGAAAGAAAACAAAAACAAGCTACTTCATTTTCTCAACTACGTCTTCTTCTTTCTTTATCAAATATTAAAAATAAAACTGGATCAAGCTAAAGTAAAATTAAATTCAAATCAGAGATTAAATCAAAGCCTGGAATCAACTCAGTAAATCAAAAACAAAAGCAAACCTGGAAATCAAAATGCAAATTCCACCTGTAAACAAACTTGATCAAAGGGGAAAATCTTGAAACCATAAAATGATAACTGGTGAACAAAGCTACAAACTCAATGCAAAGGTTGACTTCAATGAGTAAGGATACAGATCAAAAGTGCTAGCATTTCAGGCCTGTTACTTCTCTTTCTGTGCATCTGCTGGTGAGCAAACTTCTAAATTAAAAATCTTTATCCATTTATCTGTTGATGCTGTGAACCCCTTACCAATCTGAAGCTCTATGTGTTGTTTTGTGTTGATGTTTGAAATTAATTGAGAAATATGTACATGCATGCGAATTTGTATATGTTTATATGTTGAGGAAGATGTACATGTTCCATCTACAGGTTTATTTACCTCTGTTCAGTCCCAGGTTGCTTAAAACCTATTAAAGTTCCAATTCCTCTTTATTGGAACCTTATCTGACTTTATAATCTGAACAAACTTTGTTTCTTTAGCTTTGTTTTGAAGTTTTAAATTTTATTTGAGTGAATTTAAAGTAAGTTTTTTTGGAAATGTTGAAAAAAACAGGCAAACCCAAATTACATTGAAATTTGATTTTTATAATTCTTTTTTTCAATTATACGAATGAACGACATGGCCATTTTTGCGTAAAACTCGAAGATGAACGGCGTGGCCATTTTTGCGGAATTCAGGTGATCGGGGAAGTGTTAATTCTCGAGATTGAAGTTGGAGCATGGTTGGAGGTTGGAGATCGCCTAAAAAATGCTTAATGATTTTATAAGTTGTTGTGGTGGCTTGAGGGGATCGAAATATGGTTTAACAACCCAGTTGAGTCGATGATGTTTTGGGGAAGTGTTCGTCGGCGTTGGGCTCGAGATGGTGATCGCACTTGGGGCAAAGCAAGCATTGGTCTCTGACGAATATTTGGGTGAGTCGTCAGCAACCTCTGATAGTCCGCGTTGGGAGTTTGAAGGATTTTCAAGCGAGATCATGGTTCCAAGAACTGCTCGAGTATCTTCGAATTTGATTTTAGGTTCCAAGCGAATTCTGTGTGGTCAAAGTTGAATGGGTGGGTCATCGATGGTGTGTCGGCGATGGTCTTGGAGGTCGTAGCTTCGTAGATGATCGGTGCACATGCATGACTATTGTTTTTTTGCGATTTCGGGAAGATGAAGTATTCTCGGGGAATTGCTCGGGCAGACGACGGTTCGACTAGGGTTGATGCTTGGGTTCATTTTAATGGTTACTAGTATGACAGTTTTTTTTGAATTTTTAAGTTTTAAAATAAAGGAAAAGAAAACACACAAGATAACTCAAAGTATGGCTCGAGTGAAATTGTGATGGGCTCGGGTTTTTAAAGATTAAATTTCCAGGTTTTAAAATTTTAAAAGGAATATGTTTTCCGGTTTTAAATTTGTTTTAAAATGAATATTGACCAAGTTTTGAATCGAAATTATAAACCAGTTTTAAAACAAGTTTCAAAGATTTGAAAGTTTGAAATGTTTTCAAAATTGTTTTGGTAATTGATAATTTTATATTAGTTAAATAATTAAATTTAAAAAAACAAGTATTTTAAAAATTATAATGTTGATGGGAAAAGTGATTAAGGAAGCGTTTTATTCCTTAATTAATCAAGAAGATTTTATATGATTTTGTATGATAACAATTTCAAGTATTTATCTTGCTTTAAAGGATGTAATTAAGTGATTTAGTAAGTATGAATTACTTTGTGAAATTGATTTAAGAAGCTAATTACTTTGTGTAATTTAATTAAAGATAATTAATTACTTAAAGGATAATCTTAATGATGGTAATTAAAGGATAATTAATTAAATTCTTAATTGATGATTAAAGGTAATTAATTACTTAAAATTAATTACTTGATTAAAAATAATTGATTTATGATTTATCAAGTAATTAAAAGAATAATTACTCAGTGTAATTAGTTTATGATATAAGTGATTAAGAATAATCACTTAGTACAATTTTAATTAATTTAATGATAATTGATTAAGGGTTAATTAATCAATGTACTTAAGAATAAGTTAATTAAGATAATTAATTAAGAAATGATTTAATTAATGATGGTGACTAAGACTTAATCAATAGCAATTAGTGATAATTAATTTATTGATTAAAGATAATTAATGAAGGTAATTATGTGGTTAATTAATTTAAACCATACGATTTATTCATCTTAATTGAAGATGTTTGATTTTTGTTGAATGCCGTGTCTTGGATCGATATCTCTGTTATGTGATTGTGATGCTATGTAATATGAATTGCTTTGTCCTAAGCTGTGATATCTGTGATGAATATACTGCTGTGTGAATATGGAAACCCCTTGGCCCGTAAAACGGCATTTGAATTTCGATGCGACAGGGAGTCGGATTCTCGTTGGTTATCCGAAACCCACATCGAATCGTAATGACAAATCTTTGTGATTGATAAATGTACTTTATCTATGAACCTGTGAATGAAGATAAGCGTTATGGGTTATACCGCTTATCGATATTGATTGAATCTGTGATGACTGGTAATGTTGCACTATTGTGTGTAAAACCCCTGGACTACACCATACACACACAAATATGGATTTCACGAGAAAATTGGTTAAGTCACAGATTTTTGAAATGATTTTTAAAGATTGAATTTTGAATCCAAAATAGTTTTGAAAATGAATTTGGGTTAAATATGAGGAGCTTTTGAAAAGGGGTTTGAAGATACAAGTTATTTTAATAACTTGATAAATATTTGGAAATTAAAATAGTTTGATTTGAATTTAGATTCAAAGATTTGAAATTGAATTCCATGGTTTAAAAAGGTTTTACAAGTTATATAATATGTTTATATGGGTTTAAACCATTTTAAAAGTATTGTTTTGGGAATTTAAATTTAACCCAAGATTTAAGGGCTTTAACTCGTGCAAATGTAATCGGATTTTTCGGAGACGAAAACTTTTTGTTTTCAAATAATAAAATCTTTCATATAAGAGAAGAATTTCCTATTTGTGTTAAAAGGATTTCAAATTTGAAATGAAAATGGTTTTCCAAGTTATGTATAAATCTTTGAAATTCGTTTTGAAAGCTATGAAATGAGTCTTTGATTTAAGACCGGATGAGTTAATCCAATTTGAAATAGAATTATTTTGAAAGGTTATGAATAAATCTTTGCGAAAGATTGGTGAACCTTGTTTTAAAATGAAAGGGGTCTTAAAAGTGAATCTTTTGTTTAAAAGATTAAAGTGTGGAAATTGTTTAAACCATTTAAGGTTTTTGAAATGAATCTTTTTGTTTAAAAGATTGGAAATGGTAATTTGTTATAACCATTTGAATGAAATGTTTTGGGCTTTAAGTTGTGACTTAACTGAAATCCCATTATCCATATGTTTTTAAATATTGCGACCATTATTCGGTTTCGCCGGGAGAGGACCTTGTGTCATATTATCCATTCCGAATAATGATACGAAGATATGGAAAGCATTTGAAGGCCAGTGGTAAAGACCGGATACTTTCGAAAGCGAAAGGATGACCTATCGAATATCTCTGCACCGACTGGCCCTGGTATAGAGATTTGAGCACCCATTGTGATGGGGAGTCCGGACGTGATTAGAAATTATCTGGATTGCAAGGGCTTCTTTGGAAGTGCCTTCGGTTCTGTTCGAACCCGGAACAGACTTGTATGGATGTGTGTCTGACGTTACACTTTGAGATGTAAAGATGGTTTCTATCAAATACATTTCTGTTTGGTTGCGGAGATTTATTCTCTTAGCTTAACACCCTTCTCTGCGACGTACGAGCTCAGAGGTTATATAGTTGATGGTAACTAGTGATACATTCCCAATTTGGTAATGAGGCATACGAAGTGCTTCCGATCATTTGTTGATCAAAGCAAGGCTTTGTGAAAAGCGTATCTTTGTGGACGAGACTGCATCAGGACCTCATACCCTGGAAATGGTCGAAACAGGAAAGATGCAGCTAGGTTTCAGGGGTCGCGCCCCTAGGGGAAGTCCATTTCTTCTGGATAGAGGTGGTATCATGGTATGGAGCCCAAATATTTAACATATGTGGTTACTGCAAATACATTATTTTGTGGTTGTTGGTGTTGAGTGCTCGGATAAAGGTTGGTTATGACCGGGGATGGAATATCTTAGGTGATACTCCCGGGAAGGGGGTACACCGGCCTTGTTTGGCAGAGAACTGAGGGATGGTTCTCGGGGCGTCCCTCCAAAGGCGTACCCATGCGGCAATGGGAAGTTCCTTAGCCTGAACATTTGTTGGAAATCCAATCATCCAATACGCGTCTTGTACGGTTTTAGTTGTATAACCTTCCATGGAATGTGGTGGTAACCTGCTATTGAACATGGTAGCTATAGTAGGCATACGACGAAATGTTGTATGCTGGCTAAGATTAATATTGTACTTTCAAAATGTTTCCTGCACTATGCACTAATAATAATATCAAAGAGTTTTTCTCTTATAAAGCATATTTGACTATCATAAGGAGAAATCTCCCCCAAGTGTGCGATTGCATTGTGTGTGTGCCGGAAGGCCTTATGGTAGTTTCGTTTTCCAAAAAGCATTGTGGATTTCAATGTTTTAAAATTCTTTGTTGTTTGTTTTAAAGGTAAAATATTTTTTTTTGTTTGCTCATACCAGTCCCATGACTGACCCTGAGTTTATTGTTCCCTTTCTAAACTCTGGGTGCCTATAATTTTCCACACGGGTAGTCTAGAGTTGGGTTTTTCAGATAGTAGATATCGATTCGGTAGCTTTCAGCTTTCTCTTTGGAGATTTTGGATATTGAAGTCTTTGGTTAGGACGACTAACCTTGCTTAGCTTGGTACAACTTGATGGTGGTTCTCGCTTATTGGATTGGAGAGCTTTGGAGTTTTGAGCCTTTGCAGTTTGATATTGGAGTTATCTCTTTTGCTATTTCTTTTCCACTGCTGTTTATGGTCTCTGATATTCTTGTATCATATTGTATCAGTGCTGTTCCATATTTGGATATTGTATCATTAGATTTGTATATGATATTCATTCTTTTCTTCCGCTATGTTGTTATACTTAATGTGTTATAAGCTCCAGCGAACCAGATTCGACGCTTGGATCTACGGCATTGGAATACGAGTGTCATATTCGGCGCCAATTTTCGAAGGTCGAGTCAGGGTCGTTTCAACTATCAAACATTTAATCAACAAGTTTTGGCCATGTCACATATTTTAAAGGGTTTAAAAGAGAATGTATAATACATATAATGTTGTTACTTGCTTTCAAAAGCAAGGTAGGGTCCTAAAGTAATAACTTGCATTGTTATCTATTTTAATATATGTTTGAACACAACCAATATATGCACAACATTATTCAAATGAAATGGCTATTCAGCTCACCCAAGCCCAAGCTAAACCAAGATATAGATAACATCACTATAAGTGCAATGGCGAAGATGGCGTCTCAATTGGACCTCGCATGCAACAGTTATTAAGATTATAAAATTTAGAATTAATTAAAAATAATTAATTGACTAACCAATTTAAATACTAACTACCTCATTTATCATCTTCCCTCCTTTCTGAAATCAATTTTCTTAACACAGTGATATATGCCCATGCCTATACGTAAACCCATATCACTGCACCTTCTTTCCTTCCTCTCTCCCTCCATGCTTTACGAAATCGGATGACACCACTTCCATTGATCTTCTCTTCGGATCCTCTCCATAAGGACGTTGACTATGTCAAACTCGGTGCATCACAGTAAAGTGCGGATCTACTCAGGCTATCAGCCTTTGAAACATCACCCTTCCTTTAAGTCGATCAGACCTTAAGCGATGGTGCCTTTGAGTGTGTCTCGTAAAGAGAAATTCATCCATGCCTGCCACTTTGCCTAAAACATCCTCCATCACTTTCAAATGGTAACCCTAGTCATGGCCTCTAACATTGATCTCCACTGACCACCACTACACGCACTAAACTTGTATGCATTTGAAGCCCCCACTCACATGACTCCAACATATCAAACAACATTTAATTTTCGCTTAAAGCTTCGCCAATGATCAAGGGAAGGAGGCAACTAAAGCTCCATGTTTACAGTAAAGGAAAATGAAATAAAAGAGAAAGGAAGAGAAGTGAAATGATCATTGCGAGTTTCGAGCTCGCACAAGCACACAACACGTCCTATTGTCACGAAATTTGTCTATGCACATTGCCTTATTATTCTGGTTTCGGTGGAACTAGTTTCATCAAAATCCAAGATGTTGCCCCAGGATGATAATTTCCCGCGTTTCAACACCGTTTATTGATAAAATGATTTTCAATCACTTACAGATATTAATTCGAATTATTTAGTTTTGTAAATATATTTATAAAACAAATTTATTATCATTATTTAATATCTAAAAGAGGTTAATAAGGTTATTAAATCAATTTAATTATATTAAATTAAATATTCGATTATTTAAATATTTTTGATATTTAAATATGAAGTGTACGAAATTCCATGTCGATACATTCTTCCCCACTTAAAATATTTCACCCTCAAAATTCCAACACGAGTAACAAAAGAAACAACCACACATTAATACTTAACAGTATTGCAATCACTAGCAACTAAAGAACAATCACATAACAATACTACGCAGTACTGCTGTGACAACCCGTATATTTGTCGATTTTGTATTTAAATATTTTATCGATACTCGGAATTTAGTCCGAAAAGCTACTTTTTGCATACGGTCGAATTAGGTCTCGGGTGCACTCCATTGAGTTCAAAACGCCGTTTGCGATCTTTTTGAGTATAAACTTTGATATGTTTGGAGTTAGAGGAATTTTGCCACTTTTTACTTAGGGCTTTGGTTTGGGCTGAGCCCAATAACTCCACTTATGTATTCAGTCCCAACCCTCTCCTCTTCATTTACTTCCTTTCTATTTTCCTAATACTCAAGCTTTTATAACAATGGAGAGTGGAATGGGAAATTGAAACTCAAGCCCTAGTATTCTTTTGCAAATCAAGCTCTAGCTCCAAGCTAATAGAAGAACCCATTGGTAAGCCTTCTATTCATCTTCTCCAACTCCTTCTCTCTTGAATTTCAGAAATTCCTAAACCTAACTTTGGGAATGCTCTTCTTTTTGAGCATAGATTCAAGCTTGTTTGAGCTGTGTTGAAGAGTGGTTGATTCTCCCTTTGCTTTCAAGCTTCTTCTTCATTTGTTTGGGTTCAAAGGTGAGATTTTTATCTCACATCTTTGTCTATAATTATCTTCGATTATTAGGTATGAATTCCTAACACTTATTCTTGTGTGATTGATTTTGGTTTGGATTGATTTGGTGTATATTCCAATTTTTGGTGTTTTGAAATCAAAATCTATGAAAATCCTATTATGGATATTTGGACATTGATATTTGAGGCGTATCGAAGAGCCTTTAAGGCTGGGTTGTCGCTTGGCGTAAATCCTTAGTCGTCTTTGCTTGTCCGATCGCTTCCGGTATTTATTTCAGCCATTTTTGGTCTAGGTTCAGGGAATGCCCTGACCCCAGTTTCAGACGTCTGAAACGTTAGATTCAGACATCTGAATATTATTCTGGGAAGATTTTTATTCCCAGATTCATACGTCTGAATCTATATTTCAGACGTCTGAATTAGTTCGTTTGGAACCAGAAAGGAAATAAGCTAAAAAGTGCCTATTTCAGACGTCTGAAATCAAGGATTCAGACATCTGAATTCTGTTTTGGAAAATATTTTATTTTCCAGATTCAGACGTCCGAACCCTTGATTTCAGACGTCTGAATCTGCAGTCTTCTGCCTATATTGCCTATTTTGTTTGAATTTTCAACTTTAATCGATTCGTGTTGATTCCCTTTTTGTTGTTATCATTTATTATTGATTTCGATGATATTTTCTTCATGATTTTTGGGAATATCCATTTTGATGGATTCGGTATCGATTTCTTTGGATTTTATTTACGTCTTTGAATGTGAATTTTGATGATTGGTTGTTTCTACAATCATTTCTATGATTTGTCACTTTAAAAATATAAAGGTTTCAATACTAGTAGTAAATATCAAAACTCTTTCGTCAAAGCAATCTTTAACACTATTTTATTACCAAACTTGTTTATAAAACCGTTTTTTGATCTATTAGTATATACAAACCTTTACCTCACTCGGATGAGAAATTTAATTAAACGACTTAGTAAAACAAGTGGTATGAAATGCTTGCGTTCACTTCGTCGGTTAATTCTTTGACTTGTTCGATTGAACCTCTTGTGACAATTATCTAGTGAAGATTTACAGTTTGTTCGTAAATATTTAAGTTAAGCAAGTGGTTATGGGACACGAGGCTAAGCTTTTATATTTACTAACTTAGTGTAATTGACACTTCTCGTTGATCATGACGATCATCTTATGATTTAGACTAGCAATTGTGCGATGTCTCTTTGTTTGCAAGGTTAGACTAGACCTCATTGGTGTGATCCCGACTCACACATATCTCTTTGTCCGCAAGGTTAGTCTAGACACCATTTGTGTGATTCCACTCACACATACCTTTTTGTTGCGAGGTTAGGCTAGACACCATTTGTGTGATTCCACTCACACATACCTTTTTTCCTTTTGGTTAGCCTAGACCTCATCTGGGTGATTCCGACTCACCCATATGGGGTTGCTCCCCATGGTCTTCGGACCGTCATGTGATAGGCCTCCTTCCCTTTTTCTATGATTTCTGAATTTCTTGTGTTGATTTCTAGAATTTATGTCATTGACTTGTTATGAGTACAAGTTTAGGGTATGACGCCCTCTTTGTATCTTTGAGAAGATTCTTGTGATATTGATTTATCTCTTATTGATTGATCTTCTATTGACATCATTTGCATACTTATTGTAGTATGTCAGTATGGATATTTTATTTTCATGCCATATCTTTTATTTTATACCATGTCATCTGATATTTATAGCTAGACTGATCCATATATTATTTTCTTAAATAATACTCGGGTCAAACCGAGATGTTACAGGTGCTTCTGCTTGACTTCTTCCCGGGATTTGCTACTCTGACTTTTGGCTAACTATTTAGATTAGCAGTTTTTGTTGTATACACTTGAGATATAGACTCATAGTTGTATTCTTTTGTATAGCACGTGTTGCTATTCTTTTGTATTATTGAGGATCTTTTTGACCACTACTTTGATGTACACTTTCATGTGTTAGTTATATATTCATATCTTCTTCTGCCTTTGTGATATGGATGTCTGTGTCTGATTTGTGTTATGCTTATTTCTATGTTTGTTTCCGAAGATTATTATAGCCACTGTGTAGTATCTTTGAGTTTGTATCAGTGTGTCGGACTTCCTCCCGAAATCAAATGCGTTATACTATCCGACATAGCGTGCTCGCACAAAGCAATTGCACGGATGGTCGCTCCTCAGCAGCCTTATTCTCCGCGCTAGTTGACAGCATTGCTCCGTAGTTTTCTTGGCTAGCGTGGGTATAGAGGTGGGGCGTCACAGCTTGGTATCAGAGCCAAACTTCGGAACAATGTAGAATAATTTAACAAGGATCACCGTCCTAAGTCCACCTTAGGAGTTATGTCTTAGGATTAATTCGAGTCATCGTACCGATTCATCCTATATCCTTTATGATTCCTTGTTTTATCTAGCAAGATTGCTTGATATTCATTAGTGAATATATTCTTCTTTATCTTCTTTCTTTCTTAAGGAAGAGAAATGGTTAGACCTGGTCGTCCCAGAGCTGGACCATCTAGTGCTCCACCCCAAGATGGAGTTTTTATGACTACCTAGCAACTTGTTGACCTTGTCACGAATGCTCAAGCAGCTGGTTCTAATCCGGAACCTACTCACGCTAAATCTGGGTTTGCACATTTGTGCAATGATTACAGCAACCTGGGTGGGAAGCCATTTAAAGGTTCTGAAACTATCATTGAGGTCCAGGGTTGGTTGAGGACCTGCGATCGAATCTTCATTCGCATGAATCTCGTTGATCTTCACTGTGTTCAGGTGGCTTCCAGTATGCTCCAAGAGAGAGCATTGGACTGGTACAAACTTCTTATTTCTGAGGTTAATGAAGCGGATCTCACCTGGGAGCAATTCCGGACACGCTTCGAGTTAAAATTTGTACCAGAAGTAGAGAAGGTAACTCTGGCTCGACGCTTTATAGACCTTGTTCAAGGTGAGTCCTCTATGATTGATTACGTCGCAGCCTTTGAATCGCTTTCCAAATATGGGGTTGAATACTTCAACACCCTATAGAAGAAGAACCAGAGGTTCGTTTATGGCTTAAACAAAAGCCTCAAGAAGCCATTACTTCTAAAGTTAGAAGTTCCTTTCGACCAACTTATAGATATCGCTCTTCGTTTGGAAGAGGCTGATAAAGAAAGTGATGTTGAAGTAGTAGCTCTCAAACCCAACTTCAACAACAAAAAGAGGCCCAGTAAATTCAAAGGCCCTTATCCCAACAAAAAGGGTAAGCAAGCAACCCCTGCGGCAAAGTCTCCTTCTCCTAGTGGTGCGAGATGCTTCAACTATGGATCTGGGGATCATTTTGCGAATAAGTGCTCTAAGCCCAAATCTTGTCGCTATTGTAAGAGCCCGGATCATTACATACATCAATGCCTCAAACGTGAAGGCAAGAAGGAGGGAAAGTTAAATGTTGCTCAAGCCCCTGGCAACACATCTCATGGTCAAGGTATATCTCATTCTATCCTTGATGGTATTATTATATTTCGTGATAAACCTATTCGAGTTCTCTTTGATACGGGTGCATCCCACTCTTTTATATCAAAGGAACTTGTCGATACCTTTTCTTTAAGTGTTGTTTTTTCAATGATTTCTTTAAGAATTGTGAATCCGGTTGGTGGATCCGCAACTCTAAGTTTGCTTTGTAAAGATGTGGAGATTATTTTATGCGATTTTTCCTTCCTAGTCGATTTGCATGTCATGCGTTATTTAGGCTTTGAAATGATTTTGGGAATGGATTGGCTTAACCGTTATGAAGCTCACATCCTATGTCCCGAGCGGACTATTTATCTACGACACCCGCAATCTGTAAGGCAGATTTCTATTATTCTTAAAGATTCGGATTCTTCTTTGACTGCATCTTTATATTCTTTAAATCCTCGTGATGACGATAATGATGATGAGGAAGATGTCATTGCTCTTATTCACGTTGTTCGTGAATTTTCCGACATATTTGAGTCCGTTTTAGGATTGCCACCTAAGCGAGCAATTGAGTTAAAAGTTAATCTTATCCCTGGAGCTCAACCTATTACTCGTCCTCCTTATCGCATGTCTAATAAGGAGAATGAGGAGATGCGCAAACAATTATCCGAATGGGTGACGAAGCAATTTATTCTCTCTAGTTCCTCGCCTTGGGGAGCTTCGGTTATTTTCGTGAAGAAATCCGATGGTACAATTAGACTTTGCGTTGACTACCACAAGCTTAATGATCTTACTATCAAAAATAAATATCCTTTACTTCGGATTGATGGTCTATTTGACCAACTTAGTGGTGCTAGAGTCTTTTCACAATTGGACTTGGCTACCGGTTTTCATCAGCTTCGTATTGCTGAGGATAGCATTCCTTTGACATCGTTCCGTACCCGTTATGGATCTTATGAATGGCTTGTCATGCCATTTGGTTTAACGAATGCTCCGGCTTATTTCGTTGACCTTATGGATCGAGTTTTCAAAGATTTTCTCGATCGATTTGTTCTCATCTTCATTGATGATATTCTTGTGTATTCAAAAACCGAGGAGGAACATGAAAAGCATCTTCGGATTGTGTTGGAAATTCTTAGGAGTAATCATTTAAAAGCAAAATTTTCTAAATGCCATTTTTGGCAATCTCGTGTGAAGTTTCTCGGTCATATTATTTCCGAATCCGGAATTTCCGTGGATCCTTCAAAGATTGAAGCGATTCAAGATTGAAAAAGACCTGGGAGTGTGACTAAAATCCGTAGCTTTCTCGGATTGGCGGGCTATCACCGTCGTTTTATTAAAGACTTTTCTAAAATTGCCATGCCTCTCACTAGCTTAACAAAGAAAGGTGTTAAATACGCTTGGTCGGACAAATGTGAGGCTTCTTTCCAGAAATTAAAGGAACTCCTTTCCGATGCTCCTATTCTTGTGACTCCCGATGGAAACCAAGATTTTATTGTTTATATCGATGCTAGTCGCATTGGTTTGGGTGCCGTTCTTATGCAAAAAGAACGTGTTATTGCTTATGCTTCTAGGAAATTGAAGCCGACCGAGACTAGATATGCCACACATGATTTAGAACTCGCGGCTATTGTTTTCGCTCTTCGGATTTGGCATCATTATCTTTTAGGAGAGAAATTTGTTCTTTATACCGATCATAAGTCTTTGAGGTATTTATTTTCTCAAAAGGAACTTAATTTGCGTCAACAACGTTGGCTCGAGTTCCTTGCTCCTTATGATCTTGAAATTCTTTATACCCCCGGTAAGGGTAATTGTGTCGCCGATGCTCTTAGCCGTAAGCAACAAGCTGTTGTTTCTATGATGATATCTGAATGGAACGATCTCGAGATCTTATCTACTTGTGAGATTCGAGACCGCGTATCCGATTTATGCTCATCATTTGTTTTATGTAGCCTTGAGGCTCATTCTTCTCTTTTTGACCGCATTCTTGAAGCTCAAAGGCTAGATCCCGACTTGGCTCTTCTTGGCCAAAATTTTAAGGATAGAATTAATATTGAAGGTTTGAAAGACTTTGATATTGATTCTCGTGGCGGCATTCGGAAATTTGGTAGACTTATTGTGCCAAATATTGGTGATCTTCGAAAAGACATTTTAGAAGATTCCCATCGTTCTAAATTTACTATTCATCCCGATAGTAGTAAAATGTACGTGGATATGAAGCGAATTTATTATTGGGAGGGAATGAAATTGACATCGCTAACTTCGTTAAGTGTTGCAGGACTTGCCAACTCGTTAAGGCCGAACATCAAAGGCCCGGTGGGTTATTGCAACCTTTAGAAATTCCAATTTGGAAGTGGGACCAATTTTCCATGGATTTTATTGTTGGCCTTCCCCGTTCTCATTCAGGTCATGATAGCTTATGGATGATTGTTGATAGACTTACTAAATCTGCCCATTTTATTCCCGTTCGGTCTAACCGAACCGTTCCTCTTTTGGCCAAACTTTTTGTCAAAGAAATTGTTAAATTGCATGGAGTTCCTATTTCTATTATCAGCGATCGTGATCCATTGTTTACTAGTGGATTTTGAAAGAGTCTTCAAAAAGCTTTAGGAACGAAGCTTAATTTTAGCACCGCTTATCACCCCCAGTCCGATGGACAAACCGAGCGTGTGAATCAAACTCTTGAAGTTCTTCTTCGTGCCTGTGTGCTTGATTTCGGTGGAAGCTGGGAAGATCATGTTCCTCTTGTTGAATTTTCCTATAATAATAGCTTCCAATCTAGTATTGGTATGGCACCTTTCGAGGCACTCTACGGAAGGCCATGCCGGTCTCCTTCTTGTTGGCTTGAGGCCGGTGAGAGGCTGGTTTTAGGTCCAGACTTTATTCGTGATTCCACAGAAAAGATTGAACTTATTCGACATAGGATGAAAGAATCCCAGAGTAGACAAAAATCCTATGCCGATAATCGAAGAAGGAGATTAGAATTTTCTGTTGGAGATCTTGTTTTTGTTCGTGTTTCACCTATGAAAGGTGTTGTACGTTTCAGTCGGTCGGGAAAGTTAGCACCTCGATATATTGGGCCATTTCCTATCACTGAACGTATTGGTTCCATGGCTTATCTCCTATCATTACCGACTCAGTTTTCTGCCATGCATGACGTGTTTCACGTTTCTCAATTACGGAAATGTCTTCGAGATTCCGATTCTATTCTTAAGCCCGGTGTTGTGGAAGAGATTGAAGTTTCTCCTAATTTAACTTATGAGCATCATCCTATTCGACTTATTGCTTCGGAGGTCAAACGCCTTCAAAATAAAGATGTCCCGCTTGTGATAGTTCAATGGTCTTCAAATCCTAAGGATTGTTCTTGGGAATCTAGAGAGTTCATCGAGCGAACACATCCGGACTTACTTTCCCGCGCTCTTTAAGGTGAACCTTTTATTTCAGATTTCTTTTGTGTTGAATACGCTCTCGTGGTTGTTACTATATATCTTCTTCTTAAATATTGCGAGGATGCAATTTCTTTAAGGAGGGGAGTCTGTAACAACCCGCATATTTGTCGATTTTATATTTAAATATTTTATTTAAATATTTTATCGATACTCGGAATTTAGTCCGAAAAGCTACTTTTTGCATATGGTCGAATTAGGACTCGGGTCCACTTCTATTGAGTTCAAAACGCCGTTTGCAATCTTTTTGAGTATAAACTTTGATATGTTTGGAGTTAGAGGAATTTTTCCACTTTTTACTTAGGGCTTTGGTTTGGGCTGAGCCTAATAACTCCACTTATGTATTCAGTCCCAACCCTCTCCTCTTCATTTACTTCCTTTCTATTTTTCTAATACTCAAGCTTATATAACAATGGAGAGTGGAATGGGAAATTGAAACTCGAGCCCTAGTATTCTTTTGCAAATCAAGCTCTAGCTCCAAACTAATAGAAGAACCCATTGGTAAGCCTTCTCTTCATCTTCTCCAACTCCTTCTCTCTTTAATTTTAGAAATTCCTAAACCTAACTTTGGGAATGTTCTTCTTTTTGAGCATAGATTCAAGCTCGTTTGAGCTATGTTGAAGAGTGGTTGATTCTCCCTTTGCTTTCAAGCTTCTTCTTCATTTGTTTGTGTTCAAAGGTGAGATTTTTATCTCACATCTTTGTCTATAATTATCTTCGATTTTTAGGTATGAACTCCTAACACTTATTCTTGTGCGATTGATTTTGGTTTGGATTGATTTGGTTTATATTCCAATTTTTGGTGTTTTGAAATCAAAATCTATGAAAATCCTATTATGGATATTTGGACATTGATATTTGAGGCGTATCGAAGAGCCTTTAAGGCTGGGTTGTCGCTTGGCGTAAATCCTTAGTCGTCTTTGCTCGTCCGATCGCTTCCGGTATTTATTTCGTCCATTTTTGGTCTAGGTTCAAGGAATGCCCTGAACCCCAGTTTCAGACGTCTGAAACGTTAGATTCAGACGTCTGAATATTATTCTGGGAAGATTTTTATTTCCAGATTCAGACGTCTGAATTCTGTTTTGGAAAATATTTTATTTTCCAGATTCAGACGTCTGAACCCTTGATTTCAGACGTCTGAATCTGCAGTCTTTTGCCTATATTGCCTATTTTGTTTGAATTTCCAACTTTAATCGATTCGTGTTGATTCCCTTTTGTTGTTATCATTTATTATTGATTTTGATGACATTTTCTTCGTGATTTTTGGGAATACCCATTTTGATGGATTCGGTATCGATTTCTTTAGATTTTATTCACGTCTTTGAATGTGAATTTTGATGATTGGTTGTTTCTACAATCATTTCTATGATTTGTCACTTTAAAAATATAAAGGTTTCAATACTAGTAGTAAATATCAAAACTCTTTCGTCAAAGCAATCTTCAACACTATTTTATTACCAAACTTGTTTATAAAACCGTTTTCCGATCTATTAGTATATACAAACCTTTACCTCACTCGGATGAGAAATCTAATTAAACGACTTAGTAAAACAAGTGGTATGAAACGCTTGCGTTCACTTCGTCGGTTAATTCTTGGACTTGTTCGATTGAACCTGTTGTGACAATTATCTAGTGAAGATTTACAGTTTGTTCGTAAATATTTAAGTTAAGCAAGTGGTTATCGGACACGAGGCTAAGCTTTTATATTTACTAGCTTAGTGTAATTGACATTTCTCGTTGATCATGATGATCATCTTATGATTTAGACTAGCAATTGTGCGATGTCTCTTTGTTGGCAAGGTTAGACTAGACCTCATCGGTATGATTCCGACTCACACATATCTCTTTGTCCGCAAGGTTAGTCTAGACACCATTTGTGTGATTCCACTCACACATACCTTTTTGTTGCGAGGTTAGGCTAGACACCATTTGTGTGATTCCACTCACACATACCTTTTTTCTTTTTGGTTAGCCTAGACCTCATCTGGGTGATTCCGACTCACCCATATGGGGTAGCTCCCCATGGTCTTCGGACCGTCATGTGATAGGCCTTTTTCCCTTTTTCTGTGATTTCTGGATTCCTTGTGTTGATTTCTGGAATTTATGTCTTTGACTTGTTGTGAGTATAAGTTTAGGGTATGATGCCCTCTTTGGATCTTTGAGAAGATTCTTGTGATATTGATTTATCTCTTATTGATTGATCTTCTGTTGATCATCATTTGCATACTTATAGTAGTATGTCAGTATGGATATTTTATGTTTATGCCATATCTTTTATTTTATACCATGTCATCTGATATTTATAGCTAGACTGATCCATATATTATTTTCTTAAATAATACTCGGGTCAGACCGAGATGTTACAGGTGCTTGTGCTTGACTTCTTCCCGGGATTTGCTACTCTGACTTTTGGCTAACTATTTAGATTAGCAGTTTTTGTTGTATACACTTGAGATATAGACTCATATTTGTATTCTTTTGTATAGCACGTGTTGCTATTCTTTTGTATTATTGTGGATCTTTTTGACCACTACTCTAATGTACTCTTTCATGTGTTATTTATATATTCATATCTTCTTCTGCCTTTGTGATATGGATGTCTGTGTTTGATTTGTTTTATGCTTATTTCTATGTTTGTTTCCAAAGATTATTATAGCCACTGTGTAGTAGCTTTGAGTTTGTATTGGTGTGTCGGACTTCCTCCTGAAATCAAATGCGTTATACTATCCAACATAGCGGTGCTCGCACAAAGCAATTGCACGGATGGTCGCTCCTCAACAGCCTTATTCTCCATGCTAGTTGATAACATTGCTCCGTAGTGTTCTTGGCTAGCGTGGGTATAGAGGTGGGGCGTCACCAATCACTAGCAACCAAAGAAAATAATCGCATATTAATATTAACAGTATTACAATCTTGTTAGCAAACAAAGCTCACGGTTTGCTTAAGTTCAAAAACCCCTTAACACAAGCATGATAAAAAAAACCTATTAAGCATACTTATGCTCAACAGCCTAAGGTTATTACTCAGTTGGTCACTCAAGTTACCTCAAAACAAATCGAAGGTTCATCCCCCAAACTCTCCACAAGCCAAAAACATGCATATAAATATTATAGGATCCCGTACGAAGCAATATCATCTATATGCAATACCAGATCTGATCACTAGCTCAATCACATGGATTTCACTTTCAAAGTAGCAAATCTCATCAAACCTCTCTCGGACTCCGATCAAGTTCCTTGACTAAAAACCTTCATTTTCCTCACATAGCCATATACTATGGTTGAAAACTTGAGGATCATATCAAAAACCTATATCAAGTGTTCATCGTCAGGAATCAAGTGAAAAATCCTATAATGACCCGTAATTTTCGATAATAAAAATACTAATTTAAATAAGATTTTGAATTTAATGTTGAGAATTGTTTTTAAGATTTAATAACAAGAAAAATCACTAGAATGAAGTGTAATAGTGTTGTATAAGGTAAGTGATAATGGATTTAATGCAATTACAATTAATTAAAATGATTGGAAAGTTATAATTGGTTATAAAGTGTAAATAAGTAAATAAACAAATGTCGTATATAAATGGTAAAGTTTTACGTTATTAATTAAAATTGGTTAATATAGAGCAATTAATCAGTATGTGAATCCATTTGCTTTTGTTTGTAAATAACAGACTAGGAAATGTGTTTGAATTGGTAAGTTATAACAATGGTTTAATTATAAATTTACTATTTAATTCGTTGAAAATCGATTGGAAATCAATTGTAATTAATGTAGTCAATTATTGCTGTTAATATGAATCGAAATGGCAGTTGTAGAATATTGATGTAATAAAATGTAAACGAATGTTAACTATATACATAAAGCAATGATTGATTGAATTCCAAGATTGAAATCAAAATTAACTAATTTATTTGGATTTTAAATTACAATTAATGAATTTACTAAAATTGAAATTGAACGATGTAAACAATGCACATATAACATTGGATTTGACATGTAAAATTTGTTTAAAAGATTATAAGTTTATAGGTAATCATAAATGATAAAAAATGTTAGTTATTAAATTTGAATTCGAAAAGTGATAAAATCAATTCAATAATAATTTATTTAATTAATGTGGAAATAGCCATTTTGGCTATGGTCTCGGATTTCAACGAAACCAATTTCATTGGATCCGTAACGGTGAATTATTATAGGATTTCAAGTTTCCTAGTGATCAGACTTGTCGTTAGATCATGTGGGCTTGCAATGCGTGAAAATCAATTTAATGAATCAAGTTGAAATAAGCTAATTTTAAAAGCTAACTTCTACATATGATGGGATTAGAATTTGAAACATGTTCCACTGAGTTTAAAAATATTGAAAACATCTATTTCAATATATTGGATGATTGATTTTCGTTTCGGAAACGAAACGGGCTTTTTGGGTCGTTGTTATCGTTTCAATCCAAAATCGATTTGGTCCATTCTTTCTTTTTCAGTTCTGCACATGAATAGGCTGTTGTAAACCCTAATTGTTTCTCATATCTTATTTCAGTATGTGCTACTACTTCTACTGGTTCCTCCTTCTCAAACGATAGAATACGAAACCCTAAATTCCAATTTAATTGCAAATTGAAATCAAATCGAAAAATTAAACTCCTCAAACTGTCTCAAATTATATATCGTTGGGAAGTTCTCGACGAATGCAATCTAACACAATGATTTTTTTTTTTTCAATTTGGATCATAGTTTGGCCAGAAATGGGCGATTAGTTCTCAACCGTTCATCGAGGTTTGATCAACATCAGTGGATCGTCGATTCGAAAGTGTTGCAGCTAGAGATGGTGAAGGGAGTGCATCGGTGATGGTCGTTCGTCAGATCAATGGTTAGATCTCCTCGGACAATTCGATAAAGGTTTTATCCCTATAGGCGGTGGATGTGATTTTGGGTTCGATAGGCGACTAGATGGTCAGTGGGCGGTCGTGGATGATAGCAAAGGTCCGAGGCGATGTCTGGCAGGCCACGGTTGGCCCTTAGGCGGTGGCGTTCATCGTAAATGAAGAGGCGGTGTGCATGTGTTATAGGGTTCGAATGAGACGATCGAGCACGAGATAGGGTTCTGAGTTTTATACGCAGGTGACGGCATGTTTCTTCTATTTTTTATTTAATTTTTATATAATTTAAGTTTTCTAACTTCTAACTAGCATATCCTTTTCTTACGAGCACGGATTCACGCGCGGTTTTCTTCGCTGTGATCATATCGAAATTTCGAACATTATGAAAAGGTTTGGGTAAATTCTAAGACTGTTGAAATTTGGGTCTTTACTTGGATTTTAAATCAATTTGAAATCAAAGGTGAATGTTTTAACCCACTCGCAACAACTAAATTGTCTTATGTTAGTTAAATTTATTTTTTTGATTGATTAGAAGTTGATTGATTGTTGTTTGATACATTTAATTTTCCATGACAGTTATATATGAATTTAATTGAATTAAATCGCCAATTAATTTAATTTTGAATTTAAATTTCCAGCGAAATACTTATTAACGATAATAAGTTAATTGTTGCTCTTTATTGGTTGATTTGATTGTTGATTATGATGGATGTTTAATTTTTGATATTGGATGACTGGATGTTATATTTATATATTGTTATCACACTACAAGTTCCCTTAGTTATTATTAGTAAATCATTAGGGTTGTATTGATACACTCTCAAATGATCTTATAGATTAGGAAAAAATCGTTATGGGTTGAAATGATAGGCTCAAACGATTTTAGGAATTTTGAATTTAAATTCGGGATTGCGGGCTGAAATGGTATATACCGGTAGATTTTAAATTATTGTGGGTTGAAATTATATATATCTGTATCACTTGGCGATAGGGTAGAAAATTATATACGGACACCGGATTGGTTAAATTAAATGATTCTAAATTCTAAATTTTTTGAATCTAGTTAAATGATGTTTTGAAATAAAACTTGATTTATATAAACTGAATTATTTTTGAAAATCCAAGTTTAAATATTGAAATTGAAACTGGTTCAAATAAACTGTCTAAAGAAGTGAAATTGAAATTTCAAAGTTTAATTTTGATATATAAATGAAATTTATTGAAATTGAGTTATTGAAATGTTTGAATATTTAAACTTTGAAATCCACATTCATAGTTCAAACATGGATTTGAAATCGATATAAATTTAAATGGTTTTATTGAGAATCTGAATTGAAAGATATAAATTAAGTTTGTTAATTTGGAAGCTGGATATGGTCCAGATATGTAGAGATGGAAGAAATAGTTTAATTTGATATTACTTTCATATTCATTATTTCTATATATCCATTAAAAATATATTATTTTAAATTCATATTTATTTTGATTTTCAAACCATATTATACCAAACTATATTAAACCTATTTTTAAACAACTTTAAACCATTTTAAAATTTCTTTTTTAAATTATATAATCTATTTTAACCTATTTTAAACTATTTTAAATCATTTAACCAATTTTAATCTATTTAAAACTATTTAAATCTATTTTAATCTATGCAAATCTATTTTAAACTATTTAAACCATTTAAACTATTTTTAAAGTATCTTAAACTTTTTAAAACTATTTTAATTATTTGAAAATTTCTAAACTATTTTCTAAAAATAAACTGTGCAAGGCTGAATTTTTTATATTTAAATCCCAGTTTAAAAGCGAATATGGTTAATTGATGTTATAACCTAAGTTGGGATTTGAAATGATATTTAGTAGGGAAATGATATATTTTGAGTGAAAAAGTTGATTTTGAAATGAAGGGTTAACCTATTTTGAAATATGATTTCAAAATTGAATATGATTTCGAAAGTGATATGATTTTTAAGATATGATATTTTGATGTCAATATGAAATGGTTTTGGAAATGTAAAACAACCATTCGGTATGCAATAGGCATTTGGTTGTTATAGAGTCTGAGATCAGATATTGTCATACTCTCTGCCAACACCGAAAACTACTTTAACAACTGTGCACGTGGTGGAGATTCCAGAATGAAATAGGATAGTTTGGTGAATAATTCTCAATGAGGTATTAACGTAGCCCTGATTCCCATGAGTCAGCTTGATGTAACTAAAACCGAAGCTATACCTGGGCCAAGTGAGGTCACACCTCCGATCTGACATGCTTCTTCGATGCCCTATTATGACTTTGTGATTGATTTGGTGGCTACCCCTCGATTTGACTATGGAAGTGTGTTTCGAGGTGGGCGATGATAGCTGCTTTACCTTACCACCAGCTCGGTTCTGGAAATGGTAGAATCTTATCCTGGCATTGCCTCGCATGCCTTGTCACATGCCTTATCGCGCCTACTACGAGTTTGTTTTGTACCGTACCTATAGAGTGCTCCCTGAGTAAACCACCTATTTGGTGGAGCTTACCGTATCTGTATAGACTACGGGAATATAAAAATGTGTTAAGGGGGAAGTGGGTAACGTCTTAACACTATTTTAATACTTTATTTTACTGTAGACATTATTATAATAGCGTATTATATTATTTATGTAGATAGTTTAACGGATCCTTAGGAGATGGAATCTCGAACATCTCGTAAGTTGTTGCATTTATGTTAGACACTGGATATGAGATGTAAAACTCCATAAACATCTATGAAGCCATTACACTCATATTTATTTACTGTTGATTTAACTTACATAAGATCTTTTAGTTCTGACTTGAGTGTTTTGTCTTTTCATTATGATCGGGTCAGTCTGAGCTTTTGTATCGAAGACCTTATTTTTGGAGGACGAAGATGAAGCTTTAGTACTATTATTATTTATTATATTTATCCCACTGCATCATATTGTTCCACTGTATTATTTATTTATTCCTGCTGTATGTAACTCTGATCTTATTGTAAAAATGCCAATGTTATTTGTAAAAAAGCTTCTTGAACTGTTATTTAATTACTATATTTTGTCATTCCGGTGTGAGATTCTGTGTTTGTTTTATTTCTTTCTCTTCTTTTTCTTATTTACCCATAGCAATAGTTTCATTTGATGGTTTGAGTTTGACATGTGTGGTTTATTTTCAATTTAAACCGTCCAAAAAGGTGGGTCGTACATTTGGTATCAGAACTAGGTTTGGCAATAACCTTAGCTTTGTGAGGTTTGGCTTATTAGAAATAGGGTAGTAGTACCCTAGAATGAGTCTGTCTCAGGGTATATTATGAGAGAGCTTATTTGTTAGCGTTATATAATGATTTATATTATGTTAATTTTTTCTGTTTAGTATTTATAAATTCTAGTCAGTACATAGGATGTTATGATATCGATAGAGATTTCTAAACACTTGATAGGGCATATCGACATAATATTATTTTGAGATATAGGTAAATGAAATAATTTTACCTAGTATTATATTTTGTATATATAAGAATAATTTTTATAAATTATATGGTTTGATGTGATAAGCTGTTTGTTAGGAAGTGAAATTTTATGAATATTGGTTGTAAAATAGTATTTACAAATAAAGTAAATATAAATTGAAAAATTCAGAACTTAAGTTCCGGTGTTTTGAAATTGTTCTCAAAATATTTTTGGATATGATATTTGTATTATTTGGAAGTATTTTTTTAATAAATATTCTCAATGTGATTCCAAATAGAGTTTTAAAAAGAATTTTTAAAAAGAAATAAGTTATGCATTCCCCTCTCTGTTGCTGGAAAATAATTTTGGTGATGAGTGCACACATCATCGACGTTCATTTTCGAGTTTCTAAATGGAAAGATCGCTGTAGTAGTTTTACTACACATTTATTTGAAAATGACTCTTAAATTTTAATTTCTAAATATGATTGGACACATAAGTTATAAGTGTGTGTGTATTATTTTGAATGATTTGAAATGTAACCCGGAATTTAGTTTTAAATCTTGCTAACAATTAGTGGCTTTCAATTGTTGTAATGAATGAAATCTTAGCTATATTAATAACTGAAAACTTCTAAAATGAAAATAAGAAATTAGATGCTAAGTGATTAGTGAAGTAGATAAGAAATTGAAAATTTGTAACTTCTAATTCAAAGGATATGAAAATATAGAAGATGTAATTATCGAATATTTTGTTAACTAAAATTTGAATAAGATAAACTTATGTAACATTAAGTTACATTCTAAAGACATATATATAACTTACCAATATATTAAACGTTGAAATGTTAACAAGAATATGTAAAAAAATATTCTACAAGTAAAACTTAAGTAATGAAAGTGATCAATGGAATTTTGTCTATAAATAAGAATTCTGATGTTATAAATTGTTATACACTTAAGTTATTAAATTGAAGTGCTACTAATAAAATTAAATAAAAAGGTGAATACTATAAGTGAATGATTATAAACTTACATAATGTTTGAAACCAATAATAATTAAAAATGAGTAGTAAAAGAGAAAACTGTATTTAGTAAATGATTATAACTTCAGAGATATTGAAATGATTTAATATTAACTAATACTATATATATATATATATATATATATATGAAGGAAATCATGTATGAATAGATGAAAATAAGTAAAAATAAACAATGATTCAAAACTAGACTATATGTTCAATAATATTAAATATGGAAGAAATAAATGTGGAAAGGAAATAATCTATTAATGGTGAGTTAAATTTGTAAATAGACTTGCATAATACTTTAAGAACTGATTTTGGATGATCTAAATAATTGGATGGAAATAACTTATGTAAGTAATTGGATATAAAGTAATGAATATGGCACTGTATGGTAGACGAGCAATTAATTTTGTAAGTAATGAATATAAATTAATGAAAATCAGCTTGTAGGAACGAATTGAACTGAAGTACAGTAAATAATGTGAAAAGGAGATTAAAAGAATAAACTTTAATGCTAATTGAAATTGTTGTTTATTTTTGCTTATGGATGGTTAGGAAAGGATACTTCTAAGTGTATAAAGATGTATAAATAATCTATTAAGTTTTATTTAATACTTTTGAGTATATGGTATACTTAGTAGTTTATTTGTCATTTTATATGATTAAAAGTTTTTGAACCCGAACAAACCATTTATTTGGTTGCTATGGTTGATTTCTTTGATTGCATGTGATGATTGTATGGTTTGTTTGCAAATGATTGTTGTTATGTTATGTTGATTTGTTTTGTTATTAATTAAAACAACTTAAACATCTCCCTTATACATAATTCTCACTATCTTGGATTTTATAAGTAAAATACATGTTTTGGAAGCAATAACTACTGCTTTTGGTTTCATAAATAAAGCTGTTTGCTGGACAAATAGATACGTTTTCGGATTACGGTTTTATAGCGATATTATATTGTTTTCCCTTGGTTTGAGATATTTAATTTTGAAATATGATATATATATATATATGGTTATTATTATTTTTCCAGACCACTGCGTACAAAGGAGACTTTGCCGAAATTTTCCATAAATTTTTGACTTGAAATTTTGTGAAAGTAGAAATGTTTTTCAAATTTTTATTAAACTTGAATGTGAAGATATAATTTTTTATTAATTGGTATATTTTATTTAAATACTTAATTATGTAAATTAATTGTTTATAAAATTGAATACTTCGAATAAAATATATTAACTCCTTAATCACTTCTTTCCCTTTTCGAGGACGAGAAGTTTTGAGTGGGGGAGAGTGCAACGACCCGTAATATTCGATAATTAAAATATTAATTTAAATAAGAATTTGAATTTAATGTTAAGAAAAAATTTAAGATTTAATAACGAGAAAAATCACTGTAATGAAATGTAATAGTGTTGTATAAGATTATTGATAACCACTTTAATGCAATTTCAATTAATTAAAATGATTGGAAAGTTATAATTAGTTATAAAGTGTAAATAAGTAAATGAACCAAATGTTTATATAAATGGTAAAATTTTATGTAATTAATTGAAATTGGTTAATATAGAGTAATTAAAAGTATATGAATCCATTTGCTTTTATTTGTAAACAACAGACGTAGAAATGTGTTTGAATTGGTAAGTTATAACAATGGTTTAATTATAAATTTACTATTTAATTCGTTGAAAATCGATTGGAAACCAATTGCAATTAATGTAATCAATTATTGTAGCCAATATGAATTGAAATGTTAACCGTAGAATATTGTTGTAATAAAGTGTAAACCAATGTTGTACATAAAGTAATGATTGATTGAATAATAAGATTGAAATCAAAATAAATTAATTTATAGGGATTTTAAATTATAATTAGTGAATTTACTGAAATTGAAATTGAACGCTGTAAGTAATGCAATATTTAACATTGGATTTGACATGGAAAATTTGTTTGAAAGATTATAAGTTTATAGGTAATCAAAAATGATAAAAATTGTTAGTTATTAAATTTGAATTTGATAAGTGATAAAATCAATTAAATAATAATTTATCTAATTAATGTGGAGATAGCCATTTTGGCCACGGTCTCCGATTTCTATGAAACCAGTTTCATCAGATATATAACGTATAATTATTGTAAGGTTTCAAGTTTTGTAGCGATCAGACTTGTCGTTAGATCGTGCGGGCTTGAAACGCGTAGAAATCAAGTTAATGAAATCAATTTGAAATAAGCCGATTTTAAAAGCTAAATTCTTCATATTATTGGATTAGGACTTGAAACCTGTTCCATTAAGTTTAAAAATATCGAAAACATCTCTTTCTATATATTGGATGACCAACTTTTGTTTCGGGAATGAAACAGGTTTTCGGGTCGTTGTTATCGTTTCAATCCAAATCGATCTAGTCCATCCTTTCTATTTCAGCTCTGCCTATATATAGGCTGTTCTAAACCCTAATTGTTTCTCATTTCTTATTTCTGTACATACTATTACTTTTACCAGTTCCCCCTTCTCAAATGACAGAATATGAAACCCTAAATCCCAATTCAATTGCAAATCAAAATCAAATTGAAAAATTAAGCTCCTCAAATTTATCAAATTATATATCATTGGAAATCTCTCGACGAGCGCAATTTACTTTAATGATTTGGTTTTCACTTTGGATCATACTTTGGCCGAAAATGGGCGGTTAATTCTCGGCCGTTCATCGGGGTTTGATTAACATCTGTGGATCGTCGATTTGAAAGTGCTGCAGCATTGAGATGGACGAGGGGGTGCACCGGTGATGGTCATTCGTCAAATCAATAGTTAGATCGCCGCGAACAATTTGATTAGGGGTTTATCCCTATAAGCAGCGGCTGGGATATTGGTTCGATCAGTGACTTGGTGGTCAGTGGGTGGTCATGGATGATAGCAGAGGTCGGAGGCGATGTCTGGTAAGCTGCGGCTGGCCCTTAGGCGACGACATTCGTCGTTGATAAAGAGGCGACGTGTGCTTGTTATAGGGTTCGAACGAGATAATCAAGCATGAGATAGGGTTCCGAGTTTGATTTGCAGGTGATGACGTGTTTCTTCTATTTGTTTATTTAATTTTTAAATAATTTAAATCATCTAACTTCTAGCTAGCATATCTTTTTCTTACGAGCTCGGATTCACACACGATTTTTTCCATTGCGACCGTTTCGAAATTTCGAACATTATGTAACTAGTTTGGATGAATTCTAAGACTTTTAAATTTAGGCCTTTATTTGGATTTTAAATCGATTTGAAATCAAAGGTAAGTGTTATAACCCACTCACAACTACTAAATTGCCTTATGTTAGTTAAATTGATTGTATGATGCGATTAGAAGATGACTGATTGCTGTTTGATATATTTAATTTGTCATGCCAGTTAAATCTGAATTTTATTGAATGAAATCACCAATTAATTTAATATTGAATTTAAATTGCCGATTAAATGCCTGTTAACGATAACTAGTTAATTGTCGTTCTTTATTGATTGATTTGAATGATAATTGTGGTGGATGTTTAATTTTGAAATTGGATGAATATATTGTTATCACACTGTAAGTTCCCTTAGTTATTGTTAGTAAATCACTATGGGTTGAAATGATACACTTCCCAACGATCTTATATACTAAGGAAAAATCGTTATCGGTTGAAATGATAGACTTGAGCGATTTTATGGATTTTGAACTGAAATTTGAGATTGTGGGTTGAAATGATATATACCCGTAGATTTAAAATTATTGAGGGTTAAAATGATTTATATCCTTATCACTTAACCATTTGGTAGAAAATTATATACAGACACCGGATTGGTTAAATTAAATGGTTTTAAATCCTAAAAGTTTGAATCCAGTCAAATGATATTTTGAAATAAAATTTGATTTTTATAAACAGAATTATTTTTGAAAATCCAAGTTTAAATATTGAAATTGAAACTAGTTCAAATGAATTGTTCAAAGAATTGAAATTGAAATTTCAAAGTTGAACTTTGAAATATAAATGAAATTTATCGAAATTGAGTTATTGAAATGTTTGAATATTTAAACTTTGAAGTCCTCTAAATTTATAGTTCAAACATAGATTTGAAATCGATATAGATTTAAATTGTTTTATTTAAAGTCTAAATTGAAAGATAAAAGTTGAGTTTGTTAATTCAGAAGCTGGATATGGTCCAGATATGTTGAAGTGAAAGGAATAGTATAATTTGAAATTACTTTCAAATTTATTATTTTATATAACTATTAGAAATATATTGTTTTAAATTTAGATTTTTTTGGATTTTCAAACCATATTACATCAAACTATATTAAACCTGTTTTTAAACTATTTTAATATATTGTAATCTATTTTAAACTATTTTAAATTATTTAATCCATTTTAAATTATTTTAAATTATTTAGTCTATTTAAAACTATTTAAAACTATTTAAATCTATTTTAAACTATTTAAATATATATTTTAAACTATTTAAACCATTTAAACTATTTTTGAAGTATTTGAAACTATTTTAACTCTTTTGAACTATCTAAACTATTTTCTAAAAATAAACCATGCAAGGCTGAATTGTTTATATTTAAATCCTGGTTTAAAAACGAATACGGTTAAATGATGTTATAACTTAAGTTAGGATTTGAAATGATATTTTCTAGTGAAATGACATATTTGAGTAAATATGATGATTTTGAAATGAGGGTTTAACCTATTTTGAAATATGATTTCGAAAGTGAATAAAATGATAATTTTTGAGAATATGATATTTTGATATTAATATGAAATGGTTTTGGAAATGTAAAAGAGCCATACAGTGTGTAATAAGCATTTGGTTGTTAAAGAGACCGTGGTCGGATATTGTCATACTCTCTACCAATACCGAAAACCACTTTAACAACTATGCACATGGTGGAGATACAGAATAAAGTAGGATGGTTTGGCGAACGATTCTCTTTGTGGTATTAACGTAGCCCCGACTCCCTCGAGTCAGCTTGATGTGACTAAAACATACCTAGGCGAAGTGAGGTCGCATCTCCGATCGGACATGCTTCTTTGACACCATATTATGACTTTGTGATTGATTTGGTGGCCACCCCTTGATTTGATTATGGGAGTGCGTTCCTAGTGGGCGGTGGTAGCTGCTATGCGTTACCACCAGCCTAGTTCTGCAAACAGTAGAATCCTACCCTAGCATTGCCTTGCATGCCTTGTCATATGCCTTATCGCTCTAACTACGAGTATGTTTTATACCGTACCTATAGAGTGCTTTCTGAGTAAACCACCTGTTTGGTGGAGCTTACAGTGTCTGTATAGACTACGAGAATATAAAAATATGTTAAAGGGGATATGGATAATGCCTTAATGTTATTTTAATACTTTACAGTAGACACTATTATAATAGCACATTGTACTATGTATGTAGATAGTTTAATGGATCTTTAGGGGATGGAATCCCGAACATCTCTTAAGTTATTGCACTCACATTATATATTAGAAAGGTGATGTAAAACCCCATAAACATCTCTGAAGCCATTACTCCCATATTTATTTACTGTTGATTTTTCTTACATCAGATCTTTTAGTTCTGACTCAAGTGTTTTTTCTTTTCATTATGCTCGGGTCAGTCTGAGCTTTTTATTGTATCGAAGACCTTATTTCTAGAGGATGAAGACGAAGATTTAGTACTATTATTATTATTATTATTATTTATATTTATCTCATTGGATCATGTTGTTCCACTGCATTATTTATTTATTCATGTTGTATGTAACTCTGATTTGTATTGTAAAACTGAAATCAAATATTATTTGTAAAATAGCTTCATGAAATGTTATCTGATTATTATATTTTCTCATACCGCTGTGAGATTCTGTATTTGTTTTTTTATTTCTTTTTTTCTTCTTATTTACCTCATAACAATCCTCCCTTTTGAATAGTTTGAATTTGACATGTGTGGTTTAGTGTCAGTTTAAACCATCCAAAAGGGTGGGTCGTTACAAATCCTAACTTGGACTGAAATGAATCATATCTAAATCCTGTATTTGAATCTTAAATCGAGAACCGTTATGCAAATAAAATAATCTACATACAACTTACATACTTGACTATATTGGTTTATCAACTACACCTGTTACTTTACATTTTTTAAATCATTTAATTTACACAAAAATCATGCAACGATCCAGAATTTCATCACTTTGATTTATGAATATTTAATTTATTTTAAATATTCATAATGGATTTTATAACTCAAATATACCCCTTTTGATTAATAATTAGTGATGGTGAAACTATTTACAAAATTCTTTTACAAAAATAATTAGTTCAAAGAAAAATAGAAAATGTGATCGGAATTCGTTTTTCGAATTTTCATCGTCAAAAAGTTATGGAAAATGTTGTGTACATTTTTGTAAACATACACACACACATATAATAATAACATAAGTATGAATAATAATAATAATAATAATATGGTAAAAATATATTTACTTGCGTAAATATAAAAGAGATGCGACCTTTTATCTTAAATTTAAGTAAAACTAAAATAAGATGTAGATGGAAGGAGTTTGTACGTTGGACAAAGAGGGAGGTGGTGATTCCACGCATATGGAACAAGTAAGGAGGATGTGGCTATGGGGTAGAGAAGAATGAGTGACGGGTATGTGCTAAAGAGTGTTTATGTAGTTTTCTTAATTCATTTTATACAAAAGCTATTTTTTCTTTTTCCTATTATCATTTTAATTTCTCTTAGCAAATTCAATTTGTTTCCTTTTCAAAAGCTCCATTTCCATTTTAATGTCTTCCTTAAAGTCTGAAAATCCTTCTTTACCCATTCTCAAACTTTAAAACCAAGCTAAAATTAACATCTTTTTTTCATATCTCTTCTCTTTTCGAAAACTAGCCTAGAGACTACCCTAGGATCAAGCGCGAGCCTACTTACCTTAGGCCGAACCCATTTAGCCTCCTTAGGTCGCTAAAAATTAATTCTTGGTAAAGGGAAAACTAAGCTAGTGTGTTGGTACTAGTGGGTGTGATTTTATTTTGGATTTTGTTTAAATTTTGGTGAGTAAAGCTCACCCCTTTGAACAAGTTTCAAACCTTCTTTGTTTGCAAAACTTTGATGGTTGCTTGGATAAAAATATAATGTGTTTTGGTGCTTTACTTATATGTATTTATATGAGATGTTGATTATTGACTTGGAATTAAAGTTGAAAATCAAGTACGGTGAAAAAGTTACGATTTTTATGTGTTATATGATTTTATAGCATGCACATATATTTGTTTGTGCTCATGTATGTGATGTTCGATGTTTAAGAGAGTGTTAGCACTTGACTTTTTCCTGTTGAGACATTTAGATCCTTTGTGATTTACATTTGTTTTTACTTACTAAATTTTCTAGAGAAAGTTTTATAAATTTTCAAATTTTGCTTTTAGTTTCCAAAAAATTATACTTTTATTACAAAGTAAGTTAAGAAAGAGTGAGGGCTTAATGGGTATTGTATATACAAACTAGTTCGAAGTTATGGTATCCACAACGATAGTCGCTGTGGATGTAGTTTGTAAAATCGAAGACCTTTTAAAAACTAAAAGTGATTTCACTTTTATTATTTTTGAAAAGTATATTCATACGTATTTAAGTATTAAAAGGTAACTATTAATTAAGGGTTTTAATTATTACTTAATAAATTTATTAACCAATTAACAATTATTTAAACTAGTTAATTAAGTAAAGGGAATTAATATTTAATTATTAATTAACTAAGATTATTATAATTAGTTAATTAAGTAAAAGTTAACTGATAGTTCATTAAGAAAAGGTCAATTATTTAATTAATTATTATTTAAGTAAGATTTAATTATTAATTAACAACTAATTAATAAAGGTTTAATTATTAATTAGTTTAAAATTTAATTATTAAATAAAATTTTATTTTTAAAATATTTATTTCCAAGGATCGATTTTTTTGAAATGCAACTTTCTTTTTCAAAATGATGGTTTAAATAGAAGGGGTTCTCTTTGTCTATGCCATTAAGTAACTAAAGCAAAGTGGACTAGATTATTGATAATATCTGTTTCGAAAAATAAATCCTCGATCTGCTATAATTAAATGGAATAGATTACTAATGATATCTGTTTAGCAGAATAAATCCCCATTCTGCTAGAATTAAATGGAACAAATTATTCATGACATCGGTTTCGCATAATAAATCCCTGTTATACTATTATATTAATTTGGGCATTTATTCATATGCCAGTTATTTAATAAGGGAAAAAGTGATGCATAACCATTGCTAGCTAATTATGGATTTGATTTACATACATGTTTCCTATGTAAATACCAGTTATGTGACCAGAAATATCAAATTGAATTAAAATGGTAACTTGATTTAGTACAGTTGTGGTCACTAAGCCTCCTTTCGAATTTGTAAAGTTATGGAGTTAAATAATTTCAATTATATAATGACGCAACCTAGGAAGCGAATTCGACGATGTAAAACGAATCCGTCCAGGATCTCACACGATTAGCGGAAATAATCGGTGAATCGATGTTAAATCGGTGAATTGAAGAATACCCAAAGGCCCAAATCCGCTGACCTCAAGAGATACCGGATTCTATCAATCTTCGACGCGTTAATCGCGCACGATACCGTGAGAGAAGATCTACAATTCTTCGAATGTTGATCAAGCGCACTTGATTCCGTGAATTAGCTTCAATAATCGTCGATTCAGGCGCACTCGAATGTCGAAAGTGGAGATAGGAGATAACACTCAACTACCAATTTTAATGGAGGCACAAAGCACAAACCAATTTTTATTCAAAAATCAACAACCTTTACAATGACACAACACGCCTATTTATAGGCTTACATACATCACAACACACACGGTTTCACCGACCTAACTCAGGTACTTACGACCTACGACTTAACAAAGGTCGTAAACGACCTAACACTTCAGCGACTTATCAAGTACAACACACGAGCTATACAACATAAAGCAAATACAACACTTTACGCGACATAAGAAACAACGACACAATATTTACAAACGACACACGACTTAACAAGGCCAGGCCGCGACCTAAGAAACTGAGCGACTTAAGCTTCTTCAGCGACATAACAAACTCGTTCGTGACTTAAGAATTATGGAGCTCGCGACTTAAGAATTGGTAGCGACTTAACTTCGTTCGCGACCTACTGGAATGTCATTCTCGACATAAGGATACGGTGACTCGCGACTTAGCTGGGGTGGGACATTGATTTGGGCTTCTTCGCCTTCGCGGCCTAGGGCAGTGCGATTGCAGGTTAGGTCGTTCGCGTGGTGGTTCTGGGGTGGCGGCGCGACCCAGGGCATGTCATGCGCGAGCTTCCTCTTCGTTACCTCGTTCGCGACCTAGGTCATGTCACTTGCGACCTAAGGTAAGTCGTTCGCGATCTTCTTCTTCGCGAACTGTCGAGGTATGTGCTACATCATCCTCCCCTTGTTCGAAGGAATTCGACCTCGAATTCACACTCTCATCATCTTCGACAAGTTCCTCCCCATAATACGGAATCAAATGCTTAACGTTGAAAACGTCTGCAGTGTGAATATGATCTGGCAACTTCAACCGATATGTATTATCATTGACCTTCTTCAAAATTTCTACTGGAATAAATTTTTGAGCTTTCAACTTGTTGTAAGTTCCAGAAGGAAAACGATCTTTTGTTAACATTGCGTAAACCAAATCTCCCTCTTTGAAGTTCACACTCCTCCGCTTCTTATCTGCTAGTTGTTTATACTTCTCATTTGATGCAATCAATCGTTCATGAACAGTTCTGTAGCACTCCTACAACTCATTCACGAAATCCCCACCTCGTTTAACAACTCCCTTCTGATATCGCACTATCGTCAATTCCAACGGCCCCTTCGGAATTGCTGAATATACAACTTGAAATGGACTGAAACCAGTACTTTGGTTGATTGCATGATTATGTGCATATTCCGCTTGACATAACTTCACATCCCAACTCTTTAGATTATTTTTCACAAGACACCGCAACAAATTTGCCAGGGATCTGTTCACAACTTAAGTCTGTCCATCTGTCTGTGGATGATACGCACTACTGAATTTCAGCTTCGTCCCCACTATCTTCCACAAACTCAGCAAAAAATGAATTAGAAATCTGGTATCCCTGTTTGAAACTATAGATTCTGGTAAACCATGCAAGCGATAGATCTCTCTAAAGAACAACTGTGCCACATGGGCTGCATCTGCTGTCTTCTTACAAGCAACAAAATGTACCATCTTTGAGAAACGGTCCACCACAACATATATAGAGTCATTTCCCCGTTGAGTCCTCGATAAGCCCAACGCAAAATCCATGCTTACATCCACCCATGGTTTTGTAGGATTAGGTAAAGGCATATATAAACCCGCATTTGTAGCTGTCCCTTTCGAAACTTGACAAACATGACATCTACAAACAAACTTTTCAACTTCCCGTTTCATCGAGGGCCAATAATAAGTCTGAGAAATCAATTGCAATGTGCGATCCTGACCAACATGTCCTTCTTCATGCAACTCTTTTACAATTTTCATTCTTAAGCTGCAATCTGGTTCGCACAATCGATTCCCCTTGAGTAAGAATCCATCTACCAACACAAACTCATCAGTACTCCCATCCTTGACTTTCTCAACAATCTTCGTAAAGTAAGGATCTTCTTCAAACAACTCTGGCAATAGTTCAAATCCTGTCACTTCAATCTTCATCGTCGTCAGCAAATGATTCCTCCTGCTCAAGGCATCAGCTACATGATTCGTCACCTCTGATTTGTGCTTTACAACAAAAGTAAAATATTGTAGATACGCGACCCATGAAGCGTGCCTTGCTGAAATTTTGTCCTGCCCTTGCAAATGTTTCAAAGCTTCGTGATCCGTATAAAGAACAAACTCCTTCTGAAACAGATAATGTCTCCAGTGCTTTATAGCTTGAACAATTGCGTAAAATTCCACGTCATAAGTGCTATATCTCAACTTGGCTCCAGACAACTTCTCACTGAAATAAGCTCTGCCCTTCTGACTCAATACTCCACCAATCCCAACCTTCAAAGCATCAGTATGTAACTCAAACAACAACTGAAAGTCCGATAATACTAGAATTGGGGATGACGTCATAAATGTCTTAATCTTCTCAAAAGCTAACTCTGCTTCCTCTGTCCACACGAACTTCTTTCCTTTCATGCAATCGGTTACAGATGCCATCACACTGCTAAAATGTGGAATGAATCTTCGATAAAAAGATACCAACCCATGAAAGCTCCTTACTTCAGTAATTGTCTTGGGTTGTGGCCAACTCCTCACAGCTTCCACTTTGCTTTCATCCACTTGAATACCTTCCTTCGACAGAACATATCCCAAAACAAACACTGCACGTCATGAACACGCATTTCTTCGTTGCTGCATCGAATTGTTCCTGTCGTAGAATCAACAATACCTCTCGCAAATGCTGGATATGCTCTTCCATATTCCCACTATAGATCAAAATATCGTCAAAGTAAACTACTACAAACTTCCCAATAAATGGTCTGAAAATCTGGTTCATCACTCTCATAAAAGTACTAGGAGCATTTGACAAGCCAAACGACATAACCAGCCATTCGTATAGACCCTCTCTAGTTTTAAAAGAAGTCTTCCACTCATCACCCGGTCTAATATGAATCTGATGGTATCCACTCTTCAAGTCAATCTTTGAGAACACAACAGCCCCACTCAACTGATCAATCAAATCATCGAACCTCGGCATAGGAAACCTGTATCTCGCAGTGATCTTGTTTAGAGCCCAACTGTACGTATACATCCGCCAAGTCCCATCCTTCTTCGGTACCAATAAGGCTGGCACTGCACAAGGACTCAAGCTCTCCTGAACACGCCCTTGTTCTAACAACTCCTCCACCTGCCTTCTTAGTTCCTCATGCTCCTTAGGACTCATCCTGTAATGTGGCCTGTGAGGTAATGCCGCCCTTGGCACAAGATCAATCTGATGCTAAATATCTCTCAACGGTGGTAACTCCTTTGGCAACTCTTCAGGAAACACATCTCTGAATTCTTCCAATACTGGCTTTACTCCCTCTGGAACTTCAGCAGATTCAGTAGCTTTATGTCCAATCAACAAGAACACCTTCAGGACTTTCCTCTACTTCTTCGACGAACTCTTTCAAAGTCAACAAAGTCTTTAGCTCCTCAATCTCTTCTGACTTGCTCTCTCCTTGCTGTCTCTTCTTTGGAACTAAAATGATCTTAGTACCCTCAAATATAAAGCTGTAGCTATTGGTTCGACCATCATGCTGCACTGCTCGGTCATACTGCCATGGTCTTCCCAGAAGCAAGTGACAAACATCCATCTCCACAACATCACACCAGATCCCGTCTTTATACTTCTTCACAATAGAAAATGGAACATGAACTCGTCTGTCCACCTTTACCTCTCCTCCTTTCCTTAACCATGCTAACTTGTATGGATTTGGATGCTTCTCCGTCTTCAACTTCAACTTTCTCACAGCTTCGGTAGAAATGATATTGTCACAACTTCCCGCGTCAATCACAAATTTACAAACCTTTCCCAATATAGTGCATGTCGATTGAAAGATATTACTGCTCAACCAACTAGCCTCTTCTTCCTGCTTCGGTGTCAAACATAATCTCCTCATCATTAAGTTACATCCTTCATCTCCCGACGCGATATCCTGTTCATTCTCCTCAACTGGACTAGAATAACCTTCACCAACATCCTCACCCTCAACCTCATCAATCATCGTTTGCTTCTTCGGCTTCGGACATTCATTGCTTTTGTGACCAAATTCCTGACAATTAAAGCATTTGATACTGTTGTTGTCTATTGCCTTTGCAACCTCATTCACAACTGGTTTTCTGACAGCTTTAGAAACATTGGAACTCCCACTAGCACCCTTGCTTTGAGTATTGGAACTTGGAAACACACAACCTCCTCGTCTTCCCTGCTTCTCCCAAGACAACGCTTTCTGGTGCGCTTCAGCTACAGATCTAGGATCAAACATATTCATCATATCCTGTATCTGCATTCTCAACCCTCCAACAAACCTAGCAGTCAATTGTTCCTCTGTCTCCATGATATCATTCCCGACAATCAGTTGATAAAATTCATCAGCATAATCATTAACAGTCTTCGTCCCTTGCCTCAGATTCTGCAACCTCTGATACACGAGTGATTGATAATTGTAAGGCAAGAATGTAGCCTTCATCAGTTTCTTCATCTTCTCCCATGATTCAATCTTTGATTTGCCCATTCTCTCCGGTGTAAGTTTTGTTTGCTGCCACCATGCCATAGCTCTTCCTCTCAACCGAGTAGCAACCAATTTAACTCTACGAGACTCGGGAACTTCTTTGAAGTCAAAAATCTCTTCAACATTAGATAACCAATCAAGGAATTCTTCAGCTTGCATACCACCCTTGAATTCTGGAATTTCAGTTTTCATCCCCGACTCCCATCGACGATCATCTTCTACATCCCGGTTTTGACGTCGTACTTGGTCTCGATCTCGATAATGAATAGTTCCTCTGTCACTCTCTTCATCATAATCAAATGTACTTCAATATCGATCTCGACCATCAACATCTCTATGATCACGCATATCTCTTCGACTATGTCTTTCAGCATCACGATATGGTTCATAATCAAACTC
The DNA here is from genome assembly GCA_030765085.1 of Allium cepa. Taxonomy (NCBI): domain Eukaryota; kingdom Viridiplantae; phylum Streptophyta; class Magnoliopsida; order Asparagales; family Amaryllidaceae; genus Allium; species Allium cepa. Next base: position 288,330,214 of record CM060944.1, on the reverse strand, counting down.
ACGTTGAGTTCTTCGTTCTTGATTTCGATAGTCATGGTGATCTTTCCTCATCGAAACTGACGATTCTCTTCTATCTCGATAAGGTTGTGGCGACACCCTCCTCGCTTCCGTAACCAATGGCGAAACTCTGTTTCCTCCGTGGTTCGAGATTGGTGACCTTCTCTTTTGACTTTGATTCATATCGATCATCAATTTCTCCAACTTTCCAATACCTTCATCAAACTTTTCATTAATACGTTGTTCCATTTGCTCAGCTTCTTGTCTTCTATACAAATCTCCAATATTTTGAAATCGGTTAGCACGTCTCGAAGGCATGATTTCCCTAATAAACTCGGTTCCTTCTCTACTTAGCTCAAACAAGTGATGCACAACTCCAATACTTCTTCTCTGCTCCGAACAGGATCGGCTTAGCTATGATTGGCTAAGTTCAAGCTCTATACCAAACTGACGCAGCCTAGGAAGCGAATTCGACGATGTAAATCGAATCCGTCCAGGATCTCACACGATTAGCAGAAATAATCGGTGAATCGATGTTAAATCAGTGAATTGAAGAATACCCAAAGGCCCAAATTCGTTGACCTCAAGAGATACCGGATTCTAGCAATCTTCGACACATTGATCGCGCATGATACCGTGAGAGAAGATCTACAATTCTTCAAACGTTGATCAAGCGCACTTGATTCCGTGAATTGGCTTCAACAATCGTCGATTCGAGCGCACTCGAATGTCAAAAGTGGAGATAGGAGATAACACTCAACTACCAATTTTAATGGAGGCACAAAGCACAAACCAATTTTTGTTCAAAAATCAACAACTTTTACAATGACACAACACGTCTATTTATAGGCTTACATACATCACAACACACACGGTTTCACCGTCCTAACTCAGGTACTTGCGACCTACGACTTAACAATGGTCGTTAACGACCTAACACTTCAGCGACTTATCAAGTACAACACACAAGCTATACAACATAAAACAAATACAACACTTTACGCGACATAAGAAACAACGACACAATATTTACAAACGACACACGACTTAACAAGGCCAGGCAGCGACCTAAGAAACTGAGTGACTTAAGCTTCTTCAGCGACATAACAAACTCGTTCGCGACTTAAGAATTTTGGAGCTCGCGACTTAAGAATTGGCAGCGACTTAACTTCGTTCGCGACCTACTGGAATGTCGTTCTCGACATAAGGATAAGGCGACTCGCGACTTAGCTGGGGTGGGACATTGATTTAGGCTTCTTTGCCTTCGCGACCTAGGGCAGTGCGATTGCAGGTTAGGTCATTCGTGCGGTGATTCTGGGGTGGCGGCGCGACCTAGGGCATGTCATGCGCGAGCTTCCTCTTCGTTACCTCGTTCGCGACCTAGGTCATGTCGCTTGCGACCTAAGGTAAGTCGTTCGCAATCTTCTTCTTCACGAACTGTCGAGGTATATGCTACATCATATAACATTTGAGGTTAAGTGTTTAGGAAGATGTTTTAAAGTAATTTATTTAGTTATTTTATAAAGATGTTTAAAGTTGTTTAATTATTTCGTAATGATATTTTAAGTTATCTAATTTTATTATTAATATTGGTAGTTAATTGGTTTGGCTTTGTTTAAATTTAATTAATTTACCAATGATGTGTTTAAAATTAATTACTTATCTTATTAATTTTTTATATTAAATTAATTAATCAATTAGGATGTTTAGAAGTAATTAATTAATTGAATAAAAATGTTTTTATATAATAATTGTTGTATAAAAAGGATTTTACTAAGTAAAAAGGATTAATTTAAGGAGATTTACAAATGATATTTTGAAAAGGAGATTTTAAGCGATATTTAATAAAGAAGATATATGAGGAGTTTATAAATCATTTAAGAGATTTATAAAGAGGTTTTATAAACTAATTTGGATATTTATAGAAGGATTTATAGTATGAAATCAGCTTATAGAAGGGGATTTTATATAAGAAATGAGATTTGATTTTGGTAACTAATCCATTTTAATTATGGTGATTTGGAAACATTCTTTTCATACTTAATATCAAAGGATATAGGTTGGTTTATTTTTTTAAATAATATTTGTCCTGGCCTATTTAAATATGATTTTAGATAAGTGAAATCTCCCTCAAAATTTATTAATATACTTATACGGCTGAGATAAATACATGGATGTTTTCTAATTATTGAAAATACAATGATTTGTAATATACTTATACCACTAAGATAAGTATATGAATGTTTTTCCAAATATTGAAAAGAGTATAAGGGGTTTGTAAATATATCTTTTGTAAAGACGTTTTGAATCAAATGAAAGGGATATTACTAGTTGAAAGATTTATTTACAAAGGCTTAGCGGATCCCATATGGAATTAAATCTATAATCGATTTTTTTAATTTGATAGTTAAATAACTAACTATCAAATCTTGGCCAAAAATCTAACTTTGGAAACATCTAGGAGAAACCTTCGGGTTATATAGCATAGCCATCTTCGATGATGCTATACGTGTGTATAAATCTCGTTTTGTTCTCCTAAGATAAATGATAAGCAAATCCATCTACTTAAATGGTTAGGTGGTGATCTCCACTCTTTTGTATTGTCTGATTATTTCTAAAAGAACTAAGGTTGAATTTACTAAACCTACCATTATCGATTCAGAGAGACCGTGATCAGATATATTATCCAAAAACCACTTCAAAACAACATTAGCGTTCAAATTGGAGATATCTTAAAGATGATTGAGTACGAAGTTCTTTGAAGTGCAAAGGCTACTTGCTACTAATCTTGAGGGTGATTCCAAAATAGATATAGTAGAAGTAGTGCCTTCGATTTTGTTAGATCTCAGAACAAACTAGTATGGACTAATGCCGACATTTCATTGTTGCCTAGAGGGCAGTGTTAGCATTCCAAGTGGGATTTTTATACATGGTAAACGTAGTATGAGGCCTCATAATCGGTAAATGACTGAAGCAGGGATTTACCGCAATGCTATATGGGTCACTCTCATTAGGTTATGATCATCACCTATATCTAGATTGAAATTTATTTGTGGATTATGTTTGTTTGTGGCCACAAAGACGGTTTGTTGGGGAGAACCGAGGAGGGTGATCATATTCGTACTATCTAGGAAGGGTAGGCTGATCCTGAGTAGCAAAGGTGCAAATTAAGGCAGCTTTGGTCATTTTCACCAGATATGTGCTGTACGGAAGGTAGACCCTTAACTTGTCATGTTGGAATCCATTCTCTAATAATTGCCTTCGGATTTAATTGTATACCTATTATGCTGAAATTTAATTAATTTAACAATTTCATCTATGATTAATATTTATTTACCCTGGATATTATTATAATATCACAAGATTTTCTATAAAACGATTTGGTTATATAAGGCAAAAAATCGCCTTTATTTTTGTGCGGTATGGTCTTATGAGATACCTATATTTTTGAAAGTTTTTAATAAACATTAAGAATTTAGTTGGTTGTGTTTGTCATATGCTTTTACAAGACTTATTCGGGAATTATTTTTCTTTTAATGTTCAGATTAGACCAATATATTTTCTTGATTTAGCTAGACACTTTTGAGCTTCAGGAGACGAGATGGATCCTCCAAGACATATTCCCATATATTTATCTTAAACTGTTTGTTCTTTCTGTGTCTATCATAAGTTATGAGGATGGGTTGTTATAACTATCCAGGGTTCCATGATAGGATGATTGTACTCCTATTGATGTATGTAAATAAAAGTTTTCTTTTTTTAAAGTTCGTTGATATATTATAGATTACTCGTCACGTTTTGAGATTATGTTATGTCTTTTCTTTTCTTCAACACCAATGATCTATCTTTCCGACACTTGGATTTTCAACACATAAATGCCATGGATGGATTAGTGTCGACTTCTAAGGATCGAAAACGCCGGCCATTGCAAATCATTTTTTATTAATTAATATTTATTTATTTACCTAAATTATTTCTTATTTAGTATTAAAATCGTTTATGAATCATTTCATAAAATATTACTTCAATTTATGAAACATTGTATAAGTTAAGTTCATACTTGTATAATACTCCACTACATCCTAATAGCATATACAAAAATATCCAATTCATTGAAAGAGTTCGCTATGCTCTGATACCAATTGAAAGTGCGGTGTGTATACAATTATATGTGCTAATATAGATGAAAATGAATTCAGAGTATACTAATGCACGTATTAATATAGTACACACGGATCGTGTAATATGGACTATAATATAAATGCGGAAAATAGATGATAGTAGCAAAGCAAAAATAAAAATAGAAAAATCACACCAGAGATTTTTATACTGGTTCGGAGCACCGTCCTACGTCCAGTCCCAGACTCCTATCTGGATTTTCACTATTAACTACCTCGCTTCACCCGGAGGAACAGGTTTACAATACCCGAACAGCCGAACGGGATTTCACGCCTCTAATACACTGAGGACTTCAACACTTGCCTCTTACAACACCGAGGACTTCAACACTTGCCTCTTACAACACGAGGACTTCAACAAAAACAAATACAATTGTTGTTGACAACTTGTGTTCTTGAAAACACGGATTTGTCACTAGTAGTACACCCTTCCTATAATCTTATCCTCAAAGAATATGAATGATGTTTTGTAAAGATTAAAGAAGGTATTTACTTATTGAATCAAAAGATATGAAATAATTTCAATGATTCAATAAGCTAAATTAATTTTTAGAATGCAGGAGTGTTAGAGATTAGATTAGAGAGCATATATGATCGTGTAAAAACTTGTTGTTTTAATCAATGATATTGATGTGTATTTATAGAGAGAAAATAGTTATAACCCTTGGTGAAAAGTTGCAGTCAAAAGTTATGATCATTGATGAAGAAGAAGAGACGCAACCATTGAAGAAAGATGTGTCTTTTGGAAGAAGTTGCTCTCTGTTTAAAAACGGTCGACAGGTCAAAAACTAACCGGTAGACAGGTTTTTAAAAATATAGTCGTTATGTGCATGTGTGCACGTTTATTGTGCACATCCAACAGGAACGGTCGACCGCCTATATTTGGACCGGTCGACCGGTCTCTGTTAAATTGCACAATAAAGTGCACAACCTATATAAATGTGTATATATATATATTATATTTTGTGCATGATTATTTGAGGATAGATTTTGACAATTTTATTACTATTATAACATCAAATAATCAACCTATAATCTAGAGTACCATATGTAGGTCTTGATTTGTCGATCGCTTTAATATTGTTGTCAGCAATCAAAATCTTCATAGAAGCTGTGACTCAACATTCTCCCCCTTTTTGATTGATGACAATATAAAAACTGAAGTTCTGAATCTCCCCCTGAATATGTGATCTCCCCCTGAGATTTTGTCTTATATATATATATTCCTGCAAATAATTGTTAGCACTTTCTCCCCCTTTGTCATCGACAAAGAGGAGTTGTTAAATGGAAGATGTAAAACAGATTATAGGCAACATAAAACCATAGGCAACATAAAACCACTATCACAGATCAAAAGTAACATTCACACAAGTGCCAGATAATGTCTTTAAAGCTCCACCTAAGTATAACATCTCCTTCTAAGTATAATATCTCCCTCTATTTATATGCATATGAATTTCTCCTCCTTTGTCATTATCAAAAAGAATGAGGAAATATATAAAATTATATAAAATATCTTGTATATAACGAGATAAACTCATTATTAATTATGAAGGAAAAGTAGAATAAATTTTACCATATTTACCGAAGTCCATATTTATTTGTAAGCACGTAATTCTATTAAACATATGGAACATTCTTTGAAATTCCAAAATCTATCCTTTTCCTTTTGTTTCTCTGAGTACCTGTAAAAAATAATAATAATTTTCGGTACCCACTTACTATGTTAGGGTCCGGGGGGTTAGGTCTTTGGAAACCATACCCATTTGGGTGTGGTTGAACCTTTATAAATATAATTTTCATTACAAATTACATTCTTATAATAGTTGCTAATATAAAGTTGTTTATCATGATCAATCATATTAGCTGGAATCCATATCTTAATACTATTAGTCATTAGCTTAGTACTTGAAGAATAATTTCTATCATTTCTAAACAAAGTACTATTATGACTATAACTGGTTTTAAAACTATCTTGATTACTAGTACTAGCACTAGAGTTAGTATACATGAATGCATATCTAGTACTATTTTTACTTTTAGCTTGTTTATAGCCTACACCACTTCTATCATTGTGAGCTTTTGAATTCTTAACATAACCTAATCCCTTCCTATTTGAAGCAGGTTGAGAATTTTCAATAATCCTGGATAAATTTTCTCTCCCTTTATTAAAATTGGAAATATTTTTAGTAATGTCATCAAGCTTAGTTTTGAGACTAGTGTTATCTAACTCAACAATTTTAATTTTTGTTTTTAACTCATGATTTTCAGAAGCTAGAGCATTATTCTTTTCTTTTTGAGCTTCTATTTCTTGACTTAATAGAGCGAGTTGAGAATTGTCTGAATCTTGAATTTTCTCAAGTTCTTCTTCTAATATTCTCTTCTCGTCTTTAAGCATATCTCTTTCGAATTCTGCTTTCTTCTGATTTTCCAGAGCTTCCTTATATTTTCTTTTGAGACTTTTTAAAGTGTCTAGAAGTTCTGAATTTATTTCTATCATATCATCAAAAGTTAGATCACTAACCTCGTTATCTTTTGCCATGAAGCATTTGTTTGTTTGCTCCTTTGATTGTTCTTTATTGCTCTTCCTTTTCTTATTGCCTTGACTAGATCTCTTTGTAGCCATTTATTCTAGGATGTTGTTACGATCTCTAGAAAACCAGGCTCTGATACCAATTGAAAGAGTTCGCTATGCTCTGATACCAATTGAAAGTGCGGTGTGTATACAATTATATGTGCTAATATAGATGAAAATGAATTCAGAGTATACTAATGCACGTATTAATATAGTACACACGGATCGTGTAATATGGACTATAATATAAATGCGGAAAATAGATGATAGTAGCAAAGCAAAAATAAAAATAGAAAAATCACACCAGAGATTTTTATACTGGTTCGGAGCACCGTCCTACGTCCAGTCCCAGACTCCTATCTGGATTTTCACTATTAACTACCTCGCTTCACCCGGAGGAACAGGTTTACAATACCCGAACAGCCGAACGGGATTTCACGCCTCTAATACACTGAGGACTTCAACACTTGCCTCTTACAACACCGAGGACTTCAACACTTGCCTCTTACAACACGAGGACTTCAACAAAAACAAATACAATTGTTGTTGACAACTTGTGTTCTTGAAAACACGGATTTGTCACTAGTAGTACACCCTTCCTATAATCTTATCCTCAAAGAATATGAATGATGTTTTGTAAAGATTAAAGAAGGTATTTACTTATTGAATCAAAAGATATGAAATAATTTCAATGATTCAATAAGCTAAATTAATTTTTAGAATGCAGGAGTGTTAGAGATTAGATTAGAGAGCATATATGATCGTGTAAAAACTTGTTGTTTTAATCAATGATATTGATGTGTATTTATAGAGAGAAAATAGTTATAACCCTTGGTGAAAAGTTGCAGTCAAAAGTTATGATCATTGATGAAGAAGAAGAGACGCAACCATTGAAGAAAGATGTGTCTTTTGGAAGAAGTTGCTCTCTGTTTAAAAACGGTCGACAGGTCAAAAACTAACCGGTAGACAGGTTTTTAAAAATATAGTCGTTATGTGCATGTGTGCACGTTTATTGTGCACATCCAACAGGAACGGTCGACCGCCTATATTTGGACCGGTCGACCGGTCTCTGTTAAATTGCACAATAAAGTGCACAACCTATATAAATGTGTATATATATATATTATATTTTGTGCATGATTATTTGAGGATAGATTTTGACAATTTTATTACTATTATAACATCAAATAATCAACCTATAATCTAGAGTACCATATGTAGGTCTTGATTTGTCGATCGCTTTAATATTGTTGTCAGCAATCAAAATCTTCATAGAAGCTGTGACTCAACATTCATTTTATTTAATAATTATGCTTAACAGTTTAAAACTTGTGTTTTTAACTTAATACCTTTTTCAAGTGTTAAATAAAACTTAAATTTTATATTTTCACAAAATTTCTTAGCTTCAAATCTTTATCAATTCAAAAAGTAATGGACTGTGCAAAATCATTGAAAATTCCATTAAACTACCAAATGACATATCATAATAAGACGCACAACCAAACTACCCTAATGTATAGGATACATGTGTCCATAATATAACTTTACATAAAACTTAAGAACCAATTACCGGGTTATAATTTCAAATCATTTTGAAATAGTACTTACATATAATCTTTGTATATAAAATATATTTTAAGGATTTAAATCAAATCTATTTTACCAGAACAACTCATAGAAAATTATTATAGTAGCATTCAACTTAGAAACTCAATAATGAATGCCGACAATGCAACAATCATCAACAAAATTATTTCCCATTGATAGAAGTGAGTTAATTACATTCTTTCTCTTAATGAGTTATACCCAACCAAAGCCAAGGTTCTTTCTTAACCTTCAGCTCTAATATTAGCCGTAATGAACCTCCTTTCAACTCCTAAATGTCAACATTGAAGACATCAATGATATTCGTATGCCAAGCACCCAAGTGCTCGAAAGATAGAAAGTTAAGGTAAAATAAAAAAGGAAAAGGGATAATAAAGAGGAGAATAGAAAAACATCAGAATCTCACAACGGAATGATAAGAAATAATACCAAAATTATCTTTACAAAATAAACTATGTGGATACAATAATCAGAGCAAGCTAACCTATCATCAGCTTGGATAGTTATAGCAGTCTGTCCTTACAATTATTAATACACACACATACAAGCAAAGTATGCATAGAAAAATAAATACTATGGTAGGTAATCATCTAGCTACTCCAAAAAGCTCCATTGAACATCAATGGAATCTGGAAATGTATATCAGGCTAACCCAAGTATTATAAGAAAATAACACATAGATCAGTCTGGTAAACTAGTGTGAGAAACTTAGTCATATGGATTTTTACATTTGTAAAACCCTTCAAAAATAACGGTATCTCATAAGGCCATGCCATAGATAAACACAGATGAGTTTTTACCTTACGATAATCAAACTATTTCATAAGAAAATCCAATGATTATAATAATGTCTAGAGTGATAAATATAAATAAGAAATAACCATGCAATGTGTGAGTGTACACCACAACATAATAGGTATACAATCAAAATTGCTAAGGTGCATTCACTAATTGTGTAGGATTCCACGAAGAGCCTTCGATGCTACAAGGTGGATACCCTGCATAAAGATACGAGTTATCATTTTGAAGCATCATACATCCCTAACTTATGTATATGGGAAAAACATAGCGGGTCCCCACTAAATTGGACCGAGTGCTCCACTCCCGCTTGCATATATGTAAGTGTCTCTAGGGTGGAGTCACCGGCACCCTTCTACATTAGTAGGCCTCCCTGGCTATGCATCTTATCTCTAGTTTTAGCCATAACAATGATGTAGCTACATCTAACATTCCAATACATGAGCCATAACTCGAACAAATCTCGAAGCCATACATGGACTCCCATGTCTCAATAGATCTCGGAACCGCATATGGATTCCTACGTCATGAACCTCTACATTGGTTCGAGCATCTCCATCAGATCTCAAATCCCTACATAGACTCCAGCATCTCAATAGATTGCAAATCTCTTCTAAAGCATGGAAACCATATATGATTATGAAGTGGTTACGGTTTCGAATAATCTCATATAAGTACACTCTCTCGCTTACCGGTCACTCTGAAACCAACTTTTAACTCAGCCTTGGTTCTTAGTTCTTTCAAAAATAAACATATAATACATAAGAGTGGAGATTACACCCAATTGGACATGGTTTGATTTCCTTATCATTTTTCCTTGAAACAACCCCCACAACCCTTAATATACCCAAAAGGACATATTAAAAGGCGTGGTGTGTTATGCGTATAACTAAAGCTAACAGAGGCTAAAATTCACAAGATAAATATAAATAAATACAATGGAAATTTAAAATGATAACTTAATAAAAACAAAGCTTCATAATTTCTTCATAAATAAGTGAAATACCAGATACCACATACATGTCTAAAATCCAGTATGTCTCACGAAACAAAAACTCATAGTCTCAGAAATCAGAGTACATAATATCCCTCATAATAAGCCAGTACATAGAAAGAACAAAAGCTATAAAAGAAATACATAATAGAGAACTCTTCCAAGAAAACACCATGCAACAACAATCTACTGACTTCTCTCTTGATTGCCTATGGTGAAAGGGGAAAATAGAGGAGTGGGTTAGACTAAAAGTCTAGTGAATGATAGTAATTACTAGAGTCCTTAAGCAAGATAAAAGTAATAGAATCTACAACAGTTCTGGCATAAATAATGATAATAAACGGAAATAAGAAAGCGATAAACTGAAAATAAGTACGATTAGATATTGCTCAATTTAGAAGATAGGTTAACTTTGATTGTTTACACTTGTCCTTGATTTCTGCTTTAATTAAGCTGAATTCCTAATCCTATAATCAGGATGTAACCTTAATTCCACCATTTTTGATCGGCCTGCTACTTCATAGACTTTACTACGGACCAGACGCTATAAAACACCCTATACAGTAGCCAATGGTATGAACGAAAGATGCATAGAACAACCAATGTGGATCCAGATGACATATATAGCTCCCTACATAGAAGGCAATGGTGTCTACAAAAGATGCTCGAACTAAGCGCTTGGAACACATATCTATTACTGAGCACCAGAATGGAAGTCGCACGCGTAACTACCACCATGCCTATGCTACCTTTTGCCCCACCTATTGAGTCTTCTTATGACCTCAAACTCCATTATAAGCGTCCCCCTCATCCCACTTCAGGCTAACATGAGATTACCATGTGTTCATAGAATCTATAGGGGAAATGATGGTGGTACTAGCTCGTCATCCAAATAATATCTAGTTGTTCCCCTTATCCAAATCCCCATGATTCGAACTTTTATTTAACCAATTGCTACCATTCTTAGCATAAGCGTTCCCTAGGCTGACCATTTTGTCTAATAGGGAACGCTATTTGGTACTGGTCCTACATTCATCTTTTCTTATTAACTTAGATAAATTATTTTAAATAAGCCTTTATAATTTAACCCTATTATCTTTGCTTGTTAATTTATCCTAAGTCTTAAAATAAGGCTCATCGTGTACTTTTTCTTATTATAACCTACGTTATAATCGTGCTTATTACTTTATCCAAGGTCTAAATGTGAAAATAAGCTTCTTTCATCTTTTATCTTTTTAGTTATAATTCTAAGTTATAACTAGGCCAATCCTTTTGATTCGTCCAATTAACGTCATAGTTAGGCGTAATTTCAGCCCAATTTCATTTACGTTACAGTCTTTTAAATTTACATCTTATATTCCATTTTTCTTACTATTTAATCCGTATTCACGTTAATCCTACTCTAAACCATGCGCAAAGAGAAGGAGGAATAAAAGAAAACTGAAGATAAAAGAAAATCCAAAGCGTAGAAAGAAGATGTACATAATGTATAAATGACAGTAAATAAACTAAATTACTGTAAATAAACGGAAAAACTATAATTAAGTGAAATAAACTAAAATTATTGAAAAGAATAGCTGAAAGGAAATAGACTGAAAATAATTCTAAAAACTGTAAATAAACTACTATTCCAAAAATTGTAGTAAAACTACAACTACTAGAAACCTTATTATTTTAAATTAATCAAAGAAATCTTAAAATAATTACAATCACCCACCTTCGGTCCTAAGCTCTTCTTTTGGTCTTTCCGGATCCACTTGGAGTTGTAAAATAATTTAATTTATAATGATTTTCCCCTTTGGTAAAATTATTCCGTTTAGGGTCCTTCCTAGAAAGGTGAACCCAGTTGAAGAAAACCTAGAATGAGAAAAGGTGTTAGGTCTAGGGACTATTTATAGAGGTAGAAGTGGATCTTAGACCGTTGGATTTGGAGGTTGAATAGGATGCATCCACGTCATAGCCTGAATTGGAGCCATTGAATGGAAAAATAGACGGAGCGGATTGGTCAGAAGAATGCAAAACACGTCACCAATAGGCTCTAGAACGTTCGAATGAACGTTCGTTCGCTTACCAAATGCCAAGGCGGGTCGACCGACCGGTCGACCGCCCCTTGCCCAGGTCGACCGGCTAGTCGACTTGTGTGTGTGTATATATATATGTTCGTTTCTTTGCTCATATTAACTTGGATTCTGACGTTCTATATATGAAAATTGACTAGATACTACAAACACAATGGTGCAACTCCCATAGCTCAATTCTGATAATTTCACAAATTTATTGTATTAACTAATTAATTAACGAAATAATTATTACTGGTTAAATTTTGATTGTTACATTCTCCTCTCCTTAATGGATTTCGTCCCTAAAATCTCTAAGGATAAGAGAATGTATTAAATGTTTTCATCTAATTCTACAATCAACTACTCAATCATCAACCGTTCATCCATTGTCCTTAAAAAATTCTAATGTAATCTATGATACTTATGCAATCAGTGTAGTGTAAATGTTCCAAACTAATGCAAAATATTAGATGGTGCACTAGTTCAGTCGACCTCTATTTTATGCAATCATTTTCGTGCTATGTATCCAAATGAATGCAAAAAAATTTTAATGATGCTGGTAATTCTATATGCATGCTACAGACAACATCCAAATGCAGCAATCATGTTATAAACATCCATTTATAGCAACAATGAAATAAAATAAAAATGCGCACACATTCATATGCATATGCTCTAGTGTCCTAGTTATGCCGATCCTTAAAGAATAATTGTACCCGGTGTACCTATATGGATCCATTAGCATCCACTAGAAAACACTTACAACCACTAGCATACATCATTCGTAACCTATTCAATTAACATGTTTACATCAAATCCTACCATCCATAGGTTAAATCCTAAGTTCTACCCTCCCAAAGGATAAAAAAGGAAAGAACATATTCAAATCAAAAAATGGAAAAAAGAATTATCGAACTTACTATCAAAAAGATGAGGATATGAAGTACGAATCTTCTCTTCTGCTTCCCAAGTGGCGTCTGCAACATCATCTCCCCATTGCACCTTCACCAGTGGAACCTCTTTATTCCTTAGTTGCTTGATGTCTCTTCCAATAATCTTCGTGGGGATACGTTGAACAGAAGCTTCCCTTTGTACCTCTACCTCCTCCAACTGACTAGGCTCTACAACCTCCGTCGAGTCATGTAAGCATTTTCGCAAGTGTGAAACATGGAAAATGTCATGCACTCCTGCGAGCCTATCAGGTAGTCTTACTCGGTAAGCCATCTTCCCAACTCTTTGTCTGATAGGAAATGGTCCAACAAATCTAGAGGCTAACTTTCCGTTTGATCTGAATCTTACTACCTTTCTAAGCGGGGATACTTTATAAAAACTAAGTCTCCAACCTCAAACTCTAAGCCTCTCCCCGCTTGTTCGTATATGGCTTCTGTTTGGCTTAAGTCGTCTTCATCCTTCCTCGAATCAAATCCACCCTCTCAGAGGTCTCCCTAATCATATCGGGCCCAAGTAATAACTTCTCCATAGACTCTACCAAACATGATAGGGACTTGAAATTTCTCCCACATAAAGCCTTAAATGGTGACGTTCCTATACTAGTTTGGCAACTATTATTTTACGCAAACTCAACCAACAAAAAATGCTTCTCCCAAGTTCTTCCAAAGTCCAAAATGCACATCCGTTGCAAATCGTCAAGCACCATATTTACCATCTCCATTTGGCCATCTATTTGGGGGTGATAGGCCTTACTCACGTTAAGTTGCATCTCTAGAGCCTCCTGTAAGCTTCTCCAAAACTCACCAGTGAAAACAAGATATCTATCATTTACAATGCTAGAAGGAACTGCGTGTAGACGAACTATCTCTCGAATATAAAAGGATGCCAAATATGAAGCCGTATGCTTACTCTTAACTAGGAGAAGTGGACACTCTTGGTCAATCTATCAACAATCACCCAAATGCTAGTGTTCCCTTTGCTATAAGGGACAAACCATCTATAAAATCCATAGAAATGTTGTCCCACTTCCACTTTGATATATCTAAGGGATGAAACAATCCACCAGGCTTCTGCTGCTCTGCTTTAACCCTTTGGCATATAAGACATTTAGATACAAACTCTACCACATCCATCTTCATACCACTCCAATAGAACATCCTCTTCATATCTCTATACATTTTGTCAGCACCCGGATGAATAGTCATATGGGAATGGTGCACCTCCTCCAAAACTGTTCTCAATAAGTCACTTGCGCATGGAACACAAAGTCTCCCATTTCCCTTAAGCCATCCCCTGTTGTTAATGGAATAGCATTGAAGATGTCTCGTGACCTCTCCTCGGCTAATCCTATCCATAATGTCCATGAGCTCCGAATCCTCCTGTTACCTCAAGCGAATCTGATCCATAAGGGTAGGCCTCACATCAAATGTTACCAACAATTCGAGAGTAGTGTCCATAGAGGGATTAAAATCAAAAGTAGAAATAAACTCCAAGCTCCTCCACTCTACGAACAAAGGACTAAGGGTTGCTTTCTTTCTACTCAATGCATCCGCAACCACATTAACCTTGCTAGGGGTATAAGCTATCTCAAAATCATACGAGGCTAAAAGCTCCATCCACCTCTATTGCCTTAAGTTCAAGTCCTTCTGCGAGAATAGGTACTTCAAAGACTTATGGTCGGTAAAAAGCTCAAACCTCTCTCCAAAAAATAGTGTCTCCATGATTTTAGTGCAAAAATTATGGCAGCCACCTCCAAATCGTCGGTAGGATAGTTCTTTTCATGCGTCCTCAACTGCCTACTACCATAACACACTACCCACCCATCTTGCATCTTCATCACTCCTAGACCCCTTCCGCATGCATCAGTGTATACGGTGAAAGGCTTAGCTCCGCCAGGTAAAACTAACATTGGTGCACTAGTAAGGCTCTCTTAAGCTTTATGAAGGAATCCTCACAATCTACGTCCTACACGAAAGTTTTATTCTTCTTAGTAAGGTGCGTGAGTGGTGCCGAAATCTTAGCAAAGTCTCTAATGAACTTCCTTTAGTAGCCAGCCAATCCTAGGAAGCTCCTAACATTGGTGATGTTCTTGGTGCCCTTCCAATCTTGCACTGCAATAACCTTGGTGGGGTCAATAATCAAAGTTTCCTTCGAGACTACATGCCCCAAGAAACGAACTTCCTCTCTCCCAAAGTGACACTTTGAAAACGTAGCTCTCAAATGATGACTACGATGTGTGAGAAGAACTTCTTCCAAATGAACAACATGCTCCTCCATATTCTTGGAAAATACAAAGATGTCGTCCACGAATACTATCACAAACTTATTTAGGACATCCTTAAAGACGCGGTTCATCAAATCAACGAAATAGGCAGGAGCATTGGTTAGCCCAGAAGGCATAACCAACTACTCAAAAAATCCATCTGGTGTCCTAAATGCAGTCTTATCTATAATGTCATTAGTGACTCAAAGCTGATGGAATCCCATGGATAAATCAAGCTATGAGAGAATCGAAGAACTTACCAACTGGTCAAAAAGATCATCAATCCTAGGGAGTGGATATCGGTTCTTCTTGGTGAGCTTATTTAATTCTCTATAATCTACGTAAAGTTGGAGAGAACTATCCGCTTTAGTGGCCAAGAGGATTGGCGCTCCCCACTCTGATATGCTCCTTCATATGAATCCCTTCTCCAAAAGCTCACGAATCTGCTTGCTCAATTCTTTCCTCTCCCTACGTGCCATGTGCCTCACAGGTAATGCTACTGGCTTAGCATTCTTGGTCAATAAATCCTAAAGTCAATCTCTCTCTTAAGGGTTACTCCCCTAACCTCCTCAAAGATGTCTGCAAATCTCTGATGACAGGAATCGAATGTAACTATGATGACAATGAATCGAGGGAATAGAGAAAGCTCAACATGACTTGCCCTTGCGGGTCGTAAGATACCTTTAGATTCCTACCATTGCAAGTCTCAAGTCTAACGACTCTCCTATCGCAGTCTAAGATAGCTCCGTATGTGGACAGCCAATCCATTCCTAAGACCATCCTATAGCCCGAGAAACCCAAAACATAAGCGTCGTAGTCAAATTCTATGCTTAGGATAAATATTTTCAAACCCCTACAAACTATAGTTAAGTGTACTGATCATCCTATGGGGTTTGAAAAAATAATGGGGTCTAGTACTAATGATATGTCCATGTGCAAACAATCTACTAGAGAGCTAGAGATAAAAGAGTGTGATGCTCTAGAATCAAATAAAGTCTGAATTGGAAAATCAGGTATATAAGTCAAACCTTCAACTGTGACTTTCCTACCTCTATCTGAAATGCTACTAAAAGGTGCTGTATCTACCACCTGAATCTGGCAACTGGTGCACTCGCTCCTTGGGGGCAACTCCTACTCATATGACCGGGCTGCCCACAAGTAAAACACTTACCCTTCATCTTCTCCTTCCAACAATCCTTGGCCATATGTCCAACCTTTCCACAACTATGGCATTTTATTCCTTTCTTAATCTGCTTCTGAGGACCATCACCTTTCTTCTTCTTCTTATTTTTTCTCACCACTTCTTCTTTGAACCTTCTGACATAATCTCCTCTTTAGACTCTCCCTCCTTGACTGTATCCGTTATAAGCGCCATCTCGACCAAAGACTCATAAGTAGCTCCCATCGGTACTGAGTCAGTAATAGTCCCTAAAGGGGTTGATTCAATTCCTTCAAAAACTTCATCGCTTTCTTGTGCGGCATGTTCACCAAATCCATAAAAAACCACAACAACTCATTGAACTGAGTGATGTATTCCTTAACAGACATCCCTTGTTTTAAATTGATAAACCTCTCCAACTGAACACTCTCTTCCGCCTGAGACAGAAACTTCCTATCGAATCGCACCCGAAATCCATCCCAAGTAATATTCCTTCCCTCCAATTCGATCATCTCCCACCAATAACATGCCTCGTCCTTCAGCTGTCAAGTGGCTCGCTGAACTCACCGCTGCCATCTAATCCTAAAAGACCAAAAATCCTCTCTGTGTCCCTAAGCCATGCTCTTGCCCCCATATAAATCTCTTTGCCAGAAAATGTCTTCCCGCTCAAACTCGTTAAATCTTTACAAAGTTCGGAGAAATCGATGGCTGTATTTGGGTTGATGAGATTCCTACCCGCTGATGGAGGATTGGGACCTGGCCCATGCACCTCTAGAGTCGTGACTTGTAAGTACGTACGAAACCAGGCTGGGATTGGAATGCCCTAGGGAAGGTTCGAGGCATCAGCCATTCTAAAAAGAAAAAGATATTTTAGGAAAGAGTCAAAGGGAGATTAAACTGGACTTATGAGTGGATTTTTTAAAAAATTCTTTTATATATAAAAATCATCATTAAAAGTTATTTTTTGAAAAATACTTTAAAACAAGTTATTTTGAAAAATACTTTACTTTTAAAAATATTTTTTTTGGAATCCTATAACCGTAGGCTCTGATTCCAAGTGAAATACCCCATACCCCTTAATATAACCAAAAGGACGTATTTAAAGGCATAATTCATTGTAGGTATAATTAAAGCTAATAGAGACTAAGATTCACAAGACAAATATAGATAAAAACAGCGGAAACTTAAATAATAACTTAGTTAAAACAAAACTTCATTTTTTCTTCATAAATAAGTCAAATACTAGATATCACAAACATGTCTAAAAATTCAGTATGTCTCATGAAATAATAACTCATAGTCTCAAAAATCGGAGTATATAATATCCCTCATAATAGGCCACTACATAGAAAGAACAAAAGCTAAGAATAAAAGAAATACATAGTAGAGAACTCCTCTAAGAAACCACCAAGCAACATCAATCTACTAACTTCTCCCTTTATTGCGTATGAGAAGGAGGGGAAAATAGAGGAGTGAGTCAGACTAAAAGTTTAGTGAATGATAGTAATTACTAGAGCCTTTAAGCAAGATAAAAGTAATAGAATCTACAATAGTTTTAGCATAAATAAGGATAATAGAAGGAAATAGGAAAGAGATAAACTAAAAACTAGTACGATTAAATATTGCTCAATTTATAAGATAGGTTAACTTTAATTTCTTGCACTTGTCCTTGATTTCTATTTTGATTAGGCTAAATCCTAATCCTATAATTAGGATGTAACCCAAATCCTACCCTTTTTGATCGGCCTGCTACTCCAGAGACCTTACTACAAACCAGACACTATATATCTCCCTACACAGCAGGCAATGGTATCTACGAAAAATGCATAGAGCAACCATTATGGATCCGGACAACATATATAGCTCCCTACATAGAAGGCAATGATGTCTACGAAAGATGCTCATACTAAGTGCTTGGAACTCATAGCTATCACTAAGCACCCAAATAGAAGTCGCATGCGTAACTGCCACCATGCCCATATTATCTTTTGCTCCACCTATTGGGTCTTTTAGTTACCTCAAACTCCAGCATAAGCGTGCCCCTCATCCCACTTCAGGCTAATGTGAGATCACCATGTGTCCATAGAATCTATAGGGAAAATGTTGTTGGTATTGATCCGTCATCCATACAATATCTAGTTGCACCCCGTATCATAATCCTCCATGATTTGGACTTTTTGTTTAACCATTTACTACCATGCTTATCATAAGCGTGCCCTAGGCTCACCATTTTGTCTAATAGGGTATGTAACTTAGTATAGGTCCTACTTTCATCCTCGCTTATTAACTTAGACAAACTATTTTAAATAAGCCTTTATAATTTATCCTACCATCTTTTCTTATTTATTTATCCTAAGTCTTAAAATAAGCCTCATTTTGTTCTATTTCTTATTATAACCTACGTTATAATCATCCTTATTACTTAACCCAAGGTCTAAGGGTGAAAATAAGCTTCTTTCATCTTTTACTCTTTTTAGTTATAATTCTAAGTTATAACTAGACCAATCTTATTAATTCAGTCCAATTAACGTCATAATTAGGCGTAATTTCAGTCCAATTCCATTTGTATTACAGTCTTTGAAATTTACATCTTATTTTCCTTTATTTCAGTTTTTTACAGTTTAATCCGTATTCGCATTAATCCTATTCTAATCTATACGCGAAGGAGGAATAAAAGAAAACTGAATATAGAAGAAAATCCAAAGCGTAGAAAGAAGATGTAAATAATGTATAAATAACAGTAAATAAACTAAAATACTGTAAATAAATGGAAAAACTATAATTAACAAAAATAAACTAAAGTTACTGAAAGGAATAGTTGAAAGTAAATAGACTGAAAATAATTCTAAAAACTGTAAATAAACTGCTGAAAAGGCTAATTCAAAAATCGTTCTGAAACTACAACTATTGGAAACCCTATTGTTTAAATTACTTAAAGAAATCTTAAAATAATTACAATCACTCACCTCCTGTCCTAAGCTCTTCCTTTGGTCTTCTCAGGTCCACTTGGAGTTGAAAAATAATTTAATTTATAAATATTTTCTACTTTGGAAAAATTATTTTGTTTAGGTTCCTTCCTAGAAAGGTGAACCCAATTGGAGAAAACCTAAAATGAGAAAAAGAATTAGGTCTAGGGGTCTATTTATCGGGGTAGAAGTGGATCTCGAACCATTGGATTTGGAGATTGAATAGGATGCATCCACATCATAGGCTGAATAGGAGCCATCAGTTGCGAAAATAGGTGGACTGGATTGGTCAGTAGAATGCAAAAAAGTCATCAATAGGCTTTAGAACATTTGAATGAACAAACGTTCATTCACTTGCCAAAAGCCAATGCGGGTCAACAGGGCAGTCGACCTCCCCTTTGCCCAGGTTGACCAGCCAGTCGACCTGTGTGTACGTATATATATGTATACATATATGTATATATATATATATATATTCATTTCTTTGATTATTTCATTCTTTTCTCATATTAACTCTGACTATGACGTTGTATGTACGGAAATTGACCAAAAAATTACCATGCCGATAATGAAGCAACTCCCGTGGCTCAAATCTAATAATTTCACAAGCTATTTTATTATCTAATTAATTGACGAATTAATTGTTACGGGTAAAATTTCCGGTTGTTACAGTCCTAGAAGAGCAAAAAGAGTTTATACATACAGGATAGCATCACCGAAGTTAGCTATACAGTATAGTTGCCATGTTTCTTTTAGAATTTTCCGTAGTTAAACTTGGTAAATTAAACAATAATGAGAATGATCATATAAGGGAAACTAAGTAATATATAATTTACATAAGCAAGTAGCACACAAGTAAGATCAACATTCACAAGCGCGATCAAGTTATATAAACGACTTCGAATCTCCATTTCAATTGATTAATTATTTATTAATTAAAACCTTTTTTATTAGTTTAGGGCATTTTTATCTAAAAAACTTCTTTCATTAATCAAAATTGCCTTTACCAATTAATACTCCTTTGTTAATTAAAACTTCTTTATATACTTGTACATACATATTTAATTAAACTCATTTTTAATTGAAATTCCCTATTTTATTAAACTCATTTGTTCAGTCATACTTCTTATTGATTAAAATTTAACTTATAAAACTTGCATATAGGTTTAATTTTCGTTTTAAAGATATTTTTATTTCATTATTCATGTATTTACTGTTTATTTATACTTTGTCTGTACTTCATTCTATACTTGAAAAGTATTCATATACTTATCTCAAATGGAATAAGTTTTCCCAAACCATTAGAAAGATTTACATACTTTAAAATATAATCAATGAGGTTAAAAACAAACGATACAACATTATTACTATAAACACCTTATATTTTATAAATAAGTATTTAACCTTTCTATCTTTATTTAAAAGATTCCATACTTATTACTTTCTTTTAAATTCCTTTATTGAAGATCTAATTATATTTATAATATTTTTACACATTAAAATGTAGTTCAGGGTTTGTAAAATGAATGTTTCTAATACACAATTATGAAAAACCCAAATCACCTCACGCTTTAAATATTATCTTTAAAACTTGCTTTTTAAAGATTGAATTATATTTATAAGTGTTAAAAACAAATGTTGAAATATCATTTACTACAACCCCAAAGCCATTTACTTACAGTTATATTAAAATATTCCTCATTTAAACCCTTATTCTAAATTATAATTTGAATCATATTCCAAATTTTATTTCAAATTATAATTTTGATAAAAATCTTAAGTATAACCCTATTTACATCTTAATTAAAAATCAATTATAATCTTAATTATATCTTAATTATACTCTATACTATAATCATGATTATAATCTTAACTATAATCTTACAGTAATTTGATAGTTTGATATACTTTTACTTGATTTTACAAAACTATTTATTTTAACTAAATTGTCACGATCCAAATCTCTTATTTTTATTTATAAAAGGTTTAACTTTTTTTCCAACTTATATATATTTACTAAAAATTCTTTTTAAAATGATATATATATGTATGTACATACATTTACATTAAATGACCTGTAAATTTATCATTTTAATCAATTTATTTTTTTGAATTAAATTAAGATTTAATGTTTTAATTATTGTAATTATTTAAATATTTATTTTAAAATGATAATAATTAATTTTAAATAGTTATAAAGTGTTAATAAATCATTTATAATAATTTTATAAAGATATAAAATTAATTTGAAAAATACAAGGAAAATACGTATCGCTTTATCGATATAATAACTATTTTTTTAGATAACTGTTAATGTTAATTTATACAGTTTATAATTCAAATGTGATCATTTTAATCTATTAAAAATGATGAGGAATTTATTTTCAACTTCGTTTACAGTTATATGCAATTTAAAATATAAGAGAAAATATGACCAAAGAATCAAAAACAAAATTCGTAACAATTTAACGTGAATAAGTTGTGCGACATATGGATAATATGTAACATACATATACACATATAAATGTACATATATGAAGACATATCCACATGCACATGTATACATATATACACATATAATTAAGTATATAAATATTACTAAAGAAATATATAAGTTATTTTCTAAATTCCTTAACTCTTAAGGAAACCCAAAGTCAACACTAACCATCAGGGTACAAGTACATGGCCTTGTCCATGATGGAGGTGACTAGGGCCGCGTATTGTACCAAGGAAGTGATGATGGTGGTGCGTATGATGGTGATGAAAATGGTGATGTATGTATAGATATTTTCCTGCTCTTCTTTGCCTATAATTACCACACACTCTCCACTTTATTTCTACACACTTTTTCTTCATTTTCAAGCTCTTTCACTCCTCCTTCATGGCTTCTCATATGAACAAAAAATGCCAAAATATTTCTCAAAAGAAATTTAATTTTGACACACACACACACACACTCTTAAGCACCTCAAACTATCCCAAAACTCCACTCTGCCACCCTACACTCCATGGCCACCCCATTCAAGCTAAAGGCCAAGCATTTTTCCCCACCCAAACTCATGGCCATGAGCACCCAAGCATCCATGGGTCAAGGCCAAGCCATCTAGGAGCAATAATCCAAGTGACCGTGAGCTAAAAGTTTGAGTTAGCAAAGCTATAGCCAATTTCTAATTAATCGCTTAAACCCAAGGTAAGAAACTCTAAAACTATAGTTTTATATGTTATTGGATGATATATATGTTCGGATATGATTCTTACCTGATTATTTAATATGGTTATTGAATATATATGCAAGTCACGTCAATACACTTCGATAAGCACAAAAGAAATCTCCTTTATTGAATACGTATGTCGAATGTTTAAACCTCTAAAAATGGTTTAATATGGAATGTTTTATAAACATTTAAAAGTGTTTTGGCGAAGTTTAATTGAATATTGAATATTGAAAATAAAGTCAAAAATAGGCGCGTCGTATAACGGTAGTTCGCGATTATGTGCTGTAAAAGCCAAACTAATATATAGAATGGAATATAGCATGGAATTCTTCGAGATAGGAATTTTCTAGGCTATTATATCCATACTTTTCAAATGAAGGAAGAAAATTGAGACTTCGATAAGTAGATTTTGAAATATGAATAAAACAATTTTTCGAAAAATCGAGGTTTTGCAGTTCGGAATTCATAAAAGAATTTCTTTAAAAATGAAATTTGAAAATTGTTTAAAAATATGAAATAAATTCTAAAAATATTGTAAAAGTGATTTTAGATATAAAAATGCATTCCCAAATGATAGAAAAGTCTGTATGATCAATATTGCTTGAAAGCACTTTTCTGTAACGTTTGAAATATACTTTAAACTTAACGATTCTTTTCAAAATCTTTTGTAAATATTTTCAAATGAATATGCAGTGTTTAATGAGGATTTGAATTTTTATAATTTATTTTAAGATGTTTCAATAAATGATTTGAAGAAAAGCTATTAAATATTAAGTGATTTAACCTTGGATCTAAAAGCCGACGAATAGACTGGATTTTTCTATTCGTGAGATCTTGGTGAGGTGCTTAAACTAATGAGATGTTCATGAGCAATCATTGCCCTGGCTCACTTGGCCTCTCTTGGGTAAGGGATAGAAAAGGTCGAAATGTCGAAAATGAGTTAAATATAAAAGACTAAGTCTTCCAAATTTAAACAACTTGGATTCCAAGGTAATCTTTTTATACTTGGTGTTAAATCCCGAAGAGGGAACACATACTATTCATGGAATTTAAAAGATGATTTTGGTGTTCTTCTGCCTATAGTACTTGTTGAATATAAGAATTGATATCGAGTAAAATTAAATTATTTCTATAGATTCTGCTCACTTAACCTGTACTTGTTTTGGATTAACACCCTAGATTACATGGTTTTAACTCAGTCAAAATTTTGAGTTTTGAATTAAGAAATCTTTATTAAGATTTAAATGAAATGATTTAGAAATATTTTCCAAATGAAGTGATTTAGAATTATTCCAAGATTTAAAAAGATTTTAAGCAATCAAAGAGAGGTTTAATGATTCCGTATATATCGAAAAGAATGTTTTAAAGATATATATCTCTAGAAGATATTTTGATAAAAGAAATTAATCAATCAAAGAATAATTTCCTATTCACTCAACGTCTTTTTATCGATGACTGGTTCGAAAGAACTGGGGTCGGATTTGGATGATTCCTATCCGAGACCATTTCGAACCAATTTACATATTCGAAGTGAAGACATGGAAATGATTTGGAAGATGGAATGTAAGGCTTCTTATCACTGACCCTCGAGGGAAGTTTCACGTATCATATTATGTGGTAGTAGTTCTCCATTTGAGATATTTGATGTAAGGACTTCTCGCTACTAATCCTAGGGGTAATTCCCAACATGATATGGTAGGAGATTGTCTTCGGTTTGTCCTATTCTTGGACAACTTGTATAGACGGATGTCTGATGTTGCATTTCTAATTACATAAATTGATCTCTATGAGCGTATCTTTTGTTTGGTGGTAGAAAATGCAACTTCTATTAGCTCAACATCCTTTCCCGAGATGTACGAGCTCAAGAGTAATACGTTTGCAGAAATTAGTTGTGTGATAAAGAAATGGCAAGGTGGCATTCAAAGTGAAATATGCTATGTGAAAGGTAATCGCTGCATTGGGCCTTATCACCTGGTAATGACTTAAATAGGGTACGCCGTAAGGCTATGTGGCTCGCAACCATTAGGGTATAGTCATCACCTTTCGAGATTACTCTCTATATGTCGAGTATGTGGTGTATGTTATGGGATCCTGGATAGGTCGAATCAGGGTGATGTCATATTCGATTTCTATCTAGTCCATGTATGAGTGCTAAACAGGGATGCACCGGTTTGCCAGATGCGGAGGATTGTTTGTGTATCCTTGGTACATTCCTCTAGAGATGTATTGTATAGAAGGTAGTCTCTTACCTGCCATTATATGGAAATCCATTCACCAAATAAGTGCCCGTAGACTTAATTGTAAACCTATTATGTCGTCAAATTTAACCAATGTAACAATTTCGGCTATTTGAATATAATTTTATATGAAAAGTCCTTTCAAAATGAATGTCATTAAAAATAATATCAAATGATTTGTGTAACAAATGTTTTGATTATCACGGTAAAAACATGTTCCGTATTTATGTGTTGCATGGTCTTATAAGATACCTTTCCTTTTCAAAAATGTGTATTTTAAGTTTTTCACACCAGTCCCATGACTGACTCAGAGTTTATTTTTCTTTTCCTTAAACTCTGGGTGCCTTATTCTTCTAGCAATCCAAGTAGTTAGCAGGTTTGGAGAATTTTGGAGTATGAAGCATTTTGGATCATTTTACTCTTACCACCACTTTCCGCTATATTTGTACTATGCATATGTATCTACCAGCACCTATAGGGATATGTCGTTAATACTATCCTAGCTGGGTTAGCAATTACTATGACTCTGATATCTCATTTTGAGAGTGATTACATGTACTATCTAAATGATAACAAGTTGTTAAATATGTTGTGAGATTCTATTATTGTTCTATTTTCTATCTTTATTATCTTTTACCCCATAATAACCTACCTCTTCGGCAGTTGGGTTTGCGGCACGTGAATACGAAGGATGCATTAGTGTCGATTTCTAGGAATCTAGGAGGTAGGTCATCTCATTTGGTATCAGTGCTCATGGTTGAGTGAATATCTAATCATCGATGGGGTCAACTCACTGTAGATAGGGTTAATAATGCACTAGAATAAGTTTAGTTTGGGAGAGCACACGTTTAAAATTCTTATCCAAAAAAGTACATTCAAAATTTACGACAATTCCCTAAGATATCTCGTCTATATATTCTAAAAATATTTTCTTACCATATGCAGATAGTAGGAGATGAGTGGAACTAGGCGACGAGGAAGGAGAAAGGAAATTAACAGTACAACAAACAGAAAAGGGTGAACTCCCGTTGCCGATGCAAATCCAAATCTACTTCATAACTTTATGAAAGAATTATAACAGTTTAAGAGGTAAACCATTAAAGGGAACATAATCCTTTATAGAAGTTCAAGCTTAGATCCACTCTTGCGAAAGAATCTTCAAAGGGATAAATATTCGAGATAAGTAGAAGAGATTTCTGGCTTCTTGGCAATTACGGGATAAGGCTCTTGCCTGGTTGGAATCGATCACTATGAATGAATCGATGGACAACCTTGGGCACAATTAAAGGAGGTATTGGAAGAGCAGTATTGTCTGCATCGGGAAAATAACACCTTTATAGAAACTTAATGGATTTAAAATAGATTGTGTAACACCTTGCATTTTTATAATTAAATAATCAAATACCAATGAATAGTGAAAATAATTTTTTTTGTAATTGTCCAAATATGGCCTCGAAATTATAATGTTGTGTTCATGACGATTTTCCAATCAATTTCCATCTATAACTTGTCAAGATTTGAGTCAATAGAAGAAGTTACAAATTATACAAGAAAATGAAAAAAGAAAAAAAGATATGGGTCGACCCATAGATTGACCCACAACACTCAAGGTCGACTGCTAGGTCGACCCCAAAAGAACACAGGTTGACCCTAGGGTCGACCCGCATTGCTATTTGGACGTTATTTTGTCCAGGTACGAGCCGAGCGATATAAAATGAATTTTTATTCGATCTAAGCCATACGTTGATGCATCTGATGGCTCCAAATGATCTTGTGACGTGGTGGCTTCAGATTCAATCCAAAAATCCAACGGTTTGTGATCTCCAAACTCCAATATAAATAGGACCCTTGGCCTTGCTATTTTCTCACAATCAGATTTTCTCCCAAATGGGTTCATTGCCTGAGGCTGGACCCTAAAAAGAAAATATTTCTAAGGAGAAGATCTTCTCAATAAAAAAATATTAGACACCTTAAAAGGAGATCCAGGAAGACCATGGAGCCAAATTGAGCACACACAAAGCTAAGGACGACAGGTGAGTGGATTTAATTATATATCTTTTACGTTTATGCTATATTATCATTAGATTCCCGTTAAATAATTTTATTCAATATTTATTTCAGTAATTAATTCTTTTAATTAGTACACTGAGACTGTAAATTGTATAAGAGAGCTTATACTTAATTATTATTTATATAGAAAAAGGAAAATAGCACTAAATATGAATAATATTAGGCTTGGCAGTTAGAGAAAGGCATAAGCCTAAAAATAAGAAATTTATAGTTATTTACACCTATTTTAAAAGTTGAAATTTAGCCTGTAAATGTTAGTTTCTTTTTATCACTTTTTACGCGAATAAAATAGTAAAGAGAAAAATTCGCAAATATAGACTGAAATAAAAGAACATTAAATTTACAGAAATTAGATGTAAAATAAGAAAAGCTGAAATAAAAAGAGAAAAATAGAAATTTGCAGTAAATTATGCTAAAACAGAAGTAATAAATTAAAGAAAAATCTAATAACTTGATTTGGAAGTAAATGATAGATTAATTAGTTGGTTTAAAAAAGAGAATACATTTCTATAGTTTAATATTTAAAAGATAGCGATAAACGTAGTTGCAAGAATAAAAGAAAGAAAAAGGGAATTGGTGTAAAATAGAGAAACTACTATATTTAGCACTATCCAAAAGTAAAGAAATAATAAAAGGAATCTTGCAATTATGGATTATTGTTTATAATTTTAATTAGTATTAAAATATGGTAATGGATTTTTTGCATAGTTTTTGTAACCAACCAATTAGAATAGAATTATATCCTAGAATATAAGAAAATAAAGTCAAAGATTAAAGGAATTAAAAAGGAATCAAGTTAATTATTAGACAAAACTAGAAGCTATAGACAGAAATGTAAATAGATCTGCATTTACTATGCAGATAATAGAATAAAAGCAATGCAGTTATTATGATAAGTAAATTTGTCATAGTCAGACGTTGACCCAAGCTAGGATTGTCATATAATATAAGAGAATTAAAGAGAATTCAATATCCTAGTAAAGAAAACAGACTAGAAAAAAAGATGCGCTTGTAATTATTTTTATAATATATAGATTATAAAAGAGAATAAAAGTGACAATTACAAGTAAAATTATCACAAAGGTTATAATTAAGTAGAAAGAACAGGAAAGGCTTATTTTAAGACTTAAATTAAGTTGATAAGTAAATAGAGGAAAAATAACAGAAGATGCTTATTTTAACAAACTTAGATCTTAGATTAAGTTAATAAGTAAGATAATGGAAGTGGCACATACCAAAAGCCTTTCCTTTTAGTCAGGAACTGATGGTCTCATAATAGTTAGGTGAGGCTAGGACATGCTTATGCTGATTATGGTAAATAAGTAGCCAATAGAATAAGAAAAGTAACTAAATGCAAAATAAATGATTAAACTTAAGGTCTAATAAAAGAGTAAGATACGTTAGGAGCGGCCCAAAGGATGAAGAGCCTAACGAAGCAGTTCATCATAAATTCCAGCAAAGATGGAGCATGTCCAACTTAGTTATTTTGAGCTAAAGGAAGTATGATACTTCAACAGGACATGAAGGTACTCTAGGATGGCCCTCTGGGGTAGGCATAATGGAGCAATCCCTTGGAGGCAGGTCTGTAGGTGTTTCATCAAAAGAGTATGCCTTGACTGCTTTTTGCATGGTAGGACCATTGTAGGCAGTCAATAGGGGTCGACATTTGGAGTAGAATATTCGTATGTCACCGTACTTGACTTGCAAGTAGGCTTTAGTGGGCAGGACCCAAATGGATAGTCGCATGCGAATATCGGGCCAACATCAAAACCAAGAAGCGGGTTCGGGAAAGACTTGAGTTAAACCAATAGTCCAATGATTCTTTCACTATCGAGACATTGGATGGAGGGCGCAGCCAACTGGATGTTTAGATTGTTTGCAGTAGGGCACAACCACTTAGCTCTTTAGAGGTCTTTCGATTTGTAGAAGGGTGGCTGCGTAGGGCCATAGCCATGATAAGCAAAGGGACAGGCCAAGTAGAATATTTATATTGTAGTCCTAACAGGCACTCCTTTATAGAAATAGAAAATCCCCAACTGAGTTCTACATAAGGTAGACCTTGTTAAGCGGGATTCAGGGAGCAGATAGAATGATTACATATAGTCCTCAAGGTACGAACTTGGTGGTACATTATGGATGTCCGAGCATTAGTATAGGCTAGTGCGGACGCAATTTTACGTTTTCGTAGTAAACAATGAAACATTTGTATTGTAGGCCTTATGAGGTAGTCCTTTACAGATGTAGTCATAGAACGCTATAGGAGCAAGATGATGGAGTCCTTTGCGAGGAGAATGCGAAAGTAACTATGGGTAGTACCTAAGACCGTTGCGGTCATTGGGCATATTGTTAGGAACCGAGTTGATGATGTTTTGATGACAACAACCTTATATAGTTATTATACTTTACTTTATAAAATATATACTAACATTTTCATATAGATATATGTATATGTATATAGGAAGTATATGCATGTATTATCGAAGACTGATCAGTATAAAGACTCAAGCATCAAGATGAAGATTAGAGATTCAAGATTCAAGACTCTAGAGAATCAAGATTTCAAGATCTCAAGATAAGTGTCTAGTATTTTGTTAAAACTTCATAATAGCACTCTCATCTTTCTTCCAATTTTCTTTTGGGATGGAACCCAATTTCTATCGAAACCATTGGCTTACAAACCCACGACAAGTAGCTTACAAACCTACGACAAGTGGCTTACAAACCCACGAAAATCAAAATCATTTAAACTACTTTGTACAAGTTCTCGAGTCCTATGGAGGAGCTCTGTAGGAAGGTTCTTGCAATTTCAGTTTGAATAGATTTTTCAAAATGTTTTTAAATTTGTTTTTCAAAATGTTTTAGCTTTCAAAATCATGTTTTCAAAAATGTTTTCAAACTTTGTTTTAGCCTTGAAATATTCCTCCATTCTGATTTTAAAAACTTCTATTTTTAAAACATCAAAATCTTCTCTGAAGCAAAATAAAGTGTTTAAACAATATTTTGAGATAGAGAATGAATATAAAACATTATTTTAAATATATATATATAATTGATATAGACCGTTAATTATATAAGTAATATTTAAAATCAGAATAAGTTTTGATGTTTTAAAAATAGAATTTTTTAAAATCAGAATGGAGGAATATTTCAAGGCTAAAACAAAGTTTGAAAACATTTTTGAAAACATGTTTTTGAAAGCTAAAACATTTTGAAAAAAAGATTTAAAAACATTTTGAAAAATCTATTCAAACTAAAATTGCAAGAACCTTCCTACAAAGCTCCTCCATAGGACTCGAGAACTTGTACAAAGTAGTTTAAATGATTTTGATTTTCGTGGGTTTGTAAGCCACTTGTCGTAGGTTTGTAAGCTACTTGTTGTGGCTTTGTAAACCACTGGTTTAGATAGAAATTGGGTTCCATCCCAAAAGAAAATTGGAAGAAAGATGAGAGTTCTATTATGAAGTTTTAACAAATTACTAGACACTTATCTTGAGATCTTGAAATCTTGATTCTCTAGAGTCTTGAATCTTGAATCTCTAATCTTCATCTTGATGCTTGAGTCTTTATACTGATCAGTCTTCGATAATACCTGCATATACTTCCTATATATATATATATTAATCTATATGAAAATGTTAGTATATATTTAATAAAGTAAAGTATAATAACTATATAAGGTTGTTGTCATCAAAACATCATCAACTCAGTTCCTAACAATCTCCCCCTTTTTGATGATGACAACCTTTATTTATAAAATATTCTTACCATACCATAACTCTCCATAACTCCCCCTTACTCCGTGACTTCTTCTTAAAACTACAACTCCCCTTTATTCCATGACTCCCCCTTACACCAAGCACATATATTTTTATATCTTTCTCCCCCTTTGTCATCAACAAAAAGGAATAAAAGATTTACCTGTTCTAAAGTATATATAGAATAAAAGTGTAAAGTGAACGTGTAAGTGATCAAGTGTGTGTGCATATATATAAGTGTATCTTGACAATCAAATCAATATCATACATAGCAAACCAATCATGTATAGTATACGAAGTTATATACAAACCAAATCCAAATCAAACTTAGGTAAACAATTCAATCAAATCCTAATCAAATCTAA